>OX375880.1:26560547-27760547 GCA_947359465.1 Metellina segmentata | reverse complement strand
TTGTACTCCAGTATGTGTTTCATTGTACCCCGGCATACGGGTTCAATGAAACACTGTGAGACATTTACTTTTTGTTATTTTCAAACATAAAGATATTGTTTAGAACTTAATAAAAATTTATTTAGATGGGGAAAATGCAAGATTAAAAGTATGCATTAACTATATTTTTGTGCATGCAAAATTGTGGATAAGAAAAAATAATTGGTAAATTTTGTTTCATTGTACCCCGTCTTCCCCTATCTAATTACCGAGGTGATTTTGATATTTAATGAGACCAAACATTACATACAAGTCACTAAACACCACAAAAGAAACAATTACAAGGTAAGCATATTAATCTCGGGGGGGGGGGGGGGGTAACGAAGCCAAACATGTTTATTGTTCGTTCCATTTCTAATAATCATGAATCTTCATAACTCCGATAGGTGGCGTTAGGAGTAATGTAAGGTTAAGACGTTAGGAGTGTGTTACATTAGTACCTACTGTGCATGCTAAGGAATAATTTATTAAAAATTTTCAATTACTTGATTATGAAATTCTTTTGCAAATTTTAAAATTCCAATGACATCTCCCATAACCTTGATGCCCATATCGTACAAATATTCTTTTGACAGATCCAAAAGCATGTCAAGTTGAATTCGATTGTCGGAGAATATGATAGCATAGTTAGCTGCAACATTTGCAGGCAAGCCAGCTTTCCTGAAGAATCCTATCCATTGAGATGTACCTGCAAATAATAAAGTTGAAATTAGCTTATTTTCACTTAATATTACGCAAAGTTCAACCACCAATGTACTTTTGTATTAATTTTGTATCATGAATTTCTCTTTCGTCATTTCAATATTACTAAATTCTGATATGTGCTTGTTTTTAGAAAATCAATCACTGTACTTGATGTCTCAAACTCTGCACTAATGCTTTGCGAAATTTAGCAGTGAAATTTATTGAAACTTGAAATAGGAATCAGCAAAGGTATTGCATAAAAGAGTAAAGAGAACAGCACAACAAATGTCATGCATAAGCAATATTTTTTTTATCTGGTTCTCCAGCAGTTTAGTTTGATTTTAATCCATAACCATTAGCATGAAATTTTTTGGATTGGGATAAATTTGGTAGCAGTATCCTATCAACACAGCAGTATCAATTTTTGTATGAATTAAGTCAAATTTCAGAATTTATTACATTTATTGATTATATATGAATAAAATTTAAAGAATTTCTTTCAGTGTTTTTATGTATGAAGTAATTAATCGTTTAAAAACTTGTAATGAAATTAATGAAACAATTCCTACTTCACATAACTATTTGGCTTGTAGAAAGTATTTGTTTGTGAAAAAACATTATTTGTAAACAAATAGTAATATGAGGCAAAACATGAAAATATGCATACATTTAAATCAAATATAACCATTTTTAACATTTTCTCTGAGCATTAATAAGTATTTGAAAGTTATATTCCACAAAAAAGGATAAACACAATATACAAGAAAATGAAGCTTTTCTGTATGAGCAGCACAGAATTAGTGCAATAGCATTTCCCAGAATAAAGCCAATCCAGTGTAATTTTGAGTTTTCAATAACAAAAATCATGAAAATCATTCAAATAACTTTCCACTTCAATCCATAATCTATTTTGTCAATATACTCAATCATTAGCTGGACGAATTAACCTTTACATTCCAAATTGCAATTTCATAAATACAGAATAGTTATGCTAGCATTGTAAAAAATTCCAATAACTAGGGATCAATGTATAAAATCTCTTAATTAAATTTAAATAAAAATTATCCACATCTACATACATACAACAGAGTTGACATATGTCTGTTCTCTATACAAATCTACAGTTTAACCAATACACACCGAATTTCGCAAACATACGTCGGACACCTACAAGTATCAAAGGCTAACTCTTAACCCCTGTTCTATTTGACCTAGGTGTGCAGGAGTAAATAATTCAAAATCGCCGCAGAAATAAAATTCAGTGGTACAGCTACAGTCTACATTTATGAGCGGTGGCAACAGATCTGCCAACTTTTTTGGTGAACTTCTAAGGTTGCCAATGAAAGAATTGTTTCAAAACTTTTTCTTTCTGAAATTCTTATCTTTTTACAATGGAAAATGAAAGCTTGAAAACACATTTGAGAACGTTTTGAAAAGTATATTTTATAAACTTTCGCAAAAAGTAGTAAGCTTAAACACATTTGTGAACCAGCAGAAAAACTAAGCTACGAATGTTGAGTAAGAATACTCGGAAACTTATCAACTACACTAAATACTGTAGGCTGTTTGAAAATAAAAAGATTTTTAAAAGAAAAAAAAGCAAGAGAAAATACAACCCGATACCTCAAAATTATTCCGGGAAAAAAATAATAAAACGAAAATTCCACAAATGGCAAAAAAACAAAACTCTTAAACGTTTCGCGAAAAATATTATAAAATAAAAATTCTACAACTGTAGAAATACAAATAAATGAACCAATGGTATCAGAGTAAAATTTTAAAGGACCAATGCAATCAAAGGATATTTTAAAATCAAAACAACCAATGGAAGCAAAGAAAAAATTTCAAACGAACCAATGAAACCAATGACTTTAACAGATTTTGGAATAACTTTCTAGAATATTCAAAATGAAAATAGAAAGTTACCGTTTGTCGAGGTAGCCATGAAAACCACAATAACCGTTAAGGCAGATGGGTTGCCTTAATCTACCGTAACTCGCTACTAGAAGTGCGAAAAAAACATCGCCAAGGCCATTGCCACCGTTCATAAACGTAGAGTGTAGCTGTACCTAGGGAAGCACCATTGATTGAGACATGGGGGCCCGCAAATGAAGTTACAGTACAAACACAATGAAAGTGCTACTACCCAATTATGCACAACTGTTATTACACTTAATATTTATACTAAAAAATAATCACTTATTATTTTTTTAAGATTAAACTTACAAATGCTTTCTAAAAAAATATAGGAGCTTGTTATAGAGCTAAATGAATGATATTGTGAATAGTTAATAAAAAAAGAAGTTAACAAACATTTACAAAGATCAATCATTTAGAATTATCTTTAAGAATGTGTTTCAAGAACGTCATATGTACTTCAGATAATTATTTTAGGTTATAAATTTAATAACAGTTATAGTACAATGAGCAATAAAGATGATTATCAGAAATTTTAATGTTATCCAGTAAAATTAGAAATAAAAATTACAGCATATTTAATATTAAAATTTTTAAAGCATAAACAATAATTATGTTACAGCTTGCTAATGGGATGTCTGATACTGAGTTTCACTAACTAATTTAGGTATGTTAAGAGTTTCTACTAGCAGTATTGAACCTAAGACTGATTCGAAATGTTTGTCAGTCAATTTGCTTATTAACTTAAATCCTCTTGAAAGTTTAGTCAAAATTAGTTTGCGGGCTGCAGGTTGTGCACCTCTAACGTAGAGTGTAGCTGTACCCATTCAGTATAAAATAAAACGATTGTAGCACACAGATCAGATTGTTTTACCAGTGTTGATTGAAAATCAAGATTTCCAATATTGTTTCACCAGTATTGCTTGAAAAACTATTTTTTCCAAAACAAATTAAAATATAACAATACGTCTGAACCGACTTTTTATTTCTTCTCATGATGTAAAAATTATAAATAAAGCCCAAATGAAAAACTCACTGAAGCCATGACGTATAGCGCTTTAGTGGGGAAGTCAGTCCCTAATTGTGGGCGGAGTTTGAAATGTTTCAATCAGAGCCAGAGTGGTAGCCGTTTTTATTTTCTAATCGGCAGACTTCTTGAAGCGTCATACAGATGAATATTCTTTGCATCATTTTAATAATTATTTAAATACTGTACTATCCATCAACTGAAAAGGTTGATCCCCAACTGTCACATATATCTAGTTGTGTTGCTCCAATACACATAGTGAGTGCGATGTTAATTAAAATGCTATACCATCATCAATAGAAAAGCCGTTGTTCAAGTTTACCGCCTGTAAAAACCGTTGAAAGGTAAATTGCTTTTGTTTTTCATAAAATATAACTTGGAAACTACTATTGTGAATTATATGCCATTTTAAAATCGTTTTACAATCAAGTAAAATTAATAACACTTATTTTAAAACCCAATTGAAGGAAGAAAAAATGAAATCGTTCTATTTAATTTTAAGACTATTCGCCCAAGATAACAAATTTTTTTAAATCTTTCAGTGATAGTTTGTGCACTTTTTATTTAATCAAAATTAATCGTTCTTAATTTTAAGAAACATGTGGTATTCAGAATTCTGTACAATTGTGCTCTATTCATTATGCATTTTGTGTATTTGTTGATTTTTTTAAATTTACATTCTGTTTTTGTGTAATTAAAATTTACCTTTTTCTGAATTATAACCGGTTTTATGTCAACATTTATAAAGATATTTTTGCAAAATTGGAATGCTTTTGTGTGATACTCACTGTGAACTTAATACAGAAAAGAAAATTAAATGTAAAAGTTTGATTTTAATAATGATATTTTTTATACAAAAATAACTTGATTAACAAATCAACATATCCTGAAACTAACACTTTCCCTGTGAAGATTTTCGAGATACAAAAATTGTTGTATCCTGTTGTGTATTTCACTGTTTATTTGCTACACTAAATGGTGAAAAATTGTGTGATTTAACTCCAATAATGAATAAAATAAGTAATATTATCCATTCATTTGCTACTCTAAATGGTGAATTACGTTGAGTTAGCTTGTTTATGAATGCTAAACAATGAATTTTACTCTTTGGAAGGCAAATGAAGATTCTTGTTAAGTTGCTTATTTTACCAAAGTATTTCATTCCTTTACATTCTGTTGTGTATTTTATTGTTAGTTTCTTATGCTAAAATTGTTCTAGATGGATCACACAGAAATATGTATAAGCGAGTAACAGTAGCTGAACTATGTTCTTTTTTTACATTCAGAACAAGGTCAGGTAATATCTTAGTTTTTTAGATGCCAACTTCTTTCTTTTTGTATTCGTATTCTGAGTGTGTGGGGAGACAGCAGCGTGAGCGATTTTGCCTTGGGGTTCTATACCCTTCTGTGTTATTTTCTTCACAGGGAAGAATTGTGTATTGGTGATTGAATTCATGATTCAACAATAAAATTCATATAGTCCACTATCACTTGGTCGTGTGTGTGATTGACTTACTATTAAATGAGCTTCGACGAGAATTCTTCATAAACAGTAATTCTTTTATATTCCTTTTTCAAATTGCATAATTTGTTCAAAAATGAATAATTTACCTGATGAAGTTAATAAAAAAAATTATTATCTACTTTTTCGTTCAAATAATATTCCAGACTATCAACAGAGATCAACAATTTTCCAAATCAAACATGTTTTGGAATATATTTTTAAAGAAGCATTCACATAAAAAAAATGAAAGAAAAGAGTTCATACATTGGTAAGATTTCATAAATAAAGGTGTTTTTTTAAAGTTCAAAGGACATTAAAAAAGTGCTATTTTGAAGCATTTATGATAAAAATTATTTAAAGAATATTTCGCTTTTAATAAAAAATGCAAATTGGGTTTTGAAAAAATAAAATAGCCTGAGATAGCTGTTGTGGAAACCTAGTTTGGTTCTTATGGAAACGAGGTCTAGATCCGACGCTATATTAGGGCCCGGCTTCCCCGCTGGTGGCGCCAGCGTCTATGCGATTTCCCATGTTATTTATAAGTCCATTGCTTCCTATGGCAGTGAACCCTCTGTATATTACTTCTCTGTGATAGAAGAGTAATTTTGCTACTCGCTATCTGGCAACACAAGAACACATTTAGAATTCTGTGTTTGCGTATTTGAATGGATAGCGAGATGTTGTAGTCTTATTTGAGGATTTCCAAGTATTATAAATATGTGTTCTTTCTTAAGCAAATCAAAGTTGTTTTTATCAATAATGTTCAAGTCTTATCGGAGTATTCTACTTCAGAATACATTAAAAAAATTCAAAATTCAACCTGTTTGTAAAAATTTTTTTCCAGAATTCTGCATGTTTTGAATTTTGTTTCTGTTTGTATTTATGTGTTCCTGTTGTATTCCATAATGCAGATATATTATTTAGAAGTGATTATTAGTGATTTTTCATTGGTTTTAATTTTCAACGTCAATTAAAATTGAAAATATAAGGGTTCTCACTTTTCAAAAAAAATGTTTGACTTTTCAGTTCTATTTTTAATTTGTAAGGCTACATTTCAAATGGATTATAACAGATTAACTTGCGAGTATACAGGTGAAGATGGATGGTAGATTGGGTACTTTTACATTATAGGCATACCTATAAACTTCTGAGCCAATTTGACGCATTTTTGCTTATTTTTTGGCACAATTTCTTTTTTTTCCAGCTTTTTGTTTTTGGCACCATTTTAGTTTATTTCTTTGTTAGTGCAACAGATTTCATGATTTGGGATATGCCAAGAGATGAACAAGCAGCAATACTAACTTTTAAAAAAAGAAATATTCTTCACAAAGAAAGATAGTGTTCAAATAATCATCTAATGAAATGAAAACATGACCTGAAGCTGAAAGGGTTATGTGGAGCCTTAGTTCATGCCGGAAAGAAAAAAGGCATAGCCAAATTTTGGAGCATTTGTGGAGTAGCGCAAAATGGTGCAATAAATGCCAAAGAGGAACTACCACCAACATTTAGATTCTTATCTAATTTAATTTATGTGGTATCAGCTATGTTCTAAGGAGGAAATGTTCTCTGCTATGCTGAATGCACCTATATTTATAGGTACCACTATAACGAAAAAGTACAGTCGATACTTTTCAAGTCCTTAAAAGGGCCCCGTCAAGGTGGTCTCAAATTTTTAGCAATCTCTGGTCAACAACAATGATCTTTTCGCCTTTCCCCATTCCATAGTACCTTCAACAGGAAGAACGGTTAGGTGACAAATTCCGAGACAAGACCCCTTCTTACTCAGTGGGGCTGGGCTTCCTGGTAATTATAAATGGGGAAACATGAATTCCTTTTTAGGGTCAATAGAGTTGTTAGCCAAATATGATCCTTTTTTGAGGGAATATACAATATTTGTAAAAAGCTGTCAAGAAAATACGAAAAGACAGCTCATTACTTATCTTGGCGAGCAAGATGAGCTTTTGTCTTTGTGTGGACAAAAAATGTTAAAAAGAATTTTAGAAGAAAGAGAAGAAGCGGTATATTTTTCTTTTATTTGCGATGTAACACCAGATGTTTCTAAAACAGAACAACATTCTAATTTTGAGATACGTACTTTTCAACAAAGATGAGAAATGGAAAATTATTAAAAAAATTTTAGAATACTTTAATTTATCAACAAAAAAAAACAGGAGATGCAATAACAGGGTTTATACAGAATTTTGAATACAAAAATTAAGGAGTATTTAATGAGTTGTCTCAAAACTTTTAAGGAGTCATATAACATAAAAATTAAGGATTATATAAGGAGTATTTAACAAGTTCTTTCGAAATTTTTAAGGAGTCTTAGAAGGTTTATACACACATTTTCAAGTGTGAAAAATAAAAATGTTTCAACACTTTTAAGAACTTAGTTCCACTTAATACTACATTACTAATTACTCAAAAAAATAAAATTATACTTTGATATTTCCACTCAACACATGTTCCTTTTCCCCCTGCTTGCTGGAGCTGTTTTATCTAGGATCCTGCTGTAAGCAGTTCTTATACAGTGAAATCTCAGTATAACGTTTCTCAGTTTAAAGTACATATTTCTCACAAATCCCAGCTAAAACTCACAATAATAGAAATCCAAGCATATTTCTTTTTAATTTATGGTATTTTTCAAAATAAAATATCAATTAAATATTTTTAGGATGAAGTTATACAGTTCAAACTCCCAAATCCAGAATTGTCCAAAATTTGGTCGTTTTGCAAACTGGCGTGTTTTTTTTTTTTGGTTTTTCACACTTTTTTACATTTTTCTGACAATTTGTATAGAACAAGAAGTTAAACCTGGACCTAATTGATGAAATAACGGACATGTTCAAAGAAAATACCACACACAAAAATTAGAAAATTTGCAAGTAAAATTTGTTGCATTTTTTCAAAAGGTTTTTTTTTTTTTTTAAATTATTCCTATTTATATATCTGCTATTTTACCATTGCAAACGTAAAATTCGCGGTGGTGGGTTAGATTAAGGGTTTTTTTTGACAAAAAAGGCAAATAGTCAAAAATCAAGGAGAGTGCAAAATCTGGAAAAGTCCTAAACCCTTAAAATTCCAAAAAGTCCGAAATCTAAAAAATAAAAAAGTTTAAAATCCAAAATCTAGATAAGTGTAAAATACAGAAAAGTTTAAAACTGAAAAAGTTTGAAATCCAGAAAAGTTTAAAATCTGGAAAGTTTTAAATCCCGAAAAGTTTGAAATGCGGAAAAGTTTGAAATTCGGAACTTTACTGTGCTGAGATTTTTCACTGTATTCTACAAGTAACTACAAACGACAGATTTCAGACAGAAATGAATGAAATCCACAGTTATTTTTGTTATAAATGAATAGGTAAATTATATTTTAACTTCAAGTATGAAATAATCCACTTCGATTATAACAGATTGCGATTTTCAATACATTCTCAATGCTACTCTTTTACAGCGATTTAATGTTGAATTAAATTCAAAATAATTGAAATGCGATAGTATTTTGTCTACTTAATGAGTAAACTATTGCTTTCGTTAAACAAATTCAAGAATTTATTATAATCATCTTCGATGATAACAGATGTCGATTTTCTATACGTTCGCAAAGCTCCTTCATTATTTAACGATCACCATTTACGATCTGTCAGAGACTGACATTCTAGAGGGGTTCTCCTTTTGTTCGACCCTGTCGACCGTCAGTCGTAGATGCCACTCAAGGCTCTATCGCACAAGTTAGGTAATTAGGTAAGAGGGGTCAGACATGCAGGTGGCCTTGCTTTGCTACATGATGCCTTATTGATGATAGCCTTTTCTTGTGGGAAAATTTCAGACTTGTTGCCAATACACCGCGAGCAACGTGAAGTATCTTTTTCCAATTGAAACGGTACGTTTTGGAATCCATTCTTTCGGTTGAATGTAGCGCATTTCGAAATTGAAACGGCGGGTGATAAATTAAGGAGTTTTTAAGGAGTAGCACATAAAAAGAAGGAGTTTTAAGAGTGCTTAAAAACGAAAATCCATTTTAAGGAGTTTTTAAGGGGCGTGTGAACCCTGAATAAGGCAAGAAATCATAGATGTTTTTTAAAAGTATCACATTGATTTACAAAACTGCTGTGGGCAGTGTTATGATAATGGATCCATGTCTGGGCAAATAAATGGTGTAAAGGCCAAAATAAAGCAAATCTATCCAGAGGCAGTTATTTCCCCATGTGCAGCTCATAGTTTGAACTTAGTTAAGTTGGTTTACATGCCACAAGGAGTAATGAAATAGTAAGCATGTTCTTTAACTTTATAAATCAGCTCTACATTTCATTTAGTGTGAGCCCACAGCAATGGGAACTGCTTCTAAAACACACTGATGGGAGGTCTCCTTTGTGAGACAAGATGGAGTGTAAGAATTGAGGCAGAGAAACCTATATCTGAAAAACTACCTGACATTTTAAAGGCCCTTCAAAATGCAAAAACTCAGTGTAGTTTATCACAAGAGGGAACGGCAAAAGTAAATGGATTCCTCAATTATTTTTCAAAATTTGAAACTTTAATTCAGTTAAATATTTTGAAGGACATACTAGAGCAAATTAATACAAGAAATTTAATTTTGCAATCAAAAGATATCTCCCTTGATATCGAAATGCATAACACTCAAGAACTGAAACAATAAAGATTTAAGAAAACAATGGCCTGTATACTTAAATAAGGCTCAAGAGAAGCTTCTATTATGGGTATAGATGCAGAATTTTCCACACAAAAAAAGAGGACGAAAAAGGAAAAGCTTTTCTTTGATGAAGCCAACGAAAGAGAAATGCCTAAAGTATTAGAAACTAAAGAAACAGAATTCAAAAGTTCAGTTTTTTAAAAAGTAATCAATAAAATAGTTTCTTAGTTAGAATCAAGCAAATGAAAAACATATGCAATACATTCGAAGCCCCATATTAAAAATAAATTCTAATAACAACGCACTTAAAATATTAATTGAAAGCTATCGAGATGTTTTAAACCACAATCTCATCAATGAAATTCATATGTACAAGACCGTTTGCGAAGATACTTTTTCACATTCGGCTAATTTAGAAATTAAAGGTCTTCCACTCTCTCTTTTAAATGATATCTAGATTAAAATTTTCTATTTAAAACTTATGGGCGGCCCTGGGAGTTATAAACATTTCCTATATTATAAAATTCTTAGATATGCACTATAGAATACATATGAATCGACAAATAAAATATATATAACCTGCACTGTTTAAAGTAAATACTCAAAAAGCTTTTACACGTTTAACACGCAACCCAAAATTATAATCCTTTTAAAATCAAGTACATTACACAAGCTTGGAGAATTGTCCCATTATACCAACTTGAAGTAAACGTAAATGAAAGAAGCATACATGCGCAATTTAAGTTGGGAGTACAATACGATTGAAAGTACTTGAAATTAAAATACTGCATATAACTATTTTATATAAATCATTTTCATAAAATTTAATACTTACTCATAAGATTAGACATGATGAAGAGAACGAAAGGTCATCCAACGAAGTTTCAAGCAACGTTTCAAATTCGCTCTATCAAATAGAAATGTAAAATTTAGAAAATAATTAATGATCAAAAGCTTTTATAAATATTCAATTTACTGAAATTGTAATAAAATTAAAAATGTCCAGCTTAATCAAACAAAAAAAGTACAAATATTGCCATTGCCAGTCACAATAATTCTGTGTATCATATTACACTGGTGGTTTGACGATAGCACTCAGAATACGAAAGTATTTCAATTGATTAAAATTTTATTTAAAAATAAAAAAGCAAAATAAGCATTAATCTAGTAGAGTCATCATTCTTTTCCATTATGAAAAGCATGTTTTGACCCTATAAACATTTTTTACGGAAAACAGAATTATTTCTCATGAGCTACTAGCTACTGCGTGGCCAACCGAGGTCAATGCAATGCTGTGGCCTGCTATTTTGCTTTAGTAGGATGTTAATTAAATTAAATACCTACCTAACTGTTTAAAATTTAAATAGTAGTGCAGTAAAAACTGCTATTACACTTTCCTTTTTTTTTTATATGTATTGTGTTGTTTGATTGGTGATGTCTGAAATTTCATTTTTGTTATTGACTTGTAAATAATAGAGTGCCGTTCAGGCACTCTAGTAAATAACAATTCGGCTTGTTTTTCCAAAAGTGTGTTATGTGT
Organism: Metellina segmentata; assembly: GCA_947359465.1. Classification (NCBI taxonomy): domain Eukaryota; kingdom Metazoa; phylum Arthropoda; class Arachnida; order Araneae; family Tetragnathidae; genus Metellina; species Metellina segmentata. The sequence goes on along the minus strand of OX375880.1, from coordinate 27,749,186 downwards.
GTTTCTGAAGGGTAATGTCCGCATTTTCTTGTTTTAAACCAGATTAAAGTATTTAATTATGGGGTACATTGTAAAAATTCCATTTAAGTCATTCCTGATGACAATCGCTTCGTTTCCATTAATTGCGTTTCTTTTTTGTGTGATTTGGTCTCTTTTATACAACTTTGATGATACAACTAGCACTCATTGTCTTGTTCCAAATTACTTACCGTCGATCAGCACTGCCGTAGGAACCTTTTATCCACAGAAATATGTTTGGCGTACTGGAATCGCTCTGCATTGCACACCACGGTTTTTGATTTCAATCATGTATTATAAACATTTCGGTAACACACTGTTTCAGAAAACGATTTGGAAATACGTGACTTTTGCGATTTTCTTCTTCCAGAATGCTGAAATTCTTAGCTTGATAGGATTGTCATATATATCGTCATCAGAAAATTTTCCTGTTCATCAAAAACTGTTCGTTACGTTTGTTATGTCTGCCCTGATATCAATGCTGCTTCTGTACCTACTTTTAAAGTGTGGTCTTCATTCACAGTCAAGGTCTGAAAGGAAGTCTGTACGCATGAAATTCCTTGTGATGATGGTCAATACTTTTGCATTTTGTCTATCTATATATTTTTATTTAAGACACAACTGGTATTGTGAGCCTGGGATGTATACTCTTTTTGCTCTATCGGAATATGTTGTGGTTGTTTCTAATATAGGGTACCATGTAACTGCTGTATGGGATTTCTCAAATCAATACATTATCGTTGCTACAAGCTGAATGTGGAGGCTTTGTATTTTATTTAATTCATTTGTATAGAGCCCAGAAGAAGCATTAAAATTTAGTGCCTAAGGTGTAAATATACCACTGGGTTGCAAACTGGATACTGCAAAATTAATAAAAATTGTCATCCATTTTAGTCACTGTTATGCTTTTTGTGTATGACATCTAGCATTCTATTTACTGCTTATACCACTGTATTAGTATACTTTGGCAACAGTGAAATTGTAGTGGCATATTTCCACTTAGAGTATTTTGGTTTGCAACCATTATGCAGTGAAATACTTATTTTCTTTAATCAGTGTTTCGAAATATGAGACATTTCAAATTCCATGTTTATTGTATTTAATTATCTTTCAGTCAGGATTACAGTAAGGATTTCTAGACATTCGGAGAATATTTATTTCTTGAAATCATGTAAAACACTTAGTAGCACAGTAAACAATTTAAATGACGGTTTGATTTAGTATTGTAATGAATGCTTGATTTCTAAATTACTCAAACTAAAGAGGAAAATATCCATTTGTGTGAAAGGGCTGAGATTTCAATTGATGTCATTAAAAAAACATAAATGTATTGTATTTCATTGTAATCTCAATACTCTAAGCCTTTCGTAGAGTTTAATACTTTTCTTATTATTTTCTCAAAATATCAATTATGTGCAATGCAGATACAACTAATAAATTGATTTCTCAATTTCCAAACAGAAATGAAAGGATTCCTCCAAAAAGTAGCTCTCTCCTGGGTTAGTTTGGAGTTCCATGTACTAAAAAAGCTTGTGGTAAAAAAAAATTTCCTTTGGTGCAAGAAAGATGTCGCTCCAATCGTTAGTTAAGAACAATTAAGGAAATTTATCAAAAAGAATATTTTCGCACAGCTTAGAATTTTGAATTTTCAAACTTTTTTTGAGATGGTTTTCGAAAGAACTTGAAAAATTGGAGCTACTTTCTTTTTGCAGCAAACCCTTCAAATGTTAATATCCTTAAAAAATTTTGCAATTTTTAAGTTTTTTATATTTTGTAACAAATTAGAACTTTGAAGCCTAATGAATTTGCTTCTGAAAATTAAAACATTGGTGTTTGCATAAATTTTAAAAAACAAAGTTAAGTACCTTCAAGATTTTTTTAGTTTAATGATTACTGCATTGCCTAGTGTGTTAAATAAAGCAGCAAAACAACAACCAAATTATGTATACCCCTTCTATTAACAATATTGCCCCAAAATTTAGTATTTAACAATTATTCAGCAACTAGGTTAAATTTTAAAGTTGAGATTTTTTAAAATTATTTCTCTCTTTCAATAGAGAAAAATTAGATCTAATTCCCTCAAATTATGTGAATCTTGAAATACTTCGGAAAATTTTATTTCATGTTCACACTGTTAGTAGAGATTGATGCTCTAGCAAAGAATTTTTTATTTGAAATAATTTTATTCTGTCAAAGTACACAATTTTGATATTCTGTAATATGAAATTTATAGCATCTGACTGAACAAAGGAAATTATCCATGCAATGTATTGTTACATTACTTGGTTAACAACACTGCTGATACTTTAAATTTACAGCTTGAAAACATGTGGAAAGCAATATCTTTTTCATACTTGCATCATATGCAAGTTTCAATATTCTAATACTATGTTCTTCTTTTTTTTAAATGTTTTAAATTTAAAGGATTATTTTACCTGATACAATGTAAATTATTGCACTTATTCTTTTTGCAGAATTGAAACTTACTATTGTTTCTGATATTCCATAAAAAAATCAGATGCTATAGTAAGAATGAATAAATATTTCTTTGATGAAAAGCATAAAATGAAGGCATCTTCAAAGCTTTTATTGCTATTTCGATATTTTATTCTTTGAATTCAGTAGCTTAGTCCAAATCCTTGAGTCAGCATCGAGTAAAACTGAGGATTTTCGAAACGTAATTGAACTAACTTAATATAGAATTAGTTTTCAGCTATAGAATTTAAAACTTGAATCTAAGTATTTAAAAAAATTTTATTAGACTAATTCGTTTTGGGCATGCTGTACAAGTGAATTTATACTTACATCTGCAGATTTAATTATGTATGTACAAAGGCTGTTGGGTAGATGAATAAGAAAACCACTTACATCTTTCAAGCCTATTTCCCTCAGTGAGTAACATAGCTATTAAATTATTTTATCTAATAGCAATGATATATACTCTTGACATAATTATACTATCAAAACAAACTTTTTATAAACTACTTAATATATATGAAAAAATGTCACTAGTTATATAAATTAGGGTATGAAAAAATCAAGATTTTTTTAATCAGAATTATTTTATTGAAATCTAGATTTTTTTATATTTAAAGCTAATTTTTATTAGTTTGTTACCCATACATATTTAAACTTGTTGGATATTACGCAAAGTCTGTGTGGTTTCTAAATAAAATTCTTAAATATTTAATAGATTATATATATATATATATATATGAAAGATAGCTAGGTAAATTTTTGAGATATTAAAACAATTAAAATTGTTCTTGGATGTTGCTTTTGTTTCATTTGAATTCTATTTCATGAAACAAAAGCATAATACTACCTTCACTTGTAATTGTAAAAATAAACATCTTAATAAGGGAAATGAAATTTAAATTTCTGGGGCTTTTCGTATAACTTGTTTCATGCGGAAAAACTGCAAGTTTCACAACTCTTTTGAAAGTTTGTACATTGAAGTATTTCTAAAAGTACTGTGGTGGTAACATGGCCCCTAATAAATGGCTTTTTTGTCTTCAACACAAACACTGAAATCCAAATGAGTTTCTCTCATTCCATGGATACAATGTTTTCACAAGAGGAAAATAAAAAAAACATCTGCTTTCACTTGAATTTTTATAATTACGGGTGTGATACTAGATGAATATTTTGCTTTTAAAAACTTTAACTTAGCTTGAATAGAAGTAATCGCTTAATTTTCCTGAGGACAGTTTATTAAATAAGCTAGGAAGCTCACTTCCTGTTGGGCACCAACTTCTATTGGAAAGAAAGAAATTTTAACTTTGTATAAAACAGCATGCATTCTGTCACAGGTTATTTCATTAATATAATTATTAAACTTTAATTGAGGAAAAAGTCAAGTTAGATAAATCAACTGATTTAAATTGATTAGAATTCACTAAATTACAAAGTAGAATTGTGTATTCACAATTTCTGATGCACTAAAAAGCTTTATAATTTTAGATAGGAATATATTTCACTTAAAACCTTCAAATTCTCATAGAATAGTCAATTTTAAAAAAATTGCTAAAGCTGTAGTTAAATTATGTACATTTCTAGTTACACAAGAAAATCTACAAAGTACCTATGCATTTGAGCTAACTAGAAGACATACTGCTCGACTTAAGTCATGCATTTTCTTCTGTTTGCAGTCTATTTCAAATTGTATTCTATTTTAGTAGTTTCAAGAAACTTGTGCAATACACCTCAACTTCGTTTTTTTTTTTTTTGTCAGTTTGACTAAGTTGTGAAAATAATTCAATATGCTCACTGTGCTGTTCAGTGTTACCTTTGTGAGCTCATTAAATAAATCTCGACACATCCAACAATCCATCCATTATTCCAGTGATCTCATGCTCCACTAACAAACTCAAATTCGTTTTTTTATTAACTCAATACGTGATTTCTGGTATGCCATACAACAGTTTAGTCACAACATAGCAAATTATTCTTGCCTAATGCCTAGTAATTTTTGTTTACAACAATAAACAGTCATATACAATTCAACTTCAAGATGTTTTACTGATTTTCAGTCATCATTCATGACACATTTACATTCCCTTAACACCAGAGGTTCACAAAAATAATTCCATTTTGCACGATTTCTAAGTAACTTAAGACTTTTTTGCCAATAAATTATTTCCAAAAGATTTTGCTTGAAGAAAGGAGTAATAGATTCTTTCTAGCAGTTAATCCATGGATTCTTTAATAATCAAGACTTGTGGAATATTACCTACACTACTCTCAAATCTCGTGGCAATCAATGAATTGGCCCTTTGTAAACAAAAAAATCATGTAAAATGTCTTCACACTTGGTTGTTTAAGAAACGTTAAGCTACACATTGGAACACTTGAAATGAATTAATTCTTTCAAATACATGAAACCAAATCGCAAATTTAAATTCAGCAGCTTACTTTTTGTTGTAAGTAGGGTGTTAGTAAATCAATGTTTCTTTTGATAAGTATTTCATGTGCTCATCATACATAAATCTTTTGAGTGAAGTTTCTTCATTGAAATAGTCTAGGTAATGGTAATTTTAGTTAACATCGTACAAGAGCAACACAATGGGCTATTGACAACACTCCGAGATCAGTCTAGGAAAACATTACTGATTATTTTTAATAAGTTTATTCAAATACTAGATGAAAATAATTTTTTTTAAGATTATGGCTGTTGATACTAAGAAATGGACATGTGATAATACTGGACTGCATCAGTTTCAGAGATTCTTTATCCATCATTTTAGTTTTAAGAGATAAAAATGAACTTTTAAAACGCATTTTTGCTTTACCTTATTTTAATTGCAATTCTTGGACATTGTTGAATCAAAATTAAGAATATGCTATTAAAATAAGATATAATCACAAATGTTTCTACCTTTAGAGTATGTTTAAAAATAAAATTTTATATTTTAAAAATATTTTGCACTACTGATATTTTTTATGAAATAAAATTCAGTGTGGTCGAAATCCATTAAAAAAATTATACTGTGATTAAGTTTTATATTAAGTGTACATCTGTTACAAGTTTTCATTGTATGTAGGTAATTAAGTCTTTCGAAGTGTCACTAGAAGCATTTTAAGGTAGTAAATCGATCAAAAATTGAGATTGTATGCACTTGCAAATTGTGTGATTGTTCCACTAAGTACAAATTCTACTGAATGTTGTGTTTAGATTTGAATAGTTCTGTTACTCAATTATATTTTTTAATTGTGATAATTTGTTATTTATCTATTTTTATAATAAATATTATACAAATATATTAGGAAAATGTAGTCTTACTTTACTTTTACCGCTGGCTTTTTATTTTTAGTCAAGACTTTTACATGTGTAAAAAAGTGAAGACACCACTTCAATAATCTCATAAAATGGATTATGCGTATTGAAGATTTTTATATAAACAAATTAAAACAGCAAACAAAACTAAAGAGAAAATCAAACACAATATTGTGTAAAATTTTAATATAAAAATTTATGTATCACACTTCACCATGAATAACAGTATTTACAGTGTAATAATTAAAAGAAAAAGCATTCAAAAATTTCACGTTTTTTCCATAAAAAAAATTACATGACTGTATGCTCATTCAATTTAAACATGCATTATTTTTCTACAAAGGAAACACTGCAGGAAATAATTAGACCAGAAATACCATGCAAAATTTGTTCAGAATATTTGTTAAAATGAAGAAGCTTGGTTTCTATTTATAATTTCATTATTAATTTTTAAAATATTAACATAATTTTATGAGTTTAAAAACTAATATTAATGGAATCTTGAACTTTTGAAAAAGAAAAACAATCTAGAAATTATCAAAAATGCTACTTTTTGCAAGTAATATACTTAATACTTTAAAATACGAAAAAGAATACCAGTCTTATAAAATACATTGCACAAAGAGGAAAGGGTTAAAATAGTTTAGGTTCAATAAATACCCCCCAAAATTGTCCTTTTCTAAAAACTTGTCAGTCTAATTTTAAAACTCAGTACAGCTTAAAATAGCAACATCTACAAATGTTGAAAGAATTCTTTTTAATTCATAGCTGTAAAATCTCAAAGAAACTAATTCGAAATAAAAAAAATACACCATTGCACATTCAATTACAACATATACATTCAATGGGGTTACATATACAAATGGGAAAAACTTATAAACCAATACTTTTAAAGTTCAGTATGCAGCTTTAATTTAAATAAACCTTTCAACATAAATGTTTATGATTGTAATGACCATGAAGTTCATGACAAAGTGATGTAAAAAAAAAACCACCTAGGCATAGTAGCTAGGTGAAACCAGTAAGTCAGTTATCACAGCAAGTTGATCATCAGTAAACTTAAGTTTGTGATCTCTCCAGTTATCATGGTGAGTTCTACGAAAACTGGATAGAGTCTTCTTTATGGTAGCCTGAAAAAAATAAAACAATTAGCTTAAATGATAGATAATGCACACATTAGTTTAAATGAATGTTAATTTTATGATACAAAAATGCATCAATGTTTTAATTTTGAAAAACTTAACCCTGAGGGCATGGCATCATAAGATTTCTGAAAAGTGAATTATTTTTACACAACACATTGACTACATAGACACTATTATTGACTCTAAAAATCCTAAGGACCATTCTATTGGTCATGGTTTAAAACTGTTTAGAACACATGCACTGGAGACTGCAGGTTCCAGAATCAGTTAAAATACAGTGAATTTCTTTAGCATGAAAATATTTTTTTAACAAAAAAGAAATTCAAGAATATTTGAAACATTTTTAGGAATTTCTATTTGTGATCATCATCCATATTTATAAAATTGATGCATGGAAAACTGAAAAATTAAAATGTAATACATTTTTAAATAACTAATTATATTTCTAGAAGATAATTGCTGCAAAATAAAAACCTTACTTTAAAACACTATGAAACATGCTAACATCAACAACTTAATAAATTCAAAAATATTACATACACAATTTTTAGTTTTCATTTATTAATTAGTAAGCAATAAAAATGAAGAAAAGATACGAAAAAAAAGGCTAAACACTCACAGATATTGGTTGGGGATCATTCAAGTGATCGCCAAGGAGAACCAAAATATCCGGAAGAAATTCAGGAACATCGTATGGATAGGCATTGACACAAGAACACAATCCTAATATACCAGCATGTCTTTCACGTATACCCTCAGGTTCAAAAGTCTTTGGTCCATTGTTTAAAGTTGATTCTTTGTGCTTCAGTTTTTTCTGGCACTTGTGTTTGAATACATTCTGAAAGAAATGCCCAAGACATTAGTCAAGTAAATGTAACAGATTTTTTAATTGGAGTATGCAGTACAAATGTGTAACTGCAGAGGAAAAAATCGAGCTATTTACACATCATTCAGAGTAAAAATAATTGAAAGGTATCATTCATTAGCGAATAGTGTTCCTTAAAAGGAATCGATCAAAATCTAAACTGGAATACCAAGTTTTAAGCCATGTGGTCTAGCTGTTGCTAGATTACGAGCATGCAAAATTTGGAACACCAATGGCAAATTAGTTTTCCAAGACTTGTTCATATCTTCTGAAATAATCTTCCAATCATGCTGAATATTTCTTATAAGGTTACAAAAAAAGAGCCCAAATAAATACTATGTAATGTTTTGTTTTATGTAAATTTTTAGACTATTATAAATATATATATATATATATAGTTTCAAAACTTTAGTGCATGTGATTTAGTTATAATTGAATATGAACAAATCTGGACATGCAAAATGAAATTCATAAACATTGTCTAAAATCGTGTGAGAAATAATAAGGTTTTCCTGCTAGGAATTTATTAACCAGGGCTAGAAAAATACGAATTTTTTTTTCCATCCAGAAGCCTAGCAGAATTCTTTAAGGAAAACAACAATTAGCAAATTTAAAGAAGACATTTTTAAGTGAATAGTTGAAACAGCCAAATTCATTTTCTAAACTCACCAAAAGTTCATCCGAGATTTTGAAATATTCACAATGAAGGAATCCACAGAGAGTTTCTGCAGCAGATTCTCTGACCTACATTGTTCATTAAATAAAGGTTAGAAATCAAAAACATAACAGAAAAAGAACACACAATCATCAATCACTAAGTCAAATACAGATATGTTCCACTACCTCAATATTCTCATCTTGTAACATCTTCAGGACGATGTCATAAATATCTTTTGCCCATACTTCGTTGTGCATGACTGAATACAGGTTTGAGAAAACCATGGTCTGCAAGTAGGCACTGGCGGAGACTCGTGAATGCCAAGAATTTCCAGATGCAATCTAATATATATGAATATATAGTTAATACACAAAAAAAAGCAAAGTTTAAAATTATTTATACATAATAATCTACAAAAAGTTACAAATAAAAATACAGATCAAAGGGAACACAAAACCATTTAACAAAGTAATAAGTAAAATAGTAGACATGTTACTAATTTAAATAGTACTAACCCAATAAAAACGCGAGTTCCCAATAGATAATGAAAATACAGTAAAACCTTTCTATAGTACCAAAAGTTAAACTGTCACAAAAAATGTAAAATGAACCTAACTCAACATTCAAAGACTTTAAATAACTAATGTCACAATACAGTGAAATGTCTTTATGGTAAGCGTGAAGCAAAAAATTCAACCATTTTGGCAGGTACAGATATGCAAGTCTGATGTGTAAATAAGGATAATTCCAAAATAAAATTATATATGCCAGTCAAAATATCTGCTATTCACTTTTTATTATCATTTTAGACTTCAATATAAATAAGCTAAAAACTTGGTAATTTTAAGCTATTTGAATTGTTAACAAGTGTAAATTATTTGTCTTTGATCACTTTAATTTGTTTCTTGTTAGATGTGTGACTTTTTATTTTATATAGTTCATTAATATTTTGCTGATTTGAAAGTTTTGGACTTATGTTACTTGATAAAAGGTAATACAATTGCAAGCAAAGCTAAGATTAATTCGAATTTATAACACATAAATAGCTCAAATATAATCTTAGTAAAAAGGACTTAGTTTTCAAAAATATAAGCATTTTGTTCAATGTGAATATGTTTAACATGATGGTAAATAAAGTAAATTACATACATTTTGGAGAATTTTTATAGAAGCATTTATGCTTTCAGAAGATAGGAAAGCTTGTCCCAAAATTGCAAGAGTCACACGACATTCTTGTTGAAAACTTTCATCAGTTGTATCATTCATCATGTGACACAGCTAAAAAATATTGTACATTTATACAATGTAAAGATCTTTTAAATAGTTCACATTTATAATTTGAAATCTTTGAAAACAGAACTAAAATTTAAAGACAAGAGAATCAAAACATTTACAACGAATTAAAATACAATACCCTGTGCTAAATAAGCAGTCCAGATTTTGCTGAGAAGTCTAACATTCGGTTAGCAATTTGTAAACAATTTCTGTTTTACCATAGAAATTCAACTTGCTATCTCATGGTTTTAGATATGTAGTTTTCAGGTACTTAATTCATTTCAGTTATTTTTGACATTGATCCTTTTAAAAGTACTTATTAATCATTACACTAGTTTGGTCAAAATTTAATATTGTCCTAGATTTTAATCAAATTATTGTAGAAACATTAAATAGTCAATACTCTTACTCATGGTTTCAATTATACTACAAAATGGATTAGAAATAATTAATCTGAGCTTTAGGTACCAAAAATATACACTCGACTTAAACCTAAATGAAATCCTTTATAGGTCTATCTATTGACGAGAATTATCAACACTAGATAAAGGCTAAAATGAAGGTTTCTCTAGTCTTGATAGGAAAATACCGGTCAGATTTGACTTCGTATCTTTGAAGAGTTAATTGGAACAAAGCAGTGTTTTCCAAATTATGGTCCCCAGGTAAGTACAATTTCTTACTGGGGAGAAATAAAATATTAAAAACCGTTTCACTAAGATTGATTGCAGCGTCAATTGCACCTGGAATGCTTGGTTTTTTCTCATATGAAGTACATGTTCAGATTGTCACTTGTTTTCAGTAGTTGCATTCCCTATTTCACTTCTTTTGCAACACTGCTTTGAAACAAAATTTGTAGCTCAAATTTTTGGTCACCTCTGTTATGAAGACAAATAACCTTTTATTTACAAAATTAAACGTGTATAAAAGTATTCCTTTTATTTCAGACAGGGTATGACAATTTAAATCAAGTGATTTTTGGAAGAAATTCATTGATCTTAAATCAAAATTTTAAATTCCACATTTCTTTCTGTTATGCTTAGTATTGAAAATGAAATAACTGAACAAGATGCATGTTTTTTATTCAAATAAGTTATAAGTAAATAAGTTAATAAATTATTTTTGCAAGCTAAAAATTAATGAAAAGTTGGAATGTTTTCAGGATAAAAGTTCTTTTTATTTTGTTTTTGATTGGTGATATGATTTTTTTTTCTTTCAAAAGGATGATTAACCATCTTGGAACAAATTAACTTTTTGGTAGAAGTAATTAAAAACATTTTTATACATATATAATGAATACATAATGCACAAAAAATTCCAAAATTTCTATGATTGAAGACATTTATAATATAAGTGTTTGAGGGATCAGGCAACCTTATTTACCTGGTTCCAAAAAATTCCCATCACTGGATATCAGGGGTGAAAACAGTCAAAATGTAAAAAAGAGGAAAATATATGCAGCGTAATTTTGAACTACAAAAATAGCTGAATAAGAATACTATATTTGTGTACTAACGTGTGTACAGAACATTGGTGCAGACAGAATTTTTTTCTGGGGGGAGGCCTTAAATTTTTAGTCCGATAAAACACTATAAAGTCCATTTAAAAAAAAAATTGTCTTTGGAAATAGGGAAAGGTTAACCCATAACCTCCCATGGCTGTGCCACTAGTACAGAATATGTGTTTATGATAAGCATGTATTTTTGCCTATTCCTTAGCTTAAAAGCTCTACAAAATCCACTATAAACAATGAAATGTCTTTGGAAAAGGTTGGCGCCTCATGCGTAAACTCAAATTTTGTAAAAGAGAACAAATATCTCGGCAACTTGTAAACAGTATAAATAAGTTGAATGAAGTTGAAAATGTTATTTTTATGAATATTTTTGAACATTTCACCAATGGTGAGATTTTTTTTAAGAGTTGCAATTTTTCCAAAATCTTGATACAAAAATGAAATTAACAGGAAATAAAAATGATAAATTTGATGTTACAAAAGAACAAACAAATAAATACTATTTTAACTTAACAGCATAAATTTTATATGAAAAAAAAATAAGCAGACACAAAAAATAAAAATGGTACAGCTTGAGTCTACATACTTTTTTGGCGCACTTCTAGTTGCGAGTAATGACGGGTTAAGGTAACACATCTGCATAACGGTTGTTGTGGATTTTAATACATCCTGGACAATTGGAAAGTGTAAACATTTTATTTCGAATATTCCAGAAAGTTCTTTCACATTTCGTTAAACTGCGTTTGATTTCATTGGTTCATTTGAAATAATTCTTTCCTTGGCGACTTAAATGCGCCAAAGGCAGGTCGTTGCCACCGCTATAAACGTAGACTGAAGCTGTACCCATGTGGTAAAAAAATATATATACTTAATTCAGTCCAGATTTACAACCTATTTTAGAATATAAAATAACTTTTTTTTTTCAAAATCTCTTAATATCACTGTATATTTTCGTAAATATTCTTATTTTCTAATTAAATCAACTTTTATCAAACAAAACTTAAATAATAACTCGTATTATCCAAGAAACAATTTAACTTATTAAACAACATAAATATTGACCTTAAAAAAAGCATCATTTTGAAAATTTCCGCTGCAAAATATAGCTGCAGTCTAAGTTTAAAACGATGGCCACCGCCTTGGCGCACTTCTAAAGTCGCCAAAGAAAGAAGTTTTAACGTATTTTGAAAATACTTTCTAGAATATTCAAAATGAAAATTTGAACTTTCCGCTTGCCTGAGGTTACCATAAAAGACGAAATAACTGATCATCTTATTTTCTAGTTGAAAGAAAAATCACATTAAAAGCTGATCACCTTAAAATATTTCATTTATACCTTTTCCGCCGCATTATGACGTTTCACGGCCGCTAGATAACAGCTCCGCTTTTTTATGAAACGGTAGCTTTACCTATGAAATATACAACAACGTACGCTAACTAGTTCAAAATCCAAGTTCTCCAGGCTTGCCATTAAACTAATAAGCTTCTCACAAAGGATTCTTTTCAAAAAGGAATTAGCAAGACTTGTCAGCTTGCAAAATTTAGGAATACAACATTGGCGATATGTCTCATTTGGAGCATTTTACGTTTATAGAAGACAAAAAGAGGCATAAGTCGGAATTTTTTCGTAAAAAATTATAAAAATCGGTCATTTTCTCAAAAATTTACGAAAAGTCGGAAGAATCTCATCCCTGAAGTAAGGGCATATTCACTTTCATTATTATTATTATTTTACATTTATTTTTTGGTGGTAATTCAATGATATAATTTAATTCTAAAGAAAAAATTGTAGAAAAAGCAGAAATTCTTGAAAGAAAAAAAAGCGGAAACTCTCGGAAGAAAAAAAAAAAGCGGAAATCCGCGTAAACGCGGAAGATTTTCAGCCCTGCTGGATATGAATTATAATTTAAAATAGTTGAAACTGCTCGAGAACCAGATTGAAAAACATTGCTCATACTTGGCATTTGGAATACTGTTGTTCTATTTACTCTATCTCATGTGATTTACTTTGCTAATTCCTGTGTCACATTTTAATCTTTAAAAAAATTACCCAGCTATATTTCTTAAAACATTAATGTTATTCATTATAAGTAATATTTAACATAAATCAAAATGCTGTAGAAACTACACTGTGATTTTCATGTCTCATATCCATCCAATTTAAAAATGTATGGGCAAGGAATTAATTAATACAAAAATATGATTTAAATGAAAAAATTTTGATTTAAATCAAATAAATCCCATGTTTTTTTTGTTTTTTTTAGACAATTATCATAACGAGAATTTGTGAATTGAAAGCAGGTCAATTAAAATTTATATCAACAAAATCTAGGTTTTGACAGTAAGAATATAAACATAAAAGGTATAGAGCTAGAGTCAAAAACAGACTAAAATAATAAGACAATCAAGTAACTTACCACGGGTAAAAAGTTCAGAACATCAGGTGGGGCTGTGTACAGTGATTTTGAACCATTCAAAGAAATCCAACGCAATGCTGTAATAATCAAAACACAAAAATATACTATTTGGATAATTAAAAATAATTAAAGAAAGGACACACTAAAGGCACAACACAATCTCTAATATTATAATAGGAAGTGTTTGTCTGTTTCCTGCACACTAAGTCGTGACGAATCTATGGCACTTACAGTAATGGGATTTGGTGATCCAAATGTTTTGCAATTTTAGGGTTGCAGCAAATTTTAAAATTCAATCTAGAACATTTTAAAATGAATTTAATGAAATTTAATTATTGTTATCTTTGGAATAGTAACAGCATAAAAGATCATATTCCAAATTTCTTTTTTCTGTTTTCATTTGGTGCGAAGGAATCATTTTCCAGCAGAATATAAAAAACAAAAGTTTTAACTGGAGTTATGTAGTTCTTTTTTCTATCTCCTAGACCGTTAAAGATGGAGTAAGAATTTCAACACATTTTGAAATCTGTGAAAAATTTTACATTAGATCAATACCTAAAAACATAATTTTCTATAAAATAATAAAAAATTTTAATTGAACATCTTTTATTTTTCGCAAGAGAATGTGACATCATAACAACATTCGTTCCAAAAATAAACAGATTTCATTTCCTGCCCTCTTACGATTTCAGCGAAAGAAAGCAAAGAAAATAAACATTTTGGCTGGCATTATTTAGTTATTTTTTTGTAAAATTGGGATCGTTAAAGATAGATTACAAATTTCAACGGATTTGAAATCTGCTGAAAATGTGACACTAGATAGATACCTTATACGTTTGATTTTCTTTTAATGAATAATTTTTCAATTAAATGTTTATATTTTCGCACTTAAAGGTTTAAAAACTTATTTTTATAAAGCAAAAGCAAGGGTAAGCACTTGTGTGTATACCCCTTTTTTAAAAGGTATTATACTTTAAAAAATATTTAATACAGAAATGATGAATTTCTTTTCCAGACATAAGACACTCAAAAATGTTTAAATAAATTTTAATGTAACCAAAATGCCTCTGTTTAGTTAACTTTTATATCAGAAATCAGAAACAAACTTTAAATTTCGTTCTTTTTAATATTTGAAGTCAACATTTCAAAAACATACTTGTTCGAAAAAGGTTTTTGGCACTCTTCCTCTCAGGCGATTCTTCAGCCGAAGTTGCAATGCTATTTTCGTCTGTCTCGGCACTTGTTAACAACACCTCAAATTTAGACATCAATGAATTCAGGAAGGGCTGTCGCTTAGGAGCAAAGTCCATGATTTTTGCACCCAAAGGAATGTCAAACAGAAATATATACACTAGGAAACTAAAAACAAAAGTGTTTTTAAAAACTAGCAGAATAAACGAAACAATAATTAAAAAAATCTAAAAGAATATTACTAAAATTAATTGAATATTAAAATTCAAGTGCATATTTTGACTGTCACATATGATTTCCAGACAGCAAACCATTTATGCATATGTACATACGTCAAAAAAAAAAAAAAAGACTCACTCAATCGCAATTGCACAATTTACATCACAGAACTAAACGGAAGGTAGCAATCGATAGGGGTGAATGTTTTCTACTAATTTTTACTAATTTACTAATACCAATAATTAAAATTTGTCAAAGGGGTTGTCTTCAAATTAAATCGGGTGCTTGCTTTGATATTTTCAATACCAACCCCCATCTTTCATCAAACATATGGATTCTACACACAATTTCAGGTGGATTTGATGAAAAAATAATGAAAAACGTCATAAAATTAACCGAGAAAATCCATAAAAACCATTGAGGGAGCGTGTAAATGTTCAGAGTTCAATCACATTATAAATATTAATAAAGATGTGTAGTGGCCGTCGCAGTCAATCACATGTTGCAGGCCCCTTGGTATGAAGTCCATTAAGATCGTGACAAAGTCAGAATCCATTCTGATTGAATCCCAGAATCTGTTGGCAGAAATTTCTATTTTCACTTTGTGAACAATCCCCAATAACGATAATAATCATCGAATTTTGCAAACAGTCTCACTGTGCTATTAATTATGTAAGCGTTGAGCTGAAATTTGGAATTCCGCTGTTTCTGTAATACTTGAATGACACAGAGTCAAAATTTGCCCAGGTTTATATTTATAACTTTTTATTAATATTAATTTCATAATTAATAAAAAATAGTAAAATTTAGTTCGATAATTAAATTGTTTGTAGATTGTGTTTGGGTTTTTGGGTAGCAAAGGATGGATACACATTTTTCCAAGGAAAATTAATATTTTTAGCAAATATAACAAAAAACGTTAAACACCAATTTTACATTACGAGATCCACTTTTCAAGCACTTACAAATCGGTGAAAAATCAAACAAAATTGATAAGTTTTTTTTAAATTCTGCTGAAATTGAGTGTAGAATCCAAATTTATGATAAAAGATGGGGGTTTGTCAAGCACCCAATTTATTATGAAGACGGCCGCTTAGACAAAATTTTAAATATTGATATTTGTAGAAAACATTCATCCCTATTGATTCTGCGATGTAAATCGTGCAATTGCGATCAAGTGAGTCATTTTTTTTGACGGGTGTACAATTACAATATCAGACAGAGGATTACTTTTTTTTAAAAGTGAATTCTATGGAGAAAATACTCAACAAAAACTAAATACACATTTAGCTTTCATGTCATTTAAAGAAAGGATTTTTTTTACTAAAATTACCACTTTTTAAATAGAACCAGCAATTAAATAATTCCACACTTTGTATATCTATTTTATTATCATCTTGGGTGTTTAAAATGTTAATACAATTTTCATGAAGATCCTGTTCCAACTTTGGATGAAAATCCCAGAGGGAAAAGGGTGGAAGTACTGAGGAAAATGCATTTTAATTCTACACCTGCACACTTCTATTAATGGCTCGTACAGGGGACAAAATTCAACTTTAAATTTGATACACATTAAGACAAAAATAATATAATGACATGAAAAATACAAATACATTTTTCATATATACAAATACAATTTTTAAAATATTTTTTCGTCAAAAAATAAACTGCCAAACTATGTTTTTAACTGCAAAACCAGAAAAGCATACATTTTCTTTTAAGTGCAATATTTTGAGCAAATGAATTTATTTGTGGACAAAAATAATGACACCTTTGAAGCAAAAAATGTGGATACTGAGAGATAGTGGTGAAATAGGTTTAAAAGATGTCCGAAATTGCTAGTAAATAGCGGTGGCAACGGCCTTGGTGATTTTTTTGGTGCACTTCTAAAGTTGCCAAGGCAAGAATTCTTTCAAAAATATTTTTCTTTTTACAATGGAAAATGAAAGCTTGAAAAACCATTCGAGTATATTTTAAAAAACTTTCACAAAAAGTAGTAAACTTAAACACATTTGTGAACCAGCAGAAAAACTAAGCTGTGAATGTTGGGTAAGAATACCCTGAAACTTATCAATCAATTTCACTAAATACAGTAGGCCTGTTAAAAAAAGATTTAAAAAAAAAAAAAAAGCAATAAATAATACAACCTGATACGCCAGAACTGTTCCGGGAAAAAATTATTAAAAAAAAAATTCCACAACTGCAGAAATACAAATAAATGAACCAATGATATCACAGAAAATAATTTTAAAGGACCAATGCAATCAAAAGATATTTTAAAATTAAAATAACAATGGAAGCAAAGAACAAATTTCAAACGACTTTAACGGATTTTGGAAGAACTTTCTAGAATATTCAAAATGAAAATGAAAAGTTATTGTTTGCCGAGGTTGCCATGAAAACCCCAATAACCGTAAAGACAGATGGGTTGCCTTAATCTACAGTAACTTGTTACTAGAAGTGCGCCAAAAAACATAGCCAAGGCTATAGCTAGCTATAAACGTAGAGTGTAGATGTACCCAAATTTGAATCTGTACAAAATTTGAATAAATAAAATAATGTCACATCTGAAGAGACATTAATATTGCAAGATAATCAACACAGAACAAAGATAGTAATTTTAGTTTTATCTAAACTCGGAGTCAAATGGGTGACGACCCTATAAAAAAGTTACGTTGCATGAAAGGACATTAAAACTTATTTCAAAAGTAGTTGTAAATGTAGAGGTTGTTAGGGGTGGTGACGATAGTTTGAATGTATCTATAGGCTAAGATAGTGTTTTCAGTTCATCAAGGAGAAATTTGAGCATATACTTCAGTAGATTATGTGTGGCAGTCAGTTATATTATAATAAAACTGAAACATAAAGGAAGCTACAATGAAATTGATTTTACACCTGTCTAAACCTTAGCTGTTTTTATGTTTATTTAGACTATTAAACATATTGATAAAATTTTATATCACGCTTAATGAAATACTACCAAGTAAAAACCATATTATTTCTTACCTTCCAAGTTTTTCTCTCACATTTTGATATGAATGATCCAACTTTGGAAGAATAAAATCTAAAGCTCTGTGAAGAAGCTCAAAAACTCTCCATTCTTGTTGAGCAATGATAGTACTGAGTATGTAAAGCCAGCTGCATGTAACAAAAAACACAATTATAAAAAAGCAATGAGACAATGTGCAAAATATATAAAACTAGAAGTACCAACAATACCTCTATCTGCCCATCAATAAACACTATACACATATTACTGAATAAAAATATGAATTCAAAAATTTCTCAGGAAAGTTATTTTTTAAATGGTTAAATAATGTTAATCATTGCAACAACAAAAAAATTTTTTAATTTTTATCATTGAAGAAATTCAACAGAGAATATGATATATATTCTCTGTTGAATATATATTATTATTCGAATATTATTATATATAACAGCATAATATGATTACCTTGATTCTAAAAATGAACCATTTTCAACACTTGGAGGCTCTTTCATGAAAAATTCAAAAACCCAATAATATCTATTGGGATCTTTGCTTTGCTGAAAGTTACAAAATAAAACTAATGAACAGTAATCAACCACTGAATATTTGAGCAAATATTATTTGATGCTACACCACAGAAGCTATGTTCTCTCTCAAGGGCATTAAAACATTAACTACTTCACAGTAACACTGTTGGGTCGTTCCACACCAAATCAACCAATGGTCAAAACATGATGTCTTCAGATCTTTATGATATTTTTGGACCTTTCGTTTTTGAGTTATACATTTTTGAAAAATTCAAAACCACCAGTTTTTAGGAACGTTTTGATATATTTCAAAGCACGTAACTCAAAAACCGTTTGTCCCAGAAAGCTCAAATTTGTACCATTCTCTTTAGATTTACAAGGGCTTTAATTTAACATATAGCTTGGGTGTACCACATCAGTTAATATATATTTTTTTTAACAAAAAAAAAAAAAAAAAAAACATTTTTTTGTAAAAAAACAAAAATCGGAATTTTTAATTTTGATGAAAGAAATATATTTTATACTAAACTTCAATAGTAAGGTGTTTATAAAGTTTCATGATGGTATTCCGATGGTATCATATTAAAATAATTTTTTATTTGAATCAAGACGTGTGAAAATTCTGTTAATTCATGACTTGTTACCCTAGATAAAAATTAATCTCATAACCAACACTATTGTATTTAAATTTCATTTACCCGATTTTATTTAAACAACAAATTCAACTTACTTTACATTCAAGGAACAGATTTTTTCTTCTTTTAGCACTTGAAATTAGTAAATGTGAGTTCTCTTCTTTGCCAAAACTTGTGCTGCTTCGGCCATCTCATCTGCTGGAACTCGATAGGTTCTACCTGATGCAGCGGTTGGATGTCATGTGCACAAAATATTGCTCATCGGCAGTGCTAAGGTATCTGCTCTCCTAGGATTTGTGTATGATAGCAATGGCCGTTTTGGGTGAAGAAAGGACACAAGAATTTCCTTTTCAACATCGTCTTTTGAGTCAACATGCGCCAACCATCACTCTTTATCGTAAGCACAAGGGACAAAACCCACAATTTCTTCAAATGGAATGTCATCATTACCAGGGATAATTTGTACCTATGTGCTTCTGAGTCATCAAAAAATGAGTAGATTTTGGTTTTGACACTATTTAGATCTAAAAGAATGAAGGCATGAAATTTATGCGTCCCTGAGACTACCACAGCTTTTTCAAATCATGGTTTTAGAATCTTTTCTTCATTTATATACTCCTCATCGGTTACATAAAAAAATGTGATGGATAACAAACTTTTCACACCCTGCTGAAAAAGTGTTAGAATTTGGTTATCTAATGGTTTTTGGAGGCTGGCTTTGGCGGCAAGCCTTTTTGCTGTACCCCTTACTTCATCACAAACTCCCTTCTCATTTTCAAATTTGGTGTCAACACACATACTGTCGTAGTTCATGCTTTTCAGAAAAGTCATAGTCCAGAAAGTTAATCCTGTCTGAGAAATTATATGCCAAATCATTAGTTAGATATTTGAAAAAGCTGTACTATTTTCCAGATGGTTCAGCTGCGCAGTGCATAATTCATAAGAATTTTCTGAACCTTTGCTATCACAAAGAGGACTTTTATGGACTTGAGGCTGTGGCACTTTTATGCCACATCATATGGGAAGCGAATTTGTGATGGAGTAGGGGATATGGTAAAAAGGCTTGCTGCTAAAGCCAGCCTCCAGAATTTATTACAAAACCAAATACTAACACCTTTTTAGCTTTTTCAGTGTGAATATTTGCCATCCATCATATTTTTTTATGTAACCAATGAAGAGTATATAAATAAAGATAAGATTCTAAAACCATTCTTTGAAAATGCTGTGGCAGTCTCAGGGACCCATAAATTTCATGTCTTCATTCCTCTAGATCTAAATAGGGTCAAAACCAAAATCTACTCATTTTCTGATGACTCAGAAACACATAGGGCCTGGTGATGATGATATTCCATTTGAAGAAATTGTGGGTTTTGTCCCTTGTGCTTACGATAAAGAGTGATGGTTGGCGCATGTTGACTCAAAAGACGATGTTGAAAAGGAAATTCTTGTGTCCTTTCTTCACCCAAAACGGCCATTGCTATCATACACAAATCCTTGGAGAGCAGATACCTTAGCACTGCCGATGAGCAATATTTTGTGCACATGACATCCAACCGCTGCATCAGGTAGAACCTATCGAGTTCCAGCAGATGAGATGGCCGAAGCAGCACAAGTTTTGGCAAAGAAGAGAACTCACATTTACTAATTTCAAGTGCTAAAAGAAGAAAAAATCTGTTCCTTGAATGTAAAGTAAGTTGAATTTGTTGTTTAAATAAAATAGGGTAAATGAAATTTAAATACAATAGTGTTGGTTAAGAGATTAATTTTTATCTAGGGTAACAAGTCACGAATTAACAAAATTTTCACACGTCTTGATTCAGATAAAAAATTATTTTAATATGATACCATCGGTATACCATCATGAAACTTTGTACACACCTTACTGTTGAGGTTTAGTATAAAATATATTTCTTTCATCAAAATTAAAAATTCCGATTTTTTGTTTTTTTACAAAAAAAAATTTTTTAGTTAAAAAAAATATATATAAAAACTGATGTGGTACACCCAAGCTATATGTTAAATTAAAGCCCTTGTAAATCTAAAGAGAATGATACAAATTTGAGCTTTCTAGGACAAACAGTTTTTGAGTTACATGCTTTTAAATATATCAAAACGTTCCTAAAAACTGGTGTTTTTGAATTTTCAAAAATGTATAACTCAAAAACGAATGGTCCAAAGAAATTAAAACTTGGTATTTTTGGTCATATTGATGAGTAGAACACAATCACTAAATATGATACATTTTGAAAACCTCGAAGTTTAAAATAATTTTTTTATTGGTTGATTTGATGTGGAATGACCCTGTTAACAACACACATTTAACACAATAATCAAAGCTTAACTTTTGTGCTTAGTTACAAAACATAGGAAACTTCTGAAATACATAAAAAATATCTTCACAGCTAAGGACCAGTGACAAACGTTTAATCTAATTAACACGTCAAAAATGCAACATGAAAGACGAGATATCAAAGCCCTATTTATTATACAAACAACCGATGACACAAGGGTGAAATAACTGGTTAGAGTTCCGTTCCACTAGCAGAACGCGACAAGACCAGTATTTCATGTTACCACCACGGGCGGCACTAACCGCTTCTACACGTCTCGGCATTGAAAGAATGTTTTAAATGTGTGCTTGGGGTACATCGGTTTATGCCGTAGGTGGTCTGTGGTGCAAGTCACTGGGCTATCATGAACCAGACATATTCAATGGGTGATAGATATGGAGAATGAATGGCCATGGAAGAAGGAAGACCTAGACATCGAGGAATTGTTTTTTAAACCCAACCACTGACCACTTGGCCTTCAGAACTACAAGGAGAGAAACAACGTCTACTCCTAACAAAGACAGTCACTAACATCCTTGCTCTTAATAACCAGGATTCAAATACTTGGCCTACTAACTGGTAAACAAGAGCTATGAGCACTATAACCAACTACTAGGAGGCATTAAGGAGTTATATGTTGTGTATGTATAGGATATATATATATGTTGTATCATGGATATATATGTTGTATCATGGATATATATGTTGTATCATGCAACATAAGGTGGCACATTTATCCTTCAGAAAACTGGCAGCAGGTAAGCATAATGGAGGGACTTCAGCACGTGCTTTGACAACATTGATCCACGCTCTATGATTACACATCATGCAAATTTAGAAGCTATTGAATGCTATCTTTATGGTGTTGCATTTTTTTGATGGCCAACAGTGACGTGTATTTTCATCAAGAATTTAAGGAATATATTTTCTGAGAAAATGCAAGAGTCCTGTTTTCCAACAATGAGTGAAACAACAAAAAATCCCATTTTTGTGATTGATAATAGAATCTAAAGATTCTATAATCATCACAATAGTTTTTATTTTGTTTATTATAATAATAAACTAATAAAGAAATTATTCAATCATATGGATTTGACAAAATTGCAATGTTTTGTTTGAATATCGTAAAAATTACTTACTGATACAGTTCCTAAAGCTGAACTCCAATCACCTAATGTTTCAGGTGTTATGTTATGTACAATTTTTTCAAATAGAGGAATTGCCAGTGTTTTCAAATTCTCCATCTGTTACAAAAAGTATTAGAGTTAATCCCCAGAGTACATTAAAATAGGGAAAATAAAGCAAAACTTTTCAAGAATACAAAGGTATGTAAAAAGCTCTTTCTACAAAACGTAAATATAACAGGTCAAGTTAAAATAAACGGAACAAACTAAAGAGTGAATCTTATTTATGGGGATTGAAACAAATGCAAGTACATCAGTAACATGGAATAGAATTGACTTAATAAGCAAAAAACATTCCATAATTTTCAGATACTAGAAAAATTCAATTTTGTTTGCTTTTTTCAAAGTATGTACATCTATATGCATGTCAATAAGTCAGTTAAAATTTGTAGGCAGGAATAGATAAAAAAAATTTATTCCAAAAATTTCTATTCAAAGTATTACATCTTCTATTCGATAATTTCAGAAATTAACTCAAAATATGATTTAAATATATTAAACCTTTTGAAAGTTCCAATGTTTAGATCCACTCAAGATACCCGCTAGAATTTCAGCAGCACACCGTTGAACACTTTCTTGCTTGTCCTCAACCATTCTGTTCAAGTGCTCCATAAAGATAGGTAATATTGAATCACCATAATTATTAAAGAGAGACTAAGGAAAGAGGAAATAAATACTGTATATACATAAAGAAAAAGTTTCCTTATTTATAACAAACTGGCCTCTTAAGGTTAAAATATAAACCTGTGCCATAGTATGTAAAGAAAAGTGAACAAATTTAAAAGTTACTAATATAAATACACTATTTGTACATTTCAAGCACTGCACAAAGCCTTGTTTATGTTCATTAAATTTGTGATAGTCGAAGGATAAAATCATAATACTCGTAAATCTCATGCTTCACGACATGGGAAACTTTTTCCCTTTAATAAGGGAAAAAATAGTTTAAAAAATTATTAGTTTAATATTCATTATGCTGAAACATTTCCTTCATATAGTTGAATTATCAAACTAAAACTTACTCTAAATAAATAAAACTTTTTAGCATCAAATTTGTCTTGGTCTTTTTTCTCTTCTAATGAAAAATATGATATTAAGCTATCGACAAATTTTTGCTGCGAAAAGGCTTCATAGATGGGTTTTTCTTCCTAAAATAAACAAAAAAGCATTTTAAAATTTGAAGCAGCAAAAAATATCTTTAAAAAGAAGTGTTTGACAGTATGTTCTTGAAGAGAAATAAAAAATAAATGCAATGATATATTTACCTCAGATAGCTCTTCCAGCGACCTATCTAAATTTGGTTGTTCTGATTCAGGTGCATAAACTTCAAACTTCCTAGTTTAAAAGAAGAAAAAAAATTGCTACTTCTTAACAATACATCCAACAAATTCTTTGCAATTATTCCACCAAAAGTTTTTACATGACAGATCCTAAAGATATGTGTAAAAAACAATCGTGTAAAAAAGACATTGTATTTATGAAAGAAAAAATTGGTTCCAAATCTAAAAAATCCGTCAAAATAGTTTTTTAAAAAACCATGAAAATATTCATTTTAAGCTTTTTTTTTATTTCAACAAAATATACATGTAATAATGTAATGAAAATGTATAAAAGTAAATTTGCATTTTAAATGAAAAAGTTTCTTCATGAACAAAAAAAAAATCTGTTCAATTGTCTGTATTGTTATTCAATTAATTCATTTCTTTGCGTGATCTCTTGAGCAAAATCAGCACGAGCCCCTCTGGTGCTGATGTATCACAGGATTTACAAACGAATTCACATTGGTAAAAGAAAGCACGCATTTTCAAAACGCACACTAGCTGTTATGCAATCTATTTGTGCATGTAATATAGAGATGATACTATTATGCCACACATAAAAACAAATTTCTTAGAATTCAGACCAAACATATTTCTTTCGAAATTGGCTCGACCCACTTGTGTTAAATCAAAGTGACTGGCATAAAAAGAGAATGAAATATTTATTTTGAATTTGTGTTAAATCAAATTTAAGTAAAAAAGGTTCGTGCAAAAACAGAATTGGGCGTACATTGTAGAACCATGGAAAAACTCAGCTCATTATCATTATACATTTTCATTCAAAAACTATGAGGGTTGTTTGGAAAGTAATGCCCATTTGAGCATGCGCACCACAATTACAGTGGCAGGTGCACCGTTCAAGCTATACCAGTTTGAGGGACTCGTCTGCCAGCTATCTACTGAATTACATCATATTATAATGGTTATTGTTGTTTTGGTATGCGAACAAAACGTCCAAAAATAAAATCGAGCGTGACGCTAAAGGTGAAGTGAGATCTGTGATCCGATTTCTAAACAAAAAAAAGAGGGTAAGCAAAATTTATCATGAGATCAAAGCAGTGTATGGTGATGTGATGATTGAATCATGTGTGCGTCGTTGGTGCCAAAAGTTTAATGAGGGAGAGGTTTAATGAGCGATGTTGCTGCCCAAATGTCATTACAGATGAGCTTGTCAGAACTGTCGACAAATTCATCAAACAAGATCGCTGTTTGACTTCAGATGAAATTCACAATAGATTTTCACCAGCGTCTTGCACTATCATTTACGAAATGGTAACAGATCACCACAAATTCAGAAAAAATTGTCCAAGGTGGCTGTTACGCATGCTCCATGACGACCACAAAAGCTTAAAGACGTTACTGCTTATCTCAATGGACTGGCGGCAGAGGAGTATGAAAATGGTATTCAAAAGCTTGTTAGGTACGACAAACGTTTAAATTTGCAAGGGATTTATGTAGAAAATAAATATAAGGTATGAAAATGTAAAATAAAAATGTTAACAGTGGAATTGGTCTATATTTGATTTAAAAACAGGCATTAATTTCCGAACGACCCTCGAAATACAAACTTATGCATCAGGAAGCGTCTTAGATTTCTGATACAGAAATTAAAATCGATTTAATTCAGAATTTGGTTTAGAAATGCAATAGAACCTATTCAAAGTCCTGGTAATACAAATTTAGCAAGGAAATATGAACTGAATGTTTGATTCAACATTAAATGCATGACACTAAGCATATTTCAGTTTTAGCAAATAACATATTGCTATATATAAGGCGTTTTTTCTCACCAATTTTTTTATTTACCAAATTTTATTTTGTTCTTAAAAGACATACGAGTTAAATTATTGAGAGGTTCCGAGATTGAAAACTGGGATGACCTGTGTATATGGTTCTAAATTAAACCAGTGGACTTGTGCATAGCATCTTTGGCAGTGTTGTTACTCACATATACCTTATATAAATCCTTTTATATTCAATATGAAGATCGATAGTCACACTTTTTTATAAAATGGTAGCTTGTTTATGTTTTATAAATGTACTCATAATATACTGGTGTTAATCCTTGTTTAAAATAAAAGTGCATGGTAAAAAGTTCACACTTCGGTCATACCACTACAATTAGATTCTTAAAGTTCATTTAATTGAATTTCATTCACTCATTTAAAAACAAATTCAATTTCTTTTGACATTTAAACCTATTATCGGGTTGGCTCGGATTTCCTTTTCTGCATTAGTTTCTATCTTCTAGATTTCCCATTCTCATCTGTAATCAGACTGCTGAAAAGTTTTGTTGGAGCAGCGAGAGCTCTTCTGGGCAGTTCTAATAATGTGAGAAGCTCTACAAGCTAAATTTCGGCATACTTATACTTTGGGGCGAAATTGGTAAATAAAACGAAGTGCTTGATTTTGTACAAGTTTGTTGCCACTTGACCATACACAAAATAATGCTGATTTCGATATCACTTTAATTTTATGTACTTTTTTTTTAAATTTTATCCTTTCCTTAATTTTATGCCCTGCTTCTTTGAAGCACTCGGGCTTAACATGGAAATACATTTGTTCTTATTTTCCAGAGATGCCAAATTTTTGTTGACCATGTCAGTAATAATATGACTGATTTTTAGTAGTGGTAATCAGAATTACAGTAAGGTTTTAGTAATTCCATTAATTTCGGGAATGATTACGTCAGAATATTGGCTCTTCTGCAATTATTTATTTCATTACTTTCTTTAACTAAATCTCTACTTGCTGTTTTTTTCTTTCTTTAAAGCTTTAATTTGGCACGATTTCAATTTTTCCTCACCATGCTACTACTACCAAATTATAATAATGAGCCAAAAAGAAAAACTCATTGTAAAGTCAAAAAAATATGAACTGGAATTTTAGGATTGTTATAATGTGCCAACTTCACGACTATTTGTGAAATAAGGACAGCACTTTGCCAATTTGGTGAATTTTAACGACCTCAACATGAAGTGGATTTCCGCAATAACCTCACTATTTGCCAAAATTAATAAAAATGTGTAATGTTGGTAGATATTTTTTTTTTCACATCTAAATCTTAGCAATCATTTTCACAAACTACTGCTAAACGTAGCGATTTTTTAAATTTAGCAATAAAGACTAAAAAGTGCTGTAGCAAGTTTAATACTTCAGGAGTTAAAAATTGCTTTTTCTTTTCTGTGGCAAACACACCATTACAAGAATTATCAGGTTCAAAAATATCTTCTACTACCTGGGTTTGAGAAAACAATTCCATTAATCATAAAGAAATTACTTATTTTGACAAACAGATTTTTACTAACAATAATCTCATTTGTTATTTCATACTTAGGCCATGTAAAGAAGCCCCAGTGAGCTTTATGAACAAAGTGCCTAGCATTCCATTTTTCTTGAGTATCAGGGAGATCAGCACTATTATATTCCATCCAAAAATTATTTGGAATAAGTTCATCATCTATTTTTGGCATTAAAGGATGCAGGGATATTTTCTTCGGATTTTGCACAGTAGGGTCGATTTCCACTTTCGGGTGCTTGCGCTTCTGTTGTTTCAGAGAACAGGTCAATCCCTGCATGGCAAGCTGAAGAATATACAAGTTACAAATAAGTAACATCTATACCAATTAATACCATTCTTTTTTCACAATTTAATAAAGTAAATACAATGCACTTTTTATCATTTAAACAAAATCCAAGAGCTTAAAAAACCTTTAACTCAGCTGATATATTAAACCTACTTCATTACTGAAATATCATACTGAAGAAACTTTACCAACATTTACTATGCCAAATTATATTCATTAATGAAAAAGTGTAATAATAAATGTGTTCTAATAAATTTTTAAAACATAGCACTCACGGGTAACTGAATAAAACAAAATTGATTAACATTTGATGATTGTATTCTAGTTTCCTCTATCAGGGCAACTATTTTGTGCATTGCAAGAGCCACTCACAAGTCGAAAACAGACCGATTTTCATAGGTTTTCAAGTTTTTAAAGTGTATTTTGTGCTCATCAAGAGTCGATTGACGATTTGTATATCGGGTATCAAGGGTTGCCATTCAAGCAAGCCAGTTCCCGAATCATCACCAAAACAGTACTTGTAAGCAGTTTTATCACTTATCAGCTGCTACAAAGAGGTCGGAAATATTGTGAAAAAATATCGTCATTTGAAAACATAATTTTTTTTTCAAAGGAAAATAAGCACTTTCTAAGGGCCCTTAGAAATGGAAGGTCAAAATAAGCACTTATAAGCACTTTCTAAGCACCCATGGAAACCCTGTCCCCTTAATAGTTGTAGCAAACAGAACCTTTTTAAACGTACAGGCTTGACTGTAAAAAGATCAATATTGATTTTCAGTATGCTTGAAATGCAAATGAGAAATCTAACAACTTGTTATGATTAATAAAACAATGCAATGATTACAATGATTAATAAAACAAATGCAAAAAAAAAAAAAAACTTTCTTATATAAGTTAAATATGCAATAAAGAATTCAGATTTACTTATGGAAATGAACAAGCATGCCATAATATAAAGAGAAATGTATCCTACCTTTCTAATAGCCAGTGTGTCATGGATTAAGTGCGACACAAACAAATGAACTTCTTCCTTGGGAGCCTTAATATCTGGTCTCACTAAAATAACCAACATTGCAAGCGCCAAATTGTAATGTCTCCAATGCCTTAAAATTTAAAAAAAAAAAATGATTATGGGTAACGTAATTAAAAATGTTATTTCAAGTAACAAGTTCACTTTTCAAATTATTTTCAACATAACTTTCAAAGAAAAAGGGAAAAATACAAACAAATTACATTAATTATTCGTATTTAAGAAGAAATAAACATACTTACAGGCTGCTATTTTTCATTAAATCCATCAAACTATGTAGCAAGTCAAAATACAGCCTACGAATTTATAATACAAAATTAATGCAAAATTTTGGAACACCAATAAACTTTAAAATAATATAATATGTTTTTGTAGTTCTGTAGAATTACAGAAACATATATTTAAACGTGTAGTAAGAAAGAACATTGTTTTTATAAAGAACTAGGGGGCTTCGACCCCTGCTAGCCAACCCCCAGGGATTGCTACACAAACCAACACTCCTTTCACAGAGTCAATCTCCTGTCACGGTGAAACTATCTTAATAACTCGTATCATCCTTATTTGACTTTCCGGTCTATGACGTCACAGCGAGGGCTCCGCCCCCTGCTCGCTAACCAACACTCCTGTCGCAAGTGATTTAGCTTTTCTCTTTACTTTAACACTTAATGCACCCTAAACTAATAGTCGCATCAGTAAACAACAATCTCCTGCTTGTTCCCTGTACCATTACGAATAAGTGATGTTAATCTTGTAATATTCTGATCTGTACTCAATCGGCAAACCGTCTTAGAATCGAGCGAAAATACGAGCATGACCAGTTTCAAGGGCATCTGGACCCGTTAGTCAGAAAAAGTAATCTCAATTTCCGTCAATAAGAATGAATGCAATTGTTCCATGATCTAAAAAATACTTTTTATTAATTTATTTAAATTTTTTAAATAATTGTACCGTAAGAAAGAGTACATTCTAAGGTATACTGCAATGTTTTCAGATTTAAAAACTAATAGTAATAAGACACAGATATGACAGTTTCAACCAAAAAGTAACAAAAATGTCCCTATTTTTTTCAAATTTCAAAAAAAAAAAAAAAAAAAAAACTTGATGTGCTACAAAAATTTAAGTTCAAAATCCTGACTGAAGACAGAAAAATTGTATGTCTTTTGCTCACTCACGTTAGAAATTTCGTCTTTTAAATTTTGAGACTTAACAAACCCTAAATTTTTTTTAATAGAGGCATTGGGAAAAAAATCTTATTCGTCTTGTCCATGTTAATTTCGTAATTTTTTGATCCGCACTTTCTCGGGAAACCTAGAATTGAGCGGGGAAAAAACAGTTTTCTATCCTGTGACAACGGTAGCAGCTGTAACTTTTTTTTTAATATAGAGAGATGAAAGAAAATACATATTTTCAATTCAATTAAGCAAAGGTCATAGTACAAGAGACGCACCAGGTTTGTCTGCATAAGCATCTATATTACTACAATTACTGTCAAATTGTATGACAAAAAGCGGAATTTAAAAAAACTTTAAAAATATTTGACATACTTTTCTCTTATCTCACTAAATATCACTTGTTTTTCTGAGTACTTCAGAATTTCTTCATCTGAAAAACGTGAAGATAAAGGCAGTGGTTTATTATCACTCCAAAAACCTTTTGCTGTATTTATACAGCTTTCCGATACCTAAAAATGAAATTGAACAAAGAAAAACAAAATTAAAAACACTAATTTGTCGATAATTTTACTGTATAGTTGAAAAACAATAGATTTTAAAAAGTGTCTCAGTTACATTGAGAAAGAGTATTTGTGATGTAGTTTTAGCATAAAAATTCTCAGTACAATAACGAAAATAACCATTAGATATAAAAATAAATATTGTAAAATAAAAAAATTAAATCACTTTTTTAAAATTTACTGACACGAATTTAAATGAAATTATAGTAGTCCAATGTCCTACCTTTTAAAAGTTGCGAAATGCAAGCATGTCCCATAACTCTTAAATAGGGCTCTTTTACATAAAAAATTAAAACATACTTTAAGAGCTTGCTGAAAGTTTAAAAAAAAACTCTATTTTGTAAATAATGTGCATTTTTCAACTAGTATATAAAATAATATAATGTTCTCTTAAATTTCATGATGCTTTCAGTCAAAATTATTTTATTTGACCACATAAAAGTTTGCCTACATTTAACTAGTTTTAAAATTTTTCAGTTGTCTAAAAAATTAGATCTTAATACTTCATATTCATACTTTTAATCATCGTCTCAGGACTTTTCCTTCAGAAAAGCCTCCTTGAGTTCATTTAACCTTTTAACTATGGCTAAATATAACTGGTGTGATTCTTATTATACAACTGCTGTACTCGCAGCAGTCAAAATTCCTTTTGGGGATGATCAAGATACAACTAGTTGTACCGGCTGTGGTCTAAAGATTAAGTATGAACAGAAATTTTTAAAAAATGATAGATGCTGAAAATAATGAACTTACTTGAAACTTAAGTTGGAAGGTCGGAAGATACTTCTGCAAATATGTTGAAATTGAGTCCAGCAATCTTATAATAGAAGGTTTCTCTGAATGCTTTGATGCAACAATGGCAGGAAATAACTGACTCACAATATCCCAGTCATGCATTTTAAGAAAATTACTGAACTTATAACCAAGGATCACATGCAGAACACCCTAAAATTCAGTACCAACATGTTAGAAGAGCAGCAGTAAATTGATACATAAACACAAATGACACATTATAAAAAAATTTTATGCACACTCCTTTGATTTCAGGCGACATTAAAATATTTTCCAACTTCAAATCCTAAGAAATAAAATTTTCCAGGGGCTAAGATTTATTTTTTATTCAACTGAGAAACCCTTTTCTTGTACGGTAATTTCGCTTATAAAAAAAATTAAACTCAAGTTAACATTCATGTTTTTTAAACCCATGCGAAACCAGCAGAATAAAAGAGGTTAAAAATTAACTTTTTCGTATTACTTTGTGCCCTTTAACTCTCCGAGGGGTTTACACATGATTCTAGCTTGCAACATCCTGTCTCCCTTCTAACCAGTTCGAACTTTCTTGAGAAAAATTATCTTTCCAAACGATTTTATACTAAGGGAATTACCAATATAATCCTTCCAAAAGGGTCTATTCTAAGGAAAAGGCTAATGTAACCTTTCAAAAGGGTTTTCTATTCAAAGGAAAATGCCTATGTAATCTTTCCAAATGATTCTATTCAAAGGAAAGGGCAAATTTAATCTTTCAAAAGGGTTTTATTCTAAGAAAAAAAGCAGAGGAATATTTTCTCTCACACACACATAAAGGTTGAAAAAAAATCCACAAATTCCTTAAACTAATAGAAGTGGTTATTTAGTCATGTGTAAATATATAAGTGAATGAATCTTATTTTAAGTCACAATACGATTTTGTTGATCAAACTAATTACCTATTTATTACATCTCATCTACAATTCTTTTTGCATTGAATAGCAGGCACTTTATGCTTTTTTTAAGTATTCATTGCTTAGTTTGACATCGCAACAAACTTCCACATTCATTTTTGTTATGAGGAGCGACTCCAGTGTTTTAGTGTTCATTCTGGAACAAGATTCGGTTTGGATTTTTTGAACCATGCTGAAAATTTTCTCACTGCTTGCATTGCTGTGAGGAACTGACACCATTATTTTAGACAATGCCACATATTTTGAGTTGCCATTGCTATGCTTGATTCGGGAAATTTTATACCAAGCTATATCAGCTCTATCAGATTCCAAAATTTCAGATAACAAGATCCGTAGATTTCCGCTACACATCTGTAGCTCCGTAGTTTTCACCTGATTTGCATAGCAACTACGGAAATTCCGTAACAATTGGAGTGTCTTATAATAAAGAATCCTCTTTGTGTACATTCATTTTAACTGCTCCCTAACTAAGTCTTTCTAAATTAAAATGTTCAAATATTTAGCCTAAAATTCCATGTTCATACCAATTTGTGATTATAATATCCAATCACTACAAAGAAATCCAGACTCCTAACAAAATGAATGAAATTCATTTATTGGTTCCTATTGTGTGTGTGTGTGTGTGTGTGTGTGTGTGTGTGTGTGTGTGTGTGTGTGTGTGTGTGTGTGTGTGTGTGTGGTGAAATGAAAATTTAAAATTACTTCAGAAAACTAAATTTAAAATCTAAATTTTGGGAAAGAGTTTGATACAACACTATTTTTTTTAATGTGGTAATATGCTTGAGTACAAATTAGATTTTAATTTTGCAAAGTCAATTGTCAAAATACAATAAACATTTCTTTTGCTTTTACATGTAATTAATTTCATCACAAATGTCTATGAATCTATGATTAAAAACTCAATATGCATTAAATAAACCAGATTATAGTTGATGTCCGTGAATAAAAATAGAATTTACTAACTTAATCGAAAAATAATATTAAAAACAAACTAACCTTAAATTCTTCATGGTAAGTTATAGGATCTTTTTGTAGGAATTCTATGATTCTTGGAAATACAGATTTATATGACGCATACAATGTCACCAAACAATTATGTAGTACTACTTGGGCACATTTTCGTACCTGAAAATAATTGGAAGTTATATAGATCAGCCCAATTGTACATACACATTTTCTATACACATGCAATGGTCTTTAAGAATTTATGATGCAAATTAGAATGCAAATGAAATTATTTCTGCAGTTTTTAGCCGATTGCTCTTGACAATTACTTCCTGAGCAATCAACTATTTCCATTAGAGTTACAAACTGTGATTAATTGGGTTCAATTACTTCATGGAAGCGGAAGTGTATATTTATTAGATATCTATATGTTAAATATCCATTATATACAGTTACATATTGAGATAGATTAGGTTTGGTTTCATGGCACATGATCCATACTAAGCAAATGTGATGGAGTAAGTTTTAATCACTTAGACATGGATTAAAAACAGTTCCAAGAATTTTCAAGAATGTTTATGCTATCCATAAGGAATAGAATAGAATGTTTTAAGTTTTTTCATTGTTCATTCTTTCTTCCAGAAATGAGAACCACACGCATATTGACATTTTCTCCATCTGTTACGTCAGCCTTTGGAACCATGGCAAGTTTTTTTCACCTTTCGTGTGTGGGAATGTTAGCAAACAGATTCGAACGTACTTCGTTTGATTCAAGATTAATTCATTTTGATTTCCTGAGAAACAGATACAAGTGAAGCAAAAGAAATTATTAAAGTTATCACTGGCACTCTTCGGTGCTTTTTTATATCTCTGCTATCGTTAAAGATAGAATAAAAGTTTTAACCAATTTAAAATCTGCGGGAAATTTTAAACCAAAAAATATCTTACAGGTTTGATTTCCCTTTAATAAATAATTTTTCAATTAAATATTTATATTTTTTGGTCAGTGAAGCACGCCAACATCACAAGCAATGTGACCTCCATAAAAAAAACTGTCACGGTCAACACCCATTTGCTTTGTGAAGCAAACCAACACCATGGGTAACTTCATTATGGCTGTTATCCAATAGGCTACGAATTCCCATTTAGTTTGCGAAATAAACTAATAACCCCATAAAAGCAATTGGCATTGGCAATGCCGAGCTAGCCACACAATGACTAGTATATAAATATATTGGATGGTAGGGGGTACAGCACATTAATGAAGATTGCTCAGATATCGTCAAGCAGAGAGTAAGCAGGGGTGGAGTACTAGTGAGATTAAAAGCCTTCAAATACACACAGAATATTCTAAGAACCCAAAACAAATCAAATAAGGTGAAAGTCATACATACTTCGCTGTAGTGGCTTGTTGATAAATTCACAAGATCTTTCATCAACAAACGGTGAGTTTCAGTGTAAAACAATTTATATTTCTCAACAATCCTCATCTACAAAAGACAAACACATATCATGAATGTAAAATATTTCTAATTGAGCAATGGGGTGGATAAATCTATAAAGTTATGCTACGAAATAAATAATTTACCTCATGCTGTATATGCACTCTATCAACCAAGAGGGTACGAACATGCTTCTTCTGACCATATAACTGAAATAAGAAAGGCGAGGGATCAAATTATTTGTTTAAAATACAGTCATGGTTCACACACCTTTATTCAAAAAAATTCAAAAACTTTTCAAAACCAAAAAAAAAAACATTTCAAGGATGTGAAATTTTTTATAATAACCTCAAACAAGGGATACAAAAAATTGTCAAATAAAAAGAAAAATGTGGATACATTTAAAAAAAATGTTTTACTCTATTTTTTGAACTACTGTTGGTTAAATAAAAGAAAGGTTATCATTAATTTTAGTTAAAATTTGAATTTTCTTTCTCACAGAACCTGTAATTTTTTTTGTTGCTGCAAAGTGGGCTTCTCATCTCAATGCTAAATACCAGGCTACTTGCATCTTGTGTCCTTGCACAATCTCCATTTTGCTGTCGTTCACTGCCACTACACCAGAGGGTTGTCGTGGTTTATTTGTTTGAGAAACAAAACAAATCAAAAGTTTTGACTGGTGATAGGGCTCTTTTTTTTAATCTCCAGTCTAAGTTTCTATCTTTGCGATCATTAAAGATAGAGTGACAATTTTAACAGATTTGAAATCTGCAGAAAATTTTACACCTAATAGGGATTTTTTCAAGAAAAAAAAATTTTTAGCTGTAACTTTTATAGTTTTTTTAATAAGAATTTGGCTTTATATCTTTATATACATGCCAGGTTTTTAATGACACCCTGACTGCTAAAGCTACGGTTCATAAGAAAGCAGAGCTGTTAAATAGCAGCCACAATACGTCATATGTGGTGGTCATAACAAGGCGGCTGTCTTAACGGAGACCAGAGTTGTCAACTTAGACGGACAGAATACGGTGGAGAATAGATAGGGTGTCTTAATAAATTTCTGTTGGTCCATTTAGGGTCTTTTTCAGGACATTTTGGGGACCTTTTAGAGACTTTCTATAATAAATGCATGACCTGATTTTACATGATTGTGTGTCAGTTAGATGAAATTACACTTTTTTTTTTATTGCTTAGTCTAATCTCGATAAAAGAGGAGTCTAGTATTAAATTTTAGTTTTAATAAGCTGTTTTCTAAATAAAATTTAAAAAATAAAGACAAACCATAAATCATGTTAAAGTAGATGGACATCTTAAACAAATACTTTAGATTATATTCATTATTTTTGTTTTCTGAATACTTAAAATTTTAATAAAAAAATTGAAGAAATCAACAATTACTTTAAAAACATTTCGTCGTGTAACTTTTTTATTTTTATCTTTTATGAATCAAATGAAGTTGGTAAAAAAATTATACACGTTATTCTTTTTTGGTAATTTATTATCAATTATGTCCTATGCATTTTAAAAAACTGTCTTGAATGTGGCTGGATTGGGGGAGTAACGCCATTTTCTTTTCAGTTTGCATAATTTCTTTGTCTTAATTGTTCAATTTCATAATTTGTAGTTTGCGTGATTTGTAATTTAATTGTTTTTTTCGTTTAAGTTTAACTGCAGCCACCTTTTGTTTTCGCCTTAAAAAATTTTATACATTTTCGGGACAAAATTTATGATTTAAGGACTTTTTCAGGACCAGTTTTTGTTTTCGGCATATTTCCGGTACCAGTAGATATTCTGATGGACGATCTAGATGTAGCATTATAAGTATATAACGTGGTGTCAAAACGCAAAACACAGGTTTCATTTAGAATGACGCTAAAATGGGGCATTTGCGCCATTTTAGATAGTACTACTCTGGACAAAGGAGGAAACTAGGCAGGACAAATTCAAATGCAAGACAAAATTACACAATTACTTACTAGTTAAAAAAAAAAAAAAACAAGTTTCGTAATTTTCAAGGACTTTTATTACAATTTTAAAGGGCCCCTAATTCAGAAAAAAAAATCAAGAACTTTCAGGACCCTGGGAACTTTTAATTGTGCACTTGCTTTTTTTTTTTAATTCAAACAATTTAGAAGAGCATTTGGTGAAATGTTGAAATAACGTGAAAATAAATCTAAAAAATCTGAAAATAGTTCATAGACAATGCTGAACACTACTCAGAAAAATTTAGGTTATACTCACTAGGATAACAAGAGCAAACGTACATATACAGGTACTTAGAGTAAATTTATCTACACACAAACCAGAAAATACCTTTATACAACTTACTTTGTTTGCAATAATGTTTTTAATCACAGTAAAAGACTTTCTTCTTGATTCAAACTCCTCTTTTTCAATACCCCAGTTGAAGATAAGAGTATGGTAAATCTAAGTAACAAGATGCAATCAATATATTTATTATGGATACATTTTGTAGCATAATACTCTACATATATATATATATATATATATATATGTCTACATATATATATATATATATATATATATATATGATTAACATTAATATAATGAAAATTTTAATGCTTTTTTGAATACAGATTAATTTTATCTGGTATATTAAAATTATTTCAAAATTGTAAAGTATCTTCAAAATAAAACTGATAAAAAAGTATTCAGTCTCAATGGTCGCCTAAAAATGATTACACAGAAGCAACTCTGTTTATAGTATTTGATTGACTTTGCTGTAGTAACAGTTAGTCATAATACATTTTACAGAATCAATTAATCAAGTTGCCATTGAATAAATAGCCAATAGCCCTAACATTCCTGCATACCTAAACCTTCCAATATATACACAGGGTTGCCAACCTTTTCTGAGCAGCTTCAGGAGCATTCTCATAAAATTTCAGGAGTTTTGAGGTTGCTTCAGGAGCAACGCAGAAATAAGGACAAAAATGAAAGACATTATTTTTCTTTAAAAATAGTCACACAATTCCCTATTGGTACAAATAATTACACTGCTCTGCATGAAAAAAAGCCTGAAACTGAATATGACCCCCCGTTTTTCCCCTTCACCTACCGTTTAATGGAGACGCATCCCCCTATGTTTATCACTTTTCGATATAATTTTATGGACATAAATTTGATTTGGAGTGGGGTAAAGGCTTATTTTAACCATTAAATTTATTCTGAGGGATAGAGAGGTGAAAAGCTCTAAAACATGAACATTTGTAGCAAGGAGGGAGATTTGGAAGGGATTTGTCCCCTTAAATTGTAAAAAAAAAAATTTATATGATAGTTTTTTCTTGGTATTTTCACTTATTTTCTACATATTCCAGCTTTTATTCCCCCTTTTCCTCCCTCAACTAATAGAAATACATAGCAACAATTTTGGCTAAAAGCACATGAGGGGGAGAGGTCTCGAATCCCTTGCAAGAAAGTTTGGAAGATTCACTGTATGACGGTGTCACTCTCAATAACTCACGCACTTCGTTGTTTGCGCAGGAATTTTCATGCTTTGGCAAGCTTAAACTTGCATTGCCTTTATCACTATAGTTGTAAGCTGTAATCATTATCTTCCCTTGTTACATCTTTCGTGATTGTAGTCAACTCTTCAGTATTCTAGGCGAGGATTCTGTGTTTCCAAGTTGTTTAGATTGTGTAAAACAGTCCAAATTTTTTTTGCTCCGGCTTTTTCAAAGTGAATTACAGTACGCGAGTGTAAGTTGTCTGCACTACTTGTTACGGTAGCTTGACCAAATGGCTCAAAGATACCCATAAATCAATGCCATTTGCTGAACCCATGGTACTTTTGTATGACTTCCGCCGTTTGGAGCCCAATCCTTAAATTATAGAAACAAAAAAATCTAATACACATATTTCCCTGAAAGTTAAAATTTTGCCCTTTACATTAGAAAAAATAACGCAATCCTGATAGAAGAATCTGGCAAAAATTTTCCCTGTAAATAGAAAATTTGTACCATACATTTCGCTGAGTTGCAGATTTTTGATGCTTTACTGGAGAAACTCCGGAAGGTCTGGAGCACTTGGCAACTCTGTAAATATATCGACGCATACGTATTTATCACATTTATTTAGCGCCGACCAACCGGTCTATTGGTTAAGGTGTTGGCCTCTGGATCGGAAGGTTCCTGGTTCGAATCCGGGGTCAAGGCATGGATGTAATTGTGCTGTCCTTAGTTAGGGGTAGTGATGGTCGGCCATTGGGTACCCCTTCACAAATGACCATCGCTTCCCGGCCTTGCAGTGGCCTATAATTAACAATCAAGTGCCCGCCGTAATTAAAAAAAAAAAACATTTAAAAGGCATATGTTTCTTATGCACCTAACAGAAAGATAGTCAAGAAATTGTTTTCTGCATTTTTATTCTGATAGGACTTCTTTACTATTGTAATTAAAAGTTCAATCCAAAGTAATAAGTTCAATGGGTTCACATTTAATAGTTGCACATATTCCCTCCTAAGAGACAAGACTCAGGCGTTAGTAGAATTATTCACAATACATTGTAGACTTTGTTTAGTGTCATATTCATTGCAATTAGGATTTATTTCTGTTAGATGAAACTAGATTTTGGTTTTTTTAAGTATCAAGTAAGGGTACTAGAAATAAAAATGATGATGATGGAACTTGCAATTAAACACTGGAAATAACTTGTAAAAAATTAACTTGCCTTAATGATTATAAATAATCCTTTAGTATCATCTTCACAGCACTGAGTGAAGTATTCTGTACAAAAGATAACATTCATATCGATTTAATAGTAAAAATTATTTTCAAAACACAACGTTATGGGAATTGGAAATAAATTGCAATTTTAAACATTAGTTAGAAGTATAAACGATTATTTTTGCTATAGTACAGCCATTAGCAAATTAAATTCTGGCTTAAGAAAAACTGGTATTTTTCACACTGAGATTATAAAGTATGTTTACAACTTTGTAATAAACAATTGTAAATGTACAATTTGATAATTAAAAAAAAATATGAGAAAAGATCAAAACTATTTTGAATCAATTGATAACAATTTTCGATATCTTCCCAATAAATTTAGGTCAATTGTGCTCTTAATGCAAAAAACATTAATGATTGACTTGGCACTCATAAAAGTTTTCAGAAAATTTCATAAGTGGATTTTTTATTAAAGAACATAATAGCACTCTACTTGCAGATATTTTACTTGATTAGGCTTAAAAAAAGCAACTTTGCTTAATTCAACAGGTATTTTTTTGTAAATGTAAATTTTAATAAAAAGCAAAGTTCGTTTAGAGTTAACTAAAAAAGGATTCAGCACAAGCTGAAATATTTAACAGTTAAGTTACTAATATTATTGATGATAGTTACAAATATTTAGTCATTCCATCCATCAATAGTCTTTCCCTAGATTTTAAACTTTCAACTTCAGCATTTTTTACAGGAGAAGTTGTGTTTTAATACAGTAAATAGTGATTTTTAAAAATAATTTTTCGAATTCTATTTAATTATACTGCTTTAAGAAAGATTTAGTTAAGCTTTAATAGGTCCGATGTAGCAAAACAAAAATTTCTATCAATATGAATCTAATTTTCGGACCAGATTAATGTCCGAATCAATGAATCTTAATTTTCGTATCAGTTTAAAAAGTAGTTTCACAAGACAAAAACTCACCATAAAGTTTCCTCACAGTTTCACTTATAACTTGTCGAACATTTCTTCCATTAATATTTATATCTGGAAAGAAACATCCTATTAGGGTAAAACGCAGTAATGACACTTTATCACATATAAAAACTTTTCTTTGTTCTAGGTTATTATTTTAAGGAGTGGATAAAAATCATTAACATCAAATGTAAATCCAATATCTAATGAACTTGTCTTAGGGTATGCAAACACACACACACCAAAAAAATAATAAGAATTCTCTTTCTTGTTTGGATCAGTTTAATATTTTTACCAACGATGTATTCGAAAATACAAATGTTTTAAGGATAACATTTAATTTTTATAAATAAAACTATTTAAAATTCAAAATGTAATAAAAAATTATGACAAAATTAAGGGTTTCTAATAACACTGATGGCAATTTAAATTTTGCACCTATTTTTTTGTTTTTTGTACCTAACTCTTATTTTACACTACTGCATTAAATGCATTAAACCAAAAAAAAAACAGGAATAATAATACAATCTGTGTGTAAATAATGATATTAACTATGGAAATTATCCACAAAAAAAATCAAAAAAAAAGTCTGACTTTTATCACATTATCTTACAAAATTAACAATTTTATTATAGTTACAATTTTTTTTTAGGTTCAATTCATAGTATATGACTAATAAATATTTATGCAAAATGTTTAAAAAAAATTGAATAGCTTTTGAGATA
Source organism: Metellina segmentata (assembly GCA_947359465.1). NCBI lineage: Eukaryota > Metazoa > Arthropoda > Arachnida > Araneae > Tetragnathidae > Metellina > Metellina segmentata. The sequence goes on along the minus strand of OX375880.1, from coordinate 27,708,289 downwards.
AAAGTTGTTGAGATAATGGTAAATAAAAAAAAAACCTCATTTTGAGGAAATTGAAAAGGAAAATTTAGCTCCTTTAAAAATAATGTCATGTACTAAACATGCACTTAAAATTCTCCACTTTTGTATGTTTGACCTTCAGCATGTTTATGTTAATCTTATTTTTGCTGTTTGGAGGCTCTGGTAATTTTTCTTAGGGTTTTTACACAAGGGGTTGATGCTTTCGTAGCCTTCTTAATTCGTAAGCTATCAAGATCACATAAGCCATTGTAAGTGTAATCACCTAATGACAGTCCTAAGGCAATGAACACATCAATAAATACTTTATAGTCATCATTAAAAACAATAACAGCATCATTTTGCTCCAAAAGATAGTGTGTTAAAACACACAAAGTTAAATTTTGGCAATCTCTGTCACACTATACTGTTGAATGATTCACTAGCTTTTTGGGTTTTACCATGTAAACACTTAGAAAGACGTTTCTTCTTATACAAATCCTTGTAAACAGGTTTTACATTATTTAAAACACTAGGAGGTAGTCCTGGACCATGCTTAAAGACCATAAATGGGTGTACTAAAGATTTTTGTTTTCTGCGCCAGCTCATTTTACCCGTAGGACATTACTTTTTAATACCTACTATACTTCAGAAAAATACCTATAACTTTGCTAACATTTAATCAATTTTAAAACGGTTTTCAGATATTGAAAAAAAAAATGTTCAACGAACATTTTATGAATAAACTCAAAATTGTTTTTGTAAAATTTGGGTGTTCACCCACCTTAACACTCTTGTACCTGTTGTCACCAACTTTGTGCATGTGGGACACAGAACACACATTTAATTAACATTTGCTGGGAAATGTTGCTTAACTATTGAAAAATGTTATACATAAAAACAATGTGAATCTATTCCAACTTATTCTTGAAAACTTGCTTATTTTGCACTTATATTTAAGTTTAAAGTGCAAATGGGTTTTTAACTATTAAGCAATGAGTTCATCGGATGAAAAAGCATATTTTCTTGAATGCTAAATGTCTTAGAGGTCAGTCGGATTATCGATTACTTTCAGTTTGCCTTTGCTTATTTTTTTGCAAGTATAAGCATGTGCATGTTTCTTAATTTCTGTAAAATATTGTAGGCTAAGGAAACATTCATAACTATCACCCACATATAATGGGGAAGCGAAGTGGCCAGTGATATGTGGAGAAAAAAATAAATCATCAAAGATTCAAAAAGCTAAGAACACATTTAATAATTAAAAGCTGTAAAACTTCTTACAGAAAAGATCCAAAGATTGAAAAACAAGAGTTACATCTCTTACAAAAATGTAACACAAACTGTAATCTGAAAGTAAAGAACTTTCGTTTTTTCACTTCTTGTACATCAAAAAATTAGTATAAATGCCTGTCAATAGAATGACTACCATAAAGAAAATAATATTACTCTATTAAGTACGATGATTGGCTATAATATTATGACCACACACATTTATAGGTGTGAGGCCATAATGTGCCAATCACAAAAGCATCACAACCCAACTTGTTTATTTGTATTTACTTAATTATAACCATACAAGGAGATGCAAACATGTGAAGATAAATTCTAAAATAAACAGATTATTTTTAACAATAACTTTGCAAGCACCCTAAAAGTGAAATGGTTGATAACTACCTAACAATAAAAGCAAAAACTGATTATTGAATATCAATTGAAAAACAATGGTGAAATAAAATACTGTCATTTTAAAAAATCTTGCCCATACTCTTTAAATCTAACAAATTTGTAAATACAATTATTTATTATTCTGAATGCACAAACCTACAAAATAATGAAACAAAACCTCTGTAAGAGGTATGTTCATATGTACAGAATATAACAATAAGACTAACATGCACCCACAATGGATGTACTGTAAATTTATGAGTTGAAATTTCTAATTTAATTATTGTTCCATGCCAGCTTATTTCAATATCAGGAAAAATAGATCAATATTTACTATGTCACTGCATTGCATACATAAAGAATTACTTAAAAATATGATAAGTCGTTCTTCATGAAATAGAAATATTTTATCTTTCATATATAACTCAAAAAAGTTTATAAACTAACTTTAACAATAAGATAAAACAAGAAACCCTCCATACCTTTGGTTCCACATTCCAAAGCACGAGGTTGGAAATTGGATAAAGTAGTTTCTCTTAAAAAAGAAAAGATTTTGTAAACATTAAATAAATTATGAGCAGAAATCTTAAAGAGATACACATTGGGACAAAATGGTTGCCAAAGAATTGCTACCAGTCCAAAAAACAATATAATTACTTTTATTAAACACTAGCCACTGTGTGGCTAGCCTGTGATGTAAATTATTAATCTGGTGTAAAAAAATTTCTGCAGATTTCGAATCAGTTGAAATTATTAATCTATCTTTAGCGATTCCGATTTTACGAAAAAGAAAAACATGCAGTATTGTTATTGGGATGGAACAGGTTAAATGAAACTTAGATACAGAATGTTAATATTGTCAAGAATTGGAAGCATATGATACACAAAATGAGAAAATTCAATATTGTTGAATCCTGTCAAGAGATATCACATACAAAATATTAACAAAATCTTAATGCAATTTGTGCGCAAAGTTCCAAAACTTATAATTTGTAACTACAACTCTTACATAAGACTAACATTGTGAAAAAAATTGTGTTAGGATTAAAAATAAAAAACAAGCATAAATTAATTCTAAATTTTAATTTCAGAGTTAGCATTGAATAACATCAAAAATATTATGCTGTTATTTCACCTTTTTTATTTGATAACTGAAAGATCCTGAAGTATTTTATAAATATGCAATGAGAAAAATTCTAATCAATATATTTTACACAAATGCTAATAAATATATTTTACTAGTGCTGTTCATGTGAGAAAGCAGTTAAACCACAATCATATCTGTAGAGCAGGATCCTACTCCTAAATTTATCATTAGGGGCCAAAAGCAATAGCATTGATGAGTTGGCAGGGGCAAAACATCCATAGAGATCGTCATACATGCCTTTTGCATACAACCTTCTAACATGCTTCCACACCCGTTCAGAAATCAACGGACCCAAAGTTAACTAGCTGCCTTCTTGCAGAGTCGCATGTTTTTTAAATACTAGGGGGCTCCGCCCCCTGCTCGCTTACGCTCGCCAACCCCCGGGGATTGCTGCGCAATCACATTTGGTTTGCTTCGCAAACCAACACTCCTGTCACAGATACGATTTTGTTTGCTTCGCAAACCAACATTACTTTCACAGAGTGAAACTATCTGAATAATTCGTATTATGCTGATTTCACTTTCCGGTTCATGACGTCACAGCGAGGGCTCCCTGCTCGCTTACGCTCGCCGACACCAGGGATTGCTACGCAATCCGTTTGGTTTGCTTTCTCAAACCAATACTTCTTTCGCAAGTGATTTAACTTTTTTTTGCTTTAACACTTAATGCACCCTAAACTAATAGCCGCATCAGTAAAAAATCTTCTGCATCTTGTTCCCTGTATAATTTTAAGTAAACATTGTTAATATCCAAACTTTACGATCTGTACTTTGTCGGTAAACTGTCTTGAGAACAGATGGAAAAAAGCGAGCCTTTTTCCTCGCCAAATAAAAAGAAATCGTTTTTATGGCAATTGTTGCTACGATAAATTTGATATCTGGCAAACCCGATAGTCAAAAGTGCAACCCACTACTGCTTTCGGAAGCAGCTATGCGAACTGAAAAATACGAAATTTGTGTCACCAACTTTTGATTGCATCGAATTTATTTATGAACCAATTTTTAAAATAATTGTACCGTAAGAAAGAGTATATTCTGAGGTATACCGCAATATTTTTTAAATTAAAAACTAACAGTAATACTATACAGATATGACCATTTTAGTTTTGTATCGGAAGTTACGATCTGAAAGTTCCGAAAATTGTATGACCCACTTTTAATTGCATCGATTTTATTTATTAACCAATTTGAAAAATAATTGTATCATAAGAAAGAGTGTGATGTAATGTATTCAGTGATGTTTTCAAATTTAAAAAATAATGGCTTTTGCCGTAGACAAAACGGTTTTAACAATAAGTAGCGAAAATATCCAAAGATTCCGAATTTTGTATGACGAACTTTTGATAGCATCCAATTTAATTATTAACCGATTTCAAAAATAATAGTACCGTAAGAAAGAGTATATTCTGAGGTATACTGCGATATTTTAAAAATTAAAAACTAATAGTAATTAGATATAGATACGGCAGTTTTAAAAAAAAGTAACAAAAATGTCCCGATTTTTCCTGAATTTCAAAAAAATATTATCAAGAACCAAATTTAAATTTTTAAAAAAACTCGATGAGCTGCAAAAATTTACGTTGAGAGGTACTATTACAAAAAAACTCACAACTGAAGACTGAAAATTTGAATGTGTTTTGCTCACTCGCGGAAGAAATTTCACTTCTTCAACTTTAACACTTAATAAAACCTAAACTAATAGCCGCATCGGAAAAAAATCTTAATAATTATCCAGGGAATACGATGAAGAACAAAGCATGTTAATTTCATTTTTTTCCGATCAGTACTTTCTCGGGAAACCGTCTAAGAATCGAGCTAAACAACACAGTTTTCAATCCTGCGGCGTCGGCGGCGGTAACATTTTTTTAATATAGAGAGAAAGATGAACAGAAACTATTAACATGCAAGTTTATCAACTCATTTATAAACATTCAATTCCAAGATAGTAAAATTATGAGAAATTTACATATACATTACATATTTTCGATGCTAAAAAATTGACTTACAAGGGAATTTGTTCTTCCTCCCACATAGGAAGAGCTGAAGCAGCACCGACTAGAGAATTCATCACAATACTTAATGACCGATGCAGAGTTTCTCTGTAAGAAAACCATTTAAAATCAGCAATTAATATAAAAAGATGAATTGAAGACAATTAAGGTAAAAAAATATGAAAGGGCACGTTAAAAAATAACACCCACATCAACACAAAATGTGTGCTGTAGATGGACAAAGTGCTGTTTCTGATGACACAGTTCGAAAAGTGTTTTGATAAATTAAAGCGTGGAAATTTCAGCCTCGAAGATGATGCTCGCTCTGGACATCAATAGGCTGTAAATGAGGACCTATTAAAATATGCTATTGCAGAAAATCCACATTACACAGTTCAGGAACTATCACACAGACTAATTACTCCAAAAGGTACAGTTCATGATCATCTGAAGATTGGGAATGTAAGCCGCTATAATGTATGGAAACCCCATACTTTGATACAGAATATGCTTGCTTGAATTTCGGCATGCAATTATTTGCTGAAACGAAATGAAGAAGCTCCTTTTTTTAAACAGCTCATTACTGGAGACGAGAAGTGGATACTATACAATAATATTACAAGAAAAATATCATGTGGTAAGCCAAATGAATCTCTCAAGTAACATTGAGATGGGGACTGCATCCCACTTAAAAGTAATGATTTTTGTATAGTGGGACTACAAAAGAATTGTTCATTATGAATTACTGGCCACTGCGTGGCTAGCAAGGCGTTGCCTGTGCTGTACATTGTGGGGTTAGGTGTGTTCATTGAGAACGTTTGCCAACCACAGGTGTTTGCTACACATTTCTATTTTGTTTGCTTTGCAAACTAACACCATGGACAACACTGTGATGGTCTCATCATTGTGAAATGCAGCCAAATTGGAATTGCGAAGAGATCCAATCGGTGTGACGTCACAATCTGTTGGAGTGGGATGCAAGCTCAGGTGTTATCTTATCATCTGACTGTGGTTCAAAATTACTCGATGTTGTCCCTGTATCTTTCTTTCCCTTATTGGATTTAACTCCGACCCTAGTTAATAGGTCGTTGAGTTGCTCGAGAACGTAAATTATAAAGTACCCAATTTCCTTGGATACTTTCCTTTGGGGATTGATCCCAGACAGTTGTCAATAGCACATTATGTTGCTCTTGTTCAATGTTAATAAAAAAATTACCAATTACCTTGGATCTTTTAGGGGATTGATCCTGGACCGTCGTAATAGACTGCTGTGTTGGTCTAGTACAACCTTACCTAAAAATTACCAATTACCTGCACCGTCGTGAATAGCATGATTTGGGTTGATCCCAGACAGTAGTCAATAGCCTGTTGTGTTACTCGAGTAAGTTAACTAAAAATTAACGAATTACCTTGGATATTTTCTCTAGGGGATTGATCCCGGACAGTTGTCAATAGCACGTTATGTTGCTCGAGTACAACGTTAATAAAAAATGACCAATTACCTCAGATCTTTTCCAATGCAGTATCTTTTAACCCCAAATTACTCGGATAATAGGGAGGTAGAAAAATTAGAAATATTTTTTTAAGTTGAGGTCATTTTCAATTTTAAATAAAATATATTAATAGACCAAAATAAAAGGTTTTTTTTTCCTTGAGTACAAAATAAATTATTTTACTGCTTATCTGAAATTTTAAATTAGTAATGTTTGTTGATGTCAAATGTTACTTTAGAAACAATTAAACATCAGCGCAAAACCATGCCTTTTTTCTAACAACCTATTTATGAAGGAAAATATTGTTCCTATTTTAAGCAGATTCAGCTGTTATTCGCTGCGAGCAACAGGAAACACATGCAAACAATTCCAGCGAAATGAACCAAAGAAAATATAAACATCGCGTTTGAACGTGTGCTCCAACAAATAATAATAAATTTTAACGTAAATTAATAAATGCACATTACGGGTTTTGAAATATTTGTTCATCCAAATCGCTAGCCTTGATTTCCTACGTTTATTTACTTGCCTAATCACTAATTATGCCGCACTGATTCCTTCCAACAGAATGGCATCATCTTCATCCATCTTGAAACTGAAGTGAGGCACGAGTGTTGACAGGTAAAGGGCATGCCTCTAAGCGCATGCAAATAAGGCATGCGTTGACGCATGTTGAATTGAAAGTTGAAAGGCAAGTTGAAAATGAAAGCGCACAAGTGTGGACATACCTATTGACATCTTCATTTCGTAGGGAAAGAATTGCCCTTTGGCACAGCCATGCATGATCAGTGCTTTACTACTACAGCAATATATCGATCAACTGCAGGGGTCGTAACCTTTGCGCAGCAGGCCACAGGTCTTTGGACAACTGTTTGGTTGCTTGGAATTGTTTGCATAATTGTGAAATGATGGAATGAATGCCAAAGAAAAGAGCAACATCAGTGATTGATTGCCCTTCTTCAAGGCGTCCCACAGAACGCCAGCGCTCATTATTTGCTATTCATGTAGTGGAAGCCACAGAAACACGTCTGTCTTGAAAACTAACTGTACGAAAGTTCTAAACACTTTTTACAGCACTAACATGTAACTCCTCTAACCCTTCACAATGCTGGCTTCTTATACAACCGCCTTTTTTTTTTCATATTTCTTGACATGAAACCGTGATTGGCTGTTACATAACACATTTGCATAGTTCCATCTAACTCTGCAGCAAATTGCAGCATCGCACATTTAGATTGGCTTCTGGAAATTAACATTTTCCACTCCATGCTTAACTTCTGGCAGCAAGTCTAGACTGTTATAAAATGAAGTATGTGTGTTGTCTGTTTGGCGTGTCCTGACGAATCTATGGCACTTGCAATAATGAAATGTAGCACACATGTAGTCCAAATATTCTTTTAATTTTATAGTCCACCCCGAATTTTAAAATTTAATCTAGAAAATTTTAAAATTAATGTAATGAAATATTTAATTATTCTTGTTTTCCTTCGAATGGCAAGTATTCAATCGGTATTGTCTTGACTAAATCCGTATTTACTGTGCGTTTGTAGCCGCCCGATTACTGGATATCCTTTATAAAAATTTATTGCTTTTTATAAGCATATTAACTTTTAGTTAGCGTTAACTTTAGTTTTTATTACCATAATCTATAATACAAGTATCTTTTTATTGTGCATCCTCCATTTTTGGAACTGGATTACAGTTGTGCAATACGTTGTTTGTTATTGTTTCTTTTTAAAGTACGATAGTTTGGATTATGATTTTTAAAGCATATTAACTTTTAGTTTGAATGTTTTGGATATCTTCTTCAAAGTTAAGTGATATAATTTTGATCTTTAATGCAATTTTCGGTTTGTTTCATTTATGCAATCTTTTGTTTGTTTCTGTATAGTACTTTGTTTTTCAAATAGTTAATTTTTATCATTTTGGTTTAGATGTCTTATCGAAAGTATAGCGATATTCAATTCCAATTTTAATTTAGTTTAGAACATTTTAAAATGAATTTATTATTATATTTTTGTATTTTATTGAATTTATCATTCTATTTTGTCAAACAGCACCTCTATAACTTCTTTATAAACCTAATGATTTTTTTTTATTTAAAAAAAAATCAGTTGCCGGAAAGATGGCCAAAAGTTATAGAACAAAGGTGCTTATGGAATTCAATAATATTTTCTTATGTTTTTGTACTACTTTGTTGATATTTATCATAAAAAAAATGCAGAACTTTCTGGATGACCCAATATATACTTCGAATTTGGGTTAATTATTGTAGCAATAAGTCTCAGTTTACATAAAAAAGATTGAGCAACCATCAATTTTATACATACCTACTTAAACCCGTATGGTTAACAGCACAATCATGAAGCTGTTGGATTTCAGGAGACAAAAACTTTTCAAGTAGAAATTTAGCAGCATCTATTTCTATATCAGATGGATTATGATAATTTATTTGTAAGTCATGTATATCACCAGGTTTACCCCAATCCTAAAGAGAGAAAACACAAAATTTGAAACTGGAAGTGAAAAAATGGCATCAAAAGTTCTCAATTCTTCAGTTTATATTTATATAAACTGAATTATATTTATTATTACATTATTATATTTATATTATACTTATTTAATTTTGCTTTTAACAAATTGTCTAAAACAAATTAATTTTGAACATTTATTAGTTGTTCTTTACATCCCAGAAATTTTTATTAGAATATCAAGATCAAAATTATGGTCTTACTTTTGTCAAATAAATAAAAATAGGGGTTAGAGGGGAAATAGTTTTATAGCAGATAAATACATAATAAGTCAACAAATTTCTCGTTTAATTTCACCAAAGTAGTAATAAAAACCCACCACTTTGGCACACACTACTTTACGAAAGGCCAGTACTAAGAATTTCCATTACAATACTTGCCACTAATATCAGGTCACAATCAAACAAGCAAGACACATTTGCATGATCAAATCTGTGTGAATAATTGGGCTGTATAGTAATTTCTAATTATATTACTTTACACATCATGTAGTAACTGTATAATTTGAATGCTTCTTTTAAAAGAATTTCAATCTTGGCATCCATCCTAGCTGATGTAACAATAATATTGGATGAAAGTAACTTCACCTCCTTTCACATAACTGCCTTCATCAATTAAATCTTTTAGACTAGTGAGTGATCTACTAATCCTCCAATTTAGTGCACTGGTATTTTAAATCTACTATCACATGTATGAATGCTGATGAGAAAATTACACGAGAATTCCAAAAATGTGAGCATTAATCCAAATTGCTTAACTTGTCCTCAAATCTTTCCCTTTAGGATTTATCCTGGACTGCTGCCAATAGCCAATTGTGTTCCTCCAGTGTGAAGTTAATTCAACTATCTACCTACAATAGCATATTCAAAATTGAAAGTTTTATAAAACAAAGGACAAATCTTGGTTAACATATAAAATCTAGTGACAGGTCTGATATATGTCTAAAATAGAGATTTTTCTATGATAGTCTATCATTTTTAAGACAAGATTAATTTCACATAATATTTTAACATATGTAATCAGCACTTAAGGATATGAATGTAATTAAAAAAGGTAATTTAAATCTCCAAATGGCAGAAAGCAAAATAATCGAAAATTAAATGTTGGAAAAGATGCAGTAGAAAATTATCAATTGACCAGTGGAAAGAATATTTTTACGGATAAAGCATAGACATCAAAATTGTATTCAACTTGAAAAATGCAATACATCTCACTTCTAGATAGTGGTGCAATTCTTCTTTACTGTGGCGATTCCATGGGTCAGGAACACTACATGTATCGACTGGAAAACTGGAGGTGTACATTTTTAAAACTTGCTTCAAAATTGCACATCCTAAAGTGTATCCATCTTTGCATTTTAATTTCAATGATCTTTCTAGAACTTGAACTAAATAATCCTGATATTTTAAGAGAAATTTTCCATCACAACGCACTACCTGCAAAAAAGAAAATGTACAAATAGAAACAGTTTCAATTACTTAAAACTGTCACACATTGAGAGGTTAATTTTCAAACAAGGTGTAAATTCTTTGCAATAAACATTAAAACATAATTTAAAGTTCATTGTGCCCAACAAATGGATGACAAATATACTGCACTCATTTCAGAAAATAAGTAGTCTTTGAGCAATTGTGATTATATCATCAACACGCACTGAGTGGCCGAATTATTATGATCACCCCCTCAATACAATGCTGGACCACTTTTTGCCCTTAATACTGCATGAATTCTTTTTGGCATAGATTCTATTAGATGTTTGTAGGTGGTATGAGGAATTTGAGACAATATCCAATGAACTGCACTTTCCAATTCCTTAAGATTTGATGGTACTGGATCCAGCAGCCTGATGCCCGTTCAATCTCATCTCACAAATTCTCATTTGGATTGAGATCTGGTGATTATGCAGGCCAACGAAGCAAGGTAAATTCTCCATCATGCTCTTCGAACCATCTGAGGACAATTTCAGCTTCATGACAAGGAGCACTGTCCTGCTGGAATTATTCATCCTCGGCAGGGTACATCATTAACATAACAGGATGTACTTGATCTGCGATAACACTTAAATACCCTTGGGCATTCAGACATTGTTTCACAGGAATCAAAGGACCCATACAATGCCAAGAAAAAAATCCCCCAACCCATAATATTGCGTCCACCAGCTTGAAGTGTTGTGGCAATGCAGTTGGGGTCCATGCTTTCGTGCTACTTTCTCCATATTCTCAACCTGTCATCTGTAGGGAGCAATGAAAACGTGATTCATCAGCCCACATTACCCTTTTCCAGTCATCTACTGTCCAATCTTTGTGCTCCTTTGCGAACTGAAGACGCCTGCTCGTGTTCAAGGGAGACAGTAGAGGCTTTCGAACAGGTCGTTGGCTTCCATAGCCTATACGGTGTAATGAGCGGTGAACAGTTCATTCGGACGTTCGCAGTTGCTACTTTATTAAGATTCCCTGCTATTTGACGTACTGTTGCTCTTCTGTTAAACTGGACAACTCTGGCAAGTCTCCTTTCAGATTGAGCATTCAGTAGCCTGTGAAGACCACAAACCTGATGTTGAGACCCAGTTTTCTGCTTGGTAGTTCACTCTCTGTAAACATTAATAACTGCTGCTCTCGAACACTTCATGTTTTGCAGATACTGGTTCAGACGCTTTGAGCGTCTACAATCATCCAGCATTGAAACTCAGTTATATCGAATTTTTTGCCCATATCTACGCAAGCAACACAGTGCAAGTGATGGTACACTTGTCCTACATTCCCTTTTTATAGCCCTCTAGCGGCAACACTGTGATGCAATAGCTCATTTGCATAAAACTGTCGGGTGGTCATAATAAAATGGCCACTCAGTGTATATACGCACACAATAGTTTCAATCATACATTATGTAAGCTACCATGCACCTGGCCATAATCGGTATGCAAAATCACAATGCAGAGATGCCAACCTTTGAAGTAATAGTTCAGGAATCCATAAAACAACTTTCAGGAATGTTTTCTGCAATATTGCACTATGGAACCTTTAATAAATTTAACATTACCCTTTGCTAGACTTGCTGCTTTCTTGACTGAATCAGTTCTCCCTTAAGAGAATAACTTTTCTCTAAACATAATTTAACCACTATCTAATAAAATTTCAATATTCTTCCACTACCGTAAGCTTTTCTCAATGTGGGTTTTCGGTGGAGTACTTTTCTGATAAATTTATTTGCCTCAAATGTTTCCAATAATTTGAAAGTAAAAATTGCTTAGACTGGGCGTTTTGACTGAAAAATTAAGTCACCAAAAAATATATATATTACTTTAAAAAAAAAAAAAAATTTAATTCAGAAGTAATATGAAAAGGTTGGTTGGGTTTTTATGGCGCAAAGGCCACACATGGCCAAGCTGCGCCAGACACAAGACAAAAAAGTCTAGACGAAATAAAGATTGATGGTAAAACTTTATCTATTTACAATTTTGAATCAAAACTTTATCAAATGTATAAAATCTAAATAAAATTTGCGAAACCAATGTCAGATATAAATAAAAACACATTTTTATTGTAAGGATTTCCTAAAAGATCTTTTAGGTTTAGGTTTGAAACTCCAAATCGGACTAGTCTGTGGTTATTAAAAACCCTACATTCAGTCAAAATGTGTTTGACAGTAAAAATACAATGGCAGGTTGAACATAATGGGGCAGGTTCACCGATCAATAAGTGCCTGTGGGTAAAATGGGTATGGCCAATGCGAAGTCTTGTCAGTTGTACTTCATTTCTTCTATTTAAATTTGTATTAGTGAGTCCTGCAACAGATGGTTGTATAGGGTGGAGTTTATTCTGAACTTCCTTATCCCAAGAATCTTGCCAGTTTGATTTTATTTTTGTTTTTAAAAACATTTCAACGTCTTCAAGAGGAATTGGTAAGTAGTTTTGTATCGTTGATGTCTTTGCTGCAATGTCTGCTCTCTCATTTCCGGGAATACCTACATGTCCAGGTATCCAACATAGCATGATTTTGAAATTTTGGGATTTTAGACTTAGCAATAGATTTATTGTTTTGAGTATTAACGGATGACTTTTAATTGAAGTATTTGCAAGGGCTTCAATGCTGCTTTTTGAATCAGAGTATATTATCCATTTTTTGTAAGTGTGTTTAGATATGTTTTCCAGTGCTAAAAACAAGGCGTATGTTTCTGATGTAAAAACCGAGCTACAATGATGTAATTTCCGGGCAACAGTTGTTCTTTCAAAAACTGCAGCAGAACCAACGTGTGTCATATTCTTTGATCCATCAGTATATACTGGTTTAAAAGATGAAAAATGTTCTCTGTGAGAGTAAAATAATTGTAAGTAAAAATAGTCTGGAGTTGATGATTTGGTCAATACCATAAAATCTCTAATAATATTAAAATTTTCATTACTCCAAGGTGGAGGTGCGTTTTGTCTAGAATGAACATCTAGATTGTCAATATTTAAGGAATGCATTATATTTCTAACTCTAAAACCAAATGAGGGTATGAATGATGGTTTCAATGAAAAATGACTTCCAAATTTTGGGTTAGTAATGCTGTTAAATAGTGGGTGAGCTGGATTAGTTTTAATTTTAAAATAATATCTGAGAGCAAGTCTCTCACGTACAAGTTTTAGACAAGGTTCTCCGGATATGATATAGACTCTGGATAGGGGAAGTGCGGTAAGCGCCAATAGATATACGGATACTTTGATGATGTATAGTATCTAAAGTTCTGAGAACTGACTTTGCTGCAGAACCGTAAACAACACATCCATAATCTAATTTGGAGCGTATCAAGGCTCTGTAGATTCTCAGCATAGAGATAGAATCAGCTCCCCAAGATGTTGTTGATAATACTTTTAAAATATTCAGAGTTTTGTTACATTTCTGTTTTAAGTGTCTCACATGTGGTCGAAATGTTAACTTTGCATCAAGGATTATTCCCAAAAAATTAATTTCTGAATTTGTAGGGATGATTGATCCATTGAGACGTATTTCAGGATCATGATGAATACCCCTCTTTCTGCAAAAATGTACGCAAGTGGTTTTTTGAGTAGAGAAGACAAAGCCATTTTTGTTTGCCCAAGTAGTGATTCTTTTAACTGCTATTTGGAGCTGTCTTTCAATCATCATGTTCGATGATGAGCAAGATATTTGAAAGTCATCGACAAAAAGACTTCCATGAACACTGGGAGGCAGTTGCTTTATAATTTCGTTAATTTTAATAATGAACAAAACAACGCTTAGCACACTTCCTTGAGGTACGCCTTCTTCTTGTGGAAATTCGTCTGATAGTGTGTTCTTCATTCGAACACGGTATAACCGGGATTGCAGAAAGTTTTGGATGAAAATTGGAAGATTTCCTCGAAGACCAATATCAAATAGGTTCCGAAGAATACCATATCTCCACGTTCGATCATAAGCTTTCTCCATGTCAAAAAAGATTGATACAAGATGGTGGTTTTTGACGAAAGCTTCACGAATGGAGGTTTCCATTAGAATTAGGTTATCTATGGTGTTTCTTCCATGACGAAATCCACTTTGGAAAGGTGAGAAGAATTGGTTCGTTTCTAAGTAGTGTACAAGACGTGCATTGATCATCGTTCCATTATTTTGCATAGACAGCTGGTAAGGGCTATTGGTCTATAATTATTGGGATTTTGAGGATCTTTACCTGGTTTTGCAATAGGGATAATAATAGCCTTATGCCACGACGTAGGAAATGTATGTTCGTGCCATATTCTGTTAAAAAGTTTCAAAATGAATGATAGTGATGATTCATTGAGATGTTTTAGCATGTTATTATGAATGAGGTCTGGTCCTGCTGAAGTTGAATGGGATTTATGTAAAGCAGTTTTTAGTTCTTTAATGTTAAAATCGGTATTATAGTGTTCCAGTGTAAAGGATCTAAAGTTAATTCTCTTACGTTCTTCACGTATTTTATACGTAATAAAGTTGGGAGGGTAAGACTTTTCACTTGAGACATCTGAAAATGTCTTTCCCAACACGTTGGTAATATCTCTAAGATTAGAGATAATTTGTGCATCATTTTTTAATATTGCAATATGTGGGGCCTGTTTGTAGTACCCCGATATGTTTTTTATTTTGTTCCATATAGATTTTGACGAGACATGACTGTGGATATTATTTAAGTATGATTGCCAAGAATTTCTTTGGCTGTGGCGTCGAATTTTTCGGGCTTCAGCTTTTGCTTTCTTAAAAGCAATCATATTATATTGTGTTGGATATCTACGAAATGTGCTCCAAGCTTTTTTCTGTTTTTTGTATGCTATGGAACAGTCTTGATTCCACCATGGCTTCCAATATTTTCGAATATTTGGTGATGACTTAGGAATTGCTAAGTCTGCTGCTATTAAAATGGTTTTTGTTATATTTTCTATTGCATGATCAATGTTTAAAGTATTTACCATGTCTTGAGTTATATTAGATTTAGATGAAAATAAGGGCCAGTTTGCTTTATCATATTTATAGTGCATTGGTTGGATGGAAGAATCTATATCATTTTTTGTGTAAGTTAGAATAATAGGAAAGTGGTCGCTATTATAAAGATCACTTCCTACGTTGAAGTGCCAAGACAGTAATATGGATGGTGAGCATATTGCCAAATCAATGCAGTGGAAGGTTTGAGTATGTTGATGGAAGTAGGTATTATCGCCATCATTGAGAAGGCAGAGGCAGTGATCATCAATCATCTGCTCTATCTGCTGACCTCTGGGATTTACATCTCTACTACCCCATAAAGTGTTATGACCATTCATGTCACCAAGTATAATATATGGAACAGGTAGTTGATTTATTAAGTTGTTCAATTGTCTTTGGTCAAGAATTTCACTTGGTGGTATATATATGCAGCATATTGTCACAAGGTACTTTAAATTAATTTGAACGGCAACAGCTTGTAGATCTGTTCGAAGATGGACAGCTGAAGATGGGTGATCCAGACAAGTTAGGAGAGCTACACCACCACTAGCACGATTGTTTTTTACATTATCTTTTCTTGTGATGTTATATCTCCGAATTTTTGTATATACTGCTGGTGTTAGTAAAGTTTCTTGTAGACCAAGACATACAGGTTTATAATCGTCAATCACAGTTTTGATATCTTCAACATGGATACGGTAGCCATGGCAATTCCAAGATATTATTTTAGACATTCTGATTGTCTTTCAGGAGTTTTTTGCGTTTAGTATTACTTGTTTTATTTTTGTCTATATCCATTTCTTCTTCAGGCGAGTCAGATGAAGAATAGGTCTCTAAAGGACATTTTTCATTGGTTCTATTAGATTTTATAGTATCTATTTTCTTTTGTGATTTTGCTTTAAATGTGTCTTTGACATTAAGACCAGATGCTTTGGGAATGTTTGTTTTTGGTTTTTTATTGTTTGCATCTCTTTCTTGGATATTTGTTTCTTTATAGGGAATGGTATCTGTTTGGATAGCAACGGATTTCATCGTTTTAATGACAGATGCGTAAGAAACATTAGTTCTCAGCGTCTCATTTTCTACTATTTTTTTTGCTTCAAGATATGAGATTTTTTGAATTATTTTTACGTTTTGGATTTCTTTTTCTTTTTTCCATTGAGGACAAAACCTGGAGTAAGAAGGATGATTTTCCTTACAATTGAAACACAGAGGTTCATCAGTACAGTTTTCACCGTGTTCGGGTTTTGAGCATCTGGCACAAATTGCAGATGACCGGCATGAGGACTGGGAGTGCCCAAACCTCTGACACTTAAAGCATCTTTGAGGGTTTGGAATGTACGGTCTAACATTGCAATTTAGGTATCCTGCTTTAATGGATGTCGGCATGTCTGGAGTGTTAAATGTTAATATTACATGTTTTGTGTTAATACTTTTACCATCCCGTCTGATGCAAATGCGTTTGGCTGAACAAACATGTTGAGATTTTAATTCTTCCATAAATTCTTGTTCAGATATACTAAAGAGGTCAGATTCAGATATAACTCCACGACTGGAATTTAGAGTTCTGCGTGGAGTTACATTAACCTTTATTTCGCCAAGCTGGTTTAATTTCATTAGTTGTTCAGATTGATATGCAGATGTAGTTTCCACAAAAAGGTCACCAGATCGCAATTTCTTTATTGATTTTGGTTCGCCAGCAGCAGACTGAATATATTTTTGTACAGCAAATGGTGAAAAGTTTAAGAGTTTCCCTTCAGAATTATTGATTATTAAAAATTTAGGAACTGAGCAATTGTCATTGTTGTTAGAGAGAATTAGGCCTCCTCTGGGGCACAAAGAATTTTTTGGATCCATAGATTAAGTATTCAATTTCTTCATAGTGGACCCATACCCACCACGGAGTCCAACAAGGGGAAGTGATTACCGGCTCTGGGATTTTCCAGCCTCAGCACACACTTCAAGATACCACCATGATATAGTGCTACAGTATCGGGATGTGGATCCGCCGGTTCACCCAGGGCATCCCTAGCTGCAGCACTAACCCAAATTGCTTAAGACCAGTGAGGTCCAGCACGACAGAAGGGCCAAGCATTCTGATGTGGTGAAATCCAGAGAACTTAAGCCAGCCGATTGACTAGAGCGGGCTCACTCCAGCCACCCGTCTACGCAGAAGCATGGACCAAAGGGCACGCATCAGGTACCCCAGGATTCCATTTTCCCCCGATACGGGACGCCGCACACGGCAAACATGCGGGTCAGAAAAAGTACTGACATTTAATGTAGTAAAACAAAATTGATAGTGATGTGAAAAAATAAATCAAATTAAAAGATTGAAATTAATTGGAATCTTGATATGGAGATAGGACATGAATGATGATATATGATAATTGTGATTCAAAGCAAAATTTTCTGTAATTTCAATGCTGTTCACAAGTTATATGAAAGGGAAGAAAGAAGATATAGAAGAGGAAAAGGAGAAAAGATCGCTTGGGTACCCGGGAGTGCGATTCCCGTATTTACCATAGATAGTAAACCCCATGGGAGAAGAACAGTGCACTCAGGTACCTCGGGTTCGTGAAGCCCGTACACATCTAAAGAAGATGTGCCCCCGAGGGGGTAATATGAAAAGGATTACATGCGATTTATTGGTGCCTTGTAATGAAATGCAGTCACTAGGAAGATATTCATTTGCATAAAGATTGAAAACTTTTTATCCAAAGATTATAGCAGTTTCAAGTTGTCCTAGTTGGCAACAGCCATGACATGATTACAATATCTGTTGTCAAGCCACTGCCAAACGATAAGAATGGGCCGAAAGCATGCCACATTGTGATGGGAATAAAATATGGATTTCAACTTTTGTGTGGATTGTTATAAGGAACCAGCTTGGTGACCTTATATGAAAAAGGGACGACATTGTTAATCCAATTATTTGTGATGTTTGGCGACTGCATCAACTTTTCAATCATTGAAATTTCTGTAATAATTCCATTTTTCACCATAATTAACAGGGAACTCCATTAACAGGGCAACTCCAAGTTACCAAAACCTTTGGAAATTTATAGCTAACACCTATATAAAATTGCTTACCTCTATATAACTAAGCATAATTTATGTTGAAGCAAAAATCAGAGTTATAATTACTAAGAAAATCAATATTCCCAAACACTAAAACAATTTGCTATTTTCAATTAAAATTCTTCAGTTTCCTTTACAACCTTGAATTTAAATTTTCAGAATTTGAAATTACCAGTATAGAAAAGTTAGCTATTCTAACATTACTTTATAATTTAAACTTTATTTTTAAGCCCAAATCGCAAAACAAAATGAAACTAGTATTATAAATAAAATCATGCAACTTTACAAGACAATTCCACCATAAAGAATGTTTAAATCAGATTAACTTTTCATGTGTACAAAAACATACAGAATAATCAAAATACCTCTGCTAAAATCAACAGACTAAACAGTAATTCATCATCCAGCTTCTCTTCATTAAAAATTTCTTCACTTTCTGTCAAAGCCAAAACTAATTTTGAGAAATGTGGAACAAATGATTTAAGGCCTAGCTCAGGGTTAGCCTAAAAGGTAAAAAACAAGTCTGTAAAATTCAGTTTTTATAGTAAAAAAGAACGCAAAAAAACGGAAGGAAAATTGGATTCTTACCCTGGTTATACATCGACACATGTTTGCAGCAAACTTTCCTGATACATTTGTTTCAAAAATATGGCTGGTTACAAAAGTATGAAGCTTTGTGAGTGCAACCTGAATAAGAAACATACAAATTTTATAATTAAAGTGAATAATGAATAAATGTTTATTAATCGTAAAACTTATTAAAACTTGAAATAGAATGACAAAGTAGTATTTCATGGTTAATTTTAGAGAATAAGTATGATGTAATTTATCCCTCTATATTAAAAATAATTTACTGACACAGGATTGAAAACTCGCTGTTTCGCTCGATTCTTAGACAGTTTTCCCGAGAAAGTACGGATCAGAAAATTACGAAATTAACATGGTTTGCTCAAAATTGTAAAGGGAAGATTTTTTTCCGATGCAGCTATTAAGTTTAAGGTGCATTAAGTGTCAAAGGCGAAATTTCTAACGCAAATAAGCAGAACACATACAAATTTTTAGTTTTCAGCCACGAGTTTTTCTTTTAGAATACCTCTAAACATAAATTTTTGCATATTGTCGTGGGGTTTTATTAGAAATTTAAATTTGGTTCATGGTAATATTTTTTGAATGGGAATGCGTAGCAATCACTGGGGTTTGGTGATCATAAGCGAGCAGGGGGCGGAGCCCCTAGTCTGTTACATATAGGAAAACCAAATATAAGGTACAAAGTTACAAATACGTTTGCAGTCACAAAAAAATTGTATAAATCTCTCATGATAAATAAGGATTTGCATAATTAAACATCCAGTTTCTAGCACAATTTTTATTGGAATAAATATTTTTCGTTTAAATATTTTGGCCAGATAACATTACACTTAGATGTTATTTTGTTACTTCCTTCATATCATTAAACCACTTTATATTAGCTTGAACATAAGCAAAGTTAGCTGTTTGTAATACTTTAGTTTTCTGTTGAGAAACAGTTCATATCCCAGTGAAGCAGAATCAAATTTTGTGAAACTGGATACTTCATATAGTTGGCATAATATCAAAAATAAATAAACAAAAGTGCTCAAGGTTCAATGTCACTCAATCACTATACATTTTGTCTCTTTCAATAAACCAACCAGTTATTAATATTTTAGTAGATTTTTATTGCTTAAGAAAAATTTTTAACTGTAAGTAATGGGAAATCTTTGAAACTATGAAATAGTAAACTAAGTGCAATGAATTCAAAAAATAATGAATTAGATTAACAATAGATTTGGGGTGCTTACAATGCCAAGAAAATTGAAGTCTTACTTGATATATAGCTGGGGAACTTTGCATAATAACAATTCCAAATGTACTATACAGCCCTATTTCTAAATAATTTTCTTCTGGATTTGTACGTTCAGAATCACGATCCAAACGACTTGGATTTTCCAAGCAACTGTTTTCAATAAGTACGAAGATCCTACATTTAAAATATTATATATTAACTCATCAATATGGATAAATAAATCAAAGTAATAAATGTTAAATACAAATTTTGTTAAATTAAAATTCTAAGTAAATTTAAAAACAAATAAATATATATTTTTTAATTACCTATCCATAAACTGAAGAACAAAATCTTCAAATGCAGCGGTTGACAAGCAAACCTCTTGAACATGCTAAAAACACATTAATTTTCTTTTAACAAAGAAACATAAGAGAAGAAACATCCAATACTTCATTTTTAATATTTCGATATTTGTTGTGGTATTTTCAGTAACAAACAAAAGTATTTAATCTAAAGTAAGATACTTTAAATAAATAAAACATAATACATCTGTTAAAGATTATGTTAGCACTAAAAAAGGAGTTTAAATTTATATTATTTACAATACTTCAAATATATAATCATAACATAGCATGGTAAGAGAAAAAAAATGGAAAAAAGGGAGACCATTAACAAAATTAAAATTATCTCTCTATATAAAAAAAACCTAATTAATTTTACCTCAGGAAGATCAGTATTGTTAACAGCACTGGAACAATCAATGAAAAGCACTAGAGTTGCAAGAGTAGAAATAAACTGAAATGTCATCTGTATAAAAGAAAAATATATGGTTAACAACCATACAAAAATGATAAAAATTTAAATCAGATATTTTATTAAATTCAACAAAAATATTGCAAATATAAGTTTGGTTTCTTTCCCGACACATTTTTCAATATGAAAACTAATCCGACCAGGACCTATCACTTAAAAGAGGATTCTAAACCATGTACCTAATAGATTTTAACCCAGACCCTGTTGAATCGATGACCAAAATGCTAATCGTTTGGTGACCGAGTCAGAAAATTTATAAATGCAAACAAGTATTTCAAAATATAAAACCATACAAATATACCAGCTGAAAAATTGTAAATATAAAGAGGATAAAACGTTTTATGCAATGAACACCATTAAAATCTTCAGTTATTTTCTATATAGTTATTTCAATTGTCCATCTTCAAAGTAAAAAAGTCTAAAATAATAAGACCGTGTTGATGCTTATATTTTTATTTCATTCCTTGCTGGCCATAATTGTGTGCTAACACATTTTTGGTTAAAAAACACTTGTGCACCTGGAACCAGCAAATTGAGCCAACCCCATGAGGAAGCTAAGTTAAAAGTGTATCAGCAAAAGGAAAAAGTGTCAGTCTTTCATGAGTAGCTAAATAAACACAAAAATAAAAAGCTGTAGTGAAAAATATTTTTTACAACGAACGAAGACATTTTGTTGCTACACTGTTTTCAATCAGTTAATGGAAAATATAACAGAAATGTTTAAGAGCAATTGGCAGATATAAATACAATCAATATAGTTTAGCCTTACAATTCCGAACAAATGGGTGTAAATAAAGAAATTTTGCAAAATAAAAGTAATTTGCATAGTACAATTATAATTTCTGCTTCTCTATATAAGAAGCTTCTGAAAGAATATTTAGAATGAAAATCATTCTTCACGAACCATGCATTTCTTAATGTCATTTGGATCAATACCAGGCAAGGCCGCCATTAGTAAAGGAATAACATGTCGAGGTCCTTCAGGAAAATATTTATTTCTTTGAACAAGTGGTCTACAGACTGGAACAATACAGTGCATAGCAGCAGTCAAACGATGAGGCTCTGTCAATGTTTCAAGAGATGAATACAACCTAAAAAGAATTACATATATAATTTATGGAAGGAAGCCTTTTACACACATTGCACACGAAAACAACACACACAAGGTATAAATTACAATAAATATGAATTTCGGAGGCAGTAACTAACTGCTAACTTTATGAGAATAATCATACCCTTCTAATAATGGAGGAATAACCAATTCTGGACGCAGAGTGCCTAAATTTTGTATTGCCATAGCAGAATCTAAGCAGCCACGCTTGCTGAACATGGAGAGCAAAGCAGCTGACACAACACTATTGACAAATTCTGTAACTTCTTGATCTGATAACTTCACTTCTTCAGGAATAGGCGTTCGCCAGGATGGCTTTTTATATCTTTCTCTGAAAATGAATTTGAAAATTTTTAATCTCTGAACTTCAACAGTTGGAACTTGTCTTTGAACACAAATTCTATTAACTTAATATATAAACTTTAATATGGTTAATATACAAAATATAAATAAAAACTCCACAACAGTGCTAAATATTTCAATGAGAATAAGTAATTGCACATAAAGGGATTATTGGCACCTTCCATTGAGTGAAATATCGGGAATAATCTCCATAAAAGCTCAAAAAATTATAAATTTTAAAGCTGAAATAGTCAACAAAATAAAATTTTTAGCTATCAAATATTTTCCTTGCTTATAGAACTTTGTGAGCTAGAATTTTTCTCGAGTGAGATTTTCCATAACAATGCCAGCAGTTGGTTTAAAAAAGTGACAATTTATAATTATTCCAGATATGGGTGACATCTTTGATAAGTTCATTGATAAACATATTTAACAATGAAGAAAAGAATAAAACAAAGAAAAATGATAATTGTTATGAATCTCAAGAAATTCAAGTGCTTTATACTACATTACTTAAGAATGTGTATCACTAGCTACTGCATTGCCCGTGACAATTCCAAAAATGTCGAAAACGTTGGTTCAAAGAAAAAAAATTAACTTAATAAAATATTCTAGATTAAATTTGAAAATTCGGAATGGACACAAAATTCACAAAAAATTACGACCTGAAAAAAAAAACTGAGAGCCAAATTTTATTACTATAAAAAAAAATAATAATGTTTGCCATACCCTGGCAGGGTGGCTACAAAAATTGAAGTAAAAAGTTCCCTGAGTTTACCCTGATTTCCAGAGTATTTTTCATGAAATTCCCTGAGTTTCTCAATCCGTTTGCAGAATAATTCTATAGACTGATAGATGAATAAAAATAAGATAAGTACAAAATATTTTTACTGTATTCCATAATAGACCAAATAATATAAAGTTATAGATAGAATATTAAATTTTACATTTTTAACTATTTTCATGTGTTTGTAAAAGCAGTCATCAGCCCCTGAATCCGTCAATGGCGCCAGCGCTCGGTACATCTCTACTATTATAAAAGGAAGTGTTTGTATGTCTGTCCTGTACGCAGTGTCCTAACGAATCGATGGCACTTACAATAGCGAAATTTAGCACACATGTGGTTCGAATTTTTTGCAATTTTTCTATTGCGCCCGAATTTTAAAATTTAATCTAAAACATTTAAAAATTAATTAATTGGAATTTAATTATTATTTTTTCCGTTTCCGTTAGATTTTCTCAGCAACGATTTTAGCGGACGAACAAAACAAATAAAGTTTTAACTGGAGTTATGTAGTTCTTTTTTCTATCTCCTAGATCGTTAAAGATAGAAGAAAAATTTCAACGGATTTCAAATCTGCGGAAAATCCGTGAAGAATTCTACCTTTGTGGTTAAAAAGATCAAATTAATTCATTTTGATTTCCTGAGCAACGGATTCGAGTTCGTTCGTTCTGGTTCGAACTGGCGTTCTTCGTTGCTTTTTTTCTATCTTTGCGATCGTTAAAGATAGAATAAAAATTTCAACGGATTTGAAATCTGCGGAAAATTTCACATCAGATCCATACCTAAAAATATGATTTTCTTCAAATAAATAATTTTTAAATTGTAACTTTTATATTTTTTCCAATACGAATTTCGCCGCCGAGAAGAATGACCTTCGTTTGATTCGAGATTCATTCATTTTGAAAAGTAACGGATTCGGGTGAAGCAAAAGAAATAATTAAAGTTATGACTGGCGTTCTTCAGTGCTTTTTTCTAAATCAGCGATTGTTTCAAATAAAATGAAAATATCAATGGATTTCTAAACTGCGGAAAATTTTACACCAGATAATTACCTTATACGTTTGATTTACTTTTAATAAATAATTTTTCAATTAAATATTTATATTTTCATAGGAGATTGTGACGTTACGCCGATTGGATATCTTCGCAAACGATTTCGAATCAATCACGAAAATAACTGTAACGGACAACGGAAACTTTTCAACGAAAAAAACCCTCAGAGTTCGAAAATTTTCGTAAATTTAATAACTTTTAACACATATGTATTAAAACATTTTGCAAATAACGCAATTTTGGACCTAAATCAAAATCGCCAATCTAGGTATTTTAGAAAAAAATTATTTTTTTTAAAATGTTGATTAAATTGGAACCGGATGTTTAACTTTAGCAAGTTTTTCCGGCCGTTAGTATTTTTCAAAGCCGCAGGCACTACGTTCCTATTATTGACATTAGGGAACGTGGCATAGTTGTTGACTTCGGTTACAGGATTTCCGGCCGTTACAGGTTTAATAAAACAGTATGCAATATATACAACTCTTTTTTCTGGATGTTTACGTAAAAAATACACTTCTCATTTTTGGAATGAAAACAAAATTGGCGACATTTTGATTTTGGTTCAAAGTGGCGCCCGCATGGCTAATGGAAAAGTACCAAATGGGTGCCATTTGCAAAACGAAATTCCAACTTTTTCCCTGAGTTAAACGAAACTTCCCTGAGTTTTCCCTGATTTTTCCAGAAAATGATTCTTCCCTGAGAAATCCCTGATTTCCCTGAATTCCCGGTTCTGTCGCCACCCTGCCTGGTGATTGCTACGCAATTCCAAAAACAATCGCAATAACCCACAGTTGTTGGTACAGTGCGACATTAAATACCTACCAAAAACAATCGAGAAGACAATTCCAAAGAACATAAAAGTCGTGATGTCATTGACTAATGCACGCATATTCGTATTGCAAAAATAAAAAGTTACAATTGAAAAATTATATTTTTAAAGAAAATCAAATATAAGGTATCTATCTGTCCAGTGTAAAATTTTCTGCAGATTCCTAATAAATTGAAATTTTCAATCTATCTTCAAGGATCCAGGGGATAGAAAAAAGAATTACAGAACTCCAGTTAAAACTGTTTATTTGTTTTGTTCGTTTGTTGAAATCGTTGCTCGGAAAATGAAAAACGCTTGTGACGTCAGAGGTCAAAAATAGCAAAATCGGCAGGTTTTTTCTTTCAGACATCACTCTCACTCCGGAACATGGTTTCCACACCTTTATCTTATCAAACAATTGAAGGACTTTTAAGAACTTTTCAAAACAAAAAACAAAAAATATTTTTCAAGGACCTAAAATTTTTTTATAATGACCTAAACAATGCATACACAAAAGTTGTCAATTAAAAATAAAAATAAGAATATTTTTTAAAAAAAAGACATATTTTTAACTTTTTTTTTTTTAATTACTGAGCAAAAAAAACTTGAAGGTTATCAATTTTGGTTATGATTTGGATTTCTTTTTCTCACAGAACCTGTGATTTTTTTTTTTTTGCAAACTGGGCTTCTTGTTTCAATAACAACTACCAGACTACTTGCACACACATCGATTTTGGTCGTGCGAGAAAATATTGTACCACAAATTCTTTTGGTGGCACGTAAAAGAATATGGGATTGTGCACACATGGTTCAATGTACATGACACAATCTCCAATTTGCTGTTGTCCACTGCCACTACAACAGACGGCTGCTGTGGTTCATTTTGTTTGAGAAACAAAACAAATCAAAAGTTTTGGCTGGTGTTATGGCTTTTTTATTCTCCAGTCTTTCTATCTTTGCGATCGTTGTTAAAGATAGAGTAAAAATTTCAACAGACTTGAAATCTGCAGAACATTTTACACTTAAAAGACATCTTAAATAGGATTTTTGTAAAAAAAAAAGGTTTTTTTTTTTCCAATTGCAACTTTTATATTTTTGCAATAAGAATTTGGCTTTATTTCTTTATATGCGTGCCAGGTTTCCAATGACGTTCTGACTGCTAAAGCTATGGTTTCCTAAAAAGGCGGTGCTGTTATTTAGCGGTCGTGACATGCCATGATGTGGCGGGCATAACAAGGCGGCTGTCTTAACGGAGACCAGGCGTGCTAACTTAGACGGACAGAATATGGTGGAGAATGGACGATCTTAGACGTAGCATTATTAGTATATCACGTGGTGTCAAGGCACAAAACGCTGGTTTCATTCAGAATGACGCACTTGCTGTGCTGGAAACTAGTCTGGACAATTTCCAATGCAAGACAAAATTACACAATTATGTACTAGTTACAAAAAAATCAAGTACTTTCAAGGAATTTTCACCAAGTTCCATAATTTTCAAAATCTTTCAAGGGCACCTAGTTCAGAAAAAAAAATTCAAGGACTTTTAAGAACCGTGTGAACCCTGCCAAAGCGAAAAATTAAAAAACTAATAAATTCATTTAGAAATGTTCTCGACAAAATTTTAAAATTTGGGCGCGATAGAAAAATTGCAAAAGATTTGGACTATCTGTGGCCAAATTTCATTATTGTAAGTGCCATAGACTCATCAGGACACTGACCACAGAGAGACAAAGACAAACACTTCCTTTTATAATAGTAAAGACAATGTGTTATGATAGCATCTGTCATTTTAACAAAAGGGAGGAAATAAGCTCAATGTGTTGATTCTGTTACACAGAACAGTAAGATGAGGAAGACCATGCTACTGATGCAATAATTTTAAAGTAAAGGCATACAAATAGAAGGTAGCATGAATGGCTGAAACTTGGGCCTATTTGAAATGCTTTCACCTGGCCACTCCAACAAGTGCCCTATTTGCGTTGATGAGAAAGACTGGAGAATACCTTGTTTGACTGCACTGGAGATAATTTTTAGTTCTTTAAAAAGAATTTTGAGACTTATCTTCTAATTTTACTGTTTATTCTGATGTTCATTATATGTATATTGCCTCGTCGGTTTATAGAAGACATTGTGAAAGAGACATTAATATGCCAGACTCGGGTATCAAGGTGTAGTGCATAAATGGCTTATCTGTCAGAATTAACACTATTCGAAATGACACGGTTTTAAAAACTGGTGAACGAAATTAAATTTAAAGGTGTAAAATACAATGAATACCTATTAATTTCGAACCCTGGCCTAAAGGAATTAAGGTACATCTCGCGTTAAGGTGTGAGATACAAGCATTTGTTGATCAAATCTCAGAACAGAATCATTTAGTTAGAAATAGAAGAAAACTGCTCTAAAGTTTTATTACCTGTGAAGACGATTTACTACAGCTAAGGGAAGCTTCTGTAGAAGTTTCTGCATTTTAGCCTAAACATTTAAATAAATCAAATATTAAAATAAAGATGTCTAACAGAATTTGTTATTTTCCACTTAACTTAAAACTAAGTAAATTTTAAAGGCATCCAAATTAAGAATCAAGCTATCAAATCTAACAAACTGGTTCACATAATTTAACAATTAATGAGCTAGTTTACCTGAATCATTACATATCACTTAGCATAAACTTAAAACATCAAGCTTTCACTGATCTTTTTTCGATCGCTTCACAAAGGGAACAAATGAGAAAATCAAACAAACCAAATCTTGAAATTGGGTTCAAAACACTTTTAAACTAAATTCTCAAATTCAAGACATTCTTATGCCATAATTATTTTTATTGATTAAATATTAAAATAAAGAAATACAATCATTCATTTATAAAGAATTTTTTTTAAGTACATTTTATTTAATTTCAACAAAATTTCAACCCTTTACTAAAAAAGATTAAATATCAATTAATGTGTAATGTAATATTTCCCAAGGCAAATTATATTTTTTCAAAGCAGGCAAGATCAATATGTTTGCATACAATGACTTTCAATATAATAAATAAAACAATTTAATTAATACAGTAATGAAAACATACCAGCCATCTGCCATGGTTTGAAGGATGATAGAATGACTCCAAAGCTTTGAAAAGACGACTAATGTGAAGTTGACAGCTACTACCATTTCCCTGTTAAAATAAAATGTCAAAAGAAAAAACATTATAGTTATTAATGTAAGGCAAAATGTATACAAACAAGGTCCAGAAAAAAATAACTTTCTATCCTTTTTGCTAATTTTCATTAAACCACTTTCAGTTTTTGCACTTAAAATTGGGTTCTTTTGTTGGACATGATTGGATACTTTTGTCTTTTTTGACATTGTCAAATTTTTGTCATATTTTGGTGCCATACAAATATTTTCTGAAATTTTTCATACTCAATGAAATAGCTGTTTCATTATAATGAAATTTTTCAGTGCAAGAAACCATGATAAAAAGATGAAAGAGCACAAAGTTCTTTTTAGCCTATGCTGTTGTAATGAAAGTCCAATTTCTTTTGGAAAAAAACTGAAGCAGATGAAAGCAATAAGGTTTATGGTGCTTAGACAATATTTAGCCAAGTTGCACCAAACTATATCAAGCAAATGAACACACAAAGAAGAAATACATCCAGAGAGGAATTGAATCTGATAAAGGATGGTTAACAGTAGCAGGAATAACAGGAAGTTGCTATTGGCTTCTTGGTTTCTCCATCACAGTCACTAAGACTTCACTTTTTTAATTGATACATATTGCACATATTTTACTGCTGATTAAATTTAAAAAAAACTTAAATGTTAGTCAGACAAAATTTGTAAGTTATATTTACTGGCATTCATCACTTGCACACAAGACACAAATTAAAAGACACAAGTTATGTTATTAAACTGTATTGCAAATTTGATGAACTTCCCATGTTAACTGTGGTTGTAAATTTACATGTTAAATGTATACTGCCATAAATGTCCTGTTTATGTTAAATTATTTTATGATTTCAATGGAACATACTTCTAAGCACAGGGTTCCCACTCTTTTTTTTCTAACCAAAAATAAGGACTTTGTAAGCATTTTCTAGTACAAAATAAGGACTTGCATAAAACATTATAGAAACCGTATTACACAATGTAATACCCGACTTTCGACCAAATGGGGACGGTCTTAAAGATTAGTTAATCTTACGAGAACAGTATTATGTAACAAATTTGACATTCAAGTCTATTTTCTAAAAATTATGCACAAATAATTCCACACAAAAATGAGATTTTTCAAAATAAGCAGTCTGAATTTTACAAAATTCAGTAGTTAATATGTGGGCATTTCCGTGTACATGTATCTCTACTATTATAAAAGGAAGTGTTTGTCTTTCTGTTTGTTTGTTTCATGCCCGCGAAGTCCCGACGAATCTATGGCACTTACAGTAATGAGATTTGGCATACAGGTAGTCCAAATTTTTTACAATTTTAGAATTGAGGCGAAATTTAAAATTCAATCTAGAAAATTTTGAAATGAATTTAATAGTTTTTTTCACCATTCTTCATTCTACTGCGGGAGGAATAAAGAAACATCAAAATTTAGATTTTTGGCCCTCACATGTTCCCTTGACGTCAGCCTTTGGAACCATGCCAAGTTTTTTTTCCATCTCAGAGGAGAGAACAAATTTGAATGACCTTCGTTTCTTTCAGGATTCAATCATTTGGATTTCCTGCGAAATGGATTCCAGTAAAGCAAAAGAATACTTAAGTTATCACTGGCATTCTTCAGTGCTTTTTTTCTATCTCAGCGATCGTAAAAGGTTGAATAAAAATTATAACAGATTTGAAATTTGCAGAAAATTTAACACCAGATAACAACCAAACATCAAGGCGTTGCCCGTGGTGTTACACGGGCACGGACAATACCGGGCTAGCCATGCAGTGGCTAGTAGTTAGTATATGTGTAAGTACATATACAAACTATAGAATGGAGACCGCAAAAAACAAAAACCTTTGGATGTTTTTCTTTTATCTCATTGAAGTGCATTTGCTTTTATAAAAAGGGTAAGAAAGAATTAAGTTTTATGCGGACCGGACTTGGTGTTGTCGATCTCAAAGCTACTGTTGCAAGTTTGATTTGATTTAGTTTTATTATTTTCATATTGCTTTGTTTTTATTTTTTAATGGTCTTTAGGAGTCACCTCCCTGATCCACCAACACTTTCATTTTCAAAATTTTCCTAAATTTTTTTTACTTAAAATTTTTTGTTTTTGTTTTTGAAATTACAGTGCTTATCTTGCTGTATCTGCAGCTTCAGCCTGCTTATGAAATGAAAATTACCCACAGCAGTAATTATTTTAAAATTCACTTTCATAAATTCATAATGAAAATAAGAAGTAAATTCATTTATTGGTACATACAAGGTTTCAATAAAATATAATTCAAGGCAAACTATTAATTTACTAAAAGTATGTAAAAGGATTGCAAGTTGCATACGCCAGAGTCAAATTTGACTGGATCGGAGACCGAACGAGTTTCTATGGGTTTTCAAGTTTTTAAAGTGTATTATGAGCTCATCAAGATATGTGCTTATGAAGAGTTGACCGACGATTTGTATATCGCGTACCAAGGGTTGCCATTCAAGCAAGCCAGTTCCCGAATTATCACCAAAACTGTACTCGGAAGCAGTTTTATTGCTGATCCGCCGCTAAAATAAGGTCGGAAATATTGTGAAAAAATATAGTCATTTGAAAACGGAATTTTGTTTTCAAAGGAAAATAAGCACTTTCTAAGGACTATTGATGCAAAATAAACACTTCTGAGGGCCCTTAGAAATGGAAGGTCAAAATAAGCACTTTCTAAGCACTCGTGGGAACCCTGTAAGCAATCTTAATAAATGTTTTACTTTTCATATTTAAAAGTCACTAACCCTTTGCACTTGGAAAACTAAAATTTCTTGCAATGCCGTCAATACAGTAAAATCCAAAACAAAGGATTACAACATGTAAACCTCAATATAAAATTATTCTGGCCAAATCACAATCAGTTTTGAAATCAGATCCATAAATTGAAAAATTTACTTACCAACATTGAAGCTAACAAATTTGCCACAGCATTAGTATCAAAAGTAGGCACTGCTCTCAGAACTTGAACCATGGATGATCTTCCGGGGAGATTAAAGCTACGTAATAGCCTAGTGAATAACTAAACAACAATTATTATAATTAACTTAACAACAAATATTTGATTGCTTATGACACAGATTTATGTACTAAAACCTTCATCATTCAATACAAATATTCATAGTAAATTTGCTACCTGTATTTATGCAATCTCAAAAACTAAGGTGAACTTTAAGATGTATACAAATTTAAATTTTATTAAACCCTATTTTAGGTATTTTGAATAAACTACTTTATCAGGGATTGTTATGTAACAAACATGCATAATACGATGTTCAACTCAAATTAACAGATTTAGGAAAAAGATACTCAAACCAAACATGAATAAAAATCATATTATCTCAATGTAGATTAAAAACATAACCATATAATGCACTATAAAAACTATATACCCTTAATAATGCACATACATAAAACGATAATTTAAAAAAATATCAGATTAGGTAATTTCAACTGCAATTAACAAAGAATTATAAGATATCATAAAAGGAAGTGTTTGTCTGTTTTTTCATGGCCGCAAAATCCTGACCATTCTATGGCACTTACAGCAATGAGATTTGGCACACAGATAGTCCAAATGTTTTGCAATTTTTAAGTCGCAAAAAATTTTAAAATTCAATCTAGAACATTTTAAAATTGATTTTAATGAAATTTAATTATTATTGTTTTCTTTGGAATGGCGACCGCATAGAGATATGACAGATTCTAAATTTATTTTTCCCATTTCCGTTTTCATTTTGAGCAGAGGAATGATTTTACAGCAGAGGATAAAAAAAAGTTTTAACTTTAGTTATGTAATTCTTTTTTCAAGACCGTTAAAGAAGGAGTAAAAATTTCAATGGATTTGAAATCTGCGAAAAATTTCACTTTAGATTGATACCTAAAATTATGATTTTCTTTAAATAAATTCCTTTTAAATTGAATACATCTTCAAAGGATTTGAAATCTGGCGAAAATTTTACACCAGATTAATACCTTACATCACGGCGTTGCATGTGGTGTTGGTTTGCGAAACAGGCAACGCCGGGCTAGCCATGCAGTGGCTAGTTATAAGATATATCTACAAATTTATATTTTATCAAACCTTATTTTAAAGCACTTTTGAAAAAAATATTTAGGGCAGTGCTTAACATTTGAGCAATTGCCATATAACGCATATGCATAAAAAGATGTAACTGAAATTAAAAATTCAGATAGGTATCTAATTAATATTGCACAGGAGCAACACAAAAGGTGATAGGTGACGGTTCGTGATCAACCCAAATGGTAAAGTTCCGAGGACAACACCACATAACTTTGAACCACAGTCAGATGACGAGGTCACACCTGAGCTGGCACTCCTCTCCAAATTTCACACCATGCCAACATGAGGGCATTTGAGACCTCAACAGATTTGACATGCCCCATCCCCCTTCATACATGACGGTCTTTGGTTGGATTAGAACTAGCAACCCTTTGATTGCTAATCTGTTACTCTTCCAACTCGGCTACAGCAATCCTAACAAGTTTCGGAAAAAGATACTCAAAATCATGAAAAACTTCAAAACATTTAAAATGTACATTAAGCACACCCTGGAAGCCAATTTTCAATCAAAACCAAAGTTTTTAATAAATCAATTACTTAATGACCTAATTAATAAAAGAGCTTAAATTCTTACTCTTATAGAAACTTTAAGCAGTATTTATAAACTAGATTAGCCATATTTGAATGTGATTGTTTTCTTAAAAGGGTATTATCTATATAAATAAGAATGGAGTGTTTGTTTGTACATTCAATTTTTTCGACCCATTTCAAGTTTTCTATCCGTTTTGGACCCTTCTGATGCCGAATCCGCCTTTTTCTCGTTTGGTGTCTGTCTGTATGTTGTGCCCTATACACGTCCACGCGGTTTAAGATATTTAATTGGAAATTTGCATACAGTGAGTACTTATCTTCATTTAGTGAGTGGCATTGGTTGCGAAAGTCTGTCTGTCCGTCTTTCTGTTCTATGCTCGATTTTGTGTTTGTGTGTAGACATCACATGAATTGTATTCCAGATATTTGATTACAATGTGTTTTATTTTATACATTATCTATTAGTTTAGTGAATGCAATATTAAACATTTTTTTATTGTTATAGTTAGAAGAGTTTCATGCTAAAACACCTGAGTAAGTATACTTAAATCATCCACAATTTGGTAGTTTACGAAAAATTGGAATGTAGTTTGAGTATTACGATTACTTTTATTTGCTTTACCAGTAATGCTGAAAAACAATTATTTACAAAAATAAAAAATTTTATGGTGAAATTTTAGATCTGATGCTTCATTTATTTCGAGTCTTATTTTTATTCTTTGCGCAATGAAAACGATTTCCGAAAATTTGGGACAAACGATATTTTTCAATGAAACGAGAATGAACAAGATCGCGCGAGCAGTGATATTTTTTCTGGTTCTTTCGCTCTGAATTAATTTCACATTTCTAAATTTTGTACACTTTTAGTTGTAAGTTGTGGCAACTGTGCGAAATCAAGAGATAAAATTGAATCACAAATTAATATCTTTAGAAAATTTTTTTGCGACATCTTTTATTTTGTTTTATTTCGCTGTTTCCTGTTTTAAATATTTATTATTTTAATACACGTGTTTTCCTTCTCATCACACGTAACAGCACCACAAAGTATTAGACTTAAAAATGTTAGGTAAGTCAGTATAAATTTTCAGTAAATTTTAAGTGTAGTTATGCCATTATTGAAATAATAATGCCGTTATTTCAAGAATAATGCCATTATTTAAAGAATAATGCCGTTATTTAAAGAATAATGCGGTTATTTAAAGAATAATGCCGTTATTTAAAGAATAATGCCGTTATTTAAAGAATAATGCCGTTATTGAAAGAATAATAATGTTTAAAAATCCAAACTAGAACTTTTTCCAACATTAAAAAAATTGTTGTAATAATGACAGGAGAAGATTGCAAAATTTCACAATGTCGCATACCGGAGGCAAGAGTGCCACAAGTAAAAAAATATTGTTTTGTTGACTATGAGTACGAGAGCACTCGCCGTAAATCGTAATTTTAATTAATTGAGTTGAACATGAAAAAAACAAAAGAAAGGGAATTCCAAATCTCCCTCAAAATCGTCTTTTATAGTAGTAACCTTAGTATCACCTTTCATCATTTTGTAGCTTTGTCATACAGCAATTGTGCGATGTATGTGAAATGTATTACATAAATGGATATGCATGCGTAGGATTTGTGTCCAAAGTAAGTTGTAGAAAATATAAAGATGGCGAAAGGTGTTAAAATAAATTTTTATTCTACAAAAAACGTAAGTCATTATATATTTTGATTATCTCTTCAATCTAGAGTAAACCAAACCGAGTAAGGTCGGGTATTTTGCTAGTTAAAAATAAAATGCAACAGCTACATACTTAATACAACTTAAGACAGGATATAAATCATGATTTATTAGAAACTCAACAAAATTATTGTGTTTAAAATAGTTTGACTGTAAGAGAAATTGAAATTATTAGCAAAAAATTTTATACCATTGGTATATATGGCTCCCAATCAATGTAACCAATATTATCCTTAGCCAAACGTGAAAACAGGAACAAAAGCGTCTGGAGAAATAAAGTAAATGCATCATTATAATTGCATAAAATAGCACAATTTTTTTTAATTACATCATATCTAAACAAATACAGATTTATCAACATAACATATGTATGTAGGAACATTTATAATCATCAGTTCAATAACATTTTTTATACAGCTGAGAAACTACATTTAAGTTTATTTGCTGTATGAATTTTCTCAGCATTGATCAAATTTCAAATATAATATTTCCAAATGCAAAAGGTCTAGGGAACGCTCAAAGTAAAATGTAGCACAGAATTTCGAAAAAGTGGAATTCAATCCCAATTAGTAAAGAATAAAAGTAAATCTGACTCTCAACTTTAAAAAAATATAATTTTATGCTAACTAAATTTTAAAATATCAATACTTATAACATAAGTGTGAATGTAATAATGAAAAATTATGAAGCAGCTGGATAGTCTGCATGATCATGTACTTACATTTTCCCAAGTTGGTATATTATGCCACTTTTGCCAAAGAGCCATGAATTCATCAAGCCATAATCTAGAAGAATAGAAAACAAGCATTTGTAATTCAATGCAAAAAAAATGGAGGAATATTATTTTTGAATAGCAAATTAAAAATTCATTGCTCCTTTACTGAAAGAAAATACACCTCCCCTAAAAATGAATTGGCTTCAAGTTCATAATCAACATGAGATATTCCGGATAAATGGCCGTCAGAACAGATTAATACATTATTTTATCAAGTATTGTATACAGGGTGGTCCCGAATTCATGGTACAAACTTTAATGGTAGGTACAGGACATTGTAACAATGATTTATTGTATAGGAATGTATAGTCGCAAGTGACGCGGTGAGGCGAAAACAGGGGAAATAACGGCCGAAAGGAAAAACAAAGATTTTATTGAAAGCGTTGTTGACAAGTGTCATGTTTACAGTAATTGTTCAAAATTGCGTCCACCAGTATCGATACATGCTTGACAGCGTCGGTGGAGCGATTGGCGTACACGTTCAAAGATGCCTGGTATTTCACGCACACCTGCAGCAGCTACAGATAAGCGAGCGACGAGATCCTCATCTGAGTCAACTGGAGTCTCATAAACAAGATGCTTTAGATGTCCCCATAAAAAGTAATCGAGGCTCGATAAATCGGGAGATCGGGGTGGCCAAGGGACTGGTCCACCACGCCCAATCCATCGAGTACCAAACGTGGCATTCAGGTAATTCCGTACATCAATGCTGAAGTGTGCTGGCGCCCCATCGTGCTGAAACCACATGCGGTTACGAATGGCGATCGGAACATCATGCAGCAGTTGTGGTAACACTTCTTTCAGAAAAATAAGATAGCTTCCGCCAGTGAGCCGCGTGGGTAGTAAGTATGGGCCAATCAAAAAGTCGTTCACAATACCAGCCCACACATTAATACTGAAACGTTGTTGAAACGCATGTCGACGCGTTGCATGTGGATTATCGGTTGCCCACACATGGGAATTGTGCGCATTAAAGACACCCTCGCGTGAAAATGTCGCTTCATCTGTAAATAGCACATAATCTACGAAATCCGGCTGCAACGCACATTGCTGCATCACCCACAGGCAGAAGTTCACGCGGCGAGGATAATCTGCCGGATTCAATGCTTGTACTTTCTGAAAATGGAAGGGGTGTAAGCGATTTTCGTTTAACACTCTGCATACAGTCTGATGACTCACACCTACGTCACGCGCAACAGTTCTTGTGCTTGACTCGGGTCTATCAGCCACAATGTTCAAGATGCTTTCTTCCAGCCTTGGAGTGCGTACAGCTCTTACTCGACCAGCGCCATGTCTGTTGACGTCAAACGCACCTGTTTCACAAAGTTGACGATGTAACCGTTGAAAAATTCTATGATCCTGCATTCGTCGATCAGGATACTCCGCGCGATACATTCGTAACGCAGCTCTGCCGTTACCATTTGCACGGCCGTACATGTAATGCATGTCTGCTTTTTCTGCATACGTAAAGTCACCCATCGTCTACGGCAGCACAATTGTGAATGGCGCTTTTCCCTACTGCGATGCATCATGTTCAACAGCGGCTAGACATCTACTGCCCTCTACCGGCAATGATACCAACCGATCACTCCATTTCTCTTTCCTTTTATTTCCCCTGTTTACGCCTCACCGCGTCACTTGCGACTATACATTCCTATACAATAAATCATTGTTACAATGTCCTGTACCTACCATTAAAGTTTGTACCATGAATTCGGGACCACCCTGTATATCAGACTAAATTGGTCTAAAAAATATTTAAGGCGAATTTTGAATGAGATAATTGTGTAAGAATTTTGCATTCTATCAAATTCTCCTTAAATGTTATTGTGTCCTTAAAACATTGTAATAATACACATACGGAATTAGTTTTATGTTTACATCAATACAACTACAAAAACTGCAGTTAGATTTCTGAGCGGTTAACCTGCTGCTTCTATTTTTTTTATACAGTAAGAACTACATTAGCAATATTAACCGATTAAAGACACTGTTGCAAAAGAAATATTGCATAAGCAAAAGAAAGAATGCAGGATCTGACAAAAGCAAACAAATATTCTAAGAGTTGGGTAATTTCAACTTCTGAGGAGTTCACACATATGTCCATTCTGCAACCTGAAGTTTTTCCTACCAGAATTCTCACCAATTTAGATCCTTTTCTAGAAAAACAGTATACTATACTACTCCTAAGTCTCACAAATCATTTCAGAGTTAAGAAACTTAAAAACTTTAAAGGAATATCATAACATGGTGGCAACAAAATCCTTGAAAAAAAGTTCCCTGATATTTCCATGATTTCCCTGATAGTTTCACAAAAATTTCCCTGATTTAACAATTCCCTTAAGAAATGTTGTGATCCGTGATTGGTATCGATATACAGTATCCACACAACACTGTTTTTAAATATTTATGGTCAGAGGGTGTAAAAGGATCATTCTCCACAAATATTTTGTATTTTTTCTCTACAGATATTTTAATTGTTATTGTAAGAATTGGAACCCTTAATGGAACTCTTATAATTATAATTGAAAAAAAAAAAAAAAATGGAGAAAAAATGCAAAATATTTTGATTATGAACTTTTTACACCTGACCCTACATTATCATACTATTCCTCAAAACCAACTGCAAATATACATAAAAAGTTTTACAAAAATGAAATTGAAACAAAAATAACTAATTTAATACACAAAAAACATCATTAGTTACACAAATTTAAAACTGTATTTAAATTTTAAAATTGTAATTTAGAAACAACGAAAGCGGTTTTCGCGATGTTTAAAATTACGACGCCATAGTTCTTTATTCGAATTACGATTTATTTGATCCTAAAAAGCACTCGTAATAGTGCATCTCTAAATAAACAATAATGGTAGCCGTTTAAATTAACAAAATTTCCCTGATTTTTTGTAAAATTTGGAAATTTTCCTGATTTTTCCATAATTAAAAAGTTTTCTGAGAATTCCCTGATTTCCCGGTTTTTCAGGTTCTGTTACCACCCTGCATAAACAATGTTTCCTTGCATCTTATCCTGAAATCAATGACATAGTAAAAATCTTGGACGAAAAGTCATATTAAGTGTGTATGAAATACAATTTATCAACAGAACAGCACTGTGGAAATGGCACACATCAAAACAGAATTTCACAATTAAATATTTTCCAACTTTAAGAATTACTAAGCAACATACTTAAAACCTCTATGATGTTCACTAGGAGGTAAAGAAGTACACAAAAAGATTTCAAAATAATTCACAGCTTTAGCCATTTCAGTATCAAATGGACACATAAGAGGTCTTAATTCCTCAAGTATTTCCTCAGTTGACTCCACAGGGAAATATCTGAAAAAAAAATATTACTCATGAACAAAGATTATTTCATTATACATTTCATAATCAGCTGTTTTAAAAAGTAAAAATTTCAAGCACACTTTTTAATGAAACTGGAAAAATAAATTTAAGACTATAAGGACAAAATGTAAGACCAATACAAATTTTGAAATCAAACCAATTTCAATATTCACACAATAAAGAGATAATACCAGATTTATTTGTAAAAACGATCCCATTTAAACATAATTAGTCAGAAAATCGTTGCTAGTTCAGTTATTTTATAGCCAAACAATGCTATTTATATCTAATAAATGATATTTATAGAACAATCTGGCTATTTTTGGCAGCAAAAATTTTTTTATAACAGATTTGAAATTTGCAGAAAATTTTACAACAGATAGATTAAAAGAAAATCAAACGAATAAAGTATATTTTATATTTTTGCAAGAGATTGCGATGCTATCGCTTTCCAAAAATAAACAGGTTGCATTTTCTGCCCTTCGCGTTAAATAAAAATAAAAACATATTTTCATTTTAGCGAAGGAGAGCAAAGAAATAAAAACTTTTTGACAGGGATTGTTAAAGTTCTTTTTTCGTAAAATCGGAATCTTTAAAGACAGATTGAAAATTTCAACGGATTTGAAATCTGCGGAAAATTTTACACCAGATAAAAACGAAACATCACGCTGTTGCCCGTGGTGTTGGTTTGCTTAGCTAGCTTAGAGAAAAACTTAATTTTACACATCGTACACGTTTTTCAGTTTTCTAGTAAAAAAAAAGGTAAGTCAAATTATTTTTGTTTAAAATGTTTGACAAATTAAAAAATTAATATAAAATCAAAACATTACTTTCTCGAAAACGGTCTCATGAATCACTTTTGCATTTTAATGATACACATATAAAAGGTTTGCTCAATCAGAGTTGAAATTATTTCAAACAATGTTTTTGTGACAAAAGAAATCATCTTACGGATTGCAGCATTTGATGACACTTTTCAAATGAGTTTCTAAATTGCTGCAAAGAAAAATAAATATCAACTGTTAAAAAATATAAACATAAATTGCCCAATTTTAACCAAATTAGGAAAGCTAATCTATTAATGGACCTAGAACTATAAAAGTCAACCCCAAGTGACTTACCTAGGAATCATAACCATTCCATAGGATTCATAAGATGAAAAAAAAGTTTCTTCATAGAGATTATAAAGTGGACGCCATGGTATAGAAAGATCATCTCTTGACAGCAACTCAACTTTTCTAAGTACAAGAAAATTAACATGTAGGAACGAAACATTTTACAAATTCAACAAGCAAGAACTGAATCCTTAGAAAAATTGGACTACGAGTTCATCACAAACAGCTAACTAATAACAAATGGTACTTTTCAGTTAATGATTCCCCAATCATAATTGTGTGCCAAATGTTTTTTTTTATATATCCTACGCCCAGCTCAAGGCCTTTTGGTCATACGCTGTCTCGCCATACAATATAGCAAAGTCCTTAGGAATAAGTATCCCCGATGTCAATGTCCTGTAAATTAGAGCACTCCGCAAAGTGTTGTCTGTTCATAAGACCATTGCAACAAAGCAGACAGATCGGGGAGGTAGCCAATCCTATGTAGGTGCTGTTGGAGATAGTCGTTGTCCGGTTAACAAATGTGGTAACTTGTTTATTAAACGTGGTTAGCTATCCAAGGACGTCATTGCGAATAAACAAGAATGAATACCACATTGCCAAATGATGAATGAATAATTAAATTCTTTATTTATTTTGATTTTAATAAATTCCATGATATATCATTCATGTTGCCATTCCTATTATTTTCATTGCAATTGAAATTTTAAACCAACAATTAACGCATACTTACAACTGGCACACCATTAACTGAAAAGTACTTAATGCACAAATATTGGATGACCTGTAATATTTATAAGAACTGTGGATTTCGAATTTTTTTCGTAAGATTTAAAAAAAAGTCAATATACAGACTATTGGCATTAATTGCTCGATTGTCATTTTCAATTAACATTTTAACTACAAAATCTCATCTAAAATATCAACTAAGTAGCTTACAGAATTAAATTACTGCTTAATACATCAATATGAAACTTAGATATTTTACATTGCTGTGCTCAATGTAATAATTATTAATTTCACTTAAAAATGAGAGAAACATTTTAATTATAATTAAAAAAACATCCATTAAACCATCAAAATATCACGAGCCCCTTGACTTGGGGAGAATTGGAATTTATAGATTATAGTCACTATTTCTTTGTACATTTTTTTTCATCCTGAATTTAAAAGCAAGGGAAATTTTTAAGTACATACTATACTAACATATAATCAAAATTGCTTTTATAAATAGTAACTCTTTTATCGTACCTTACAAATATGACTTGTGTCAAGCAATTAACTAATTTGT
Organism: Metellina segmentata; assembly: GCA_947359465.1. Lineage (NCBI taxonomy): Eukaryota > Metazoa > Arthropoda > Arachnida > Araneae > Tetragnathidae > Metellina > Metellina segmentata. The sequence goes on along the minus strand of OX375880.1, from coordinate 27,667,195 downwards.
GGACTTGTCTCATAAAATAATGGATAATTCTGTCAAAGTTGGATTGCCAAAGAATTGTAAAAGTAAACCTGCCCGATTTGACCATGCTTTACTGCGAAATGGCATCAAATACAGGCTACTAAATTTTTTACTTGATTTGCACATTAATTTTTTAACATCCAGCCAAAATAGAGTATCTGGGGAGAATTATACAAATTTCACTGAATAAATGATCTGTCGATCTGAACAGAAACGTTTTCTAAACAAGATGTCTAGAAAATAGGAGGGACTTATTTTTAAGATGTACAGAATATGAACATGGTTATTTAATAGACGTAGCATTTTCATAAGTTACACAATAAACATAATCGCAATTTGTGAAAACTTACTTTATTAAAGAAAGTAATAAAATGGATATTTTCTTCACAAAGCTTAACTCCAAGCCTGGTAAAATCAGGAGCTCATAGCATACATTGATGAATTGGACATGATCAGCCTTGGAAAACTTCCGACCATACAGGCGAATGTACCTTAGAAAAAATTTAAGATAATGAACATCACTGTCAAATGTTTTAAATTTAATTAACAACAGTAATAATGATGGAAAACTGAACATATGACAAAAATAATTCTAGATTCTTATTGCATGTAATTTCAACAAGGTTGTGTAAGCAATCCTTTATTGGGCATTAAATCACAGCACTCTACAGATAGAATGGTATCATACATGGCAAACATGGGATAATGCCACAAGAATGCCAAGTGTTTCCTTATGCTAATGTTAAAGGTGCAATTACTGTCTAGCTACCTCACCATTGTGTTGACATCAACAGACACATTGAATACTTGCCTGATTAGGTATGTTTTCTGTTGCATCAGCCACTTGGTGGAATACTAGCAAAATGAGTTGCAAGAGCACTTATAGAAAATCTCAACTGATATACTCGATCTCTGATGCCTTGCTGTCCCAAACTTAGCCCAGATATCAGATCTGTCATTGCAGCTCATGAGCATGTGTTGCATGGCAATGTTGAGTTCACAAATTGATGGTTGCGGTTTCGAGTCTGCATGAGTCGATTTTGCAACCTTTTATGTTGACTTCTCAGAGTTGCTCATATGCTTTTGCACAGCCAGTGCCTTGTCTGGTGTCCATCAAATCTCAGAGGCCCTGGCCAATTCCCTTCATACAGCTCGTTGATTGCAATAGTACTTAGTGTTGTGTTTCTTTGGGGTGGTTTTGGACATCGACTGGAACTTTTCAGTTGATGATCTACTTTTAGGCCCCTACCTCAAAATGAATTTAGGTTATAAAATCGGTGCTATATGGGTCCAATAGCATCGCTCTCTAGCTACGAACTGAGGTGACAACATCAATGCTACATGTGGTTCAAACATGGTGTCATCTAGAGGAATGCTTGCTGAGTAGACATTATCTAAAATTGCTTTGGTTAGACAGAAATTATCTCCATGTCATTTAAAATGACTTGGAACAGGTTTTTTTGCAATAATTTTTTCGGAATACCTTCAAAATAAGGTAAAACAATCCCATGTTTTCGCGCTGCTCCAGAACACTCAGCATAAAACATACCTTAAAAAATTGTTTCCTATTTCTGATGTGATCATAGACCATGTTCATCTACTTACTGTATAGGATATTCTACTTTTATTAAATGTTACAGCAACAATGTAATGTGTAATTAGAAGTTTCAACATGCATTTCAAAATCTATTTTAAAATGTTGTCTTGGTTGCAAGCCCCAAGCTTAGTTGACTTAAAATTTAATTTTTAAAAATGACATTACCTAGCCTCTGCCCCTACTCTTCCAGAGGAGTTTTGGGAATAAATGGCTCTTCGTTTTGAGTTATTTTCTTAAAACTAGTTATAACTCGGTTACTACAACTAGAGTTATAATTCAAGAGTTCAAGATAAATAATAGTTGGAAGCAAGATACAAATGGGAAAAGGATTTTTTATTGTACAAAGTTACAGGCAATAAAATCAAGGATTTCGCTGCATGTAAGTCTTATATGGGAAACCAGAACATTAAAAGCAAATAAATGAACACATATGGATAGGTCATATAACATAAATAAAAATGCTGGATTTTATCTTCTTCATTTCCTGTGACAAATAACCATTCAAAATAAATTAGAAACAATGATTTACCAGATTTTGTTTTGAAGAAATATTACTTATTTCAGTTCAAAATATTTTATGAGACTTTGCAAAAAGATTAACTTTGCCAATACATCAAAAGAGCGTAAGAACCATTTGTGACTTTAAAATTTATTTTAAATTTGAAAAATAACAGCGATCAAAATTATTAATTCATTTTTTTTTCTAAAATATTTCGTAGGATAAACCCAATTTAAATAATGAAATCAATCACAGCGCACAAAGAGAAATGTACATACTTGGATAATTGGTTGCACCAAAAAGTAATATCAGGTAAATCTTGACAGAGAATTGCTTTGCCGAAATTAGTTTTGATTTCGGCTAAAAGTCTTTGAGATTCCTCATCTAGTTTATCTCCATACTGAAGAAGTGTATTATAAATCGATTCCTTCTGAGGTAAAAATCCCAGTTTTTTAACGCGTTCATCCATTTTCAAACGGTATGTTGTTAATGGTCAGAAAAATTTCTTACAATTCGATTTTATAACATTGTTTTGTGATTCATAATGATTCAGTATCTTTATGGAAGCATCCACATTGGATTCTGACGTCAAAAATTACAACAAGTTGAGCGTTACAACAAATGATACAGCAGTTTCGAAATGCGATTACCAGACGCGAAAACATAAACAAGGAAACTTTCAGGAAACCCTCTGGGTCTATGCTGGATATGACTGGCAAAATTAGCCGAGCTTCCAATAAGCAATTTGGAAGCTAATGCATCATTGTCTTATTTTCTATATTATTTCAGATTAGATGATGCAATAAAGATAAATTACAAGACTCGTTAATTCCTCAAAATTTTCTGTGAACACTAGTTTTTGACTACCTATTTATACTGAAGCAACTTTAGTTTACAGAAGCTTTCATATAAGGTATTTAGTAATCTTAATAAATAATTGGTAGATAAGAAAAGGACTGAATAAAAATAATGTATTGACATTTTTTTTCGAAACCGGGGTAGCATGTTTAATTTTTAAATGTCACAAAAAAAGGGGAAAAGAGCGAAAAATTTAATAACTGGAAAAATATAAATGATACATTAATGAAAGATATCGTGTTAAAAAGAGCATTAAACTAAAGTGCTTATACATTAAGCAAATAATGTTATAAATGCCCATTGAGCTTGCGCCGACGTCATCGGCTGATGTAATCACAGCGCAAAGTTAAGTCACGACAGTTGTCGCTCACATTAATCTAGTCTAGCTCCGGCCTACTTTATGTGAGCACGATGTTTGAGGTGTCATTTGTCTCGTCTCTTTGCGCTTTATAAATAATAATAAAAATAAACCCTAAATATTTAATACTTGTTTTGATATTGAACTTCGAAGTGTGGAAATTTCGCAAAAATTCATAGTGTCCAAATACATATATGCATAGTAAACACCTGAAAAAATAATAGAAACGTCAACAGGAAGAAAGATCGAGAGATTCTGATTCCAAGAAGATCCGGTCATCCTATGCTGAGTGTCAACGGGCTCGGAGGGGTTTCTTGAAAGTATAGGCGTCGAACCTTCAAGGTGAACAAATGCCTGATAAGAGTGCGACACGTACTTCCACTGGTCAGTTTGACAATAGCATATGGGATGGCATAAAAGTTTTATAATCGAATGATAGAGTTCAACCCACAGGGGTCGGTAATAAGCCACAGCCTTCAATGTCAACCGCGAGTGCACCAATTGTGATATATGTGCGGAGCGATAAACTTTAGATGTGTGAAATTTAAAGAGTACAGAACTAATTTCTTTCACTCTTATTCATCATATGGCCTCACTGACGTTTTCTACGCCGTTAACCTAGTTCCGACACAGCCCCGTCCGTTTTTTCCTTTTCTTTAGTATTGGTTTTTTTCTTTTCTGTCACTATGTTAAGTACAATCCAAAGTTAATTTGTTTAATTGAAATCTCGAAAAAAATAATAAATGAATATATATTTTTTTAAATTTTAATAGGTAAGAGCTCTTTAATGGCTATACGAAATTAAATGCATTGTTATCATTGTCGGCACAAAAAATGGAAGGAATGGTAGAATTGGAGTAATTGCAGGATTTTAGTCTCCAATAAGAACTTTGCGAGTCTTGTTTTACTTTGGGGAACAGTTCATAAATTTCAAATTTTTTTTACTGCAGGGTTGGTATTTCTTTCAACTTTAACGGAAGATTTTCGGTTTTGTTAATAAAGTTTTTAATGGAGGGAATTTTGAGGAATTTTCTTATATCGCTATTATGATAGAACCATCTGGCTTTGTAATTTGGTATGTACAATTATGCACTAACTTACAGTTAGTGCAGAATCTTTCTTCAGTTAGATGGAGTCTTTTAACATCCGACTTAAGCAATCTGCGTGCTTATTGTCTTTTCCGCCTCTGCGAACAATCGTATAGTTAAATGGCTGTAAGGCCAACTCCCACTTCACGAGCCTATGATTATGTCTTGAATTATAGAACGTAACCAAATTAACGAGCTGTTATCCGTTTCTCTATTGTGAACTTCTGCCCATTCAAAGAATACCAAAGTTTCTTAATGGTGTAAATTATTACTGCACATTCCTTTTTTCAGTGGTACTTATCTTAAATTCCGTTTCTGTGAATTTCCGACTCTGGTATAGTATCGGATGATCAGTATTTTTTGGACCTTTCTGGGCAATAATTACACCACTTTTTTTTATCAGAGGCTTTGGTTTGGATGATAAATTTATTAGAAAAGTTAGGGGCGTACAGCACAGGCTTTTCTGTGAATTTCACCTTTTTAAGTCCTTGATTGCCTTTTCACATTCTTCCGACCACCTAATCGCTTCTTTCCTATTTCCCCCTTTTAACGCATAGTTTAAAGGCTGGGCTATAGACGCGCATCCCCTTTTATATAACGTTCTTAATATCCATTGAGGCCCCAAAACTGCCTAATCTGAATTTTATTTTTTGGCCTCCGGAAATCGATTATTGCCTTAAATTTCGCCTCTGTGGGGATTCTACCAACACCTCCTATCTGTAGGTATTAGTCTGATACGAGAGATCGTGCATTAATGCACGTTCTTTAATAATATAGGAGGTTTCTGTTGCCGTTTGAAATTAAATCTTATCTTTCTGAAGTATGATTAACAGAAAATGATATTCATAAATTCTTTACGAATAAATTAAATTTGTAAATTTCAAGTTACAAACCTTGATACTAGTCACATACCATACTAGAATATAAGTTTTTATTTATTATACTTAATCAAGACGGAAATAATGTTTAACACTTTCTTTTTATTTACTTTATTAATTTATATTTTCTATTTTAACGTTATTTTTGCCAAATTCCTAAATACACTCATTGCCATAAAAATTTGCGCACCAAGAAAAAGTCGTCAAAATATGAAACGAAATTTTACACATGTAAAGTACTACTTTGATATAAGTAAGTGATTAGAAAATCAAAGAAAAAAGGATCATTTTTACTGCAGAAAAAAAAAATGTGAACGGAAGTTTTAGTACTCTGTTGGACCCCTTCTAGCGCCAATGCACGATGCGATACGAGCGGGTATTGAGGCATACAAGTTCCGTATGATGTCCTGAGACATCTCGTTCCACAGTTGCTGTAAACGCGCCTCTAGTTTGACCAAACTCGTAGGGTGTCCAACTTGACGTCCCAAATGATCTCAGATATCCTCGATTGGTGACAGATCTGGGGATAGAGCAGGCCAGGGAAGAGTGGTAATGTGGCGGAGGCAGTCTTGTGACATCCCTGCTGTGTGCGGCCGAGCATTGTCTTGTTGAAAAATGGCTCCTGGGAGCCCTGCCATAAGTGTCATCACATGTGGCAGAAGGATGTCATGGACGTACCGCTGGGCTGCCATGGATCAATATTAGGGGTGGCCTTGTATCGTAAGCAATGGCACCCCATACCATCGCACCAAATGTGGGAGCGGTGTGTCGCTGTAAAGCGAAGGCAGGATTCACCACGGGGGCTCCACACACGAACACGATTGTCATCACTGCTCAAATTGAATCTAGATTTGTCGCTGAAGACGACCTGGTTCCATTCCGTTGCAATCCAATCCCGTCGTGAGCGACACCACTCTAATTGGAGGCGTCGGTGGGTGGGTGTCATTGGCAGCACACGTAATGGGCGCCGCGATACCAGATGTCCTTCAGCCAGGCACCTTGCGATGGGTCGGGAAGACACAGGGGCCAGTAGTGAAGGTGCTGCCTGTGTCTGGATAGAGGCCAATGAGGCAGTTGGCTCTACGTGTGCGTTTCGTATGATGTGACGGTCTTCTCGACGACTGTTCTGTCGAGGGCGTCCTGAGCCTGGTCGCCATGTAAATGACGTCTCTTCTGTCCACTGGTCCCAACACCACCTCACAGTAAAATCAGAACAGCCTACTTAACGAGCTACTCGCCTAGCTGACCACCCAGCTTCCATCATCCCGATGATTCTTCCCCTCTCGAACGCTGACAGCTGCTCATATTGTCTTCGATGACGGCGTAACGGCATGTCTACCTCAGCGTTTCCTTTGCAAAAGATTAAGTACACTCAAACAAGCTCTGCTTACCTGTTTTATACTCCAAGGAGAACGAAGTTCAATGCTATCTAGTGGCATTACGCAATGCGCAATCACGGTGCATTTCTAGTCATTTGCATATCTGGCCGACATGTACCTTCATGCCAAGTTTCGTTACAATCCCACAATTATTTCTTGGAGCGTAAATTCTTATGGCAATGAGTGTACAATCATCAGGAATACTGAAATTTTGATTGTGTGACTTTCCGTTTTATCAAAATAAAATTGCAACCGTTTTCAAATTAAAGTTAAATTATCAACAAAAAATATTAATTTATTTTCAGTTATAAAACGGATTATATAGATTCCATAATATATTATTTAAAATAAACTTTTTCCAAAATAATTGTTACAATTTTCAAACAAATTCTACAAAATTCCTCAAAGAACATTTATATTGACGAAGGCTTTAAAAACGTAAACATGAAATTGTGATAGTAAAAATGCATAGGAACTATTTCTTGCTAAAACGTAGTACACTGTACAAGAACCAAAGTTTTAAAAGAAATTATATTGATTTCTAAGTTACTAGATTAATAAGAAAAAAAACTAATTAAAAAATGGAAAACTAGCAATTATTTATGCATTTAAGAATAAAATAAATAAAATGCATTCAGTGATTTTCTCTGGAAGATTCTCCCAACCGGTATAGCGGTTAAGGTGTTAGCCTCTAGATCGGAAGGTTCCTGGTACGAATCCGAGCATGTATGTATGTAAGCGTATGGTGTAGTGGCGGCTGGTGCACCTTAAATATGTCGTGGCTGAAAGTCCTCACGTTGGGTTGATGTGGAAGTTTGGAGAGTGGGTTGCCAGCTCAGGTGTTATTCTTCAACTGACCGTGGTTCAAAATTACGAGGTGTTGTCCTCGGTTCTTTTCCTTAAGGTATTGATCCCGGACCGTCGTCAATATCCGTTGTGTTGCTCTAGTACGACGTTAATTACAAATTACCATTACCACTAATAGTGTAATATTTCTGTTCATCAATCTAATTATTAAATACTTTAAATTAATTCTATCAAACCGATATATAAGCTTCCTATAGAGTGTTGAAAAGTTTTTGAATGTATTTTTTTAGACGGATATCTCTATTGTTATAAAAGAAAGTGTCTGCCAGCGGTGTCCAGACAAATCTATAGCCCTTACATTCATGAAATTTGGCACACAGGTAGTGCTAAAAGTGACTGAATAGACCTCCTAGCTAGAATTAAAAAATTTAATCTAGAACATTTCAAAATTAATTTATTGGCATTTATTTATTATTATTATTATTATTATTTTATAATGGCAACAGTGTGAAGAGATTACAGATTCTAAATTATTTTTTTCCATGCATTTCTTAGCAGAAACGATTCCAGCAAAGCGAAACAATACAAATAAAAATTTGACGACTGGCGTCTTTTTTTATTCTTTAGTCCAAGTTTCTATTCTTGAGATCATTAAATGCAGTGAAATTTTCCACGGATTTGAAATTTGCGGAATACTTAAATGTGATTTCTTTACATAAATAATTAAAGCCGCACTGTATAAACACAACGGATAGTAGACAACGATCCGGAACAGACCCGAAGGGAAAGATACGACGACAACACGTAATTTTGAACCACTTTCACACATGAACTGCCATCTCATTCTCGAAACTTCCACACCATGCCAATGTGAGGACATTTGAGGCCACGACAGATTTAACGTGCACGAGTACCCTATGTAGACGACGGTCTTTGGTTGGATTAAAAGTCCCAACCCACCTGTTGCTAATCCGCTACCAACCGGGCTACAGCAGCCCTGCATAGGAAATTAAGAATTTCAAGTTTACCTCACTGAAATTTACGAATCATTTGTTCATAAATATATATTGGATATCAATACATTAAAAAAATTATCTGTAGTTGTTAATCAAAGCAAATTTAAAATACCTTCTAAGTCACTTCGAAAAATTTGAGATGGAAGAAGGAAGGACCCCAGAAGTAACCGACCAACCGGTCTGGTGGTTAAGGTGTTAGCCTCTAGATCGGAAGGTTCCTGGTTCGCACCCTGGTCAGTGCATGGATATTTGTAAACGTATTGTGTAGAGGCGGCTGGTGCACCTTAAATATGTCGTGGCCGAAAGTCCTCACGTTGGGTTGGCAGCTCAGGTTTTGCTTCAGATGACGATCGAATCCGTGTGTGGAAGCAACGTGGACAGCCCAAAGATTCACGGTTTGTTGTTCTGCGTCACACGTCCAGAAGATCTGGGGTGAGATGCAATTGCGTATGATGCCAAATCACCTTTGGTATTCGTTACGGGCTCTTCGAGATGCCAGCGTTACGTACAAGAAATTTTACAGCCAGTAATGCTCCCATTCCTGAACTCCCAGATTCACCCACTTTTTCAACAAGACAATGCTCGACCCCACATTGCAGCCGTCTCTGGAGCTTGTTTACGACACATCCATATTTTACCATGGCTGGCATACTCACCAGACCTGTCCCCGATCGATAATGTATGGGATGCCATTGGACAAGATGTCACCATTCCACCTGCACCGAGTAATCTGCTGGAACTACGTGACAGCGTTCAAGCAGCATGGGATGAACTGTCGCGGGACTTCTTAGAGCCTGTACGACTCTTTACCAAAGCACGTGGCATTGGAATAATGACGGTCATACGCCGCACTGAATGATAACACTTTTCTCAATAAGTTTGGATTGTTTCATTTGGATACTTATTCAAAAGCACTTTACCAAACTCGTAATTTTTTTTTTATTGCAATCTGATAATTCCTTCTAGATGCAACCTTTTTCTTATCTTAGAATGTATGTTGTTGGGTGTTAAAAGATTACGCTAGCTCGAGACAATTAACCTGTTCTCTAACTCAAGTAAATTTTTTTAGACAAAGTGAGTGTTTTCCAATATAGGGAATGAATATAATTCTAATGTAATACAATATAATAAATATTGGTCGCCATCCGGAAAGTTCTGTGAGTTTTTTAAGAGAAATACCAACAAACCAATACAAAAACATAAGACAATTTCATTGAATCACATAAGCCCCATTTTATTCTATCGTTTTTTGCAATCTTTCTGGCAGCTGAAAAATTACTTAAAAAAAAAAAAAACCACTAAGCACTTTTGTAAAGTTATCGAGGTGCTGTTTGAGGCTCTAAATAATGAAACTCCAGGCCGTTCAAAGAATTTTGAAGTGACCTGAATAGGTGAAAATCTGAGGGGCAAGGTCTTGTGAATATGGAGGTAACACAAAACATCTCAGCCATAATTAATAAGTCTTTTGTCATTCAGCGAAATGTGGGGCCGAGCATTGTCATGCCTCGACGATTGGTCAGTTCTGGCCTCTTTGCTACGATTTATGCTTTTAATACTGCCATATTTGGACGGTGTGATAGTTCCTGAACCGTGTAATGTGGATTTTCAGCGATAGCATCTTTTAATATGTCCTCGTTTACAGAGGATGGTCGTCCAGAGCAAGCATCATCTTCGAGGCTGAAATTTCCAGGCTTAAATTTAACAAACCACCTTCGAACTGTGACGTCAGAAACAGCATATATTTTACGAGCAGTCTGACAAGCATTTTTTCCCTTTCTTAAAATAAAAGAGCATAATATGACGAAAATGAACTTCATGGTCCTCCATTCTAAGCACTGCAGTGAAACAATTTTTATGCCACAACACATGCTACAATTATGCAGTGTAAGCAGAAAAGACCGAATTTAAACACCTGCTTCAATCAAGGTCACTCCTTATCAGCGGTAGCAAAATAATAACAAAGCTAGCTTCGATTTGAAAACGCACAGAACTTACCGGATTACCCTACGGTATAACTTCTACTGTGCTTCTCTCTCTCTCTCTCTCTAATACAATATAATAAAAAATTCTTTAAAAAAATTGAAAAGTATTAAATCACTCTTTTTTTACACTATGTATTTTATTTATCATAAAAACATGACAAACACTGAACAGTTTCTGGGATAAACATGCCAGATTAAAAAAAAAGTGTTCAATATTATTTAAGAACACCAAACACTAAAAATGTGACTAGAGTTTTGGCTGCAGTTTACCCAAAAGATGCAAAAATACCGAACATCAGATTACTTCTTATGCAAGGAAGTAAAATAATGGTACAAACAATTGTATAATATGCACACATAAACAGTTTGCATTTTTCCCCATTTCTAAAAGTTGCACGTTGTAAAGATAAATAAATAAGAATAAATATCTGCTGATATTACTACAAATAAAATAAGTAACATTTCATGGTATTTGTCACAGAAAACTTAACTATAATTACAATAAAAGAAAACCATGCGTGAAAGCTAAAACACAGCTTTACAAATATATTTCAAACATGTTTTTTCGAAGAGATAAGACAAAAAATCCTATAAGTCTTTTGGTACCATATTATTCAAATAAGGCTTTAAAATAATGTCATCCTAACAAGTTTTTAGATAAAATTATTATTGTTTTTAACAAATTAATAAATTGAATTAGTTAATCATTCGAGTGAATAAGTAAATCTCAGAGGATTACTTAATCCTTTTCAAACTTTGCATTTTGAACTGTTTTAAACCTTTATTTAATGCTAAATCGATGAGAAATTGTAGATTGCCATGGACAAGTATAGCTAAAATATTATATGCTAAGGTGTGTATGCATTTGATGTACATTACAAGCTTGGAATGTTAGAATACGTTTCGTGGCTCACATTTTGTTAACACTCAATTCTTCAATTAAAAATCTTATAAAATGTAAAACATCTACAGGTTGAAACTGGGTTCTGTTGCACAGCATAAAACAGGTTACAACTAAAATGTAACAATACATGAATTTATAAATATAATATATACAGAAATACACTGCAATTTTTTCTTCATATATCCTACAAATCTATACTGCATATATTTGCAATTTGAAAAAATTTATTTAATTATACTTGAAATGATGAACATTGAACACAACTGGTCATGCAAAAATTTAAAAAACACTTAAATTCTGAAAAATATAAAGTTGAGCAACAAAATATTTCTTCCAAGTTCATACATTCATAAACATCAACAAATATTTTTAATTGCATGACAACGGTACAGTAACATAAAATAAAAAATTCATTTGATGAGTAAAAACAGTAATTCCATTTTGATGAGTGATAAAAAATAATGAACAAATATCTAGTTACAAGAATCAAAACTTACTATTGTTTTTATAAATTATTTAGGAATGCATCTTAGAAAGTTCTACACTAATAGAACCTAAAGCACAGCCCACAATACTTCTAAGAAATTTCAACACGAGCTAAGAAAACCACAATCACTTTCTATACAATTGTTCAATTACAGTACATATCAGGTAGCATGGTTCCTAAAACTACAAACTTCATTACAATCAAAGCATATATTTAACAGCATACACTTAAAACACTATAAATGCTAAGTTATACATCGAATAGAATTATTAAGGTTTTAATATTAAATAAAAAGTTGCATCAATGAGAATGGAATAAGAATGTTTTCCAAACCATTACTAAATTTAACATGTATTATATGTTATATGTGCTTTCCAGCTGAAAAAATTCATGCATTGAAAGATCCCTTTTAAAAAAGAATGTAATTTTTGAATTGAATAAAATTTTTTATTAATCTGTTCGTAAATTCAGAAGACTGATAATGGAGAAATATTGAATTTTAATGATTATTTATGCTTAACGCACTATAGGAAAATCATATGAAAGGGAAACACATCATGAGTAATTACCACAGATAAATCCATTAAATTTCACATAGAAATATTTTTGTAAAAATCTATAAAGAATATAAACATTGAGAATAGTTTTTTATAAGTTTTCCTACTCTTAAGTCACAAATGTGAGCAGTTCGTTATTTATAAAAACTAAACGAATACTTTAAATCATTTCATCAATGTCATACAAACGATAAATACATTTCTAAATTATGATGAAAAACCATCAAGTTATGAATGGTTCATAAAGATTAAGGAGTTAATAATACAGAACTAATAACAAAATAACACAAAAAATTAAGTTTGGATTTAAAAGAAAATAAAAGGTTTTAAATATTTTAAGGACTTGAAATAAAATACAGCATGTTTTTGTTTTAAAATAAATAAAGGATAAGAAAATTTATAAAATAAAAGGTTCATTTTAGAATTCAACAATACTACAAAAATACTGTTTAATACATGCATTTATAACAATAGGCAGCAATATACAAGCTTGTAGTTACCGAAAATAAAGAAGTAACTGTGTAACGCTGAGGGATTATTTAATTGAGACATGTTTGCATATTTTCTCACTTGTAAATTTCAAGCACAGCGATTGAAAAATTGCATAGTAAATACGGTTCTTGGATAATTAACATACTTTGAGCAACTATATAATATTTAATAAGGGTAATTAAAACTGAAACATAATATACCTTAAAAATATAATATACTTACATTTTATAGAACAATAACATGAAAAGTAATTTAGTTTTATGGTGCTCATTGCTTCCCAAAATCAATCTTAATCAGCACAGTGAAATACGAATAATTAACAAATAAAATTCTCAATAAATTTTAATTCACACTACTACAACACTTCAGAGACAAAAAGTCCATTTTGAAAATTTCTTGTTTATGAAGTCTTTAGCTTAAGATTTAGAAGAACTTAACACTAGAAAACATGTTGATGTCTTTTGGACACAGGAGCACACACACTTTCTTCATATTGCATTTTTTGTCAATTTCTGGTGACTCAATCATTTTACTTGATGAACAAAGCAACAATTCTTTGTGTATAGGTCAATTTATAAAATTTAATAGCTTCTGTTTGGCAAAAAAGACAACAGGATAGCTAATTAAGCAGATTTCTAACCACTATTCATTTAACAGCCCAATTTCATTTGCTCTTGAAAAAAAATTAGCATCCCTTTCAAAAGCGGAATAGATCAGTCTCAATAGTTTGTTTACTTCTAAGTTTTGAGCTCTCTCCTGTTCCAATTAAGATTCAGGTAACGAAACCAGATCACGAGAAAATAAATAAGAATTTGAAGTGACACAGATGCTGAACACCTAAAATAATTTAGATTTATATCACTCATGATAAATAATAAAAATGTTGAAATATATAAGGGGCGAATGATTGTTTTGTTGTTAAAATATTTTGCATAAAAGTAACAATTCTGTTGATTTTGCAAGAAAAATCTCAATGAGTTTATCCGAGTTCAAGTCAATTATAAATCAGAATCAGTGGGAAATTCATCTGACATGAAATAATTGTGAAATTAAAAAAATGTAATTTATATGCAATCAATGCACCCACAAAATATGTTGTTCTCTGTATAAATGAAGCGCAGAAACTGCTAAAGAAATTTCTTATCACTGTATCAATTGCTAATAAGGTTTGTGTATAGTATAAATTTGATAAACTAATTGTAAAATCTGCAGCATTGACAAGAAATTTGAACCATTTTCATTTGTTGCTTTATGTGTATTTTAAGAGTTTAACAAACAATTAACTTAAATTTATTGTGGTGCAAATAATCATAAGCTGATGAAAATATTGTAAAATAAGCTTTAAATTAAGTTAAGTGTTGAAACAACATAGGTCGACTTTTAATGGTAATAGGAGTGCTTCCAGTTCTAGTGTTAAAGAAACAGATCAACTTTAATACATCTGTGAAGTTTCGTTAACTGTTGTTTAATTAGATAGTAACAACAGTTAATTTATACACTTCATTTCCTGTATATGTAAAAAGATTGGGAATTGAGCTTTCTCATTTCTTCAGATTGTTTGAACTATTCCAAACATCAAAGAGATAATGAGAATTGTATGTAAATGCAAATGTTTAAAAGTAATCTCTAACCAAGATAACTAAATATAATACCTAAAAAATATTTTAAGATATGTTTAATAAATCATGACAAAGGATAAATTTACAATAAGTATTGGAATATAGCTGACATATATTATAGAAACATATTTGAGCAAGTAGACTTTAAGGCAATGATTTTATCATTCTTAATTTATGTACAAAAAAGATGTATTTTTTTCAACAGGAAATGTCCAATTTGCACACAAAAATCCATAATTTTGCATAGTTTAGAAATTTTCTTAAAAATTGCAAGTGTTCATTGATGTATTTTTTAACAGATGTACTGGTTTGCATAGAATATATCTATAATTTTGCATAGTGTAAATTTGAGCATACAATCTCTGGACTTGCTGCATGAGTCAGAAACATTCTCATGGTTTTGAGTACTTTTGCATTAGAACTGGGATGTGGGATCAGGTTAATATTCAAGTATGAAAGCACATTTTTTAAGTACAATTGTTCCCATCAATATAAAATAAAAATGGACAACAAAATTAAAAAAAAAAACATTTATAAAAAAATGAGTAACAATAAACAACCACATAAAAATATATAAAAACAACCAATACTTTCTAAAAAGCTGTACAGTCATAATAAAAGATATTTCCACCTTTGAAAATGGGAATATCATCTGAGAAAAATAAACTATATGTTTTAAATACAAGGGGGGGGGGGGTTAGGTGGGTGACACATGGGGAGACCTGAGTAGCACAACCTGTTGGGTGCATACGTTTCTACTGCTTTCGTCGTACAGAGTACCACTGCTCACAAAATCCGGAGACGATCAACCATCTGTCACTTACAAGTCACACCATCAATCTATTGTTTTCTCGAGCAGATGACAGATGTGAGACTTTGGATGCACAACTTTTGTTAACTTTAACTTCTTGACTGTAAAGAAAACCGACTGAACAGCTCAAAACACTCCACCTACCCAAATCACTGTGAAAAGAAAAAGCATGCCCCGTGTTGCCTTTTCCAGGTTGCCCCATGTGTCATGACCCCTCATAAAACAAAAACTAGATTTTTTTTCTTCTTCAAACATAATCAACTAGAATACAACCATCATATTTCAAATGCAGAAAACACAACTTACTTTCATAAAATGAATTCATGTATAAAAAAGACCATCACAAACATTCTTCCACATTTCAATCCTCCTCTTATAAGACTTAAACAACTACTCAGGAACAAAATGTTCAAATTAAATGGAATCTGCTTTTCAAAGAGAGGAGGTTAAAAAAAAAAACAGCTTTAGTAATTATCCCCAGGAACGGGAGGCAATTCTCGCTTCTGCACATACCCCCCAGTCCCAGTGTTGACGGCCGCATTTCGGGGTCTGAAACTCGAACGCAGGGTTTGGGAGCTAGCTACATGACCATCATGCACAACAGGATTAACAAAGCCGTGTGCACTGCCCCCGAAGGTCGAGAATCTGGAATTTGGTAGGATGTTGCGCATCATGGAAGGTTGGAAGCGAGAACCGGCCAAGCAATCTTGGCCAAGTTGGGAGCCGTAGCCGCCTCGAGACAAACCACTTTGATTCAGGGCATTCTCCACCATGACTACTCCATAGGGGCTGCACTCTGATCGGGGCCCAGGGCCGACCTCTTCGTACAGTGAATCAGGAGATGGGGGAGAACAGACCTCGTAGATGTTTTCTGACTGCAATGAGCGCGATGACATGTGCCATTGTCGCTTCCCAGAGTCTTTCAACTTTTCCATGCTGGGAGAGGGACTTGGTAGAGAGCTTGGAGCCAGCTCTGTGTGAGGAAGAACATTGCGGGGGAATATCCAACAAACTGTGTGCGAAAAAGTTGAGATAAACAACACAGTTAAAAACAGCAAGGATGATAACACATAAGAGCAAGTGATAGATTATCGAAACTAAAAAATCCTCTTTACCACTTACACTATTTTAATAAATAACTGCAATATTCGGCAAACCATGAACATCCTCACCAAACACTATCAAAAATCATATTCATGTGTTCTAATTTAAATAATTTCTCCAAGCGTAACAGTAGTATTTTTCAATGTGTTGCATCCAGATGCACAAGTTTCATATTTTGTTTTACAATCAAAACCATGTAAATCTCAAACTAAAACTTTTTCAAGAATGATAAAAACTAGCTACCAAATAGAACAGTTATGAGATATAAAAATTGCAAAAGAGGGATCTATAACTTATGTAGATTTATGAGATTTTGAAACAAGGTTAGTAAGCATATTTGTAACCAAATTATGTTAAATCCTAGTAAATCTCAAAAATTTTCTGCAAGTACAGATGTTTCTTTTTAATGCAAGAATAGATTTGAACATCTGTATAGCAATGGAAGTGTAATTATGCACAGAAACACTAAAACAGTGTGTTGTAACTGGTAGAACATGATGGCAGATAAAAAAAATGCTAAATTGTATCTTTGCACAACAAACAAAAGCTCTTGAATTATAAAATAAGATTTTAGCACACACAATACATTTATAAATATAATTTTTAATACTGACCATGTGGCATAAATGCTTGACACCTAGAATAAAGAACACAAGTTAATTTTCATATAGTAGGTGAAATAGTTTTTTAAATGCTGATGTAACAATAACAAAATTAAATATTTCATACAAACATTCATTGACAGCATTGGAAGATGTGGAAATAGTAAGATTTAGGTTAGCTTTAGATTATACTAGCCACTGCGTGGCTAGACCAGCAATACCGTGATGTAAGTTATTAATCTGGTGTAAAATTTTCCGCAGATTTCAAACCCATTGAAATTTTTAATCAATCTTTATCGATTCCAATTTTACGAAAAAGAATTAACAATCCCAGTCAAAAAGCTTTTTATTTTTTGCTCTCATTCTCTGAAATGGAATAGGACGGGAAATGTAATCTGTTTCTTTTTTTAACGTGAAAGGCAGAAGATGCAATCTGTTTTACGTGACGTCACAATCTCTTGCAAAAATATAAAAGATATATTCTATATAAAAATTATTTATTTAAAGAAAATCATATTTTTAGGTATAGATCTAAAGTGAAATTTTCCGCAGATTTCAAATCCATTGAAATTTTTACTCTACCTTTCGGTTTAGGAGACGGTTTAACGGTCTAAGAGATTAAAAAAAAAGAAATATATAACTACAGTTAAGACTTGGTTTTTATCTTATGCTGGATAATCATTCCTCTATGCAAAATGAAAGCGGAAAAAATAAATTTAGAATCTACTGTGATGAAAAAAACTTGGCGTGATTCTAAGGTTTTCTTCTCTCTTCAGTAGAAACGCATTGAAGAACCCGTTGGAGAATAAAACTATTAAATTCATTTTAAAATCTTCTAGATTGAATTTTGAAATTCGCCGCAAGCCAAAAATTGCAAAAAATTCGGACTGACTGTGTGCCAAATTTCATTGCTGTAAGTGCCATAGAATCGTCAGGATTTTGCGACAACAAACAGACACTTCCTTTTATAATAGTAGAGAAGTTAAGGCTGCATACGAGTTATTGGTTGACTAGATGTAATTTTAACAAACTACAGAATTTCATGAAAATTAAAAACTAAATCTACTTGGAAAAGTGGGATATTCCCAGAATTAGGATAATTTTTCTCAGAATGGTTAACAAAGTTGGTTAATAGATTGGTATATCTACGGCTTTATATTTCATTAGAAGTAGCCATCAGAGGAGAGATCTCTTAACTAGGATGGTTCCCAAGAGAGATGTTTCTGAGTTTTTCATCCCCAAGACTGTTAAAGTGAATTATAATTGAGATAGTCAAGCATACAACTTTAAAGTTTAGAAGTCAATGTTCATAACTACAATCATTTCTAAAAACCATCAGATTCTCAATATATAAAATAATTTCAGTAAAAATACTTTTTAGTTCCATCTAACTTGTTTTTTCTGAAGTTAATTTTAAGTCAGTTTTAATACTAGGATATTTGCTTTACCTTTCTTTACTAAAATTTATTAATTACTTAAATTTATTAATTTTTAAAATTATGGAAGATTAATAGAAAAAAAAGGGAAATCAATTCATCTAAATTAAACAAAATGTTTCAATATTTAGTAAAATTATATTTTCAACATGAGAAGTTTAAGAAAATTCAACAGCTCATTTCTAATTACAGTTAGTATCGGTTATATGGTCAGCTCAGCGGTCCAGAAAAATCAGACCATATATGCGGAACAATACTACACTGTTTAATTATGGCAGGATTATATTCACTTATCAGAATATAGTGCTCATAAACAAATAATTGAACTTTTAAGAACATTTAAAAAATTAATTCTATTAAACGGGTTCTCTGGAGTGACAAATCAAGGTTCACCCTCTACCGTTCGGATGGCAGGGTCTGGCGTCTACCTGGAGAACACCTCCTGCCAGAATGCATTGTGCCCACAGTAAAGTTCGGTGGAATTATGGTCTGGGGTGTTTCTCCTGGTATGGATTGGTACATTGGAGCAAATTCATGGTAAGCTCCACGCCAAGGCCTAATGTACTTCACGGTTAAGAGTTTCTTACTTTTTTCCCCCCCTACACATTTTTCACCTTTGAAACAGAGTTCTGTCTGGCAAGAACCGATAAAAAAATTCCACATTCATCAACGTTGAAGACGTTGGCAGATTCGTATCTTTCAAGGACTTTTTTCTATTGGTAATTCCCTGTGTTGCTCAAGAAATGTTACAATTACTAGTTTTCAACAAAAAAAAACCCCTGATAATCTCATTGAAAAGATGAAAAACTGACCATATAACCGATAACCACAAAAATAAAATGACCCAATAAGCGGTGCGCTTTAACACATGTTTCCCTATTAAGTTCGACGTGACTTTAAAAAACTAACCATATAAGCGGGGTGACCTTATAACAGGGTGACCATATAGCAGGTACTGACTGTATTTGGATTTAATGATGCACATTACTAATATATATAGAGGTTAATTACTCACTTCTTGATCTTCAATAGAAGAACTATTACAGTTATCAAAACAAACAGAATGCCCACTACAAATGTTGCTGCAACTGGCAGTAGAGAAGCATCAGTTACTTCTAAAATTAAAATTATAGGTTTCTCAATACAGAGTACTAACAGATACAAATAACTTTAAATTTTAGCAATTGTGTTTCAACACCACATAATTTGAAAGTAAAATTTTATACATGTAACAATGTGTGAGAAGGTAACAGGTAAAGTGTAAATTACGAAGAGAGGGAATACAGTTTTGAAGGTAGGGAAAATTTTAGAATTGGTAAATAAATCAGTACAAATAAAATGTCTTAATTGAAAACATTAGCTTAAAAGTTAAAAAAAATAAACAAGTTACTATATACTGTCAAAATTGATACAGCAAGTTTACTCTTACTAAAATAAATATTTTAAAATTAATTTTTCAACTGAGCTTATTTGCCTTAAAAGTTACTTTTAACATTTATTGATGCATTAATAGTTTTGATAAGTTTCTAACTTGTTTTATCTGATATCAGAATTACAGCCAATTCATTGGTTAGCATTGTTGATAAAATGCAAACTTTGATGGTCTCACCACATGCTAGGTCAGTGATGGCAAACCTATGGAATGGGTGTCAAAAGTTATATGTCAAGACATATTAGGCGACACGTTTACGGATAGTGAACTTTTAAACGAAATTTAGACTATAACTTTTTAGTACTTTCCTCTTGTAAAAATGTATTTTGAGAAGGCCAACACAGCTGAAATGGGTACAAGATGATGTGGAGTCTGTGCATATAAAATACCAACATATTGTATATTCGTTACTTGACCAATTCGGCGAAAGATTTAATCAATTTAGAAGCCTGTAACAGAAAATTAAAATAATTAAGAATCCAGATGTAGTAGTCTACAGTGCTTTGGAATTAAATGGTTTTCAATGGATGTAACATGCAGAATATCAAGACAGCATCTCATGTGTTTGTTGACTTTAGGTTCAAACTTAAGAATCTGGAAAGAAATTGTTTAGAGAATGAAGAGTGCCTCTACGAACAGAAAATTTGAAGTGCTTGGAACTGATTACTGGACACTTTTAGCACCTTGAAAAATCCAGCAATGACTTTAGGTACTCAAAATTTTTCTCTCTACGTACTTTGTTGAGACTTTTTTCTGCATATAGTAATATTAAAACCAATAAAAGAAACCGACTGACAGATGAAGTTAGTGTTAAATCTCTCATACATTGTAAAGGGCATTGTGTGAGTGTTATCTCCCACATACTGTAGAGGACACTATGTGAGCACGTAGGTGGGATTCAGGCTTCAGACACGGAAGAGAGAGGTGCTCTCCTAAACCTGATGAAAATGTGGCTTCCTTAGCCCTAATTAGTGCCAGGCTTCCTTAGCCTTAATGAGAGTGGTCCATCCACAACATTGTTAAGTTTGTAGCCAATAAAATTTGCTTTAGTTGCAACGAAGTGCATTAATTGAAATACAGTCCACTATAGAGATATCGGACCAACAGTTAGTACGTAGCGCTTGCTTAGGCTTGAAGTGTACGAAATACCAACCTTCAATTGAAGATTTGACATATGCAATTCACCAACCAAAAAGTCACAAATTCAAAGAATTATTTTATTTTATTTATTTTTTGCTTTTTTAATAAATAAATATATCACAAATATACATTTTTTTACTAGGTCTGCAAATATCACAAAATTATGGATATTTCTAGATGTGACAAGGTACTTGAGTTAAGCTAGGTTTTTTCTGATTATTGGGCACACCGAGCTCAAAAAGCTTGCCATCACTGTGTGAGGTATAACTGTGTTAGTATATAAGGTTTAGTTCAGAATCACTAAGTAGTGACTTCTTACTAAACATTTACATGACATAATAGAACATAGTTAATTTATGATTTTAACGTATATTTATGTTGTACCAAAAGTCAGATATAAGAAATTATTCTTACGAATAGGTCTCATTTCCACATCAGAAAGTACACTACAAACATTGCAGCTGCCAGATAGGATAGCTTTGTCTTGAAAGTTTGAAGGTAATGGGGGAGGGGGACCTATATCTAAAGGAGGTCTGCATATGTCACATTCATTTCGTGGCAACATTTCTTCAAATATTTCACTCCAGCTAGCAGGAAAAGTATCCATCATTTTTCTACAATAGCAAGATACCTGGGAAATAAAGATATTTTCTGTTATATCCACCTACATATTTGTTCAAATTATGTCTGCATTTGACATATCATCAGAAAATGCCCAAAAGTAGGCACTTTAATTTGAAATCAAGGAAGCACATTTTCATATGATCAGCAGCTCAAGTGACTAATTAATGTAAATTCTGCTTGAATAATACATTTTTGCTTCCTTGTTTTCGATATGTTGTCAGTTCAAAATGTAGTTTTAATCCATACACTGAAGTAATGCTTAGAAAATAATAGTTTGCACAGCACTGGAAGTGAAAAAAAAATGACTCTTTTACCAGGAAAGATGAGTCATATTTGTTTTTGAATTGCATGGTAAAAACAAAACTGAAATACTCGCTGTTTATGTTGTTATGGTATTACGTTAAATGAAATATTTTGTAAAGAACAATACATTGATAAAACATGTTTTGTATTTTAAACAGAGTTAGATGACTTCAACAATAAGGAATATTAAATAATTACGAGGAACACGGTTATTGCTTTAAAAAAAATTTCTTTGTTTTCTTTCCAACATTTCTCAAAAGTCAGATGTTCATGAATTATTAAGCATATTACTAATATTAGTAAGATCCATTACCTGACATTTGAAAGATGCATCAAATTTTTATAAAAAAAGCCTCAGATAATTTTCATTCTATCTGCGACAGTTTTCTTCCTAGAAAATGCTTTCACTGTTCGAATATTTTAAAATTATTGAACAGTTACAAACGCCTTAAAAAGAGTTCATAAACCATATTACATCAAAACAAAACAATCCAGAACGTAAATTAATTACGTCGAAAGTGAAAGTAGTAGTACAGCCATTGCCGTAAATATGTCAAAATGTCAAAATGTAGTTACAGGAATTGAAAGCAAATAAACCAAATGTAAACAAGTTTTGCATTAGGATAACCAGGAACATTATACTAACTTTTCACTTCGGACATGAAGAGTATAATTTTATAGCATTATAAAATTTTGCTTATTTCACACATTGCAGTTCATTATTGTGGTTTGAAGATTTGGCAACAATAGATATTTACTTTTCAAGTTCCGACTTTACCGTATTGACACGTAAATATACTAACTCAAAAACAAAATTATGTAGATGACAAATTAAATTTTAACTATCGTCAAAAATTATAGTAATAGATTATATTCTTGATCAAAATGGCGGCAGTATTGAGGGAAAAGCAAATAAGTACGAATAAATCTCTAGTTCTTTGAAGTTCATCACATGTTTTTTATTGAATTAGTTATAATTAAGGAAACATCAAATCTTCTGAAATTTGCTGTTTTCTTAACAGGGAAAAACGCATTAAAAATTTAAACGATTTATAAGGGAATATTTGTGTTTACGTTTTGTTTTAAATAGTTTTTGTTTAAGATTTTTAAGTGTTTGATCCTTGTTGTCTGTTTCAGCTGCTCTGAAAAGGATGCTGAATTTCAATGCAAATTCTTCAAAAGCGGTTGTTTCTGAACCTGTTTGGAAGGTATTTTTTTTGTTGTTCTTCAGTTCAAATTGTAATTGCTTGTATGATAAGAATGTTGCATATACTTTTAAAAAATTGATTTGATATGTGCTCTATTAAATTATTTTACTCCATGTACCACCACCTAAATTGTAGCAGTTTCATTGTGTTGGTTTCAACAAGCTGTTAACATTCGAAACTGGTTGTTATTTGCAGTTGGTTGTGTATGGACAATCTTGCCATGGCCTTAGCTTAACATTTCCATTGATAGAAATGGAGTCCACTGTCGGTTAATGACACTATTTGTCGCTCATGCAGATTCCCCTCCACTGCTCTGTTCAGTTTCTTTCTGGTATCTGATGCAACTAATTTTATTTTCAATGACCCTTTTTTTAATTTCTGCTACACCTTCGACTGTCATTCTTTCGTTGTACATTAATTATCAGTAGATTTATTAGCATAGTGTCGTTAAAACTGTACGCTTCTCTAACTTCTTTAGGTGTATTTCTTTTTCCTTCCTTTTCAACTTATTTAATGTGCCATCATTCAGGTGACAAGGATGATTGAGAAGCCCTTGAAGAATAGGGATGGCCAATTACCATCATGGATATAGGGGAAGAAAAGCAGATAAAAAGATTTTGTCCATTGACTGTGTTTCTGCATTACCTGCCATTTTGTTACATATGGGTGTCGGGGATAGTGACATTGTTTCTAAAAATATTTTTGATTTTATTCAAATAGTCTCGAACTTCTGCTGCAGTACAAACTTCAAATATACTAATGAAAAAATATATATATATAGTCTTTACCAATGATTTGAACTTGTTTGAATAAATTATTTAGTTATCATGGCTGTACAAATGTAAAATTGTAAACTACTTTGTTAACACTGGTGCATCATGAACGAGTTCATGTTGCACTTCATAACACTATAAATAGACACACATTCACTAGATGGATAAGTATCCACACCTTACCCCATATTCAAAGCAGTAACCTTTTCATTTTAGAAGCCAGAGCCTAAACCACCAACCTGATAATTCAGCATAAATATATATAATATAAAAATTTCTAATTTCTCAGTTCCAGATTGCTCACCAGTAACATTAAGTGCACGCATTATAAAGAGTTCAACAGAACGTTAGCAACAGAATAACTATAATTATAGAGTTGCAATTATGTTGCTTGTTGAAGATTCTGGTATTAGTAACTTCCTTTGCTAATTTACAAATCCTAGTTAAAGCTAAAAGTATAATGATTAAAAAAAATTTTTTTTACAGGTTCTAGTGTATGATCGCTATGGTCAGGATATAATCTCACCGCTTCTTTCGGTTAAAGAACTTCGTGACATGGGGGTCACACTTCATTTGTAAGTGTATTTTGTT
This sequence comes from Metellina segmentata, assembly GCA_947359465.1. Lineage (NCBI taxonomy): Eukaryota > Metazoa > Arthropoda > Arachnida > Araneae > Tetragnathidae > Metellina > Metellina segmentata. Next base: position 27,642,632 of record OX375880.1, on the reverse strand, counting down.
TGTCTATCACTCATTTCTTATTAGCTAATTCATTAATTAATTTTTTATTTTTTTTTCAAAATAGTTTTGTATTTGCTTATTTTTTTCTTATAATTATTTCTTTTAGTCCATGATAATTTGTATTGGTTGTAATTTGTATAAAGAAAACTTCTTGTGTTGTGGAAACAACACTGATTACTTTATTAGAAACTAGCCTCTGCATTGCCAGTGACAGTTCCTTTATTGGGGTCAGGTGTAACCACGGCTCGCTAACCCCAGTGATTGCTACGAATTTCCATTCGGTTTGCTCACCACGGGCAATGCTGTGATAACCTTGTCATTTTCAAATGTGGCCATATTTGAACTGTGAAGAGATCCAATTGCCATGATGTCACAATCTCATGCGAAAACTGTCGACGGCTTTGGCAAGTAGATGATGCAGGATGGAACATCCTTTGGGGCTCGGTAGAAAGGAGCTGGTTTTTCGTTGCTTTCGTCAACCCTTCCGTACTTCCTCTTCTCGGTACCGTCAACAGCTTTGGCAAGTAAATGATGCGGGATGTAACATCCTTCAGGGCTGATAGAAAGGAGGTCGTTTTACATTCCGCTCGGCAACCCTCACAAAATTTCAATTAAATTCCAATTAAAAAACTAATCTTAAAATATTCTAGATTGAATTTTAAAAATTCAGGCTTCGCACAAAAATTGCAAAATATTCCAACTACCTGTGTGCCAAGTCTCATTATTGTAAGTGCCATAGATTCGTCAGGAACGTTCTTTAGTTCCAAGTATATCCAATCTCTCCAATTGAGAAGGGTGCGTCAAAATTCCCCAAAACATTTTATATGACGTCTATAATGTATAAAATTCAGCCTCTGCTTCTAAATATATTTGAATGATATCTATTTTCTGTGCCTAACGAGTCAATGAATGCTTGATGGCCAATTGTCATAGTCATCCCAATATTATCTTGAGTATCCACTAAAGGTAGGGAAAGAGAATTTTCAGTTACAAAAGAGTCTTTGGGGGTTACTGAATACAAGCTAATAGTTTTTATTTTCAATATTAGTGAACTTCGATAAAGAAAGCAAAACCGAAATTTAAAGTTTGATTTAAATCATCATTTTTCATGTAAAGCACTTGCTAAGTCAATTGCATGACATAATTTATTAATTTCAATTTTATTTCAAATAAACTATTTAAAATACAGTTTCCTGTCATGAAATCTCTGAACCCCCTTTTATTTTTCGTGTCGCTGTGACTCAGTGAGTTTGACCACTGCACTAGCAACCTGGGTGTAGTCAAAGGCTCCGCAGATTCAATTATTTGATTTATGTATTTCTCTCTTCTATATCAGTACAATTTTTATTGCATACATAGTTCTGTTTACTTGACATTGTTAGGCACACCTTTGTCTAATCTAATATACTAGACCTTATTTCTTACAACCACCAAATTAACCAATCTTTTAATTTAAGGATTGGTGATGCTATGTAAACTTAAAATAATTGATGCTTTGATCTTTGAAAAGTCATCAATTGTCTGATGATCAAATTACATTTCAGATCATAAATTATTTAAAAAAGCAACTGTCATACATGACTATTATATCAAGTCATTTCTACCTTATCGTCACAAAAAATGTATGGTGTTCTTTAGCAATACTACTTGCAAGTTGTTTTTCTATGAAATAGTTTATTTCTCATACCCAATAATTATAAAAGGAAGTGTTTCTCTGTCTCTCATGTGTGTACTGTCCTGACAAAACTATGGCACTTACAATTAGGCCTGGGCGATGTATCGATACATCGTGGTAAACTGGTGTGAGATCGAAATCGTCACACCGGTTTCGCAATTTTGATGATGACGATGTATCGTGATATATCGGTTTTTCCCGATGTCAATTTTTTCAATGCGAGATTTCCCGGTTTTTTCCAATGTAGATTTTTTCAAAGCGCATGTGCGATTTCGCGTTTTTTTCCGATGTCAAGCAGCCAATCCCAGAGCACAAATATCACGATTTTGATATTTTCAAAAAGCGCATGCGCGATATTGCGCAGCCAATCCAAGAGCACAAGTATCACGGTTTTCGGGAATCCCGATGTCTTCTGTTGCTCAGCGCCAACGATTTCTATATTTTCTTAGAGGAATCAAATGCCCCTTTTGGATTATTCTTCATCGAGGTGGTTCAGTGATTTTAAAATGCATGGGCAATAAATAATTTTGAGCAGGAACAGGTTTAATATTCTAGTATTTAATGAGTACTATAATTACATATTTACAAACGAACAATTAGGTAAAAGTAAGGGGACATCCCCTAAATTCAGCACGAAGCTGATCGTTATCCAATCAATCATACAGTTTTCTGATACTCAAATCGTTCTGAAGATTTCAGATAAAAGGAGACAACAAGCAGCGCCATCTGCGCGTTTTGATTGGTTGCTCATGTTTCACAACAGCCCCTTTATTTCTATTTTTATGCTTAAGTTTTTTTCCTTCTAAATAAGCTGTTTTTTAATCTACTTGAGTATATATGGTGTGTGGAACATACTAGGGCAATCGGTGTGAGTGTGAGATCGTCATCGGCACATCGGTTTCGCTACTATCACGCTGGCGATGTATCGGATGGTCATCGGCATACCAGTGTTGCGATTTTCAAGCTGCCGATGCATCACGATATTCCCCGATAGCACGCAGCCCATCCCTTAGCACAGTTATCACTGTGTCGCGATGTTGTAGTTCAGTGGCAACAATTTCGATGTTTTCTTAGCGCATGCGTGATTTTTCTGGTTTAAACAATGCCCTTTCATGTTTTTTTAATTAATCGGTGTAAAATTTTCCGCAGATTTCAAATCCATTGAAATTTTTATTTCAATCTATCTTTAGCGATTCCGATTTTACAAAAAAACTTAACAATTCCAGTCAATATGCTTTTTATTTCTTGCTCTCTTTTGCGGAAATGGGACAGGAAATGTAATGTTTCTTATTTTTTTTAACGCAAAAGGCAGAAGATGTATTTTTTTTTTCCCCGGATCTTTTTTTTGGGGAAAGAGAAAGTTTATGTGACGTTAAAATCTCTTGCAAAAAAAATATAAAAGATGTATTCAATTTAAAAATTATTTATTTAAAGAAAATCCTATTTTTAGGTATCGTTAATAAGTAAAATTTTCCACAGATTTCAAATCCGTTAAAATTTTTACTCTCATCTTTAACGGTCAAGAAGATAGAAAAAAGAATTACATAACTAGAATTAAAACTTTTTTTTTTATGCTCTGCAGGAAAATCATATCATTCCTCTGCGCAAAATGAAAACGGGAAAAATAAATTTAGAATCTGTCATATCTTTATGCGGTTACCATTCCAAAGAAAACAATAGTAATTAAATTTCATTAAATTCATGTAAAAATGTTCTAGATTGAATTTAAAAATTCGCCGCGTCCCAAAAGTTGCAAAAAATTCTGACTACCTGTACCAAATCTCATTGCTGTAAGTGTCATATAATCATCAGGATTTTTTGGTCCCATACAGACAAACACCTCCTTTTATAATAGTAGAGATAAAAGTATTTTTCAAAATAAAATATCAATTAAATATTTTTAGGATGTAAGTTATACAGTACAAAGTCCCAAATACGCAATTGTCCAAAATTCGGACTTTTTTTTGTTGTTGTTTTTCTCACTTTTTTTGCATCTTTCTGACGATTTGTACAGAACAAGAAGTTAAACCTGGTCCTAATTGATGAAACAACGCAAAATAACGGACATGTTAAGAGAAAATACAACACAGAAAAAGAAGATTTGCAAGTAAAATTTATTGCATTGTATCAAAAACGTTTATTCTTTAAAAAAAAATTCCTATTGTATCTGGTATTTTACTATTACAAACTCAAAATTAGCACATGGGGAGGGGTTAGACTAAAGTGTTTTGACAAAAAATGCGAATAATCCAAAATCCGGAATGGCCGAGGTTCGGAGGATTCCGGATTTGGGACTTAGTACTGTACTGACATTTCACTGTATTCTACAAGTATATACAAATGAAAATTATATTTTTAACTTCAAATATTTAAGTATGAAATAAACCACTTTGATTATAACAGATTGCGATTTTCAATACATTCTCAACGCTACTCTTGCATCAAGATTTAATGTTGAATTAAATTCAAAATAAATTATATGCGATATATTATTTTCTTTACTTAAGAAGTAAACTATCTTTTTCAATAAAAAAACCTCAAGAATTTGTAATAATTAACTTCGTTGATAACAGAAACTGGAATGCCAAAACTGTATAATGATACTGTTGAAAAAATGTGACAAGAGTTGGCATATGTTAAAGAAGAAGAGATATTGATTAGAACAGACTGGTGAACATCTGTAGCAAACACCCCATATCTTGCAGTCACAGTCCATTTTATTGACAATCAATGGGATCTTAGATCTGCATGTCTAAGTTGTGCTCAGTTCGATGCAAATCATACTTATGATAACATATGTGATATGTTGACTGGCCGTTTGTCCGATTGGGGTTTTAACATCTATATATATAATTCTCTTACGTGGCACGCAAAAAAGACGTTATTTGTTATCGCGTTTTGGCAACATTGTACAATTATTTGTTTTTCACGAAGCCTCACGCTTGAATTGAATTTATAGCGTTATCGGATGAAATTTTATTGAAAAAAAAAAGAATTTTAGTTGAGCTGTTGCAGTTAATAATAGAAATCAAAGAAAGCAGAGGATCTTTTCTGGGGCATTTAAAAAAAGGTCCTTTTCAGGGCCAACAATTATAGTTCAGCGAGACGCTTGCACAACAACTTTCGACAGCAAACTCAATCAAAATGCGTGGGTAGCTCGAGTGCAGGGGTAAATATACACTCAAACAACATGCTGGGTATTCAATTTCCAAATCAGCCCTCACATTTCTAGTCAAAATTTTCTCAAAGTTTTCATTTGAATTCAGATTCCATCGGTACTGTATATATCTTTTCTGAAAAATAGCAAAAAAATTTAGATTTGAAAAATATTTTTTTTTGGAATATCATATTTTGTAAACAATTCCTTCTGCTAGGACACATGTCTTCATCGATGCGAGTGAAGCGAGCATAGGTTCGCGCAGTGAACCAATGAGGATTGCGAAGAAATCCTCCGGGAGTTGGTGAGCGTTTGCGAGCAGGGGGCGGGCCCCCTAGTTAAAAATATTACATGCTGTACTACAGATAATGGATCAAACATTTCAAAAGCAATGTCGAGTCTTCAGTTGCCACATGTTTCTTGTTTTGGACATAACATAAATATTGCCATTAATCGGGTATTGAGACTCCCTCAGTTAGAAAGGGCAGTTGCAAGACTTAAGAAACTCCAGGGTGCAATTTCGCACAGCTGGAAAATGAAGCGGGATCTTGCTAAAGCTCAAGAATTTCTCCAGATGGATCTAATGGCTCTTCCCAGTGCTTGTCCGACAAGGTGGTGGAGCATACTAAAACTTGTCTGTAGGTTTCTGGAGAACCAACTTCCTATATGTAAGATGCTACAGGACTACCCTGATAAAAAAAAACTTATGCCTGAAGGTTCTGATGTATCAGCATTAGAGCATTTTGTCTCCACTACAAGATTGTTGGAAGACATAACAACAACCCTTTCTGGAGAGGAATATGTAACTGCTTCATCTGTTTCGCCTCTGTACCAAAGATTGAAAAGAGGCCTCCAGTTACAAGACGAGGATGATGCTCTATGCAAAGCTATTAAAAGTAAAATTTTATATGCACTAGCGGAGCGCTACGAGAAACAGGAAGTGATAACTATTTTACGTATGTCTTCACTTTGTGATCCAAGATTTCGACTTAGCTATACAGATTCTGATGATAAAATCAAAGCAACTGCCATTGAAAAGATTGCTGGCATTTATGCATCCCTTGATGAGTATTCCACAGTGCAACCTGGTACATAAGACAACCAAATGTACACACCAGCTAAGAAAGGTTTGGCAAGACTACTTGAGGTTGAGGATGCACCTGCTGATGATTTTGATTCAACACTACCAGAGAAAAGGGCAGAAAATGAATTGAATAACTATCTAGCAATGCCTAAAGTGGATTTAAATATGAACCCATCAACATGGTGAAAGTCACACGAAACTTCTTTTCCAGTTTTAAAAATCCTTGCCAGAAAATATTTGGCAATCCAGGGGACCAGTGTTCATCGGAGAGAGTATTCAGCACAGGGGTAAATGTAATTACAAGACACAGAGCTGCATTACTGCCAAAAAATGCAGAAATGCAAATTTTCTAGCCCGAAATAAGGGATATATTTAAATTAAAATATTTTATTCTGTTAATTTCATTTCAATTGTTTAATTTCATTTTTTTTTTTACTTTCCATTAAATTACGGAAAGAAAGAAATTCTCTGTGTGTAATGTTTTCTTCGTATAGCAGTACATAGGTAAAAATGCATATTTGGCTAGTAAATATACGTTTACGAGTATGAAATCACAAAGTATTAAACATAATTACTAATAAAATACAAGGGAAATATTTAAATCTTTAATTATTTTATTGTCCTAATTTCATTTCAATTGTTTCATTTCATTTTTTTACTTTCCATTAAATTACAGAAATAAATCGTCTGTATGTGTAATGTGTTTTCTTCGTATATATATATATATATATATATATATATATATATATATATAAAAATTATATATAATTATTATATACATATAGTGATGTAGGAGCAAGGTTTTGCTTTTACTATGTATAAAATGCATGGTTAACATCGCAGTATCGTGATGTTAGAATGCCAATGTATCGTGATGTGAAAATCTGAACATCGCCCAGGCCTACTTACAATAATGAAATTAGGCACACAGGTAGTCCAAATTTTTTGCTATTTTTCTATCGTGCCCGAATTTTAAAATTTTATCTAGATCATTTTTAAATGAATATATTAGTTTCTTCGCCCTTCATTCTTCCCTTCCGCAGTGACGGCAGAAAGAAGAAGCCAGCCGATTTTGCTATTTCCGACTTCTGACGTCGCAAACACTTTTCATTTTCCAAGCAACGATTTCAGTGGACGAACAAAACCAATAAACAGTTTTAACTGGAATTCTATATTCTTTTTCTATCTCCTAGATTCTTAAAGATAGATAAAAAATTTCAACGGAATTGAAATCTGCGGAAAATTTTACACCAGATACCTTACTAGATTTTCTTTAAATAAATAATTTTTCAATTGTAACTTTTTTATTTTTGCAATACAAATATGGGCACATTAGACAGTGACATTGCGACTTTTATGTCCTTTGGAATCGTCTTTGCGATTGTTTTGGGTAGGTATTTGCCATTCCAACTGGTTAATGGCTAGACTGTGCTCTCTCCATTCATACTGGATAATGGTTTGTTGTGCGTATTGTTTTCTTTTTGTCTTTGTTGTATATATTTTCTTGTTTGTTTGTTGTCTTGTTTGTTTTCTTGTGTGTTTGTGTATATTTTCTTTGTGTCTTTGTATTGTTTTTTTTTAAAGCATAACTATCTTTTTTAAAGTTTAATTATTAATTTTGAAAATATAGCGATATTTTGTTTGTTATTGCTTCTGTGTTATTTGTTTTTGAAGTTTAGCGTGTTTTTTGTTTTGTTTATTCTGATTTTTGTATTTAAAGATTTTATCTTGTTGTTGGTTTGCGAAGCAAACCAAATGGGAATTCGTAGCATTCACTGGGGTTAGCGAGTAGTGATCATACTTAATCCACAAAAAGAACTTATGGGCAACGCTGTGCTGGCTACACAGTGGCTAGTATCCAATAACTTTGATTGACTTCTAAAATACTATTATTTACCAGCACGGCGTTGCCTGTGGCAGTTCTTTTCGTAGGGTCAGATGTGACCATTGCTCGCTAACCCCTGGTGATTTCTTTGAATTCCCATTTGGTTTACTTTGCAAACCAAATGGGAATTTGTAGCCTATTGGATAACAGCCATCATGGTGTTGGTTTGTTTCGCAAACCAAATTATGAATTACCACACCACGTGCTACGCCGTAATGGACTCGTCATTGTCAAATTTGGCCAAATTCGAACTGCGAAGAGATCCAATCGGCATGACGTCACAATCTCTTGCAAAAATGTTAATATTTAATTGAAAAATTATTTATTAAAAGGAAATCAAACGTATAGGGTATCTATCTGGTGCAAAATTTTCCTCAGATTTCAAATCCTATGAAATTTTTAATATACCTTTAAAGATCCAGATTTTACAAAGAAAGAACTAAACAATGAGTCTAAATGTTTGCTGTGGCATCGTTTGAGTGCAGGAAATGAAATCTGATTTCTCAGATCTTGAATCAAACTAAAGTGCCGCAGTATTGGAAAAAATATAAAAGTTACTATTTAAAAATTATTTTTTTAAAGAAGATCATATTTTTAGGTATTGATCTAATGTAAAATTTTCAGAGTTTTCAAATCCGTTGAAATTTTTACTCTATCTTTGATAATATAAGAGATAGAAAGAAAAAACTACATACTTAAGTTAAAACTTTATTTGTTTTTTTAGTCTGCTGACAAATCATTCCTCTGCAAAATGAAAATGGAATTGGAAAAAATAAATTTAGAATCTGCCATCTCTTTATGCTGCGTTGCAATTCCAAAGAAAACAATAATAATTAAATTCCATTAAATCTATTTTAAAATGTTCTAAATTGAATTCTAAAATTTGACGTGACACAAAAAATTGTTGTAAGTTCCATAGATTCATCAGGACTTTGATAACCGACAGACAGAAAATTTCCTTGTATAATAGTAGAGATTATTAAGATAACACGTTTTCCATAAAAGGCGCCAAAATACTATACTGTCTAGTCATATTACGAAAAAACACTGAATACTTGTATTCTTAGTGACTGGTTTCAAACAAGTGTTTTTTGGGTAGACAAAAATGTTAATAAAAGGATGAGAAATACATGAATGTAGAAATTTTGTTATTTAATCAATTATACCAGCAAAATGTGTTTCATTTTTAGACTACTGCATTCCGATAGGGAACACATACCTGATGTGCCTGTGGTATATTTTGTCATGCCCAATGAAGAAAATGTTACCAGAATATCTCAGGTATAAATATATTAACTATTAAGAGTTTGCTTGTTAGTTTGAACCTAATTTAAATTAAAAGAATGTTTCAATATATTATATGGTCCTTTAGTTTCAATTTATTTAAATTTATCTTGCATAGGATTTCAGAAATCAAGTGTATGATATCTATTACCTGAATTTCATTTCCCCAATTTCACGTCAAAAACTGGAGGATCTAGCAAGTGCTTCTATACAAGCAGGATGCGTGTCTTCAATAAATTCTGTTAGTAAGGCATAAATAGCTTTAAAAGATTGCTTATATATTTATTATGCTGTCTATCAAATCTATTTTGAAAATATTTGTATTGTATCAAAGTGGTCTATTGTCTTCCAATTTAGGTGTTTGACCAATATTTGAACTTCATTACACTTGAAAATGACATGTACATTTTAAAACACCAAAGTCGTGGAACCTTAGATTACTATGGTATGGTTGCTTTCTGTTGTTAAATTACATTTTTGTCATTTATATGTATCAATTCATTGAATCTCAATTTCTTTCCGTTAGTTCTATGTTAGAATGATTTTTAGTGTGAAACTTTAAAAATGATGAGGAAATGGTGACTAATTTTCTCAGCTTGAAGTATTAAAGTGAGAAAGATTTTAAAAGGCATAATGGTTGCTTAAAATTGAACATTATTAATACATTTGCAAGTGCCAACGATGGTTCAACAGATTTTTTAGCAATCATTTTAACCCTGAAGATGTCCCAAGAAGTGGTTGTTAAGTTCAATTTGATGAAGATGTTTCGCAGGCTATTGCAAAGGAGATCCTTGCCAAACAAGAAAGGAAATTTTTATAAGGATGAATGCTTCTTGGTCAACAGCTCGCCACTTGAAATCCTTTGGAAACTTTCAGCATATCAGTGTCTGGGTACCCATATGCTCAGTGATGAAAACACATTGCAGTGGTCCTCCATATGCATTTCCTCATAAATCGACATAAGAAAGAACCGTCTTTAGACCATATTATAACAGGAGATTAAATTGGTTCTCTATGAACCCAAAGATGAAAAAGCAATGGCTTTCAACTGGAGAACCACTGAGAAAAATTCCAAAGCCAAATCACCATTGAAGCAAGATTTTCCTGTTTGCTGGAATATTCATGATGTGGTTCATTTTGAGCTGCTTAATGTCTGAGAAACCATTACTATTTATTGTGGTCAACTTGACTGATTGAAAGCAGCCATTGCAGATAAACATCCTGTTTTGATCAACAGGAAAGGTACTATCTCCAACACTATTAACACAATAGACCACATGTTGTGAGAATCACTTAAGAAAATTTTTTTTAATCCTTTCAGATCGTTAAGAATTTTTTTCTGGGAAAAAATTCAATTTAATTCTTATGAAGAGTTCAAAAACATATTGGTTGAGTATTTTGACTACAAAACTCCAGAATGTTTTGATGCTAAGGATAGAAAACTTTATAACCAGATGAGGGAAGACCTTAAAAACTATTGTGACTGCATAGTTGATTTTTACTAAATTTATATCTTACGATGAAAAACATTATACATTGGTACTCGTAATGATTCATTAAAAAATACATAGTATATTTTAGGACATTAGAAACACAAATAAGTATTTAAACCTTATTATTCTTTTTCATTCTTAGTCATTCTTTTCATTACGTAAACATTGAAAATATCGGTGCACACCTGACTAGACCAGTATGTTAACCAAGTTAATATGCAGTGTTATAGGGTTTATTTCAAAATTATTCTTAAGGGGTATTCCTAAAGCATTCAATTTTTAACTGTCCATTTTTAAAATTTCAATGTAGTTTCTGCTATAATATTTGTGATTCCCTGAACTGTTTTATGCATGAAACAAAACATATTTTTCTTTTAAAATTTATCATGATAGACCTATAAGTATGTCTTGCATTTATATTTTGAATGTGCCTGACTTGCAAAAGATTTTTCTTTTACTATATATGTTGTGTTTTATTTTTTCAGCAATAAATAGAGGTGATATGAAAGATACAGAAATGGAAATTCTTATAGATAGCATTGTAGATAGTCTGTTTTCTGTATTTGTTACTCTGGGTAAGTTATGTTGTCAGTGTTAGATTTGTCTAATTTTACATTTTCTCCCAATTCAAAATTTGTTTCGGAAATAAGTCTAAAACAATTGAATTATGTTTGTTTTAGGGATTGTACCAATTATTCGAAGTCCCAGAGGAAATGCAGCAGAAATGGTTGCTGAGGTATATTTTTAATGATTTATTTGCATAATGTGTAACCAAAATATTATGTGTAAACTGATTGAAGAATTAAAAAAAACTATAAATAAAAGTAATTTTTCTGTAGAGTTCTCATTTAGAATAGATTAGTATGGCTGTTCTATTTTAAATTGCTCTTTTATCTTATTTAAAATTCATTTTTATCTTTCAAGGAAAGACTAAAATTATAAAATGCTCTTACTGATAAAACAGCATTTTATAATTTTACGTGACAAACAAGCAAAATAAATATTTAAGGAAAATTTAAAGTTGTCATACATGTATATTCTGCTCAACACTTATCAAAATTATTGATCTTTTTACATTTAGCTTTCATTTAAAATTTAAATGTTCATTTTTTATTCGTTCTAGAAACTTGATAAAAAGATCCGGGAAAATCTTAGGGATACAAGAAACAGTCTTTTCGTTCCAGATGGAATACCAAGCTCCTTTTCGTAAGTTTCACATAGTTATCTCTTGATAATAATCGGAGGTACAGATTGAATTATTGATTTTCTGTATTTTTGTGTCGCATAGATTCCAAAGGCCGCTACTTGTTATTCTAGATCGAAACCAAGACATGGCTACTCCATTACATCATACTTGGACTTACCAAGCTCTTGCGCATGACGTTCTGGTGAGGAAGACTTTGGGATAACCTTATAAAAACAAATTAAGACTGTATTGATTTTGTTTCTTTCTGTTCAATAGCATTGCTTAGTATTCATAGTTTTTAAATTCATACCGTTAAAGATGATTTACTTCTGTAAACCACTTATATAGTGTATTAGATTTTTTTATGCGATGTTTTTATGCACTTTAGCATACATAATTATAGTTTCTGCAGTCCTGTTGAACAATGTATATATATATATATATAAAATTTCAATTGAAGATATATTTAAAATATTGTTTAAAAAATTTACAAACAAGATTAAAATCTAGTTGTTTATTTATCAGTATTTTATTGTCGTCAATATCTGCAGACATTAAGAGAGGACTGCCCATTACTCATTTGCCTGAGTTTGTTTTCTTAAAATTTGCTTGTGTTGCTAATATTATGTGCAATTCACTTCCAAGTAACATTAATTTAATGAACTTAAGAAACGTAAAAAGATATACATTCTGTTACATAAACTTTGAAAATGAGCAAGAACAGTAGAGCTCCAGTTACCCGGTTCGCTTTGAGAAAACAAAGAGATCAGGAAAATTCCCATTTGATAAGTTTCTTATCGATGAATGATAAGAACGCAGAGTAGGAAGTGTCGGTTGAGGACATAGGAAACATCATAATGCAGTGCAGAGGATGTAGGCGAGTGGCTGGTATGCGATTCTCCGGATTATGGATTCCAACTTATCAGTGACGATGAACTCATTCAAAGTGTGAGAGAACTCATTGATGGCATTACTACTCAACCAGACACATGACCGTCAGTTAGTAAGGCATATTTGAGTGCCTTGACACAGTGCTAAAATAGATGGAGCAGCAACTGGAATGCGACCATCTACAGCTATACACCGCGAAGCGCATGTGAAACTTGGCTGCATGGAAATGAGTAAAAGACAGCAAAACAGACTGGCTGATATGTTAAATACATTTTTTAATACAGTATGCAAGAACAAAATGTAAACAAAATTGTTTTCATAGTCATTAAATTATCTTACATGCCAAAGCAAAATTCGTTTTTTTAATGAGAAAAAAATCTTTTATCATGAATTATACATATATTTGATTATTGGGATGGGGTCTGGTCCCAACAAATCCAGATAATTGGAGAAAAAGATTAGTTTGCAAAATGAATGGCTCAGTTATTAAATTTAATTTTAGATTTTGCATTATGTTTATTGAAGAGTTTTATCAACCCAAATAATTAAGTTAGTAAGGCATATTTGAGTGCCTTGACACAGTGCTAAAATAGATGGAGCAGCAACCGAAATGCGACCATCTACAGCTATACACCGCGAAGCGCATGTGAAACTTGGCTGCATGGAAATGAGTAAAAGACAGCAAAACAGACTGGCTGATATGTTAAATACATTTTTTAATACAGTATGCAAGAACAAAATGTAAACAAAATTGTTTTCATAGTCATTAAATTACCTTACATGCCAAAGCAAAATTCGTTTTTTTACTGAGAAAAAAATCTTTTATCATTAATTATACATATATTTGATTATCGGGATGGGGTCTGGTCCCAACAAATCCAGATTATTGGAGAAAAAGATTAGTTTACAAAATGAATGGCTCAGTTATTAAATTTAATTTTAGATTTTGCATTATGTTTATTGAAGAGTTTTATCAACCCAAATAATTTTTGTATTCTTCAGTCGTACCTTATAAGACAAACATCACATGAGAGACATACTATGTTAATTTAAACTGCAGTTTGTGAATTCCATATTGGCGACATGTGAAGAAAAAAAAAGAGAAAAAGCATGTCACACTCACATCTTTGAAAAACTACATTGTTAGCCAAAAAGTTTAATTTTTCTCTCCTTGAATTTAAAATCCTTTTAATTAAATCTAAAAATATCAATCAATTTATGTTTTGTAGGATTTGCAGCTGAATCGGGTAACTATGGATGAAGTAACAGAAAAAACGGGACACTTGGGAGCAAAACCACGGAAACGAACAAAGACCTTTGACCTTAGTTGTAGTGATAAATTTTGGATGCAATATAAAGGAAGGTGAGTTATTTTGTTTTATTTATAGCTTTTTATATAAGTTTTAAAAAAAAGGTTTACCTTCAATTCATTCATTTTTGTTCGAAGCTCTGATACATAACCAAAACAGTAGGTGTATGACATTTTATAATTTCGTTCTTTATGTTTTAATATTAAAATTTAAGGTTTTTTTTTATACATATAAGGATGATTGTTTTAAAAATGCATCATCAGTGAGAAACAAACAGCATACTTAAGTACTCAATTCATTTGGAATCCAAAATTTTTAAAATGTTTAAAAAAATATTTAATCTAGAAAATTCACAGAAAAATATTATTTATGAAGTTAGACATGAAATTATTTATTGTCTTCTCTGAAGCATCAAGTAATCTGTGTGTGTTAGAAGTACAATGGTATTATGAAACTGCATTACCTCTTAAAAAATAGCAGTTGTCGGATTATATGACATTAAGTGTAATGATTCTGACAGTTCACATGAATCAAAGGTGTATGTGATGGTGTCGCTCAATATTTGATTCCTACATTCATTCCTTACTTCTGATGTAATCTTGCTCAGCAGTCATTTTGTGCTTGTGAGGATGGTGAGCAGTTTGCACCATTATAAACGAATGTTATTGTTAGTGCTATCAGTTCAAAATGAATTAATTCTTTTACAAGTTTACCTTCTGAAATCATTATTATCTATACCTTGGGTGTTCTACTGTTATCTAGACATGATTCTGCAAAATGTTAGACTGCACTTGGTGCCTAATTTATTTTGTTTTCCATTTCTAATGAAACCCTATTTTATTTAAAGACATCTGATTAAATTTCTACTGTAAATTTTGAGTTTACCAAAACTTTCACGTTGTGTGAATTTAAAGTTACCAACATAGGCCATTAATTTAAAAAAAGATTTAATCATGACAAATTTCATGCATTTTTGTCCTGCATGCTATCATGCCCACAAATGCTCACTGTAAAACAAAAAACAGTATGCATTGAATGTAATACTAGCCACTGCGTGGCCAGCACGGTGTTTACCAGTGACATTTGTTTTCGTGGGGTCAGGTGTGACCACTTCTTGTTGATGCTCGCCAACCCCCGGTGATTGCTATGTATTCCCATTTGGTTTGCTTCGCCAATGAACTCTACGGGCACGCCGTGATGGCCTCGAAGTGGCTATTTTCAACAAAGTTAATCAAAGCATGCTAGAATCGGAAAGCTTGGCACGGTTCCAAAAGCATTTAGACAAAAGCATTCAGGGGTCAAAAATCGCAAAATCCTCGCCTTTCTTCAATGACTACACTCCAGAAAAAAGAAAGTTGAAAAAAACTATAAAATTAATTTTAAAAATGTTCTAGATTAAATTTTTAAATTTGGGCGCAACACGAAAATTGCAAAAAATGTGAACTACCTGTATGCCAAATTTCCTTATTGTAAGTGCCATAGATTCGTCAGACGCTGCATGCAGTATACAGAGACAGAGACAAACACTTCCTTTTATAATAGTAGAGATACATGTTCTAATTTTCTGTTTACTTGGCCTTCAGAGACACATCTCCTTTGGGTGTGTTTGGGTTTCACAGAGTCAATGATCTTTTGCTAATGATTTTTCTTTTCCCATGGGGTTTACTCTCTTTAGTAAACACGAGGTCACACTCCTGGGATACCCAAGCGATCTGTTTTGCTTTCATTGCACAATTCTGTTTTCCAATGCCTCTTTTCCCCTTTTCACGATTTTTTTACTTGACATTGAGTTGTGCTTGGTACAGCTTGGCCACATATGGCCCTTGCACCATAAAATCTAAAGCCAACTATCCTGTTTAAAATGTGGAAATGAAATTTCCACTATCAATTAATATATGCATCACCTTTTATCGATTATTACAAGTAATTTTTCAATATTTATGGATGAGTACCTCCAAGTCTAAACTGTTAATAACAGTGACAGTTTGTACTGGAATGTGTTTGGTGGGAACAATATATATTTTTATATGATATTGATACTGTAGAAATAGGTCAATACAGAAGCAAGGATGATCATAAAAGATCAACTCTAATATGGGGGTTCACGGAAATATGGGAGAGTTGGTTACACTAAGTGTATTGGTTGTGAATGCTCATTTTGGTTTATTTTGTGTACAATATTAAAATACGACCTTTATTTGACCTAAATACTTATAAAAGTAGCTTATGTTTATGCATGTTCTTATTATCCTGTTCTGTAGAGTAGCATCAGATAATATGGGTTGTGAAGCTCAAGTCAACTGGATACTTCTGCTAAATAATCAGTTTACTGTAAAATATACAATGTAATAAAAACTTCTGTTATTTTTAGTCCATTCCCCACTGTGGCCGAAGCAGTTCAAGAAGAGCTTGATTCCTATCGTTCATCTGAAGAAGAAGTAAAAAGACTAAAAGCAGCTATGGTATTAAAGCATTTTTAAATTAACCTTAAAAAAAAATTTTTGTTGATTCTCCTAGCACAAAATTTTTTTTACTATCAAAAACTGTGTTGGGGCTTTTGAACAATTGTAGTTCTTTAGCTTGATTTTCAAACACTTAGTTTTATAGGTACTCATTAGGAGTTCTTATAGCACACACACACACACATCATATATTATAAAAATAATCTGAAAACTCTGAAATCTTCAGAAAAGTATATAAAATACTGGGGCGAAGAACTGTGAATGTGGATAATTTTATATTACTGCTATTTAAGCATTTGTATTCCTACTTTTAAGAACCTTTCGAAGGGGTAGGCAACTCTTTACTAATATTAAGATTCATTAACTTCTTTTTCAAGCTTTCAAAGTTTAAATATACTCTTGTCTCAGGGCCTGGATGCCAACAGTGGAGCAGATGAAGTGCTTGGAAGTATGTCAGATAATACTGCTAAATTGACATCTGCTGTTAGGTATGTAATGATATTTTTTTAAATTTTGTTTATAATGGTTATTAATTTAATTAATCATTTTCTTTGAGCTGAAATTGCTTTCTTTTAGTTTATTCATTGCTTTAAAACAAAAATTGTATCATTTCCGAAATAAAACTGAAAATTGCTCGGCATTTACAAGTAGATCCCTTTATCTTGTGTGTATATTGGTCATGGCATAAAAGTGCTTTTTTTTTGTCTTGGCGCAATTTCGTTAATTCAACTCGGCTTAATGTGTTGTGAAATCTTTTACATTCCTTTTCATTAAGTGCTGAAATAAATTCCTAAGGAGTGTTTTATCATTTATGTTTCTTCATAAAAGCAAATTTTCAGAGTTTGTGTTTATAGTTTTATTGATTATACTCTAGACCTTTTCAAAATGCCAACCTTTGGAGAAATTTATAGATTTTTGTCCATAAGTTTTCTATATTATAGGTTAGGAGTCCTAGGAGGGGACTAGAGTTACATTATAGATTGAACTACAGATGTTAAGATATACAGTGGTGTATGCCTTCATGATTTTGTACCTCTGCATTCATTAGCTTATTGCACAATGACTTTTTTACTGCTGAAAATTCTGCATTGTATATTCCTATACTCAGTTTGTGCATCACAACCTGTTATTTAGGCACATTGTCTGACACAAGTTGGAATATAGAGCTGTATTATTTTTAATTTTTATTGAGTAAGCAGACTAGGCAGGTGATCATTATGAATTAAAATGTACTATATTCTTACACATTAAACAAACACATTCAGCAAATTATTTTTTCCCCCCAATGGCGGGCACATATGAACTTAATCATTGGCCACTACAAGGCTGGAAGTAATGGCCACTCGTAAAGGAGCACCCAGTGGGGGGGGGGGAATCATTACCCCTAGCAAAAAACAGCACAATTTGCATCCATGCCCTGAACCCGGATTCGAACCAGGAACCTTCCGATCCAGAGGCCAACACCTTGACCGGTTGGTCGGCTATTCAGCAAATCATAAATGGTTTCATTATAATATAATTTTTTATTATAATTCCATAGGAGTATGAACTATCAACATCAATTAAAACAAACACATTTATAGGATTATTAAATATTTTGTATTAGGAATAGAATTTTAGTGTAATGTGGCATTGTAACATTTTATTTCACTTTTTTAAGTTCTCTACCAGAACTACTTGAAAAGAAAAGGCTAATTGATATGCACATGACTACTGCTACTGCTATTCTGGATCATATTAAGGTATATTTTGATTTTATATTTCATTATTACTAATTATTTTTATCAAAAGTCTAAATGCTTATTTATGCCATTTGCCTTTTAGAGCCGAAAGTTAGATGTGTATTTTGAAATAGAAGAAAAAATTATGGGAAAGGCAACACTAGTAAGTATATGAATGCGATGTTTTAAATTGTATTTTTTGTGATCCCTTATTTTTCGACGAACCAGTTATTTCTGTTGTAAATTGGGGGAAATTAATGCATATGTTACTACTTTGTATAGCAGTCTAATTAACATGTGAGATTTCAGAATGATGCAATTTTCATTAAACACAAAAAAGAGATTGCATACAAATTTTAAACTGCTTTTTGTATTTATTAAAATTGTGAGTTATTTATTCTGAAACTGGTGATAACATTGCATGATGCAGTTTTATATTATGCTTTTCTGTTTGAGTTGTCAGCTACTATATTAGTTTATAAAGCGTTTAATACACTGAATAATGAATTTTAAGATTATAAAGTACTTTCCTTTAAGATCTCCTTTACGATTAGTTGTATCGAAGGGAATGATTTGTATTGTCCTGCCTTTGCACAAAAATATAGTAATTTATTTTCCTACTGCTTTATATTTGGCTAACTTTTATCAAAACATTTTTCAGTTCTTATATTTGTAAAAATTGATGTACATTATATATGTATATCAGAAGTGAGCTCCTTTTAAAAATTTAAATCCATTTTTTTTTGTTATTTCAGAATTTGTTTTTCCAGTTTTGTTAAATTAACTATGTAAGTGAAGTGTTGAAGTCGCATGTAGTCGCTTCAGTAGATCTTAAATTGATCAATGAAGTGTAAAAGTTGTATGTAATCGCTTCAAAAGTAGATCTTCGGTTGTGTAGATGGGTTCTTCTAGAAGTTGTCGGTGCTTGAGTGTGTAATTGAATTTTGGAATATCCACTTAAAAAAGCTGCTTGCTGTCTAATTTCCATTTGTGGAGCAACGTATTGCTGTGAATCAATGTACTCCTCATTGAAGTTTGTGAAGTCAAAGTATTGGTCTCAGTTGACCAATCTTTAAAAATTTGTTTTTTTTTATACTACACTACTCTACAATAATTGACGGGA
Organism: Metellina segmentata; assembly: GCA_947359465.1. Classification (NCBI taxonomy): domain Eukaryota; kingdom Metazoa; phylum Arthropoda; class Arachnida; order Araneae; family Tetragnathidae; genus Metellina; species Metellina segmentata. Next base: position 27,623,361 of record OX375880.1, on the reverse strand, counting down.
CAACAAGATGTGATGGTATAAGGGAAAGAATACATGCTTTAATAGGGGGTAAACTCGAATGCAGCTCTCATTGATCTCATGTGTGCCCACCTCTGAAATATACCATTCAAATTTTACTGTTAACATATATTCAGTAAAACCGATTAACTGTCAGGGTCGGTACTGTGACAGTTTATTGAATAGTCGGGTAACAGGAAAACCTTAAACAACCCATCCACTGCTTATGGACGATTGATAAAAATGCACGTTTACAAAGTACATGTATTTTATTTTACAGAAACAAAAACTACACAATTTGAATTAAGTACAGTATAGTACATATTGTTACATGAACTTATATTTTCGATGTACGGAGGTCGCTCATAAAGTAATGCCCGTTTGAGCATGATAAAAATGCATGTTTACAAAGTACATGTATTTTATTTTACAGAAACAAAAAATACACAATTTACATTAAGTACAGTATAGTACATATTGTTACATGAACTTATGCTTTCGATGTACGGGAGTCGCTCGTAAAGTAATGCCCGTTTGAGCATGATAAAAATGCATGTTTACAAAGTACATGTATTTTATTTTACAGAAACAAAAAATACACAATTTACATTAAGTACAGTATAGTACATATTGTTACATGAACTTATACTTTCGATGTACGGGGGTCGCTCGTAAAGTAATGCCCGTTTGAGCATGCCCACCACAATGACAGTGGCAGATGCACCGTTTAAGGTCTACCAGTTTTAGGGACTCGTCTGCCAGCTGTCTACTTAATTACATTGTATTATATAAAGGTTATTGTTGTTTTGGTAAGCAAACAAAATGTCCAAGAAAATCGAGCGTGCTGCCAAATGTGAAGTGAGATCTGTGATCCGATTTCTAAATGAAAAAAAAAATGTATGACCAAGCGAGATTAACGTGAAATCAAAGCAGTGTATAGTGATGTGATGGTTGAATCATGTGTGCGTCATTGGTGCCAAAAGTTAAATGAACGATGTGGCTGCCCGAGTGTCATTACGGATGAGCTTGTCAAGTCTGTCTACAAATTCATCGAACAAGATCGACGTGTGACTTCAAATGGAATTCATTATAGATTTTCACATGTCTCGCGCTGTCATTTACGAAATAGCAACAGATCACCTCAAATTCAGAAAAATTGTGCAAGGTGGGTGCTACGCATGCTCCATGACGACCACAAAAGCTTAAAGACGTTACTGCTTATCTCAATGGACTGGCGGCAGAGGAGTATGACGTTAAATAAAAATTACCCTTTCATTACGGCCTAGGTAGCCCAGTTGAAAGAACAGACGTATGACGACGTAGTAAGTGGTATTCAAAAGCTCGTCACAAGGTAAAAAAAAAAATTTTACAAAAAAAAAGAGACAATTTTAATTAATTTTTATTTTATTTAAAAACTGGCATTATTTTCCAAACAGTAGGTACAGTAATACCCCAAATTACCCAAACAATAAATACAGTAATTCCCTGACTTACGCTATTCCAACAAAAGTGAACTCAAAAGAGTTACAAGGTTCTTGATTTTTCTGTTTGGCCACACTGCTGTCTGCTTTTTTAGTTTTTCTCTTGCTGTTATATACATTGGATGTGTTACGCACAAAATCTATGGGCACGATTGCAATTCTGTGTTTGATGGAAGTTGTACCCTGACTTATGCGAAAGTCTGCCATATACTTTTGTTTTTTTCAAGGCTAAAGCGAGGATGATTTTTCGCAGCAATCTGGTTACTGTACTTAGAGTACAGTATGCATGCATGTGTGTACTTACTAATAACTTAATATTTAATTAATTAACTTTAAATAATGGGTCGACGGTTAACAGAAACTGAGGTTAAAAGAGTGACGGTTAATCACTGTACTTAAAACCTGCTTTAATTTCAAGAATAATAAGCCTGATATGTAACTAAAAACAGATGTATGTGATCAATTTTATTTTAACAGAATTTTATTATTGAATTCAATTGCAAAACTAAACAAAAAATATCTTTATATTAGGAAAAGTCATTGATGGATATGATAACTGATCCAGAAGGTAAATATTAATATTATATTTACTTTTTCTTGGTTTCATGTGAATGTTTAACATTATTTTTATCATATGTAATATTTGTCTGTTTATAGCTGGTTTACCGAGCGACAAACTGCGACTTTTCTTGATTAGTTTCATATGTGGACCATCAATGACAGAAGTAAATATTGTTTTTCTGTATTTGAAGTATAAACATTCATTGTCTTTGTGCATATTACATTTTTATGTTTTTATCAACACGTTTTATGTTCTTTGACAAAGAGAAAAATTAAAAATGTTTTATCTTTTAACTTCACTGTCATCCATTATCTGACATCAAAATAAGGAAAATGAAATCCTGTGAGATTTTGTGTAGTATTTTCATTAAGTGCTTTGGAAAACATTACTTAAGATGAATATTGTTTATTTTTGATAGTTTATGCAATTATAATCTTCAACACATTTTAAAATCCTATTTAATCATTAAGTTTTATAGATATTTTATTGCATTAACCTCAATTTACATGGAAATGTGTGTAATTTCACTTGTGCTTTTGTAGGCAGAAGTTGACCAATATGCAACAGCATTGGAAGATGCTGGCTGTAATATTGAAACTGTTCAGTATATGCGTAGATGGAAGTAAGTTTTTTTCTGAGATTTCTTTGAAAACTGCATCTCTTTAATGTTTTTCTTATCCAGTTGTATATGTTGCTTTAAAATTGTAACTTTATAAGATTTTTTTATAACACAATTCATTCTATTTATAATTTGGAATGGGTAATTTAATATTCAACAAAATTATCTAAATGATCAATCTACAAAGCTTCTGTACCAGTACCATGAATAGAGGACAAAAATATTTTGTGGAACATTCATTCATATTCTTTCGACTGATTGTTCTTTGCATATTTGCTCATATTAATTTCTTACTGTTGTAAAAAAAAATTACAACAGATCTTAAGGATGTGTGCATTATTTCACTGTTGCTTAATGGTGGGAAAAGGATGTAACTTGACTGTCAAAGTCTATTTGGTCTACATTTCTTTTGTTTCTTATTTTTGTTACTTAGAAGTTGCATTTTCAAATTTTTTTTATGTGATTAAATTTACAGGTTCTTAAGTTATTTGCAAGGTTTATGATATTTCAGGATTATTAAGATCAATTTTTTATTTTGAAATTGAAATCCTACAAATTTTTAACCATGCTTGTGTTATCAGAAGATTGTTAATTAACTTTAAATAGGTTTTGAAATTTTATTAATATGTGTATTTTTTAATCTATTTACTTAAAAAGCATTAATTATTATTTTTTGGTTTAATTATACTGCACATTTTTTTTTAGGACATATAGTAAATTATCATCACAGACTACTAGCCAGTATAGTGGTGGAACCAAAACTGTCAGGTATGACAACAATTTGCAGCTAATCAAAATTGAAATAAATTTTTTTCTGGATTAAACATAGTTTTCAATCTAAACCTAAATAATATTTAAATACAGCTTTATATTGAATATCTGTAGTCCTATTAAGGCATTTATTTTGTGTTGCCAAATATGGCCCTTGCGCTATAAAACTCCAAAAATCAACCAACTATTTATGTTTGTATTTTTCTGTTTTAAAATCCCAACATAATTTAAACGTACAACTAATTCTGTTTTTACATGATAGATAAGTTCCGGAAGAATATGTTAAAAAAAATTTGTGTATTAGAAAGAAAAGACATTGTATCTATGGAAGGAAAGAAAATTGAAATTGGTTCCAGATCTAAAAAATCAGTAAAAATAATTTAAAAACTATTTGAAAATATTCGTTTTAAGCTTATTATTTTATTTCAACAATATACACTCGTATCCTCCATCTTCAATAATTTTAGCAACTTCCTGTGGGAATACTTTAGCAGCCGATTCTTCTGCAGATACAGTTTCACCTTTAATTTTTATATTATGAAAAGCATGCCTTTTAAGAAACTTCGTCACCCAATCTGTACTTGCAGAAAATTCGTACTTTCTGTTTAACAGAAATGAAGTGCTTGGCTCCTTTTCTTTAATATATTAACAGAGCCTTTCCCATTTTTGCTGTTGACGATATCTCTTGTATATGATGACGAATGAACATTTTTGTTCCAGTACATACCGACTTCCTATTTGCAGCTTCATTTTTCTTAATAGCTCTTATGGTAGCTTCGTGTACACCAAAATGCTTTCTTACAGACGTAGCACCTTATCCAGTTGCGTGACATAAAATTTGAATTTTAAGTTCCAGAAAAATCGCTTTCCTTTTCATTTTACTAATAGGTGAATTATGTGACATTATAGAAGGTCTACCAAAAAGTATCTGTTATAATAAAAAACAAAGGTATGAAAACAGGGTGGTAACAGAACCGGGAAATCAGGGAATTTTTTTATTTCTGGAAAATACAGGGAAATCTCAGGGAAAATTTCCAAATTTTACAAAAAATCAGGGAATTTTTGACAATTTAAACGGTTACCATTGTTGTTTGTCCTATTTAGAGATGTGCGATTACGAGTACTTTTGAAGAATAAATTGTATTCGCCTAAATTGTAATTCGAATAAAGAACCTTAACGTCGTAATTTTTTAACACCACGAAAACTGCAGCCGCCATTTTTTCCGCGGCTGTAGCATCTTGGTCGCCGTGAGGCCTAGCCATACAACTTGTGGGATACAATTTGAAATTTGTGTTACAAATGATGTTTTTTGTGTATTAAATTAATTATTTTTGTTTACATTTACATTTTTGTATGTTTGCATTTGTTTTCGATGAATAGTGTGACAATGTAGGGTCAGGTGTAAAAAGTTCACAATCATAGTATTTTGCATTTTTTCTCCCGTTTTTTCAATTACAATTTTAGAGTTCCATTAAGGTTTCCAACCCTTAAAATAACAATTAAAATATCAGTAGAGAAAAAATACAAAATATTTGTGGAGAATGATCCTTTTACACCCTCTGACCCTAAATATTTAAAATAGTGTTGTGTGGATACTGTATATAGATACCAATCACGGATCACAACATTTCTTAAGGGAATTGGAAAATCAGGGAAATTTTTGTGAGACTATCAGGGAAATCATGGAAATATCAGGGAACTTTTTTCAAGGATTTTGTTGCCACCCTGGAAAAATTTGTAAACTTACAATTTATTGACTTTTGGCAAATTAATATATTTGTATGTGCACAAATTTCACTAAAGATTCTTCCACTTTGAAATAAAGCTACATACACATTGGTAACAAACGTACATATTGGTAAACGAAAGGGCGCGTTTCAAAACACATATGCTAGCTGTTATGCTATCTATTCGTGCGTATAATATAAAAATAGTACTACTATGCAATAAAAAATTTCTTAGAATTTAGGCAAATTTTTTTTTTTAGAAATTGACTTGGCTTGCGCATGTTAAATTAAAATGAAAAGCCTAAAAAGAAAATGAAATATTTACTGTGAATTCGTGTTAAATCAAATTCGTGTATAAAAGTTTTATGCAAAAACAGAATTAGGTGTATTATTCCAAAAGAAGTCAATGTAACTCTATCATTACTAAAATGAAACTTTGTTTTACAGTATGTTTTCCAAGTTGATGTCTCATGGGTCTCAATTTGTAATGGAAGGTGTTAAAAATTTAGTTGTAAAAAAACATGTAAGTTCAATTTAGTGATATTTTAGTTGAAGTGGAATGAAATTCACAAATCTTTTTTTCTTCCCTATTTCCTTGTAGAAGCTTGGAAACCTAGAAGTTAGAGCTTTAATTTTTTTAGTGCTATGCTTTTAAAATGTAATGTGCTTTTACTGCAGTTGTCATGCAGTGAAAATTGAGGCTTATTAAAATTCCATTGTACAATTTGTACATGAAAGTTTTTTTCTCTACACTAATTTTTCTATTCTTTAAGCATTTTATTCTATAGTACTTTGTTTCAAGCAATATAATTAATATTTATCAATTAAGAAATTCCTTGAAATTATTATTTCATAACTATTTAGAATTTACATTATGTACTTTAAAAATTAAAATGTGTATGATATTTAGTTATAATAAAGATAAGATATAATATAAATGAGAGATTAAATATTTACTTTTCATTTTGAAGCTTAAACCTTTTTTTAAATTCAAACAAAATAAATTTCTGTTCATAACTCACCACTTTAATTCACTCATATCATTATATTATCTATAAAAATGTAAATTGCTTATGCTAGTTGTTTCTTAATGAGAATTTTCAAGTGCTATTAGCACACTAAAGGCAACATATTCTCCAATCTTAATGTTGTTTAGCATTTCTTGTACTACTTCCAAATAAGTGGTGCTATTTATATGCAAGGCTTGTGAGAAATCTAGTAGTAGAAAACAAAAGGGTAAATGCTAAATTTATCTTAGTGCTTATTTTTATCTTGTAAACTAGATTGCATTTGATGCTTTACATGTTTTGCTTTTATTTGTCAGTAATTTATTTCTAATATTTTTAGAACTTGCCTATTACAAGGATAGTAGACTCATTAATGGAGATGAAATCTCTACCAGAAACTGACGATTACAGATATTTTGACCCTAAACTGTTACGTCCCACAGATAGGTGAGTTTTAGCATTAAGATTTTAAGAATTGGAAATGTTTCAAAATATTGTGTCTTTTTTAGTTCTTAAAGTTTGAATATGTATTCTACAATATATGCCTGTTTCTTCTATTCTAAAAAATTTTCCAATTAATTTTTCCATTAAATTTGAGATATGCCAATTAGTTCTTTCTAGTAAAGTACTATAGTATTCTAACTTTTAACTAACTAAAAGGATTTCTTTGTTTTCTGAATTCTGCTGTGTTTAATTTAAAGGGTTAAATAAAAATTTTTCATGGATACTGTTTTTAAATTACAATTTTTTATGGTTTACCATTTATTTTAATATTTCTTAGTGCCTGACAGTTAAATTGTTTCATGATAAGCCTTTCTCAATTCAGTTACTTTTAAAATTGTAAATTTAAAAAGGTTTTCCCCTTTTAAGGCAACATTCTAATCTATTTTCTGTTCTTAATCATGCCCCAAAATGATTAATTCATGATTCCATTAATGATTAACTCATTACATCAAATTACAGAGATTATGAAATATATACAAGTATTTTAGTCCCTAATAAAATTTCTCTGCTTATTTATTAAACACATGTATTTGCATATTTTTCAAGTTTCTCAATTGTTCCATAAAGATTTTTTGTCAAGTAACAATGGCCTGATGCTAAACTGCAATGCTTAAATGCAACTATGTGTTGTTACATTGGCCACTATCTCTGTAAAATGATTAAACTGTTATTCTCTGACAGGTTAGTATTGTCCTGTCAAAGTTGCTTTAAAATTCTCAAATATCAATGTAAGGGAAAACATGTAAAAGTGAGTGTTCCTGGTGTAGCCATTCTGTGTGTTGTGGGAAAGGCCAACATTGCTTTCCTGATATTAAAAGCTCCCCATGATAATGAGGTCCCATCATTCTTCCAAAGATCATGCTTATAATATTTCTGTCTGGTCCAGCAAAATGAAAATTTTCTCGTTGTCTCATTCAACTGTTTTATTATTGTGTGTCATGGCTCAGTGGGCTCAAACCTATTGCGCTTGAAACCTGCAGGCAGTAGGGATGCGACATCGATAGCAAAACATCCATGTTTTGAAACATCGATGTTCAAAATTAAAACATCGATGTTGATAATACATCGACCCAAAAACATCGATGTTTTGAAACATCGGTGTTTTTAAAATTCAGTGTATTCAAACTTTTTTCCCCATTTCTTAAAACTGGTTTAGCAACTATTGATGCAACGTCGACAGCAAAACATCGATGTTCAAAATTAAAACACAGATGTTGATAATACATCAACCCCCAAACCATCGATGTTTTTAAAATTCAGTGTATTCAAACTGTTTTCCCCATTTCTTAAAACTGGTTTACCAACTATTGATGCGACGTCGACAGCAAAACATCGATGTTCAAAATTAAAACACAGATGTTGATAATACATCAACCCCCAAACCATCGATGTTTTTAAAATTCAGTGTATTTAAACTTGTTTCCCCATTTCTTAAAACTGGTTTAGCAACTAGTGATGCGACATCGGCTCCAATACATCGATGTTTTTTTTTTTTTTAAACACCAATTTTTTAGAAGACATTGATGTCGCATCCCAACTTTTCAGACCTTTATTTTTTAAGTTTTATAACGGTATATTTTTCAGTCAAAAATAAAACATCGACAAGTATAAACATCGATGTTACCAAAACATCGACCCCAATACATCGATGTTTTTTAAAAAAACATCGATGTTTTGAAAACATCGACCCCAATACATCGATGTTTTAAAAAAAACATCGATGTTTTGAAAACATCGACCCCAATACATCGATGTTTTAAAAAAAACATCGATGTTTTGAAAACATTGACATTGATGTCGCATCCCTAGCAGGCAGCGCAGGTTTGATTATTGTCAGGTTCAATCCTCCCTTGGTGTTTTTCCCTCTTCTGTGTCAGTATGTCCATTACTTGATATTGTATGTCTCGTGCCTGGCACATCAGAGTTAAATATGGTCCTTGTGCCATGCAAACCCTACCAAACCAACCTATTGTGTTTTGTCTGCTTACTTTGCATTTCCTAATGCTTCTTGGTTGATAAAGCACTTATCTTCATTTTCTGGTAACATAAGTGGTTATGTTATATGATTGAGGAGGTAGGTGGATCATGTCAAGAAATGCGTTGTTTTTCCTTGACTAGCAACTCCAATGCTTGTGACCACACATCTGTATTATTTTGCCACATTCCTCTGCAATAATAATAATTTAAAAATACACGATAAAAAAGGTTTATTTGTCTTCTAATATATCCTGATTGCATATTTTTATATAATTTTTACTATGTTTCAATGAACTCGAACGTTTACTTTGCTCCATAATTAATTGATATGTTTGTTCACTAAGCAAAATATTTTGAAATTCAATAATACACTTGTTAGAAGTCTAGCAGATACAAAGATCTGTCTGACATATTACACAATTTGTGTATTGCTGTTCTTATTTTTTAATTTTTAAGCCAAGGTGAATCTATTATTTTGGGCCTATTAATATGTGCAAAAAGTTTAAAATATGTTCTTCCAAATATGGCATGCAACGATCTTAAACGTTATTTTTAGCTTGTATTTTCATATTTGTACTGTTGTTTTACTGATATATCTTTTCCTACAACTCTTGACATTAAAAATACAATATCTTCATAGGATCTATCATTTTGGGATGAAACTTAGAATTAATTTTTAATATTTGATTTTTTTTTTAATGTTTTATTTTGTAGAAAAAAATGTTATTATTTCAAGTTAATTGAAAGCTGACATTTTAAATCTGTATATTACATTTTGTACTTCATTTCTTGTTGGCTGAAAGCTGACTTTTTGTGTTGTTTTGTATTCTTAACTTTTATTTTCTTTCAGTTCTACAGTTCCTAGAAATCGATCTCCATTCCAAGATGTAAGTTAAATGGTTTTTATTTTTATACAGTTTATGTTGATGTTTGTAATATTATTTGATCTTAGTGATACATGAGAAATCAATTAATTTTTCAATTGGTTTAAAACATTTCAATAGATTAAGAGTGTATAACATTTAATTAGATTTTTTAACTAGAGATAAAAATTACTGAAATGCAGTTTATGCTTCCACTTTCTTGCAATGACGTCATTGTGTTGCTAACTGTCAGGTAAAATTAACAAGTTACCAATGTTGGCATACAATTATGACTGACACCTCATTAACTGAATAATTTGATCAAATGATTTTTTAACTTTGCCATTCTGCAATAGTTAACTTTTGTTTTGATTAACATTTATTTGGAAACTGTCCATTTATTTGATACTAGTTTTAACTAGTGTGTGGCCTATTGATAAAGGATTTATTTTGTATACTGCTAAATCATTTGCAGATTTAAATTTTTATTTAGATATTAGTTTCTATTGGAGTGAAAATCCATGTTGTTTCTGTTCCACTTAAAACAGTAACAGCATCAATAATTGCAGACCTAAAAACACGAAGCTATGTGCATGTTTCAGCCTAATTGACTTTTCCTATAACATTTGATTCCTCAATAATTTGTATTTATTTGCATTACTCCTTCTCATAATCAAGAGTTGACTGTATCTTTTCAAAATATAAATTAGAATTAAGTAAAAAAGAAGTTTAAATTACAGAATCAGAATATTTTTCTCAACCATCTTAATCATACTGTAGCCTTTCTTAGTACCTCTTATTGTTTCCAAAATTAATATTACAAATAAAACTGGTATACAAGATGAGTCAAGAAGTGCTATGATACTGACTACATGGAAAAAATCAACCTGAAGAACATTCTTGAAAAAGATTAATTTTATTTTAGACCTGGAGTTCTGATGTTATTTTTTATCTTGTGCATTCATTGCTAGAGTAATTTATTAAAGCTATCATGCAAATGCTAAAAAAATGCTCTCAAGTTGTATACGCATAAATGCAAACATTTCTTTGCCAAGTCAACTTGTTAAAAATAAGATTAAATTTTTTTTAAAAATAGTTCACACAACTATCTACAAAATGGAACATTTTGTTATATCTAGTTTTTACAGAATTGCCAAGATAACATCTATCTCAGTTTTACCAACACTTTTAAAGATAAGTAAAATATATTAACCATTATTTAGTTATTAAAACATTATATTTTATTTTATGCCTTATTTTGTTATTCGTTAAACTTATGGATTATTTATTTTTTAGGCTGTTGTGTTTGTTGTTGGAGGAGGAAATTATATAGAGTACCAAAACTTGTTAGATTATACAAAGGTAAGATATTTGTAGGTTAATAATTCTCTCTTGGAAAATAAAAAAAGCCATTCTTTCTATCAGCCTTAAGGTTTTTAGACGAATTACAATTTGCAGTACTACAATTGTTTGGATCATACAATTTACAACAAATCAAAACTTGATAAAAAAAATAGGTGTAATAGTATCTCAATAGCCCCTTATGTTGTTCATATCGTGATTCATCGTTCATTGTTTGGTCCTACTACTGGAAATGTGTACTGAAACTACAAACGGATACAAAAATGATTATACATTTAACATTGCCAAAGCTATTGCAGTGGTGAAGCTGAATTTAAATAGTAAGCACAAAGCAGCACATGCAAACCAATCAGGTGCTGGTGCAAACATCATTCCTCTTCAAGTTGAAATTATTTCAACTTGATTGGCCTAGGCAGGCCGCTTTGCACCTTGTACTTCTCATTTGAATTCATCTTAAGTTAAAGCTTGCTTTTCCATTAATTGTTATTTAATTTTTTAATATTTTGTGTTTAATTTTGTATGTGATTTATATTTGATATATTTTCTTAAATGTATTTTTAGGGTAAAACAAATCCTGTACAGAAAAAGATTATTTATGGAAGTACAGATCTAGTAAATGCAGATCAGTTTTTAAAACAAGTAAGTTACTTGAACATTTGTTTGCACTTTTCTTGCAAATACAATGTAGAACATTGTAATACTTATTTGTACATTTATTTGATATCTTGTTTCCTTATTTCTATTTTTAGCTGTATGATTTGGGAACTGAAATACAATGAAATGAAATTAGCAGATATGTTGCCTTCACAAAATGCATTCAAGCTTCAAACACACCAAACGGAAAGTTATGTACATAATTATGATTATTCTTTAAGGACATTATCAGACTTCCAAACAAGCAGGCTTTGTATTTTATACATCATCTGATTTCATTAAAATTATCTTTTCTTAAAAGAGTTGTTTCATTTGTACTATTCATATTCAAATACATTTGTTTTGTTACATTTGGAAAATAATGAATGGAAAAAACTATTTCCATACTTAGGAAATTCACTGCATCTAAGATTTTTTTGCTAAAATATATATTTAGGTTGAATGATGAATTAAAATAGTCTTACTTAAATTGAAAGAATATCAAATTCTAAGGTTTTAGCATTTTGGGTCATTTCCAAATTTTATTTCACCTTTGTAGTGTATTCATTACTACTTGTTGGTCTTTTCAGCTGATATATTTTTTTGAAACATTTTGAAAGCTCTTGGTTCTGTCACTTTTCAACTATGGCAAGTAATTAAACTTAGTAACTTCAAAAAAGTAAGTAAATTTAAAACTTCAACAAAAAAAAAGTAAAGTTAAAAAAATAAGTGTCTCAAAGTGTTTGCAGTTTAAATAACATTTAAAATTGTGTTTTCACATCCCTTGACATACAGAGTGCCACAAAATTTATCACCCCTTTTGCTTTTGGAGACCTTTTGCCCTGGATATTTTTTCATTAGGTTGACCGTTGTGGGCAAGCATGACCTATCTGCATGACCTATAGCAAAGCATTTGAGATTAAATGACCATTGTATTATAACTTATTGAATTAAACTACATGGTGCGGCTATTAATTTTCAGGACTGATCTAATAACTCTGGAAAATATGTGTATTACATACCCATTTAATATGTTTCGAATTAATTTCCACCTGCTATAATGCACTTCTGGGCTTGGCTTTTAAGTCTCAGAAACAACTTTTAAAGTCCTCTTTTGGAATGTTCTTCAATTCTGGCATCACGGTTTTCATTTATGTCTTCGACAACCTCAAAACTTGCTCCCTTCAGCAAATTTTTCAGTTTCAAAAACAAGAAAGAAGTCTGGAGTGTGTGCAGGATGATTCATCTCCACCACCACATGTATGGTCAAAAACTGCTTCACCAGCAATGCAATGTGGGGCCAGGCATTGTTGTGCAAAAGAAGTCAACCCCCATTTTGTCGAAAACATGGCCTTACTCCGAGATTTCTTCGTAAAAGTCATCAAATTTAGTCAATTGGCCATCTGATTTCACAAGCTTACGAACTTACTCAATTATTTCTGGCGTGCGTACGGATATCGGCCGTCCAGTATGTGCATCCTCTTCAAAACGTTTAAACCATTCAAAATTGCGTGAATGGGATAATGCTTCCTCACCCTACGTTTGCTTCAACATTTCATGGGTTTCTGTTGCAGTTTTGCCCAATTTGATGTTAATCGTCTGATCCATTTCTGCACTTCGACAACAACAGTGTAACAGCTATGTTTTAATGAGTGTTTTAACAACAACCTCTTGCTTCAGAATGGCGCGAACTTCATTGGCAATGTGCATATAACCTACCTTCCAGAAAGGAGCATTACCACGTTCTGCTGAGTTACAGTTCTCATACAGTCAATCTGTATCCTAAACAAATGAGATGATAAATGATGTGGGCACACTATTATTAAATCTGTGCTTAATATCCACAATTCTGTACTTCTACAACTTCCACCTCACTAATGACATAATATACATGATGTAATTTTTTATTTCATTTATGTAACTCATGCTGTTGTAATAAACAATGTATGTCTATTATCACTGATTATAAAACATGTCTTTTCTTCAGTTAATCTGGGAAATTTTAAATTAATCTAGTTAACTAAAATTATCTGAAGCTAGATGGGGCTAAACCTGGGGATCCTTGTGGACAAATTATATTGCGTGATTGCCTGTATTTAGCTCTAAGGGTTATCTTTAGGTATTCTATATTTAATAAAACGTTATTTTCTTTATGATTTTTTAATGTTTTCATATTAAAAAATTAAACTGAATTGCAATGACAACAATCTCATAATTTCTCTATATCAATAATATAAAGTATAAAAAAATGTAGTACTATTTTGTTTTATGTAGACACATAATTATAAATAGGGAACATTAAGTGTAATATTCTTACAAAACATTAAAGCTTAACATTATAAAAATTAAAGTTATATTTTGCAAGACCTTGATTTTTTCTGTTGGTCAAAAACAGACCATTTGCCGATACAAAATGAAAGCAAAGCTTTGATCTTCCCACAGTTATCCAAGGAATATGAGTTTCCACGTGGGACTAAAAAAGAATCATTCTTTTTTAGCTTCAGTTGAATGTTATTGATACAAATAGACACATATCCACTCAGTATGGTGAAATGGATGCTACCCTTAGGGCAATACTTCTCTTTCTTACAACCAACATCAATTTTGATGAATCCAAATGATATAGGGCCACATAAAAAAGATTTAGTAATGGTGTAGCCTGATTTTACAACAATTTGTTTGGATTGAACAGACCATAGGTCTTCAAAATGCTTGTGTAACATGACTTTTTCTCGATTTCTTGTTTCTGGGTTCAAGAGAGGTATTTTTTTCCTTATGCGAGGAATTTGACTTTCAGTTTGATTTTGATGCTTTCTCTTAAAAACATTCAGCATATGACAATCTTCTTTTGTGCCACTGTCTATCGCAACACAGATCTCATGAGGACCAAGGTATCTGACTATCTGTCGCTCATTCCGCCAGTGTGCAAGAGGGGCGATTCGATTCCTGTGAGATTTTCGAGCAGGTTTATCCAGTAAGGTGCTATAAGAATTCTCTTGCATATTCTTTCCATCTGGAAAATTTTTGCTGTTATCATTATCATCTTCAATTCCATGAACAAATGACTTCAATTTGTTTCTGACAGTCAAAGCAGCCACATCAGCTTCAGCACTTGGCAGAGCCACGCCGACTTCAGCAACTGGTGCAGTCACATTCACGTCAGCAACTGATACAGCCATGTCGACTTCCTCTGCTACTAGCGTGACATTCATTTTTAATATCTGTATGCTTTGTTTTCTCAAAGTCATGCCTCTCTTATGTGGAGTTCTTTGTTCATTGAGGATACTGCTTTCCATAGCCACGTCGTCTTCCTCTGCTACTGGCGTACCATTTGTTAATACTTGTACTCTTTGTTGTCTCAAAGTCATGTCTCTCTTTGGTGGAGTTTTTTGCTCGTTTAAGGTACTGCTTTCCATAGCCTCATCGATTTCCTCTGCTACTGCTGTATCATTCATTTTTAATATTTGTGTACTTTGTTTTCTCAAAGCCGTGTCTCTCTTTGGTGGAGTTCTTTGCTCATTTAGGATACTGCTTTCCATAGAATCATTGATTTCCTCTGCTACTGCTGTGTCATTCATTTTTAATATTTGTATGCTTTGTTTTCTATAAGTCGTGTCTCTCTTAGGCGGAGTTCTTTGTTCATTGAGGATACTGCTTTCCATAGCCACGTTGACCTCCTCTGTCCCTGGCTCATCTAAGTCCCCTGTAATGGCCATTTCACTGGTATCAGAAGTCGACGAAATCGTGCAATTGGATAATTCAACAAGCATGCTGCTACTTCTAGATGTACTGCAATCTGTCCAATAGTCATCAAAGTTTTGTGTGCCGTCATCTTCTATCCTGATCTTTTTCCCGTCAATAACATCTAGACCCGTCCGACGACCTTTATTCCTTTTGGTTGGGAGATTTTCTTCTGTCAATAGTGACTTGCCATCCATGCTATATCCATTGCCACCAATAATACGTGACAATAAATTAGCAATCCTTAAATTAGAAAAAAATTTGGTTATTGCATCAGAAAATGTAAAGCTTTGCAAGACTTAAGATTGGAAAGTTTCAGGTGTTGAGAATAATAAGGGATGTTGGGTGCTTATTATTAAACATGTGGATGATTGATTTGGGTCAAATAATTCTTCCTAATATCTGAATATCTATTTAATTATAAGTACCCAATATATGCAGTGTATAGACCTTTAGTACCAATCACTAGTTCAAATAACTTTAACACCACTTGCAAAAAACTATTACAGCTCACGGTTACAAAAATTTCAGAATGTTGAGAAAAGAAACTTAAATTAAATTTGTTGGATGCAAAGTTCTATTTCAGTAGGTGGTATAAAATGTTAGTAAAGTTCTTGTCTTTACTAAACATGCCACTAAATACAAGAACATTGATTCTAGTGATTTTAATCTGAAAAATGTGGTTGTTAAGCCGAAGTAATTACACTTATTTCCTAATATGAACCCTGTCAGACAGATATTGTTTAAATTCTGCACTCACTGCCAAAAGTTAAGCACGAAGGTAAAATGCGAAAAAAACGACAAGTACAGCTTTGATTGACACGAAATGCGGCAAGAAAGTAGCAAATAGGTTTATGCGTGAAAAAATTAAATGCAAAGATGAAAACAATATTGAATTTTCATAAATTATAAGATGGAGTCATTAACAAAATGATGTTTATAAATCCAAAACAAATAAACAAAACCATCATTAATAGGTTATGCAACCACCCCTCATCCTTATACAAAGTTTACAGTGTGTGACCATGCTTTCCATGTGGTGATCAACCACTCCCGAGTCAAGTAATCGCCATTCCTCCTGTAGAGTAGTTTGCAACTCTGAGAGTAGCTGGGGGTGGGAAACGTGCAGACACAGCACGGCCGAGGGCATTCCAAAGTTCTTCAATGGGATTAAGGTTGGGCGAGTACGCCGGCCTAACCATAAGCGCAATCCCCTCACTCACCAGGTAGTCGTCGACGAAGCTCTATGGGGACGCGCATTATCATCCATTAAAACAAAAGAAAGACCAACTGCTGCAGTGTATAATCTCAGTGGGTTCTAGGACTTCATCCCGATACCGGACAGCCGTCACAGAATCCTGTCTATAGATGTGCAGGTCGGTGCTACATCCGAACGAAATCCCGGCCCACACCATGGTGCTTCCACCTCGGAATACGTGATGCTCGATAATGTTCTGGGGCCGATTGCGTGTGCCTTGTTCTTTCCAAACCCTTGCACGTTTGTCATCTGGCTCCAGGGCAAATCTCGACTCATCCGTCAATATAACGTTAGCCCAATCAGACACAGTCCAATTCATATGTTGCCGACACCACTTTAATCGTGCCCTTCTGGATTGAACGGATAGAGGAACACAAACTCGTGGTACCCGTGCGTCAGTCCTTTTATGTGTAGCCTTCGGCGCACAGTCTTACCAATGGACGCTGCAACCATAGATGTCACACGTGTTGAGGTTGCTCTTCGATTCCGCTTCGATACAACAGCAATATATCGATCTTCCGCGGGGGTCGTAACCCTTGGGAGGCCAGCCACAAGTCTTCGGACAACTGTTTGCCTTGTTTGGAATTGTTTCCATAAACGTGAAATGACGGAATGATGAACGCCGAAGAAAAGAGCAACATCAGTGATTGATTGCCCTGCTTCAAATCGACCCACTGAACGCCAGCGCTCATTATCTGCCATTCGTCTTCTGAAAGCCATAGAAACACGTTTGTCTTGAAAACTAATCGTACGAAAATTCTTAACACTTTTTATTATCAGCACTTATATGCAACTCTAACCACTGGACTGGACTGGACAAGACAATCACTTCCGGAGTACCCACTGCAAAGCAGCTTAACTTCCCGTCATTAGGTGTGTGTACATAAAACTAATTTACATGATTTAAATGAGCAATTACAAGAAAAATGAATTAAATTGGTTGGAAAAAATAAAAGAGAATTCAGCTGTATGAAGTTTGGATAGATGACGCCACCTCCTTTAGCGAAATCAGCAACTCAGTCGGTCACCCTCCCAAGTTGTGACCGCTTTCGGAGGTGGTTAACTTCGATGATCCAATACTGCAAGTAGAATAAAAAGGATTAATAAAAGAAAAACAAAGTCGAAAAGGAGCAATTCAAACCATTCACAATGCTGGCTTCTTATATGACTGCCTTTTTGCATATATGTCGACACGAAACCGTGATTGGCTGTTACATAACACATTTGCATACTTCCATCTATCTCTGCAGTAAATTGCAGCCTTTCAAATTCAGATTGGCTTTTGGAAATTAACATTTTCCTCTCCTTGGTTAACTTTTGGCAGTGAGTGTATTTTTATAATCTTATTTTTTAACCTACATACTAAGAAAATTCTCTCCTTGTTCTGATAACTAGTTCCATCATTTTGAAATCAAAAGAAACGAGTGCAGTTGCATTTCGGTTCATCCAAATCGAAATAGGTGGCCTTTTTCATGCCAGAAACACCTTAAAACCACTTTCAATAACTATTAAAAACAACATTTTTTCCCCCAATGGCGGGCACATATGAATTGAATCATTGGCCACTACAAGGCCGAAAGTAATGGCCACTTGTGAAGGAGCACCCAATGGGAGGACCATAATTGCCCCCAACAAAGGACAGCACTATTTACATCCATGCCCTGACCCCAGATTCGAACCAGGAACCTTCCGATCCAGAGGCAAACACCTTAACCATTAGACCGGTTGTTCGGCTTTTTTTTAAAAATCATATTTTAGAAATAAAAACAACATATTCTAGAGCGTTCAAACCTTTCCATTATACAAAATGTCATTTTTCTGGTGATTGTTTTAAACTGATTTGCTGTCAAATACCAATTTGCATCAAAGTTGGAATTTATTAAAAAAACAAATTATGACAAAAAATTGTTTTATGCAAATTTTTTATGTACACTACCAAAACGTACCAACACCATGTCAAAAGAACAGTATATTATAATAAAATTTCTGTTTTAACTTATTTACAGTAAGTTAGTGAACAGGCTATCCAGCATCAACTTAGTTAAGAATTATGTGATTCTGATGTCAACCAGTAGTTATGTTAAGTATCCCAAGATAAAATTTACAATGAAATTTATGTACTGACCATTTGATACAATCATTTGTATTCTTGATAATAATAAAAAAAAATGATTGCTGTGTACTGTCGGCTAAGATGTGATACATGGTAAGCACCAATTTCTCAAAGAAATGTTTTTTCGAACTATGAGTTTTGCAAAAAATAGGCGCATTAATGAAGTGTGACCTCGTATTTGACAGATCAACAAGATGGGAAAATGTACATTAGTCATCCTAGTATTCAATTTCATACAGTGTTTAGCTCCTGTAAAATTGGTATTTTGTACTTACGAGGTATCACATCTTAGCCGACGATATAGGATGAACCAAACCCGTCCCTTACCATTTACCAATATTTGACCATTTTGATAAGCAAGCTTGTCCATCAAAATATAAATCAAATTGACATTTTTACAGCCAGGGCTTGATAAATATTAACCAATCTTAAGTTCATTAATCTGTGTATTGATGGAAAAATACTAGTCACATGTAAAATAATTGTGTTTATGAAACTAGTATTGTGGACAGTGGACATGCTATAAGGAGTGATGTCTCAATCATCGACCTTAAATCAAACATTTGTTCAATCTATTGGTAGAACAAAACTATTTCTCTTATTGACCAAATCGGTCAATTACTCTGCATTTAGGCAAACTTTGATTTAATTTCAAGTTAGATATTTCTTGATTAAGTGTTGGGAAAATTAAATACAGAAAATGAGCCTGTATTCAGTGATCGTCATTACTTGTAAATCGTCAACAGTTTAAAAAATTCAAGATAAAACTGAGGAAGCTGAAAAATCGGATGAAATTAAAATGTAAGAGTGGCAAAATAGCATCCAAACCAAATATGAAGCGAAAAAGACAAACAAAGTATGAAATAAGAAATAATGCAATTTCTAAGGAACCAAACTGTATAGCACTTTAATTTCCACTATACCTTCTGTTTGTCCTGCATTTATAGATTACGTGCTTATGATCTGGTGAGTTCCAAAGAGAAAAGTAACTTTTCTCATGTAACTGAATCTAAAAGATGTTTAGTACATTGGAGAGTAAGGATGAATTGGAAAATTACAAAAAGAGTAAAAAGAATCAAGGCAGGAAACCACCCAAGGAAAAAAATCATTTTCTTCGAACAAAGGGGATTTCAGATTGATAATGGAAAAAGAAGGAAATGTATCTAAAGAAGGTTATTTAATTTGGAAAATGTGAAAGTATAGCTGGGAAAATGAAAGCAAATATGAAATAAAAAAGCATGAATTGAATACGAGTATTGGTGAGAAAATGTGTTTTCCGAAAAATGCAAGAAACGTTTTGCAAATTCGATATATCCGATGACTTTATTTTGTTGGTTCAGTTTTGGTGAAACTAATGAAGAATGCAGTGCAGTTTCTCATAATTAATACAAAGAATTTCTTTAATATTTGTTTACTTGTTTAATATTAGTTTTATACATATAGCGTATTTGCTAAATGTTAGTAATAACCATTATCAAGTTGTTTAATATTAGTTTGTTCTCTCTTCCTAATAGTTTTACTTCCAACTAGGGGGTTCCGCCCCCTGATCGCTTACGTTCGCCAACCCCATCTGGTTTGCTTTGCAAACCAACACTCCTTTCGCAAACGTCTTTCCGGGCCATGACGTCACAGCGAGTTTCACAAGGCCAGCTAGAACGATTTAACGTTTCATCTCCGCGAACACACTCGCGAAATTATACTTTTCATCGCATCAAATTTATTTATGAACCAATTTAAAAAATAATTATACAATAAGAAAGAGTGCATTCTAAACTTTCACGTGGTACTTTCAAATTTTAAAAACTAATAGTATTAAGCTATATATGTGACAGTTTTAGTTTTGTATAGGAAATTACGATCTATAAAAATTCCCCGAAATTTGAACGACCAGCTTTTAATTGCATCAAATTTATTTATTAATCAATTACAAAAATAATTGTACCATAAGAAAGAGTACATTCTAAGGTTCCCTGTGATGTTTTCAAATTTAAAAACTAGTAATTTTCATCTTCGCGATGAAAAATTTGTACACTATCGCGAAATCATACTTTTAATCGCATCAACTTTATTTATTAACCAATTTAAAAAATGATTTTACCATAAGAAAAGAGTACTATCTAAGATATTCAGTGAGGATCTCAAATAAAAAAAAAATAGTAAGCAGTAGATATGACAGTTTTAACAACAACAACAAAAAAATTAACGAAAATGTCCCGATTTTTCCCAATATTCAAAAAATATACCAGGAACCAAATTCAAATTTCTAAAAAATCTCGGCGAGGTGCAAAAATTTACGCTTAGAGGTACTCGAAAAAAGCGAGTTTTCAATCCTGCGGAGGCAGTAACTTCTTTTAATATAGAGAGATATCATGCTAAAAAATTTTGAACTTATTATTATTTTATCGAAAGAGACTTTCAAATGGTCATTAAAATATATGAACCAGTACTTATATTTGAATTTAATTAAAAGAATAGCTGTCAATTACTGAATGTGTGTTAGTCAGATCACCATTCTGAACTTAGAATAAAATTTGTATCAATATTAAAAATGAATGTACACTAATTGTTCTGGCTGGTTCACACTATAATAGATTTCACGTCTGTCGAAATTGAATTCGAAAACTAGTAGAATTTCAAATAGATCTTTCGCAGATTTTTTTTTGTTTAATAACGAAAGCATTTTGTTTAGAATAAAAGTATGAGAAACTATTTAACGATTTTCAACTACTCACATTTTATTTATTTCTTGTCGATACATGAAAAGAACGCAGCTATTCCAGAAAGTGAATTGTTTTTCTCAATGGAAAATTCGGTGCGATAGCTTTATTATCGTTTGTATTTTTTTTAATGGTATCCGAACACGTTAAAAATGTCATTTTTGACCAAAAGTTCCAAAAAAGTTTTTGATCTTATTTGATAGAGTATTTATTTGACTTTCCAAAATATATTTGATATTTTTCTCTATTTAATTAGTTGCAGATATTAAAATATTAATCAAGGCGGGAAAACCGGAAGCAGGTATAGAAACACCGGAAATGGTGGTTAACAGACCTAAAACCTGTCAAATTTTAAATCTTACTTTTTTTTGGGAAAAAATTATTTTAGAAAGGTTTTTTTCTCAAATGTTTAAATGGTTTTTCTCACAGAGAAGGTTTTTCTTTTGTGAACTTTTTTCAAGAGAAGTGAGAGGAACAAAATTGTTTACTCAAGCAGTAAAAGCAAGGAGCGCGCGAGCAAATGTTACACTTAAAACTATTTACTCTAAATTAATTTTTATGCATCATTTCCTCACTTCAAATGATATAACACAAAGTTATTGATGGATTCTCATAAAACTTTGAGAACTTGTTCTTTTTTTATGTTGTCTAAGGAATGAAGCAGAATAATTATGCTGAGTTGAAAAGTTTTTTAATTATGGCCATTTATATTTAAGAAATAGGACTGTAAAACTCAAAAATACTGTATTCATTTTTCGAGTGCTTGTAAAATTTTTAATTGAAATGTCTTTTTGATTCTAGTTTATTCACTTGAAAAATGCATGTAGTTTATTTTAGTAGTATCATTTTTCAAATTGATTGAATAGATTTTCATGTAGCACACTGTGATTGAGAAAATTGCTAGTCCGGAGGCATCATTCACATGTTGGTTAATTGTTTACGTTTTATGGCACAAGAACATTTGTTAACAACACACATTTTATGGCTCAAGAACATTTGGTTAAGCTGAGCAAAACACTAGACAACGTCAAGTAAAAAAAAAAAAAAAAAAAAACGTAAAAGGAGAAAAAGGGATTGGAGAACAGAGTATTCTGGTACTCTGGTGAACATGTATTCGGGGATTGCGATCAACGTTTTTGCTATAGTAATCCCCACGTAAAAAGATCACTAGAGCACTAATTCAGTTGGAGTTGTAATTTCACGTGCTTAGCTTGCCGTTTCGCAAATGCTTTTCTGTCTAGACTAATTTGCACGCATATACGTTTCGCAAAAATGTTGGCAGGATACCAAATCTGGGTACAGCTACAGTCTACGTTTATGAGCGGTGGTAACGGCTTTGGCTATTTTTTTGGCGAACTTCTAAAGTTGCCAAGGAAAGAGTTATTTCAAAACTCTTTTACTTTCAAAATTTTTTTTTTCTTTTTACAACGGAAAATGAAAACACATTTGAGAACGTTTTAAAAAGTATATTAAAAAAAAAAAAATTCGCAAAACGTAGTAAGCTTAAACACATTTGTGAACCAGCAGAAAAACTAAGCTGCGAATGTTGGATAAGAATACCCTAAAACTTATCAATTACACTAAATACAGTAGGCTATTTGAAAAGAAAAAATGCAAGAAATAATACAACCTGAAACGTCAGAACTGTTCCGGGAAAAAATAATAAAAAGTGAAAATTCCATAAATGGCAAAAAATGAAAACTCTGGTTTTTCAACGTGCGGCGCCGCTGCAGTAACGCAAGTGCGGTCTGAGATACATTAGATTTCAATGGAGTAGTGCACACATCCCTCCAGCGCCGCTGCAAAGACGCACGTCCAACTTGCGTGCAATTTGTACCGCAGTTCCCCATGGCGCCTCATCTCGCCGCACACGCGTCTCCGTTCTGAAGTACCTTGTTTTCATAAATAAATGTTAAATGGTTGTATCCAATAACGTCTATTTTGTTTCAAAATATACTTTTTTGTACACCAAGTACCCGATGGTAATGGTAATTTTAGTTAACGTCGTACTAGAGCAACACAACGGGCTATTGACGACGGTCCGGGTAATTTGGTAATTTTTTTAGTTAACGTCGTACTAGAGCAACACAACGGGCTATTGACGAGGTCCGGGATCAGTCCCTTAAGGGAAAGATCCGAGGACAACACCTCGTAATTTTGAACCACGGTCAGATGAAGAAGCAACACCTGAGCTGGCACCCCACTTTCCAAACTTCCACGCCAACCCAACGTGAGGACTTTCGGCCACGACAGATTTAAGGTGCACCAGCCTCTACACCATACGTTTACAAACATCCATGCACGGAACCGGATTCGAACCAGGAACCTTCCGATCTAGATGCTAACACCTTAACCACTATACCGGTTGGTCGGCCCAAGTACTCGAAATAAACACGTTTTCTTCGATAGAATATTTATCGCTATTGGCGCGAAATGAGAACTTGCGTCATTTCACGGTTATGTGTGCATAGTTGGGCTTCGGTGCCGCATGTGTGCACCAGGCCTTAAGCGTCTCGTGTGAAAAATATTAGAAAAAAATAAAATTCCACAACTGTAGAAGTACAAATAAATGGTATCCAATGGTAATAAAAATTTAAAATTCCAAAATAAATAAATAAAAAATCCACAACTGTAGCAATACAAATAAATGGTAACCAATGGTATCAAAGAAAAAAAAATTAAAGGACCAATGCAATCAAAGGATATTTTAAAATCAAAATAACCAATGGATTAAAAGAACTTTCTAGAATATTCAAATTGACAATTAAAAGTTACCGTTTGCCGAGGTCGCCATGAAAACCACACAATAGCCGCAAAGATAATAATTAAATAATAATAAACCGTAACTCGCTACTAGAAGTGCGCCAAGGCCGTTGCCACCGCTCATAATTGTAGAGTGCAGCTGCACCCAAAATCTGTTATAATCAATGTTTTGTATTTTCATAAAAATTAAGTAGCATTTTCTCATCCCAACGCGAACTTTTTGAAGTAGGCCCATTTGGCCAGGGATGGTATGCTCTGACATAGATGTTTTCTTCAGTTGAGGAAGCATAAATTATTTAATTTGAAAAGAAATGAAAAATCTCCATTCTTCAATTTACAATTCATGTTTCACAAATTGCCTTTTTTTCTGTGATAAAGTGGCACTCAAAAAGAAATTGATCCTCCAGCTGTAGGTTTAGTGAAAGTTTAGAGTAAACTTAAAGGGAGTAATGGTCTTGAATGAAAGTATTGGTCAAGGTCACTACCAACACCATAATAGCATCCATTTCCTGTTTTATGTTCCACCTAAATCCCCAACAAATGATCCACCAGCCTTAATTCGAGTAAATAGTGGGTCATCCGGAAAGTTCTGCGCGTTTTCAAATCGAAGTGCGCTTTGTTATTATTTTGATAACACTGGTAAGGAGTGACCTTGATTGAAGCAGATGTTTAAATTCGGTCTTTTCTGCTTACACTGCATAATTATAGCATGTGTTGTGTCATAAAAAGTATTTCACTGCAGTGCGAAGAATGGAGAACCAAAAAGTTAATTTTCGTCACATATTATGCTTTTATTTTAAGAAAAAAAAAAATGCAAGTCAGATTGCTCGTAAAATGTGTGCTGTATATGGACAAAGTACTGTTTCTGATGACACAGTTCGAAGGTGGTTTGATAAATTTAAGTGCGGAAATTTCAGCTTCGAAGATAATGCCCGCTCTGAACGACCATCCTCTGTAAATGAGGATCTATTAAAATCTACGTTACCGTTCAGAAACTATCACACAGACTAAGTATTCCAAAAAGTACAGTTCATGATCATCTGAAGATTGGGGATGAAAGCCGCTGCGATGTATGGATACTGCGTACTTTAACACAACAGAATATGCTTGATCGAATTTCGGCATGAGATTCTTTGCGGAATCGAAATGAAGGGGCTCCTTTTTTGAAACGGCTCATTACTGGAGATGAGAAGTGGTTAATATTCAATAATGTTACAAGAAAACTATCATGACGGTAAAAGCCAAATAAACCTCCCCTAGTAACATCGAGATGGGGGCTGCATCCCAAAAAAGTAATGATTTGTGTATGGTGGGACTACAATGGAATTGTTGCCACAAAGTCAGACAACAAATTCGGATAAAAACAGTTCTCAAATGGCAGTATTAAAGGCAAAAATCGAAGCAAAGCGTCCAGAACTGACCAATCGTCGAGGTGTTGTCTTGCAGCATGACAATACGCGGCCCCACATTTCACTGAATGTCAGACAGACTTATTGAGTGTGGCTGAAATATTTTGTGTCATCCCCATATTCACCAGACCTTGACCCTCAGATTTTCAACTCTTAAGGTCAATTCAAAATTCTCTGAATGGCCTGGAGTTCCAATTCATTGGAGACTGTCAAATAGCACGTTGACAACTTCTTTACTAATGAGCCTTATTTAAAAAAAAAAAAAAAAAATTTCCAGCTGCAGGAAAGATGGCAAAAAGTCATAGAACAAAATGGTGCTCATGTGATTCAATATTTTTTTTATGATTTTGTACTGCTTTGGAAAAATTTATCATAAAAACCCCATAGAACTTTCTGAATGAACCAATATATTCTATGCATAAATCTTGGCAAACGGTACCACCCGTAGGGTAGGGAGCTTGATTTTGGAGTGCCTATTTTAAGTGCATTTACAGTACACTTGTTTTTATTTTTGAATATGAAGCTCTAGCAGCTAAGTGCAAAATACTATATTTTAAGAATATCAAAAGGTAAAATTCAGTCGAAAAAATAGTTTTCACTGCTGGAAATAGCGAGACTTGTTTAACTAACACTTACCATATTTAATAGTGTTACTGCTAACATAGAATACAACTTATTTTGTTAATTTGGAAATATCTGATGTCATTTTGCTAACTTTGAGAGTGTTGAGTACAGAATTGACATTTTGTTACTTTCAGACAACCTTGATCACACTTTGGTTAGTTTCACCGAATTCCAGGACCTAAAAGCATATTACATGCACAACTTATTTAATATTTTCCCAATGTGCTAATAAAATAATCATGGGTATGTTGGTATAAAAGGTAGGAATTTTATTATAGGGGTAAAGAATATATAAACTGAAATAACGCAAAAATATAAACTGAAAGCAGAATGGGAAAAGAAGGATTTTTTAAATATTCATATCGATTGAGCAAGTGCATGTAGTTTAATTCACAATCAAAGGAACTTTTTAAAAATGTTAATTTATTACTTTCGTATATACAAACATTTTACCTTCATAATACACCATGCATTATAATACATTACAATTGCAACTTTCACAATAAGAAACCTGTCATTAATCTTTGCAACATAAAAGATACATAAAATTGCAGATTTTATCCTGCTTCATTGAAACGAAGGAAAATTAAAAAATGAAACTTAAATAAAATGTAGAACAGGGCAAAAAAAGTATTTTTTTATATATTGAGTTAATGTTATATTAAATATGCAAAGACAAAAATAAGGAAATGAACACCTGTACTTGCACACATAGAACATAAAATGATTCCAGTAAATGTACTAAGCAGAAATACTTCGTTCTTAGAAAAGAGAACCTTTCAATATTCATTCATTTGAAATTAAATACATATCTACAATATGTAGCTTAAGATTTGTGCCACATTATAATTGAAGGCAATTAGTCAATGTCCTTAACAGATAAAAACGAAAAACAATTACAAAAATAAAATTACAACATATATATTTCAGAATTTAAATGGTTACTAAAACAAGTAACTCACAAATTTTTAAAGGAATGAAAACTATGCGTTTAATTTTTTGTGCAAATATTGAGCTAAATAATAAACCACAAATACTCACACAAAGAAAATAAAATAATTCATTTATACATTCTTAAAAAATTACATTTAAAAAATTTTTCACTTTCAGTAATTTTTGAATACTAGAACCTACATCTGTAAAATTTAATTAAAAAGGTTTCTATACCTAGCTTATACATACACACGATTTCCCAAGAAGCAAATGACACAGAATAAATTAACATTTTCAAGGAAGCACTAAAACAAGAGTAAAATGAAAAATCACAAAAATTGAATGCTTGCAAATACGTAATGCATTTTAATTAAATATTTTATAATATTCTTCGTAATAAAATATCAATGTGAATCAGAAACACAAAACATCTTTTAAAATTCCCACTTAGCACATGGATTCTGTGCTATAAAATTTAAAAATATACAAAAAAATAATACTTAAAATAAGCATGTTTTCATAATTTTTTTGAAAGGACATCAAATTTGTTTTGGTAATATTTTAAGTCATTCTCATTCAGTTGATTTTGCAATTTAATTAACTTCTTTCTAATACTACTGGTAAAAAAAGGTTGTAGAAACAAATGATTATATTTATTGAACTGAAAAATAGTTTTTAATTTAAACTAGTTCTCTTCAACTTTATATAACTACTTCAGTATTGCGTAAAAACCTATTTAAGGTGGAAGTTTCTTATATGGTGAAACAAAGTCAAATGCATAAATGTTTTATTTTGAAACACCAAACTTCAAAGTTTGATTTCTAAAATTAAGTGAATACAAATGATAATTCAAGATGTGCAAATAATTTTTTTTGAAATCTGAACAAAAATAATAAATTTTTCGAAATTTTTCAGGATTGTTCTATGCACAAGTAAATTTAGTTGTTCTCTTCTAAAATAGTAAATCAACTTAATATCAATAGAAAATTCAAAAACAATAAACTCTTCACACTACAAAAATTGAGGAAATTTATGCAATTAAACCATTTAACATCAAATTCAACATGCTAGTTTCAATAAGAAAATAAGTCTACACTAATCTTCTCAGTTATTTCAGTAAAAATTACAGTGACCTTTAATAAAAAGAAAATCAACCTTGGCTGAAACATTATGAAGGACAAGCATTTTTGTGAATTATTTAGTTTTGGAAAGGAAATTAGAAACAAATTTTACAAAACATGCAACACAGAACGATACACTGATACAGAAAAAGAAATGCAGAAAGAAAATAATGAAACTAAGAATAAATCACAGGATTTTAAAATGTAGAAAATCTACATTCATGTGATGTGGATTAAAATTTGACACAAAACCTGCAAGAGTAAAATTGCCAACATAAAGACAACCAAATTGTTTAAGCTCAGTAAAGACTGACAAAACAGTTTGTTTCCAGATAAAAAAAGAAATCACAAGTTAAAAAATTTTCTTGTAGAATCAGTCATTGCGGCACCTTTTCTAAATGCAAATTCTAAACACTTCTAAATGAAGCCCATTGTAATGTGATTATCATATGGATTTTCTAATTAGATATCTTTGGGTTCTCCAGTTCTAAAAAACGTTAGATTGATGTTTCTGGAGAAAAAACCTTTTTAACATACAACTTTTTATATTAAAAAAAATTCTAATTTTAAACAAGGTATATCAAAATCTAATTTGTTTACATATTAGAAGCTGAGAATTTGTCAAGTCATTAGTTTTTCAAATATCAACCAGGTTTTAGTAACAAAACTTAAATACATAGGAGGCTAGAGTTTTGGTAACCTCTTTTGCAATTTGTGGTATAATACTTGAAAACAATTTCAGCACATCACTCTTGTTTTCAATAAGGAACTATTTCTGAGGAATAGAAAATTTTCAAACAGTAAAAACAGGTTTATTCGAATCTCCAGGAATCTTCGAAACCTCACTAGTCAGAAAACAGTTTTAAGGATGAAATTCAAGAGTCTGGAAAAACAAGACCAATTTATAACACTTCTTTCAATGGAGATTTTTAACTGATTTCCACAAAGAACAAATTATATAACCAAAAATATTTACCAGTTGGCTACAAACCCTTGCATTATAAAAAGCCTGCCAAATGTATCTGTAAGGGATTAATAGGATGTCTATATAATAAATTATCACAGAATAATTTCAATGCCAGAATTCGAAAATAAACAATTTGTTGCTATCAACAAGCATACATTAAAAAAAAAAAAAAAAAAAAAAAACCCACATTCTTCTAAAGTGCAGTTGAAATTATTATTATTCAAAGATGGTACAACTCTGAAAAATTACTGATTAGTATTTCAGTGGTTGCTTATGGGTTTATGAGTGGATTAAACACAAGCAGATTAAATAAAACTAAGAATATTCCATTACAAAAGTTACATTTATTCACATATTTATAACCTCACAATTTAAAAATGCAAGAATACATATAATCTTACTGAAATTATTATTCTTATAAATAACTCTTTAATGTATAAATATAAATTCTGAAGTTGTTTTTCACATCAATTCAAAAGCACTGCTTGAATCTCATTTAGAAAGATTTATTTTGATGGTCAAAGAAATAGATGATAGACTCAAAGAACTTGTTTGATTTATATTTTAAAAATAAAAACTAAATGAATACAAGAATTCATCTACAGAAGCACACAGACAGTGAAAAAATGAGCATACATAATTACACATTTATAAACTGACTTAGAAGCCTACACTTTAGCACCCAATTCTTGCAACATCAAGATTAATTTGTGCAGCTTTAGCATTTTAAAATCTATTGTTAAAAATGTTTTAACATTCAAAGTATAAAGATGCTAATAACCTGTATAAATATGCAGAAGTCAGTAAATTTAATACCTTGTCTTGTGCTATTTAAGACTTCTACATGCTTCTCAATAGCTCTATTGCAAGTTTTCTCACAAAAATTGCTAGTAAAGGTGGGAAGATTTAAAATAATGAAAAAAAGTTCACATAAAAGTTAGTTTTCATTTAACATTGTCAGGCACAGCATATTTTGCAATACAAATAAAAATATGGAAAAGGCAATTAAAATTTCAAATCAAAATATAATTATTATAATCGATGTTAAGGACAAAACACGTCTTTAAGTAAAAGACAATTAACATGATATAATACTGATAAAAATGCATTGAATTAAACACTTTTTATGCAGCATTGAAAAATCAACATTAAAAAAATCATCTGAATTCAACAATTATAAACATTTGTAAACAGTACAAATATTACATATATTTCTATTGATAACAAAATATACATGCTAACAAATTTTTATCTATATCATGCTCCAACGATAAATTGAGAAAAAATATTAGGAATTCACTTCGTTTATATGAAACAGATGGAATCGGTTAAAAACAAAAACGTAAAAGTAATATGCCTTGAATTTATAATTCTATTTTGAAACAGCCCCAAAGAACAAAAAATATCACAGTACCTTAACAGAGGTAGTAAAAAATATACTTAGCTTTTATTCTAATCGATCCAAATAATTTTTGATAGGTGCTTGCTTGCATAAAAATACTAAGCACAGATGAGAAATGAATGCAATATCACATACAGTTTATGGACATAATTATGAATTCAATTTCATATTTAGACTCCATGAAACATGGAATTGAAATATTTAAAAACCAAATTGTTTTAAAAAAAAAAACTTGGACAGCTTCTTAAAAATAAAAAATAGCAAGAGTTCACTTTTTTAAGTTATTTTGCTATTCTTACAATGCATGGAAGAGAAGATCTGAGGTACTTAAAGAAGTCTCAAGTAAATAAGTCTTTGTATGGTAATTTCAGATTAATGGGTTTATTAATTTTTGTAATGCAAAATTAGCTGGAAGCAGAAAATTGCATTTATTAAATGGAGGCAATGCACTTACTCTTTAAATTGCAGTCTGTTCATTTAAGTAAATTTATTCGTATTACATATGTAAATATATTTTAAAATCATTTTTAGCTTGATAATATTTACAAAAGTACAATTATATGAGTGGATGGATACATATATCTGGATGGATGGCTTGAAACCAAAGAGCTAGCAATTACACTAATGTATTATGCATCCATAAGGGCACAGTACCTTATGGAGGAAGTTGGGATGATTTGTTACAGAGTACTAAAATAGGCCCTTTAGAAAATTCGTCCATGAACCCACTTTTTATTGGAGCCCTGGATTCACTTCCAATAAAGTTACTATGTGAATACTAAACCATTGTTTTAAGAGAAGAAATGAAGCTTCTGATGAATCTGAGATCAAGGGAATGGTGATTACTTAAAACTAAGTTTGGTATCAATTATAAAAGGAAATAACAAAAAATTAAATCATTTATTAATAATTTGTTTGATTCAAATAATTGAATTTTGAATAGCCTTTTCATGAACAGCTACAATGTTTCTACCAAAGTTAAGTAATATACTGTTATGCTTCTAGTTCAATAAACCTTTTTAAGACACATAATCCATGCATAAGGTAAATACAGTAAAACCTGACAAAAAACACAACTTGGATAAATCCACTCTTTGTCTCCTTCAAGCCTTTCCTTTTTTTTTAACAAGTTTTATTCAAAGGCATAATTTTTAGTAGAACAGTATTCTGTTACTAGCAAGTTTTACTGCATAAATACTATAATAAATTATGTTTTAGAAGTATATTCTTCTAAGAATACCACTCACTTCCCTCGCTTTTCAACTGAAAAACAAAAAGAAAACTTTGTCAAGCACATATGCATACACAGCACAAGGGATGAAAGTGTGCAGCCCAGGCATTATAAAAGTCGAGCTTATATCTCTCACGTACCATATCTTTCTTCATTGCGAAAAGTGCATCTAGACAAGCAAATGAGAGGAATCAGTCTTTTGAATAATTCAACAAAAATTAAATTCTCATCTATACTTAGTATGAAGAGTTTTTACACACAAAATGGCAGGTTCTTTTTCATTAAAATAATACTTAAGAAGTTAAGCCTCTGCTAATTGAGTGTGTTTTGTTCTTGTTATTTACAATTAAAAAAGAAAATCAGGAGTTAAGCAGACTGAAGCACACCATCATTACATATTCACAACAAAGAAATTTTGTGGCAAAGTTGTTTTCTCTGCTATACCTGGCTCAGGATCACGGCCATTTTCCAGTATGGATGACAGCACTGAAAAAGTTCCAAAATGTCAGAAAAGCCAAAAAATTAAACAACATTTACATGACAAAATGATGTAATAACTCTTTGAACTTAGAACCCATTAAACACATAAAAGTTGTCGATATATTTATTTCATTTTAGCTAAAGACATTTTAATTTTAATCCATGCTAGTTAATACAGATGTTTAATCATACAAGGTCTGTCCAGAAGGAATCTGGCCATTTTTTAGTGTAACGAGAATGGCTTGCGTAGAAACAATGAGCATGTGCAAAACCCCACTGTAGTAATCAATTGGGTGCTAAACGCCCTCAAAAGTATGTTCAGTACGACAAGCACTCATTTGGCATTCACAGACGGAGCGAGTAGAGCGGCAAGTTGGCATCAAACTTGTAGATTCATCCATGGAAACTATTTAGTTGTCTTTTGGGCATGATGCAATGAGTGCAGCGCTAACAACAGTGTTACAAATGCTTCAAAATTATCTTCGTTTTGGAGGCTTTCATCAAGCACACTGAGAATGTTGAATGTGTATGGGCTGCAATCATAAGATTATCAATTGATAGTGCACAAATTAGATGATATGGGGTTTTTCAAAAACCACTGCATTCCAGATACCTGGATTAAGGATTTTAGCATGAAACGTGGTGGTGTCTATTCACAAAGTCTTGTACAGGGTTTTTAGCAAAGCCTCAAACACAGGTGACCTTCTACAGCCAATTTCGAGCTGTGACTGGTTTTCCCTAAAATTACCTCTGAAAGATATTTCAGATCCTGTGAATTCCCACAATAAACTTAGCAGTATTTTGAAAAGTGGAAGACAGCGAGAAGTGCGAGGTCCAAAGGTACCTACATTGAAGGAGACTTGTACGTCAGAGATGAAATGTATCTTGCTTCATATTACATGCCTATATATACTTTCTGGACAAAACCTCATATATGTATAAACATTTCCTCCACCTAAATGTTTTGCAAACATTTTTGGTCTAATTGCAATAGATATAATGTGACAGTAATTGGGCATTTTAATTATATTTATTTAATCAATATTTAACCACTCATCTATTTCCCTTTCAATATAAACGAAAATATCTATTGCATCAATTTAGTAAACTTAGCATTGGAAGCAAAATCTATTAATTTAAATTTAATCTAATTTACAACGCGAAAACAAAAAGAATCGTGTTATGTTTGGTGTCATATAAAGGAGTTTATTGTATGATAGCTGCAGTTTTACAAGACTTTATATTTAAAATATATTTTCCTTTTGAATAAGATTTTAGAGCAGGTGAGCATTACAAACTATTTGAGATCAGGTTAAGAATACAATGGCTTATTTTGTGGTTTACAAATAACAATTAGATGAGATTACAATAGTGAAGGGTTTGAAAGCTGTAGCTCTAATGTTACAAGTTTCAAAAGAAGCTTTATTTTTACTGTTCACATTTAGGCTAATCATGCCAATTGAATGAAAAAAATATAACAAATTAGTCGCACATGCAAACAATGCGAAACCAGTTAAAGATCAAACCGATAAAATGGCATGTTGTAATGCAAAATAAAACATGAGAAGCGGAAAAGCATGATGGATTACCACAAATTTATGTGTACTTGATTGTATAAATTTTATTAAGGCAGTTGAACTGAATGTAATATGGGCCTTGAACATAAAAAGGCAGTTACAACAGTGCACAACATTTCAAAATTGAAATGGAATATTCTTTAATACTGTATACATCACACACTAAAAACCCTTATTTGCTTCGTAAGATTAAAAAAAAAAAAAAAAAAAAAATTTTGAGAGGAAAATAGTTTAACGGATAGAAATAAATTTGATTGCAATTTTTAAAGTAATTTCATTACTTATGCTCAAAATCTGTTTAAAAAGTGACAAAGTAAAGTACTTTTACAGGGTTCCCACTCTTTTTTTCTAACTAAAAATAAGGACTTTCTAAGACAAAATAAGGACTTTATAAGGACTTAAATAAAACATTGAAGAAACCGTATTATACAATGTAATACCTACCCACTTTCGACCAAATGGGGATGCTCTTACAGATTAGTTAATCTTATAAGAACAGTAGTATGTAAAAAATTTAGAATTCAAATCTATTTTCTAAAAAAAAATGAGATTTTTCAAAATAAGCCGTCTGATTTTTATAAAATTTAGCAGTTAATATATGGGCATTTACGTGTACACGTATTAATAATATATGTAAGTACATAAACAAAAAATAGAATGGAGACCCCAAGAAAAAAATTAATGGGAAAAAAAATTAATTAATTTTTTTTTTTACAGTGCATTTGCTTTTATAAAAAGGGAAAGAAAGAGTTAAGTTTGATGAGGACCGGACTTGGTGTGTTCGGTCTCAAAGCTGCTGTTGCAAATTTGATTTTGATTTCTTATTCTTTTCATATTGATTTGTTTTTACTTTTTAATGGTCTTAAGAGGGAGTGTATGAGCAATTTTTTTAGCATATTGCTGCTCATGGGTAGGAACCACATACACTTTTATTTTCGAAAATTTCCTAATTTTTGTATTTTAAATTTCTTTTTGTTTTTGAAATTAAAGTGCTTACCTTGTTGTGTATGCAGCTCCAATCTGCTTATGAAATAGAAATTACTCACACCAGTAATTATTTTATAATACACTTTCATAAATTCATAATGAAAGTAAGAAGTAAATTCATTTATTGGCACATCGGAGGCTTCAATTAGTGGCAAACTATTCATTTACTAAAAGGGTAGCAAGTTGCATACGTCAGAGTCAAATTTGACTGGATCATAGATCTAACGATTTTAGAAGAAAATATTTTCCTGTGAACCAAAATAGATCATAAGAGTTATGCAAAAACTTAGATAAATTTATAAAAAGGTTAAAAAAATAAAATGCAACTTTATTGAATAGATATTCAACTAGTTGCCACCGTCCCAGCCTAAGCCATTCAGTGTATTGCCACATAATTTTGAACCACGGTCAGATGATGAGACCTCTGAGCTGGTGCCCCACTCTCCAAACTTCCACACCAACCCAATGGGAGAACTTTCGGCCACGACAGATTTAAGGTGCACCAGCCGCTTCTACACGATATGCTTACAAACATCATTTTAATGAAACAAAATTAATTTGAAAATAATCATCTTAGCTGACAATGGAAACAGATTGCGCATGGGATAACAAAAGCAAAGTGAAATTCAAGCACAGTCGGCCATTGAGTATTTGTCAATCGGATACAAAGAGAAAAAAATTATAAAGCATAGAAAAATTACTTTCATTTTAGGTCAGCGGCCAAACACGATAGGAGTCCCAAATTTCCAGTTATCAAATGACTTTTCCCGATTCATGAAATTTTCTGACTATTCTCGGTTTTTCAGCACTGTGGTTTACGTTTTTGTGATCTTTTCCTCTAATGTTTTTTTAATCGAGCGTTTTTTTTCTTTCCGGAACTGATAACCGATTGCTTTAAATTTGCAAAGCAGAATCACCTAAAAAATCTTCACAAATTATTATTTGTGTGTGTGTGGGGGGGGGGGGAGAGAAGAGAGAGAGGGGGGGAATAATTAAAAGAATAAAAAAAAGCTAGTTAAAAAAAAATTGCAACACGTCGGGTTGCCACCTCAGATAGCAGTATTAATTAAAATAAATTATCTTAAAATTGTCTTTGATTCACCTAAAAACTTAAAAATACACTTCCCCATACTTATAATACATTTTTAAAACATTGCACTCACGGGTAACTGATAAAACAAAATTGATTAAGATTTGATGATTGTATTCTTGTTTCCTCTATCAGGACAACTATTTTGTGCATTGTGAGAGCCACTCATAAGTCGAAAACAGACTGATTTTCATGGGGTTTCAAGTTTTTAAAGTGTATTATGTGCTCATCAAGAGTCGATCGACGATTTCTATATCGGCTATCAAGGGTTGCCATTCAAGCAAGCCAGTTCCCGAATCATCACCAAAACCGTACTTGTAAGCAGTTTTATCGCCGATCAGCCGCTAAAAAGAGGTCGGAAATACTGTGTAAAAATATCGTATATGAATTTTCTTTTCAAAGGACTATTGATAAAAAATAAGCACTTGTAAGGGCCCTTAGAAATGGAAGGTCAAAATAAGCACTTAGTAAGCACCCGTGGGAACCCTGTTTTAAAACAGATTTTCAGCATTAATTTGAGACTAAAAGGCAGTGAATTGTTTACTTGCTGCTTATTATAGAATATTCAAAGTCAATTCAACGTACCATCTAAACCTTGTTCTACCCGTTTTAAGTTCTTCAAAATACTGGAGAGATCTTTTGTAAAATCCCCATCTTCTGGAGTTCCAGTCACAGGACCTTGAGGCAAAACTTCATCTATCATTAACCATGTATCACTCCCCTTTGGACATTTTTTTCTGAAAATGAAACCATATTTTAGTTATTATAGAAATTAACTTTAAGTTTAAACTACGATCAACAACTGAAAATAGCAATGATGTAACATTTAAATAATATTTCACTAACGTATGTGCCACAGAAATGGATAGTTAAAAATTGGTAAATGGCAACTAACAAATATACATCAAAATCAATGCTAATTTCGTAGATTTACTTAAATGTGCTTGGTTTGGACTATGGTGCAATAAAATACTGTTAAAAAATATTTGGAAGAGCTTGAGACTAATGAAATTCTTCAGTCAAGTGATGACAAAAGGTAATAAGAAATCTGGAAGAAAGAAAGAAATGCAGAAAAGAAAATGTGAATCATGGGGAAAATGGGTTTAAATGTTAAACACCGAATTGGCTTTCAAGTAAATGGGATGAAATCGAAGTGGATGTCCAGGAGCTAATTGTGGTAACATCTCTAAAGTATCAACTTTTTACCATGCATGTGGTATTGTAAATTAAAATCAACCCTAGTAAGTACATAAAATTATGTGAGTGACTAATTTTAAACCATTTGGAGATATGACATGTAAATATCAATGTTGATATCGATAATAAACAGAATTAAATAGAGCATGCAAAGTCAGTAATGACACAGCTGTCGAGTAGGAATTTCAGAGCAGATGCCATGCACAGATCTTCTGGTGAAACATATTTAAAAAAGTTAAGAAAATTTTCTCCATTGGCTTGAGTTTTTATTTGAATTTAAAAAACAAGCAAACATGCTATTTGACATAATTTAAAGAAATTTCAAACATGTTTCTTTTGAACCAAACATTTTTAGCCTTTAAGACTAAAAACAAAACAGCAACAGCAAAATCCAATTAACACTGCTTATTTCTACTGCAATATTAGTAAAGAAATCAGAGTACAAACCTTTCTTTTTCTAATAAATGCTTAGAATTAGCCCATAATTTTGACGCCAGCTGATGAATGGCAGAAATGACTAGAGAATCTAATGCCTATGAAAAATGAATTCAAATTAAATGAGAAATAGATTTAATCAGTTATATAGAATTAAAACTTGTAACTTTCAGACATATCTAACAATTTACAAAAAATATATCTCTAAAATCCAACATAAAGAATAAAATCTCACAGTAATTTCTTTGCTTGAACTTCTACACTGATAATCGTCCATATTATGACTAGACACAATCTGAAAAATAACATAGATATGATTTAGAGCTAGCAAGGTAAAAGCTAAAAATATACAAACAGCTTACATATTTTGGAAAAAAAAAAATATTAAAGAGGTAACATATATAGAAGCACATAAAAACAAGATTAAGAGATTTAACTTAATAAATGTAAAGCCTGAAGTTCACTGAGCAGTATCAAAAAAATTGTTTTAGATAATTTAAAACAGTTTGTAAATTCATGCTTAAAAAGAATCACTCGCATTTTGGGTTTTTGGTGTGCCATAAACTCACATCTGTTGTAAAGTACTTAATTAAAATAGTTTAAATTTCATAATTATACAAATACAGAAAAAACATTGTAATGTATTATTCAAAGGTACAATTTAAAATTAGAATTTTGACATACTTCAAATAAAAAAATGCCTCAGTCAAATAATGACAGCATTAGTAACTAGATGGATTTTGGAGATCGAAATAACTACAACAATGCACCAATGAAGGATTCTATATTCCCAAACACAAAAGAAACTCGAAGTATAAAAATGACAAACTGAGTCTAAGACTACTTAAAATATCTATAACTGTCATGTACCTGTGAACCGGACATTATCGAATCTAAGTTTTTAATAAGAGAGGCAGGAAAATCTCGATGAGAAGGCATACCACGATGGTACACCTTTGATTTTGGCACATCAGTTTCATTCACAATGCTACAAGACACAGAACGGTGAAAGGTTTGGAGTCTGGTTTCATCTAAAGACAAATCCATAGGGATATGATGCTTTCCAGCAACTTTGTCGTCATGGTCGGAGGTTACAGGACGTGTTTCCGCTGACTTCCAAATAGGAATACCTTTACCTGGGTCGCTCTCAATACGTCTGTGTCCACCTTTCAACTCATTCTGTAAGATAGCGTATCCAGGAAAGTTAGAGAGAAGGGGATTAGAAAGGACATTAGCACAGTAGAAAAGTTAGTAAAATAATAGACACAAGAGTCAGCAAGCAGGGAGAAAACTAGTTGATATGATTATAAATTAAAGGAGTTAGAAAATACTTCTTACAAATTAAAATTGGTCTATTATATTTTAAATATACAGCTGTTAAATTTAAAAACCATTCTAAAATTCACAATCAAATTTTGAAAATAAGACTACTAACAGTCTAAGTTGAATTTGTTTTTAGAAAATTCCTTGTTTTCATTAATTTTCTTAAACAAGAACAAATAAAAGATCCATCTCTTAAAAAATTATAACTAGAAAATTTGATTTCAATCAATCGACTAATCTTTCATTTTAATAAATATTTACTTCAACTAAAATGCTCAAAAAACTAATTAACAAATAACTCATTTTCTTGCAAAACATTAAAGCAAAGAATTTCAAATCTGGAGTAGTAAAAGCAGAGAGATTCATATTATAATTCTTTAGCTCTCTTTGTATGGCTACAATGACTTTTAAAAAACACGCACAATTGAGTTATTCTTTAACTATTCATTTAACTACTACCTTAATAAATTAAATTTTAAAATTTGTGTTAAAGATTTAGTAACATGAAATTAGGTTAGTTGCTGAAATACATTTAAACATTTTAAGATAGCAAACAAGAAGAGGAAATTACAAATACTAACAGTTAGAACCATACAAAAGGTTAATAAAAGTATAAAAAATTACAGCAAGCATCATAGAATATGCAAAGTCCTAAAAATTTAGATGGTGCAGTTTTTTAAAGCAGAAAAAGAATAATCTAAAGAATTTTTAAACTGGCAGGAGCTAACACATAATAGAATAGATAGAAGCCATGATGTGAAACAATCCCAACTAATCATAATTGTTGAATCACATGAATATGAAAATATTTTCACATAAAATCTCGGGAATATGTAAATTATTAACAGGTCCTACTTTCATGGTGCTCTTACACCTTACATCTCAGCCAAGAATGAAAGCCTACTTTGTAACTTAAAAAAATATATATATGTTGTGTAACACAGTCTTAAGTCAAAACAATAGTTGGTCTTATTACCTTACCAATCAGTATGTATTCTTTAAAAATTATATAAAAATATTTATCATTTGGTTGACATTTTTGGAACAGTGGGCCAAGCACGATAAATAATAAAAACTTTGTAATTTTAATAAATTATATCATTCTAATTTAACACATACAATAAAATTTATATTTCAATAAAATTTTCTATGTATTTATACAATTGGTAACAAAATCACATGAATAAAATTAGAAGCTGAACAACATAAGCAGAACATAAAATTATATGATCAAGTGCCTTACACAAAGCCATTATTTCGGCAATAAAAATTTAACACGAGGAGTGAAGCAAAAAACTATGAGTCATCAATGAGAAATGCAGCACATATGTGACCTGCAGATTTAGATATTTCAGTGTATCTATGAATACAACCAGTATAGCTTTCTTCATGCTTTGCAAAAAGTTGCAAGTACATAATGTCAGAGGTATGCGATTCATTAAAGTTTGTGAAAGGATTTTGTGTTTACTTTTTTTTCTAGGATATTGCATAGACAGTTTGTAAGAGCAATAGGATGGTAACTCAAAGAATTTTGGGGGACTTTGTCAGGTTTCAGAATTAGTATAATAGTTACAAATCTTCATGAACTAGGAAACATGCTTTTGCCAAATTCAATTGTAAAGCTAAAAAAAAAAAAAAATCTTTAAGGAGCTATTAGAGAGATGTTTCAGCATAATGTAACTATGTTATATGGACCAGGAGTATGTTTATGAACTAGAGAAAACATGTAAATTCAATTAAAGTTATATGACAGGTTAAGATTTGAGGTAAAGTTAATTTTATTATTTTAAACCTTATTTTAGTGTTTTTAAAGCTCTTGGAATAGTTGTAAGAGCTGGATATATTCGAAAGTGATGAGAATATTGTGCTTGCTAAATCATTAGGAGATGACTGTAAGTGATTACTTTATTCAAGAATTGGTGTTTGTCTATTACAGGATGGCTACAAAAATTGACAGGGTGGCAACAAAATACTTGAAAAAAAGTTCCCTGGTTTCTCTGATAGCCTCACAAAAATTTCCCTGGTTAAACAATTCCCTTCAGTTTTGTTGTGAACCGTGATTGGTATCGATATACAGAATCCACACAACACTATTTTTAAATATTTAGGGTCAGAGGGTGTAAAAGAATCATTCTCCACAAATATTTTGTATTTTTTCTCTATAGATATTTTAATTGTTATTGTAAGAGTTGGAAACCTTAATGGAACTCTTATTGGTCTTTTGGTATATTATTACTCAATTACAATTGAAAAAACTGGAGAAAAAAATGCAAAATATTTTGAATATGGACTTTTTACACCTGACACTACATTGTCATACTATTTATCAAAACCAAATGCAAATGTACATAAAAAATTCTACAAAAATGTAATTGCAAAAAGAAATTAATTTAATACACAAGAAACATAATTTGTTACAAAAATTTCAAATTGTATCACACAAGTTGCATCGCTAGCCTCACGGCAACAAGACGCTGCAGCCGCGAAAAAAAACAGGCGGCAGCTGTTTTCAAATCTGCAGAAAATTTTACATCAGATCGATACCTAAAACCATTATTTTCTTTAAATAATTAATTAATAAATTGTAACTTTTATATTTTTTCCAGTACGAATTTGGAATGTATTTAAAGAAAATCATATTTTTAGGTATCGATCCAATGTGAAATTTTCCGCAGATTTCAAATCCATTGAAACTTTTATTATATCTTTAACGATCGCTGAGATCGAAATACGCACTGAAGAATACCAGTCATAACTTTATATCTGTTTTGCTTTACTCGAATCCATTGCTCAGAAAATTAATGAATTAACCTGATCTTTTTAACCACGAAGTAGAATTCTTCTTCGTGGTTAAAAAGATCAGGTTAATTCATTTTAATTTTCTGAGCAATGGATTCGAGTAAAGCAAAACAGATATAAAGTTATGACTGGTATTCTTCAGTGCGTATTTCGATCTCAGCGATCGTTAAAGATATAATAAAAGTTTCAATGGATTTGAAATCTGCGGAAAATTTCACATTGGATCGATACCTAAAAATATGATTTTCTTTAAATACATAATTTTTAAATTATAACTTTTTTATTTTTTCCAATACGAATTTTGCCGATGAGAAGAATGACCTTCGTTTGATTGATTCGAGATTCATTCATTTTGAAGAGTAATGGATTCGGGTGAAGTAAAAGATATAATTAAAGTTATGACTGCCGTTCTTCAGTGCTATTTTCTATCTCAGCGATTGTTTAAAATAAAATGAAAATATCAACGGATTTCAAATCTACGGAAAATTTTACACCATATAGATATTTTACATTGATTGGATCTCTTCGCAAACAATTTTGGTCGCATCTGACAATGACGAATCGAAAACGAAAAGAACTGTAACG
This sequence comes from Metellina segmentata, assembly GCA_947359465.1. NCBI lineage: Eukaryota > Metazoa > Arthropoda > Arachnida > Araneae > Tetragnathidae > Metellina > Metellina segmentata. Next base: position 27,581,105 of record OX375880.1, on the reverse strand, counting down.
GGCAACGCAAATTTTTCAGGAAAAAAACCCCTCAGAGTTAGAAAATATTCGAAAAAAAAAACAACTTCTAACACATATGTATTAAAAAACAAATGCATAATTTAAATCAGTACTTTTCCGTTAGCCGGGCGCAACTTTGGACCAAAATCAAAATCGCCAATCTAGGTATTTAAGAATTTAATTTTTTTAAATGTTGATTAAATTGGAACAGGATGTTTAACTTTTGCAGGTTTTCCCGGCCGTTGGTATTTTCCAAAGCCACAAGGCACTACATTGCTATTATTAACATTAGGGAACATGTCCCAGCTGTAGACTTTGGTTACAGGATTTCCGGCAGTTACAGGTTAAATAAAACAGCATTCAATGTATACAACTCTTTTTTCTGGATGTTTACTTAAAAAATACACTTCTCATTTTCGGAATGAAAACAAATTTTGGTTCAAAGTGGTGCCCGCATGGCTAACGAAAAAGTACATTTGCAAAACGAAATTCCAACTCCCCCCCCCCCGAGTTAAACGAAACTTCCCTGAGTTTTCCCTGAAAATGATTCTTCCGTGAGAAATACCCGATTTATCGGTTCTGTCGCCACCCTGTATTAAGTTAAAGTCTCACAACTCATTTAATTCTGTCTAATAATTACTATTGATGCTGTTTACATATTTTACACAAGAATTCCTATGGCAACGCTTTTGTGTCTTTCAGAATATTGCTTTCCTGTATAAAATTAAGATGAGTTATTCGATCTCTTAAAATCATTCTATGCCCTCAGATTCCTGTACCTTTATTTGCATTCATCATTCCACAAGGGCTTTTTTTCATGTTTATTAAACACCTTTTATGGAAGCATATGCTGAAAGCATTAGTATTGAGAAGCTTCTTAGAAGAGAAGGGAAAGTTTCCATCTCCAAAGAGGAACCACAACGAGGAAGAAAAGAGGTAAAAAGAAGGGTAGGTGAGAGGTAAAAAGAAGGGTAGGTGAGAGTAAAACAGAAGGGAGGAAAGATCACTTGGATACCTAAGGGTTGTGATGCCAATACAAACCTAAAGGCGTGCCTTGAGAGCATTTTGGAGTGCAGTGGACAGTGATAAGAATCATACCCATAACTATAGGTTACAACAAAAAACTGATGAAGAGCAAAATAAATAACGTCAAGGAAAACTTTGCTACATTTCACAAAATATTATTGCCTAATGCAAACAAAATAAGAGACATGCAAGAAAGGACATTCAAACCTTCCGCTTGAGGGGATCCGTACACTGTGCTGCTATTTGTCGTCCAGTAAATGGCTTGGTGATGTTTGGTGTGAGTCTGAAGTTCATTTTACTGCTTCCTCCACTACTGCTTTCATCTCGCAGAGTAGAGGTACTGGAAGACAGTTTCCCAGACTTCTTAATTGGCTTGGGCTGGCTGCTGACAGAGGATGTTCGGTTTTCTTTACCTCTTTTCCCACTCTCTGCTTCCAGTCGTGCTCGTCGCAGAGCAAAAGCTCGATTCAGACGCATTTGGGGACCTTGCTCGGGCCTGCCATGGCCCGAGTGGGAGCTGTGCGAGCTGGGTTCTGTGCTGGTGTCAGAAAGGATGCTGTTGTTCTCCGATTTACTGCGATCCAGGTCCAAGTCAGAGCCAGAAAGATTCCACGGAACCTTCTGCCACTGAATGTTCGTGTGGGGAGATTTCGATCCTTCCGATCGACTGTCAGTCGAATGCCTTCGAGTTGTTTCATCTGAAAAGTAAACAACCTGATGAGAACAGATTTGAATTGCGTCATATGAGAATTGAAAGTTAATATTAATCACCTATGAAGTGCAGAAAAAAAATTATTTAAGTTCAATTCAGTCAACAATTTTGTAACTTGTAAAATAATTTGTTTTACTTTCAATTTTGCTAAAGAGCAACACTCAAATTTTTTGGCCAAATTCCACGGTTGAGTTTTTTTAACATAGCAATTTTACCAGCATAAGAATAAGCACTACTGTAAAATAACCAAGAGATCTGGTTAAGACCACAGCAAAGGGATGGTAGGTTCCAAGGGTCCTCTGTGCCAAATTAACTTCTTTTATGTTGCATAGTTACAAAGTTATGTTATAACTCAGGAAATTTTTTGTTTACCCAGTGTATAACTTAAATTGGAAAATAAATGGTCCCAACTGAATTCCGTTACATTATTATTTATATTTGATTTTTTTACCCTCAAAGAGAATGCATTCTTGTTGAGGATTGAATAGCAGTTGCATTTAGATCCAACCAGATTGATTATAATTCCAAAAGAACAACCAGATTGATTATAATTCCAAAAGAACAACCAGATTGATTATAATTCCAAAAGAACATTAAGTAAATTATAAAAACAGATTTTTTAGCGTTTGATTCCAAATTCCCTTTTTTCTTAATAGTTTAATTATTATTTTTAAATATTCACTAAATAAAACTATTAATGCACTGCTGTATCTCTTTTCCAAACTTTTCTTTAATATTATAAATGCTTATGAAATTAGGAATACCATAAGAGAAATTCAGTATTTTATTAGTTATGCAAGAAAAAATCCAATTAAGTACAATTTTAATAGTTGTTTAACTAGCCTTTTTTAGAAAAAGGAAATTTTTTTAAAACTCTTTATCCTGCAACAAGATATATTTAAAAATACAATATTCTTACCCCGAATTACAGAATTCCTACTGCTTGGTACTGCAGACAGGTTATTTGAGAGAGATCCCGGAGACTTTAAAGTGGAAGGCGTTTTTGTCTTTCCCGGAGATTTGGGAGAAGTGGCTAATTTAGAAGCACGGCGAGTCCTATCCGGAGTAGATGGTGGGTCAGATATCTTACGAGTGCGTTGCAGAGATCTTGGCAAAGTATCACTGTGATTAAGGCTCTCAGTTGATGCAGCGGGAGTAGGACCTTGACCCCTAGTTCGGCCATATGTTTTGTTGGATGTGTTCCACTGCATACCTGATTCTATTTTTTGAAAGAAAAAATATTTGATGTGAATTGAGAAACAGTGCAAAAAGTATAAGACAGAACATAAGAGAAAGTACATTTTAAAAAAATAGATACTCATGGGCTTTACACAATTAACAGTAAACATACTATTTTATTCACTCTTAAGAAAATGAAAAACACTTCAACTTGGGTAGACTAAACTATTTAAAACAGGATACACATTTTTTTTTTAAGGTTCACTTTACTTTGTACTTTATAGCATTTTTTAACCTTTCTCTCTATATTAAAAAAATGTTGCCGCCACCGCAGGATTGAAAACTGTGTTGTTTAGCTAGATTCTTAGACGGTTTCCCGAGAAAGTACTGATTGGAAAAAAACAAAATTAACATGATTTGTTCTTCATCGTATTCCCTGGACAATTATTAAGATTTTTTTCAGATGCAGCTATTAGTTTAGGGTTTATTCAGTGTCAAAATTGAAGAAGCGAAATTTCTTCCGTGAGTGAGCAAAACACATACAAATTTTCAGTTTTGAGTCGTGAGTTTTTTTTAAGAGTACCTCTCAACGTAAATTTTTGCAGCTCGTCGAGTTTTTTTTTTTAAATTTCAATTTGGTTCTTGATAATATTTTTTTGAAATTCGGGAAAAAACGGGACATTTCTGTTACTTTTTTTTTAAAACTGCCGTATCTATATCTTATTACTATTAGTTTTTAAAATATTGCAGTATACCTCAGAATGTACACTTTCTTACGGTATTATTATTTTTGAAATCGGTTAATAATTAAATTGGATGCGATCAAAAGTTGGTCATACAAAATTCGGAATATTTGGATATTTTCGCTACTTTCAGCTAAAATCGTTATATCTACAGCAAAAAACATTATTTTTTAAATTAGAGAACATCACTGAATACATTACATTACACTCTTTCTTATGGTACAATTATTTTTCAAATTGGTTAATAAATAAAATCGATGCAATTAAAAGTGGGTCATACAATTTTCGGAACTTTCAGATCGTAATTTCCGATACAAAACTAAAACTGTCATATCTGTATCGTATTACTATTAGTTTTTAATTTTGAAAATATCGCAGTATACCTCAGAATATACTATTTCTTACGGTACAATTATTTTTAAAATTGGTTCATAAATAAATTTGATGCAATCAAAAGTTGGTGACACAAATTTCGTATTTTTTATTTCGCGGAGCAAATTTGTGGAGCTGATGAGGGTTGTATTTCTTACTATCGGGTTTGCCAGATATCAAATTTATCGTAGCAACAATTGCCATGAAAAAGTTTTCTTTTTATTTGGCGAGGGAAAAGGCTCGCTTTTTTCTCTCTGTTCTCAGATGGTTTAACGAGAAAGTACAAAGTACAGATCGTAAAGTTTGGAGATTAACATCGTTTACTTAAAATTGTACAGGGAACAAGATGCAGAAGATTTTTTACTGATGTGGCTATTAGATTAGGGTGCATTAAGCGTTAAAGTAAAAAAAAGTGAAATCACTTGCCAAAGAGGTATTGGTTTGCGAAGCAAACCAAACGGGATTGTGTAGCAATTTCCAGGTTGCGAAGCCCTCGCTGTGACGTCATGGACCGGAAAGTGAAATTAGGATAATACGAATTATTCAGATAGTTTCACTCTGCGAAAGGAATGTTGGTTTGCTAAGCAAACCAAATGGCATATGTAAAAGGAGTGTTGGTTTGCGAAGGGGTTGGCGAGCGTAAGCAAGCAGGGGGCGGAGCCCCCTAGTTCAATAAAAACCATTGAAAGCATTTCAGTAATATGAAGGGAATTTCAAATTGAATGTAATGTAAGGATAGAATTTGTTTACAATAAAATGAACAAAGTTTAAATATTGAAGAGGAAGGACAGATAATTTGAGTTATTTATCAATGAGAAACGTGAGTGACAGAATGTAGTAATACTTGTCTTAAAAAGCAGCAGCATTCTCTTACTATCCCAAGAAGCATTTGACACAACTTAAATATCATCCATTTTTTTTTATAATTGATACATTTTCAGAAGCGAATTAATTAAATCTTGCAAACATACCTCTTTGCTTAGGATTAATGGGTGTCTTTAAAATAGGTTGCTTAAGGCGTCCATTAAGACGGGGAATCTGAAAGAGAAACAAAAACTTAATTAAAATAATGCTGAAATATGTAGAAAAATTGAACTTCAGGTCCATATAAACCAGTTATCTCTTATAACAGAAAACAAATGCAGAATTCACATAAATATCTATTAAAAGAATTAAAACTAACAAATCTGACTAGTGATTTGAATTTTTTTTTGTTTGTTACGAAAATTTCGAATCTATCATATATGATTCTTTTATGCAATGAATTATAATTGAGCTAATATCACTAAAAAATATTTTAACATTCAGTGAAACACTTAAACAGACATTCATACTATAATGTTCTGTATAATTTAATATTTAAATGTTATTGCAAAATCATCAATTAGCAAAATTTTAAATCAAAATGGAAAATGTTTTTACAAAAGATATTTGTTTTACCTGTTTATTAGAAGATGAAGTTGTGCTAGAAGAATATGAGGATGACTGCACTGAATTTGAAAGCTGAATGACACCAAAGACTTCATCTATCTTCTTCCGTGCCTCCTCTACATCACAATTAGCTTGTTCAGTTTCAACAGTATATGTCCCTGCTTCACTGCGTTCATCTACATCACTCTGAGCATTAGGGTACTGTTTATCTTTATTCATTTCTTTTGGAACTTCCGGAGATACTTCACCATTTAACATTTTCTTTATCAAAAATGATGTGGAGTCTGTGATTTTTCCGATTTCTTCATTAATGTCTGAAAGAAACGAATCAGATTTCCGTTATGAAAAATTTTAACACTGTAAGTGAAGTGAAAATCTCCAATTCCTTTTTCTAAACACTAATAAAAATGCATAATTGTTGTTGTTCAAAATTAAATTTAAAATGAAATCTATAATTGAAAACATTTTAGTGTAATTTGCTTTACATTTTAGAGAATTGTTCAGGTATAAAAACAGAATTCAACAGGCAACTATATATATATATATATATATATATATATATATATATAGATTCCTTGAATCTAATCCTACAAAACCCAAAGATAAAATCTCTAATGTCTAGGAAAGCAGGAACAGATTTTTCTTACTCAAATCTTTTTCAAAATCAATCCAAAGAGCAGAGAAATTACATAGTAGAATGGAATTCAAAACCTCATTAACATTAAGATAGCCTGGTATGCGTATAAATTTGAACCAACTATGAGTACTTTTTAATTTGGTTAGTTGATTGGGGTTTTATGGCACAAAGACCATATATGGCCAAGATGCAACAAACACAAGATACGAAGGAGGAAAATGAGCAAAAGGTAAAAGTGTAAGTGAGGATCAAACAAAAGGAAGGGAAAGATTACAAGAGGACATTGGGATTGCGATAGACACGTTTCATTAAAAATAACTCCTGGGGGACTTTCTTATGTTAGAAATTTGTTAATTTAATGAAGGGCAATCACATAATTTTAAATATTAAAATTAGAAATATGATTCCAATATTTATTACATTGTATTACCTCATGTATACCATTGTAGTCTTTACACTACCTACAATTTAGTGGCATTTGGTTAGGCTAAAGAAACATTACAGTAGATTCATATCCTTAGCCACAGGTCTCATCAACCAATAGATTTTCCATGTTTTTGCACATACTAAAGCATTTTATTGAGCAGACATGACATTAAATCTTAATTTTGCGGAATGAGGTCTCTCTACCTAAACCTCAATACAGTAATAAAAAGTGAACAACCATGCTTAGTAAATGGGTCTTTTAATTTTTACCTTTTAAGTCAGCGGTTCCAAATTGAGTTCTGGCTTTAGGAAGGGGCGGCTTTGCATCAGTGAGGGGTAACTGGAAAGCAAATAAGATTTTAATGAAATCCAATGATTTTTTGAAATAATACAAACTTTATAATTACAGTAGAACTCCAGTTATCCGGATTGCTTTGAGAAAAAAAAATGAAATCAGTAAATCTGCATTTAAAAGGTTTCATATTGGTGAATGATTTAAACGTAGAGGACGAAGTGTCAGTTGAGGATCACAAGAAACATCAGTGAAAATTCCTGGATGTTCCGAGTGCAGTGTAGAGGACATAGGCGAGTGATTGGTGTTTGATTCTTCGGACTCTGAATTCCAAATTATCAGTGACGATGAGCTCATTCAAAGTGTAAGAGAAGAACTCATTGATGATCCGGATGATGATGACAACATTACTACTCGACTAGATAATCAGCTAGTTAGGCGTTTGAGTTCCTTGACACGTTAAAATGCATGGAGTGACAGCTGGAGTGAGACCGTCTACAGTAGAGGTGCACAACCTGCGGCCCGCGAATCATCAATTTGCAGCCCGCAAACTAATTTTGACTAAACTTCCATGGCATTAAGAAGCAAATTGACTGACAAACATTTAGAATCAGTCTTAAGAGTTTCTACTAGCAGTATTGAACCTAACATACCTAAATTAGTTAGTAAAACTCAGTATCAGCCATCCCATTAGCAAGGTGTAACATAATTATTGTTTATGGTTTAGAAATTTTAATATTAAATATATTTGATGCTGTAATTTTTATTTCTAATTTTACTAAGGTTTGCGAAGCAAACCAAATGCCATATGTAAAAGGAGTGTTGGTTTGCGAAGCCCCAGGGGTTGGCGAGCGTAAGCGAGCAGGGGGCGGAGCCCCCTAGTATCATTAAAATTTCTGATACTCATCTTTATTGCTCATTGTACTACTACTGTTATTAAATTTATAACCTAAAATAATTTGCTGAAGTACATATGACATTCTTGAGACACATTCTTAAAAGTAATTCTGAATGATTGATCAATGCAAATGTTTGTAAACTTCTTTTTTTTAAAAACTATTCACAATATCATTCATTTAGCTCTGTGACAAGCTACTAGATTTTTTAAGAAAACATTTGTAAGTTTAATCTTTAAAAAAAAAAAAAAAAAAAAAAAAAAAAAAAGTGATTATTTTTTACTATACATATTAAGTGTAATCAGCTGTACATAATTGGGTAGTAACACTTTCATTGTGTCTACATCACAGCTTTCATTGTGTCATCTTAATACAGCATGTTAGGTACAAAATGTAAACAAAATTGCTTTCAGTCATTAAATTACATACTAAAGGAAAATTTGGTTTCTTTAAACTAAGAAATAACTTTTTCATCGTGAATTATACAGATGGGGCCTGGTCATAATTCATCAGGATAATTGGGGTTCTAGTATATTTCAATATTTCTTATATCATATTACTGTGTTTTGATACCTTTGGCAGACTTTTTGCATCCTAAAAAAAGCTACAGATAAATTATGCAACAAAATTAACACAAGAAATTTTTCTTACTTTCTTAGAACTTGACTCAGTTTTACTACTTTTTTGAAATGTCACACGACTTTCAGAATCAGATTTATTTGGAGCAAATTTACTAATGCTATCCCTGATCCCAAGTTTCTTTCGTGGAGTGTTGGCTTCTGTCTCAAAAGCAATCGTGAATGCAGTGGCTGCAGGAGATGAATGGGCTGAACCAGTGTCACGCTCATCACCAGTGTTTGCTCCATAGTTAGGTGGGGCAGAGCAGGAAGATGTTTCACTCCTTTGGCTATAATCTAAGATAAATTTCAATATGAAGATACAGCAAAATAAGAATAAGAGATAATCACAAACCATTGACAACAAAACTAGAGTACACAGGAATTCAAACAGCTTTAAAAAATATATTCATATAATGATAAAAAAGAGGAAGTAAATGTAGAATATGTGGCTAATTATTTGAGTAAAAAATAAAACCAACATGCCTGATCTATTTTCCAATTTTAAGTTCAGTACTATTAAAATAGTGCAAAAGAAATTAAATGTTTCTCATTAAACATCAAGGCATAGAATCAATTAAGTCAAATCTGTGTGAATTAAAGAAAATATTTTCACATTAAAAATTACTACAGGCTCCAAGTCATAAACTAGACCTAGGGAAAATAAAAAAACCAAACTTCAACAATTAAATATTTTAATATTATGGTACTAAAGAAAAGATGGTTGGGTTTGAAACTGGTCATTATTCGCTAAAAACGGACAAGACCTATGGCTTAAAGTGGATTCTAAAATATTAACATACATAAACAAAACAGGATTTGAACCAACAGCTTGTTGAACCAAAGGTCACAGTGCTCTCACTCATCTACCAATAAGTGAAAAGCAGCTTCATTATTAACTCCCAAATTTATTTATTTTATTTTTCAGCCTTTTTACCATCTTGTTTAGATACTAACTAGAGACAACTTAAAAAATACTGAAAACTTCAGATATTCAGAAAGATCCTTCATATTTTGATTAAAATAAGACAAGCAAGAAAAATTTTCAAGTATTACATAGACAATATACTACAAAGCATTGGATTTTAAATTCAATTCCATTTGGGAGGAACTGGATTATCAGAGATAAGGAATAATTTATAATCAAGTCTTTCCCCTTATATCTCCAACTTATCAACTCATCAGAACTTCATGGAATTAGAAAATAATTACCAGGACTGTCTGATAAAGTACCATCTTGGCCAATCCAATCCCACTCTTTATCTTGTCTTGTATTAGGGAGATTCAAAGGCAATGTATCAGGTGGATTGTCTTCTCGTGTTAAAATTGGTAATTCACAATTATGTGAATCCTTTTTAGTTGAGGATTCATCAGGTTTCGAATTAGATTTTTCGACTTCAAAATTTTCTTGAGATACATCCTAGTGTAAAATTAAAAAAACATAATAATGAATTACAAGGAAATGTCTAATATACATAACAATAACATTCTTTAATCACACTGATTAGCATATTTGCATTATTAACTAAGTTGGATTTTTCATTTCCATTTTGTTACACCAGTTTCATTAAGTTGAAACGAATGCAACCCCCTCCATACGCGAGAAAAGAAACTAAAATAATAACATTTTACTTTATACATGGATAAAAAGATATCATGTAATCCTAGATATGAATATAGTAGATATACAATCTTTACCTTCACAACTTCTTTTTCTGGACTTTGTAAAGTTTCTTCCTTATAAGGTGATGTAGCACTTGAGCTTTTCTCCAAATAAAAAACATCGGGTCTTACTATGAAGTTAAGAAAACTTTTCTAATTTATTTCATTTTAATAGAAGTAAATAGGGTTTTGATGCAATAAATCCATTACACAAAAAGAAAGTTATTTTGTAATGAACTCATTCAAAATAATGTATACTGGGTTTCTTAGATGGATGAATGCAATTTCTTAATTTTCAGGGAAGAGAATTCAGGCAGAAAATTATAATCATTGGAAGAACTGATAAAAATGCAAACATAAATGCAGTTAATCTACAACGCCAAGAAAAAAACTTCCGAACAAAAAATTAGACATTGATTACCTTTTTTTAAATATACTAGGGGGCTACGCCCCCTGCTCGCCATCCCCTGGGGATTGCTACGCAATACCGTTTGGTTTCATTCCCAAACCAATACTTCTTTCGCAAGTGATTGCACTTTTTTTTACTTTAACACTTAATGCACCCTAAATTAATAGCCGCATCAGTAAAAAATCTTCTGCTCATTGTTCCCTGCACAATTTTAAGTAAACCGTGTTAATCTTCAAACTTTACGATCTGTACTTTGTACTTTCTCGGTAAACCGTCTGAGAACAGAGGGAAAAAAGCGAGCCTTTTTCCTCGCCAAATAAAAAGAAATAGTTTTTATGGCAATTGTTTCTACGATAAATTTGATATCTGGCAAACCCGATAGTCAAAAATACAACCCTCATATGCATGCGAAATTTGCTCCACGAAATAAAAAATACGAAATTTGTGTTGGCAATTTTTTATTACATCGAATTTATTTATGAACCAATTTAAAAAATTAATTGTACCGTAAGAAAGAGTATATTCTGAGGTATGCTGCGATATTTTCAAAATTAAAAACTAATAGTAATACGATATAGATATGACAGTTTTAGTTTTGTATTGGAAATTACGACCTGAAAGTTCCAAAAATTGTAGGACCAACTTTTAGTTGCATCGATTTTATTTAATAACCAATTTAAAAAATAATTATACCATAAGAAAGAATGTAATGTATTCAGTGATGTTCTCAAATTTAAAAAATAATGGTTTTTGCTGTAGATATAACAGTTTTAACAAAATGTAGCGAAAATATCCAAAAATTCTGAATTGTGTATGACCAACTTTTGATCGCATCCAATTTAATTATTAACCGATTTCAAAAATAATAGTACCGTAAGAAAGAGTACATTCTGAGGTATAATGCGATATTTTAAAAATATAAAAGTAATAGTAATCAGATATTAATACGGCAGTTTAAAAAAAAGTAACGAAAATGTCCCGATTTCAAAAAAAATATTATCAAGAATCAAATTGAAATTAAAAAAAAATAAATAAAAAAAAAGACGAGCTGCAAAAATTTACGTTGTGAGGTACTCTTTAAAAAAAACTCACGGCTGAAGACTGAAAATGTGTATGTGTTATGCTCCCTTGTGGAAGAAATTTCGTCTTTTCAATTTTGACACTTAATATACCCTAAACTAACAGCCGCATCGGAAATAAATCTTAATAATTGTCCAGGGAATACAATGAAGAACAAACTATGTAAATTTCGTTTTTTTTCTGATCAGTACTCTCTCGAGGAAACTGTCTAAGAATCGAGCTAAACAACACAGTTTCCAATCCTGCGGCGGTAGCAACTTTTATTTAATATAGAGACACTTTCACCCTCTTCTAATTCACAGTTAATCTTGAGTCAGTTTGAAAAAAAAATGCTTTTGAAAGAAAATGAGAATATAGTTACATCATTATTCCTTAGTAATGCTATGAAAGATTTTTATACATATTTAATGGCAGCCTATTTTTATATATTTCACTTTCCTTTTCATTTTCAATGTGAATTTTAAAATGATAACTAAATTTGAATTAATCCGTTCAATTGATTAGACATTCTTTGGAATCAAGAAATATGCTGTTTTTCAAACAAAAAAAAAAAAAAAAAAAAAAAAATTGAAAAATTAGTTTAATTCTATTTTAAAAACACCTTCAATCATTCTTTTTATTACATTAAGGCTATTTTAACATCTATTTTTTCCAATTCCACACAAATCATTAAAATACATAAAAAAACAGAACCTGAACCCACATTCTGTTGAACCAAGGGTCAGTGCTAACTCACTCATCTATCAACAAGTGAAAAGCAGCTTCATTTTCAACTTCATAATTTCAAAAAAACCCTTTCAAATAGAGTATTTTGATGAAAAAATAAGAAAAGCGTGACTAAAAATTTCATTCAGTTTTAGTTCAGGATTACAATTGAGTATTGTTAGATTAGAGCAGTGGTCAACGATGAGATTGATATTGACCCTCAGGGGTCAATGAAAAAAAATCTTATCAGGTAATGAAAATATCAAAAGTGAAAATACAAGATGAACTTATTGAATTGTCAGTTGATCTTGAAGCCAAAGAGCCTTTTAAATTTGGGACTTTAAGTTACTTTTGAACAATATAAAAGTTGAAAAAAATATTAAAAACACTTTCTGAAGAGCTACTTCCTTTAACTTGCATTTGAAGCTTGGACATGGTTTCAGCCATGTTAATTCCATTTTACAAAACAAAGAAATAAGCTAGACATAGAATTCTATGTCGATTTAAGGCTGCAACTTACTAATTTTGAACCTTACATTGCGAATATTACCAAGAGTCACAAAGCACACACATCACATTGACTACATTAGCAAATTCTGTACCGTTCATAAAAGTCTTAATTTCATATACACAGTCCAGTCACATTAATATGACTACCACCTACTTTCGACGTCAACGTGAAATAACCAATCACAAAAGGCAGGTGGCAGCACATTGCAGTGGAGTGTATATAAAGGATGTCCTAGGGCATCGGAAAACATTTCAATCGTTGGCGAAATGCAGAAACGTAGCGATTTATCCGACGTCCAAAAGGGCATGATTATTGGCTTTCGGGCCAAGGGTGTTAGCATTTCGGAAACTGCTAATTTTGTGAACTGTTCGCGTGCCGCCGTGGTAAAAGTATACCGTGCATGGCAAAATGGCACTATCCAAAATCAGCGGCATGGCACATGTGGTGCACCACGGGCCATAGATGACAGAGGGGAATGAAGGCTACGGAGATGCGTTCGGGCGAATAGATGTGCAACTGTTGAGCAACTGACCGCCCAGATGAACCAAGGGGCTACCAAGAGCGTATCCTCAACAAAGGTTCAGCGAACATTGCTGCGCATGGGCCTCCGCAGCAGACGCCTGGTTAATGCACCTATGCTGACTGCTGTTCATCGGCGACGAAGGCTGGAATTTGCACGCCAGTACCGCAACTGGACGTCCACAGAGTGGCGACAGGTGGCTTTTTCCGATGAATCACGTTTTATAGATGGACTTTGGCGTATACGGCGTGAAACGTCTGAAAGCAAACACCCTGCAACAATTGCCGGAAGGATCCTTGCTGGAGGAGGGAGCATTATGGTTTGGGGAATGTTTTCCTGGTATTCACTGGGTACACTCATCATTGTGGAAGGCACGATGGATCAGCACAAGTACGCATCTGTCCTTGCAGACCATGTCCACCCCTACATGCGAATTATTTTTCCTCAGAATGATGGCATCTACCAGCAGTACAAAGCGAGGTGTCATACAGCTCGCAGTGTATGTGTGTGGTTTGAAGAGCACCAGGATGAGTTTACCGTACTCCCCTGGCCAGCAAACTCACCGGATTTAAACCCAATCGAGAATCTGAGGGACCACCTCGATCGGGTTGTTCGCGCCATGGATCCTCAACCGCGTAATCTAGCGCAGCTGGCCATGGCACTGGAGTCGGCATGGCTCAACATCCCAGTGAACACCTTCAGAAACCTAATTGACTCTCTTCCTGCACGTCTTGCAGCAGTCCGCGCTGCCAAAGGTGGTTATTCTGGCTTTTGACAGGTGGTCACATTAATGTGACTGGACTGTGTATATAGGAAGATTGTGATTGTTATATTATAAATATTATATTCTAGCCACTGTGTGGTTGGCCTGTGCAGTGATGTAAGGTATTAATCTGATGTAAAATTTTCCGCAGATTTCAAATCCGTTGAAATTTTTACTCTATTTTTAACGATCTAGGAGATAGAAAAAAGAACTACATAACTAAAGTTAAAACTTTTTTTTATCTGCTGCTGGAAAATCATTCCTTGGTGCAAAATGAAAGTGGAAGCAGAAAAAATAAATTTAGAATCTTGTCCGAGTTCCCTGTGATGAAAAAAAAATTGGCATGGTTGCATAGGCTGACGGCAAGGTCACGTGGGTAGAAAAAGTCTAGATTTGGGTATTTCTTCTTTTGTCCAGAGAAACGTGTTTGAAGAACCATGTAGAGAATAAAACTATTAAATTCATTTACAAATATTCTAGATTGAATTTTAAAATTCGCCACGACTCAAAAATTGCAAAAAAAAAGGACTACCCGTTTGCCAAATCTCATTGCTGTAAGTACCATGGAATCGTCAGGATTTTGCGTCCACGAAAAAAACAAACAGACAAACACTTCCTTTTATAATATTAGAGATTTATAAATATTTTATACATTTATCTCTCCTCTGAAATATGTAATGTTAAGAGGTAAAAAAAAAAAAAAAAAAAAAAAGCATCTCTTTCAACATGTTTTAAACCAGTATATAAATATGCAAGTGACCTCTTATAACACGGTCAAATGGTATTGAGTTATAAGGAAACTGCTATACGAAACATGGAGGTCAACAATTTTGAAAATTTGATACCATGTTTTTGGAAACGGTGGTATAGGATAGTTCATGTTGTATAGAAACCGTTTTAACCGAAACTTAGGAATTATTTTGAAGTAGAGATTGCGTTCCGTGCAGGAAACTAAACCGTGTTATATGGAGTACTAAAAACATAGAAAGAGTTAACATATTTATTTGTATTTTAAATAAAGTTACATAGTAGATCATTAAATAATATAAGTAAATTCATGTTTTAAAAACATTTTAACTATGTATTAAACCGTGTGGACGTGTATAGGGCACACCCAATACACAAACCAGACAGATGAACAGACAAAACAAAACAGACCAGACAGAATAGCGCGCAAGAAGGGTCCAAAGCGGATAGAAAACTTGAAATAGGTCAAAAATATTCAGTGTACAAACACTCCATTCATATTTATATAGATTATCATTGTTATCGTAAACAGTGTAATATGGAGAACCTAGGTTCATTGGAAGCGCACATTTAGAGCATCAACTGCCTTTAATTCAGAGACAGAAAATGCTTATTTACATGATAAGAAATTGTCATATTGTAATCTGCTTAAGACCCATATAGCATTATGAAAATGATTATAATGTTTGCATTTTTGACCTAAAAACCAATAGTTAGTCTATATATATATATATATTGTCAATTTGAGTTACTGCTCTAAGCTAACACACATTTTATTTTTGTAGTTTATTCTCTTACTAAAGTCTTAAGGAAATACAAAACAAATTTTTACTGATAATAAAGATGGCTAAAAAATTACATTTTGAAATGGATTTATACTTTTATAGCTATGAAAGAAAATAATATTGCCTACATAATAGTATTTTATAAAATACCTTTAAATTCCATTAGAGCAAGTTAAACATTCTAAATCATTAAATCATTTGCAACTGTAAACATCTGGTGAAGTACAAAAAAGGTAGTGTATAACATATTACTACACAACTAAAAAAAGGCATGATAGTGTGACAAATACTTCCAACTGTATTTAAATGAATCAGACACAGAATATTGTCTTGAAATTTTAATTGACACAAGGGACATTACACCTTTTTACTCCAATTAAATATAAAAGTTATTTTGTGCTTAAGTTTTGTAGAAGGTATTAAAAATTGGCATTGCAAATAAATTCTTTATGATATGTTCCTTTTTATGATAAAATTGCAAAAACGTTTATTTTCACACATCTGTTACTCATTATTCTTTAGTCCTAATAAAAATTTGATTTGTTCCCACATAAAACACACAAATAATTAAGGTTCAAAGTTTTCAAAACAAAACAAAAATCAATTAATTACTATATAATAATCAATAAAGGATATCATAGCCAAATCTGATGCAATCTAGGCGTTTCAGCTTCACATACGTCTGTTCTGGAATTCTTATCCCATTCACGTACGTCTAAAGATAATTTTAAATTAAAGCACATAAGAATGAATATCAAACATTTCATACAATAAAAGCAATTTTTTATAAATTAAAAATCAGTATACATTTGTAATTTGTTTTACATCAATCTAAATATTTTTTATGTATTGTGCCTTTTTCTTACCCCAGTGAGACTATTCAAATCCTTGATGTGAAACTTTTGTTCGCCAGTGTTATAGCACAATACTGCATGCCGTTTATCAGCACTTGCAGCCTAGGAATATAAATATATAGTAATAAGTTTTACAAAGGTGGTATAAAACTATAAGAGAAACATTAAGAAAAAGCAAACACAGGTATGCAATTTACGTAATCACATTTAACCTTTATTTTCCAATTACAACTGCATTGGCATAGATGATTTCAAATTTCTTTTTATAAATGAGTATTTTTAAGTAACCATGGTACTTAAAAATTCACAACTTAACATTAATTCAATTGGAATTATAGCTACTTTAAACTATTACATGGTGATCTTGTTTAAACCAGTGACCTAAAAAATGTTCAAACAATTTTTATTTAAAGTTTTATTCAAATACTATACAAAACTCACTTGCAACACAATATCACATTCTTCTCGTCCAATAAATATCATCCCATGAGATAAGTCATGGGTGCGCCCATCCTTGCCAACAAGCACCCATGAGTTATCAGCTTTTTTGCTCATGAGTCAATTGTTGAATTTCAAACTGTCAATATGTCAGAAATAGGATCTACTTCTGAACATCGATGTTTCAGTTTCTATATAAGTTCCAGGAATAAAAATTAGAATACCTTGATGAATTGTTCTAGATTCACTAACCTAAAATAAGAATAAAAATTTTAAGAGCGAGAATTCAATACATATATATAAAAACTAAAACAAAGGCGTAGGTGTTAAAAAATACTGAATCAGAATTTATCTCTCTACTGATAATTAGATTCAAAGTTTTCTCATTTTAAGAATGAACTTTGAACTTCAGGTAATCATTCATTTAAATTCTATTTTTAAGTTACACTGCCATCTGTAGGTATTTGACACAAAAGCACAGAAAAACACCTAAAACCTTTTAAATAAAAAATAATTAAAAGCCTAAAATTAGCAAGAATTGTGCTTAAAGAAAGCAATTCAAAATAGAAAAATTAACTATTCCCTCTTCTGTCATACACTTTGTCAGCAATTTAAACTCAGCAAAATCAACTGCGCAATATTTTAAGCAAATAATTTTTATTTGACATATATTTGCATCCACAAATTTTATGCTTTTTAGTTTCAAGCAACTGATAGGTTGGTATTCTTACAGAGATGTCAACTACTATGGATTCTCTGTAGTTTCTAAGGAAAAATTCAATTTTAATTATTTTTCACAACACCTAAGTTTTTATTTATTTGAATGTATACAGTTTAGTCTCCAATCTAAAATTTTCCGAACCTTAAGGATTACAAATTTTGGATGAAAACACAGTTTAAAAATTTACAACACGCGTTAACTGTTATCATAAGAGAACAAACACATCTATGACTCAATCCCAATAATTTAACTGACGTCCGATACCCCAGTGTTTGTTGACCCCCCCCCCATCATTTCTATTTTTAGAAACTAGTTGGTGGATCTTTTTTTGATTAAAATTTGATTCACAAGTTTTTAAATGTCTTTAAAATATAAATTGTTCTTTAAGTAAACAAATTAAATTTACTCATTAATATATATTTTATAATGTTAACATGTCTTTAATTGGTAGATATTCTCTCTAATTAATAATGCTGAAAGGGCTGAAAAAGTAGGTTGAAACTTACCAACCTTACCTTTCATAAAAAAAAAAAAAAAAAAAAAACATTTTATTAAAAAAAATTACATTTTTTACCCAGTTAACTTTATTTCTGTATTTTTTTTTACTATACTAATTTTTTTGGTAAATGGGAGAGAGTGCTTACATTTAATTACTAAATGCTTTTTTATGAACATAATTTAAATTTTTTAGTAATGAATAATTTTTTCATACTCAATTATTGGTTCTATGTGTTTTCATGTATGATATACCTTACCTACTGTAATTGTAAATAATACAGGGCTCCTAACAGGTTTCAAGGTCTAAAAAATTGAACCGAAAAAGTGACTGATCAAGCAGAAAAAAGTGAATAATCGAGCAAAAAAAAGCAACAAATAACAATAATGCCAAATATATTCAAGTATAAAGATAGAAAAGAAAAAGATCCTCCTCATCCACCCCTATCTCTTTCTTTGGAAGGATATTTTTATTTTCTTTGTTTAAAAAGTACATCATTTTAAAATATTAACATTAAAAAAAAAAAAAAATCGTAATTATGATTTTTTAATTTGTTTATTTTTGACACAGCTTGAAGAATTTCTTCCTTTTCTTTGAAAGATTACGTCTCATTTTTTGCTGTTGAAAAAGTCTGAAATTAATTTTGTCTTTTTCTTCTCAATAGAAGAATGTGCATTTTTAAAGCCTGTCTTTGCTGACCAGAATCATCTGAGACATTTGCCACTCCTTCAATCATTGCCTGAGCAAGTGCTGCTTAAAATCTTTACTTTCTATTGCCTTCTTGAGCCTATCATTGGCTTCCTTTAATAATTTTGAAGCACTGACCAACGCCTCATCCTCACGCATAATTTTAAGTTTTCGTTCTTCTTCTCTAGCACCTTTATATATATATTCTCTGCTTCCAGTTTATCTTCTTCTTTCCTGTCCTTCTCTAATTTTTCTTGTGCCTTACGTTTTATATCTTCTAAATAGATATTGTAGGCTTTATATGCAATCCTTCCCATATGCATTAGCTTTGATGTGATCGGCACCAAATAGGGTTGATTGTCAAAATTTACCAAACTACTTTTAACCGTCATCAATGCATTGAGTGTGCATTCTGACATTGATGCTCTGTCTCCTGTCAAAGCTCTTGCTGAGGCTGAGAAGCCACGTTCAATGTCAGCACTATCATGAGAAAGTGACATAGCAGCCTTCACTAGCTTTGACACAACTGGGTACTTAGGATCTACACCACTAATGTCTTGCAGTCTGAAGAACTGGTTCCAGTTTACATCAATAGGCTTCATTCAAGATCCTTCTTCCTCAAATTCTCTTTGGAGTAATTTCCCCTCAACCCGTAGTATGTCTGTCGGGACATCCTACGGCATTGCTCTTGCAACTTCTAATACTTGTCGAACACTCTCGCCACTGAGTCTCTCAAGAGTACCAAGACAGGATAAACTTTTAAGGAGAGATGAACTTAAGGACTTCTTCAAAAGATATTTAACACTGGCAATGTAATGCTTCTGAGCCCTTAGAAAAAATAAATTCCTTTCCTTCTTTTTCACATTCTGTAACCGCTGTAGAACTGCTTCCCTTAAACTTCGTCTTACTCATCAGAAAATTTCTAGAACTTGCTGCTAATACACCGCGGGCAATGTGAAGTATCCTTTTACAATTGAAACAAATTAAATGTGAATGGTTGGTTCATTTGGGATTATGGTTCTAGCGCCATATTTGGACAATTAAATGCTCATGAAAAAAGCAAACAGCACTGGAGCAATACAAACAGGCTATTGATAACTGTTCGGGATCAACTCTAAAGGGAAAATGATATTTGGAAATTCCGAAGCCTCGTTTTATAATTATATATATATATAAAAATAATAAATAAATTTTAAAAAAATATATTAAAAAACAAACAAACAAAAAAAAAGTGGAAAATAGTTTGCTAGCAGAATACACATTCACAATCTGGGACAAAGGGGAAAAAATGTTACAATTGTGGAAAAACGAAACAAACTTTTTGATTGTCATAAGTTAAATGCCAAGAAATGTTTTAAATGTAATTCTTTTAATGGATACATTGGAAGAGACTGTTTAAAAACCCATCAAGTTAAAAGTATTATAGTTGCGAATTCCTGAAAACTTCAAAATTATGTTATCTTTAACGATTCGGAACACATTGCCTTAGTAGACACAGGTTAGCAAGGTGACAATGATCAAAGAATTATGCAAGCTCAAAAACACTACATTGATTACAGACAATAAAAATATCATTAATAGGTATAAGTGGTGATAAAATTACTCGTATTGGATACTTCAATGCCCAAATTCATAATGTTGATGCAATTATATTGAGAAATGTTTACGCTCTTACAGATTTATGCAATAATTTTATGATTGGAATGGACGTTCTTTAATCTTAATCAAGTAAATTTAAATACAATGAAACAAAACAGGAAACGACAGATTTGAAAATGAACAAAATTTTAAACAATGAAATTCCTAAATCCACTTCAGCAAATTATTTTCTCGAAAATCTTGAAAGCTACAGCAACCCACTTTCGGAAACCCTAGACGAATAATTTCTGACAGAGACAGTGCTTTTACCTTCAAAGAAATTGAAAATCCTTGTGGAGAAGGTACCGAACATTTGCAAATTACAACCAGAATACCCAGAGGCAGTGAGTTGAACATTATCACTAAACTCTATAAACGAGCTTATTAAATGGCTCAAACACATTGCAACAGTAAAATACATAATCAACAGTATATCTTTAAGCATCAAATGTACACTTTTTGAATTTTAGGTTTGTGTAAGAATGAAATCTAGAGATGACTACCACATCAAACTAATATTAGACAATGAATACCTTCAATCCATAATGAATGACAAAGTCATTCTTTGCAATGCCCAAAGGAACACCTTAAAAATTCAAGCAGAAAATATGTGACAGTAGAACAAACAAAGAAAACCAGCACATTCACATGAAAATTTTTTAGGGTCCATACAAAATTAGTCAATTAATGCCCTTCTGGATGTTAAGTGGGCATCATCTTTGAGTCTGAAATTTCCATGCTTAAATTTAACAAACCATCTTCGAACTGTGGCCTCAGAAACAGCACTATGTTCATATACAGCACACATTTTACGAGCAGTCTGATTACCATTTTTTCCATTCTTAAAATAAAAGAGCATAATATGACGAGAATGAACTCTTTTTCTCCATTCATAGCACTGCAGTGAAAGAAAAATTATGACACAACACATGGTATAATTATGCAGCGTAAGCAGAAAAGACCGAATCTAAATATATGCTTCAATCAAAGTCACTCCTTATCAGCGGTAGCAAAATAGTAACAAAGCTAGCTTCGATTTGAAAATGCGCAAAAAACATTCGGGATGACCCAATATATATAGAGGTTAAAATTTACATTAGCGAAGTTAAGTATAGATATATGATCCCACTATTGTAAAGTTTCATTCATCTTTCTGTTGTTATTTGAGATATCAGTATGTTTATCATCCATTTCTCATGGTAAATTAAAAGGTATTCTTTGTAGCTGATCAATTACAATGGTTGGGTTTTTGTGATGCAAGGTCCATATATATACACAGAATGAAAGGTTTACTGACAGAAGAGAGAAACACATAAACAGAGGAATTGTACCTGTGGCCCCCTACAACTTGCAATGGGATACCCACTGAGTCATGACAGCCCTGAAGCAATTGGGTAACTTGCAATCTGTAACCTACAGCAAGCAATTTGCCTATGCTCTCTGCTGGAGTCTTTTCAATCATATGTTCTTTATTAAGAGGCTGTGAATGTAGTTACCCACTTATTAAATCTAACATAGTCAAGATTTGGCTTTCAAATTGTCACTAATTAGTGTTGCTTTTGGATTAAAAAGCAACAACTAGCCTTATCAACTTTTATAATTTGTATTGAAAGTATTAGAAAAATATGAGGATTCTATAACTTTTATAGGTCAGTTACTCACAAAAGCAATACAAGCAAATAAAAATTCACATAAGTATATACTCAATTCCCAGAAATACAAATATTGACGACCAGCTACAGGCTCAAGCCCAACAAGGCTGGTCCTTTGTTTATGAATTCTCCAATTCCCACTGACTATCCAATTGTGTCTTAAATTCGTACACTCCCTTTGAATTAACTATATTTTCTGGCAACGCGTTCCAACTGTCTATTACCCTATTAAGGTAGTAGTTTTTCCTTAAATCCCGATTAAAATGTGTCTTATTCAATTTATACCCATGGTCCCATGTTCTGTTATCCCTATTGAAATTTAAGCTCTCTGTGTCCCCTTGTTTTACAAACTCGAAAAGCTGAATCAAATCCCCCCTCCTTCTTCTTCTTTCCAGTGTATACATGTTTAGCTTACTTAAACGTTCATTATAGTCGAAATTTGCTAGCCCCTTTATTATTTTTGTAGCTCTGTGCTGAATTTTTTCACTTTTTGATAAAAAAAAATTTCCCTCTGACAATAAATCATATATTTTTATGTATACCTTTCACTAACTTTATTTCACTCTTTAAACAGTTTTTAACATGCTACTTTTAAAATACCACGTCAGTAATGCTCAGTTACAATCTTGTTTTTTTGTAAGATGTTTCATTGTTTTATAAACTAATGTATACACTCAAGATCAAACTGGTCAGTGACAGGTGTAGAGAAAACACAACCCTATGAAGGTGGATTCATTTGTTTCAATAAATAATTTATTCGGTTTAAAAAGTTTTCAAAGCTGTTGAATATGAAAAATTAAAACAATTTTACTCCAAGAAATTTTTTTAAACAGGTCAATGTATTTTACATCCTTTTAAACGCAACAACAAAAAAATAGTTCTCTATATATTAGGGAAGGGTTATCCGTTGAATGGGATAGGTGTGGTTAAATGATTTATTCATTAGGTAAATATTTTTACAAAAATATTACAGTTTGGAAATATAATTAGGGTATATGTTAGTGATTGGCGTAAACAAACACATTAAATCATTTCAACGTGAAAAAATAACATCGTTTGCAGATCCAAATAATGAAAGGTGGAACGAGACCTCCCATTACAAATAGATGTAATTATTGATCACTATTCAAACAATCTGAACTTTTTTAAACAAGAGTAGAGGTTAAGTTTATAAGTATCAATAAACTTAATATTAACGATAATAATGCCATAACACAGGTTACAATGGATCTTATTTTGTACAACATAAAAGCATTTTATTAAAGATATTGAGAGTTCTTACTTTTATCAGTTTGCACTTGTTTGTAGATCATTCCAAACAGTTTTTTCTTCGAATTAATGCAAATACATATTATGATAACACGGAAATTTTGAGTCCGGCAATATATTTTACATTTATTGAAGACTTCAGGCAGAACAGAAGCAGAAATGAGAACGGAATTACTTGCACAGTTACAGTCATACAGGATATCCTTAGATTCGAAACCAAAGTGTGAAATGTTTGATATTCTTGCCGTTTATGAACTGGCAATCAAAACTAGCTATTATAATCTCTTTGAAATACATTTATAAACAAGCAGAATGAATTTGCTATTTTATGTCAGTAAGTAAAGATTCTATGGGTCAGTGAGTCGTTTATAAAATGCTTAAGAACTTGTTAATCTCGATATTATTAAGTATACATAAAAAAAATTGCTACCTTTTAAGAATAAAATGAAAGCACAGTGTTTATTGGAAACATGACGCATAATACGGGGGCGTAAAACGTGTTCCTCCGGTAAATGTAGAGTGCCTATAGGTAAATGGTGAAAACCGTATTCATTGTATAGGCCATTTGCATAATCATTGTTATAAAAAAGGAAATTCCCCCCCTAAATATCCTGGCACGTTTCAAAACGGATTATGAACCAATACAATTAGTCAGGTATCTAAAACACAATTCAAGTATTTTTTTGTAATTGAACAAATGACTGTCAGACACAGCATTTCTTGCATTCGTGAATAATTGTATACTTCATCAATGAATCTTACGTTTTAAAGTTTGAAAACCACATCACACAGTCTGAACATTTCTTGTTGGTACTTAATGAGAAAAGTGATAGATCCAAATGGCTGGAGTTTCGTTCAAAAATTTTATTTCAAGAATTCCAAAATTTCTATTTTTTTATGGCAACAATAAGCACGTCATACCTTCACGTTTATCCACTTCCATATAAACCTTGACGTTTATCAACTTCATTCTTAGTGTACTGTCGGAATCTTTTTTAAAGCGCTAGTTCTTTGCAATTCATTGTTACAAATTTGGTAAGCAACACAAAGTTTATTAAATATTATTAGCCAAGCCTGACCATTGTTGATTTGTTTACATTCGATGCCTTCATCTATACTGCAGTCTGCAGTTTCGCCATTTTCATTTGTGGTTAATATTTTATCGAATTCTGTTATTGCATTCTGCTATAGATGTTATCACCAATACTTGTGTTTTTAGTTTTCAATTCATTTTTAATTTTTTGATTGATTATTATTGGTTGCCTATAAGTTTTTATTGGTTCGAATTATACCGGTAATGAATAGGCGGGGTTTTAACGCTGTTTCCCCCAAAATATAACTTGACGAAAACAATGGAACGATGTTTGTTTCGACTAATGTCTAGCAACTTTGACACACTGCTCCATCACTTGAGACAATGCTTGAATTGAAAGCAACTAAAAATTGTTGTTCCTTTATAGAGGCCTAAGATTGTAGAACAACTTTAAACTGGACGTTTGCAAATAAATAGCAATTTCTTTGAAAGTGTCTAAATGATGCAAATCGTATTGCAAAAAAATATTAGTTCATTAAGTCAAATCTTGAAAGCAGCAAGAATTTAAAATATTGACTGAAAATTACAACTTGCAATTTTCTTTTTATAATTATTAGACTTGGAAGATATTAAATAATACTTGACATGCTAAAAATTTCGATCAAATTTTATCGACATTTTCTACATTACTTATTTTGTCAAAGTTAGATTGGTAATTTTAAAATCAATACTTGTGGAATGTTTCTAATATTTATCACATGTTTGTGGGAATCCAGGCTCCAATGATGTAAATATAAGAACCTTAAGCATTTGGATACCTAGGACTTGGCCCCTCATTAAGTAAGCCTAATAAAGAAGATTGAATCAATGTATAGTTGCTTGTGTTTGTAATATTTATCCTTAAAACATTTTGGGGTCATAGGAATACAATTTTTAGGGTTCCAAGGGGTTTATCACATTGTATCCATGATGGTGTTTTTTTAAACAAGACATGTCACTCAATTGAAAATGTTGCATCTCTTGGTTTGGGGTCACAAGTAGCTTGGGCTAGAGTGCCTATATAATAAGAGTGGCGACAAGGGACCAAATTTGGCCCCATGCGCATGCACAGCGCCATTTTTCTATCTGAATCGTCTGGAAGAAGGTTGCTGGGCGAATTAATATATCATTTCAGGGAGAACAAAAAGCATGACTTATAATATAGATACATTCGGTATAAATCATATAAACGCTCAATTACATGCGTAATTGATGAGATGGATTGCACAACGCGCTAACTTAGATTGCGGAAAACACCATGTTGTTCAAAAAAGCTATTTCCTTAAAAAGTCTTCAAATTTATACTGACAAAACACTAAAATAATAATAATTAAACATTCTAGAACACAAAATGGAAAATGAAAAAGCTATATTTTCTTTTTAATTTAAGATACACACGTTTTTCTTGAACACCCAAAAAGTTCCCATGTTAAGTCTACGGGAGCTAGGAAAAGACCGCCTCGGGTGGTAGAAAAGGTCTCTAAGCCAATCAGAAAGTGTTTCCATAATGTCGCCACTCTTATTATATAGGCACTCAAGCTTGGACTGCTAGAAGTTAGTGTGTGTGCCTGTGTTGGGATGACGATAACACAGCAACAACTTTGCTTTCTGAAAACAAGTTAAAAATAGGTTTTTTAACAGGGTATCAGTTAAATAAAACAACCCCACTTAGGTGCATTGCTTCTTGCAGTATTCAATCAATTAATTTATAAAGATAACCAATAGTTTAAGATAAAATCTCAAAAAAAAAAAATTTCACCAAAGCAAAATATTAATTTAGTATTATGTATGTAAATTTTGATGAAAAGGCAGATAATTTTTGTGGTTTTGCTCTGAAAACTGGTTTTTGAATTTATTTCCAGCAAGTTAAGAGAAATATTTTGAAAATGTACTGTTAATTTTGACTTCAATATAAATTTTTAATCTGTTTTTCTTTTTCCAGGAAAATTTTTCCATTTCTTTCATAATCCAAAATGGTAAGCAATCATTTTTCCTCTATCATTTTACAACTTTTACTAAAATAATTTACTATAACTTCTGTAATTTTAAAACTTAATAATAAATGTTTTCTCTCAAGGCTGCTACACATTAGGCCAGTAATTTAGTCGAGTAGTGAGTAATTTAGTAACTAAATGTGTTGGGACAAAACTATTTAGTCGAGTATAGTAAAACGATTTAGTGGACTCGATCCAGTCAAATGGATAGTAGCCGCACGAGTAGTGCCTCTCAGCCCACTCTACTAGCCACTGGTGTGCGGTGCCACTAGACGGGTGTGAATGCTTCTGTTTAGTAGAGTTCATTAGTTATATTTGTTTTCATTCCGCAAGGTCTTTCTTGTGATTTTTGTTAAAATATGCCTATTACATGAGTTTTAAATTTTGGCAACAGTTTGTTGATCGTCTGTCACACAGATTTTTTTTTTCGCTGTAATTTAAATTCGTTCTTTTTCTTTAGTCAATAAATCTGTTCTGTTCAAATGTTTCACGTTTTTTATTCCCTTAAAATAACATTTTTATTGGCAACATGATTTGTTGGAGTGATGGTACTACGATCAAATTTGTTAGTGCTTGTGGAATGAGAAGTCTTCCCAATGCAAAAATAAAGCATCCAAGGAAGTTACAATCGATGAGTTAGAAAAAGCAATGGGAATACCAGAGTTTCACGAGAAGGAAATTAAAAAAAAATTTATAACATTAGGAAAGTATTTTGTATTTATTTCTATACTAGCAGAATTAATTACATGGTGTTGCTCTGGTTGAATTAATTAAAAAGTGATATGACTAATCCCTGCTCCTCCGTAAAAAATTGCTAGCTTCATTTAAGTGTCCAGAAAATAATTTGTAATGTTTTAACTTTATCATAGTTTCTATTTACTTCGGATGCAAATATGCATACATGATACATCCATCGATATACTCTATTTCATATAATCTTTTCCAACGTAATTCAGCCTCGCTTTCCGCATCATGTTTAGCAACTAAACCGTGTGTGAACAACCACTCCCCCACTTGCCGTTTTCTCATTTAGTAGAGCTACTAAGTCACTCGCTACTCAATTTAATTACTAACCTAGTGCATAGCAGCCTTTAAGTATCAAATAAAAGTAACTTTCACTTGCATTGAATAAAAAACATAGTTTACTAATTGAGAAGAAAATTCAGGATGTGCATTTAATAGCTTTTTGAATTTTGTTAGGTTTTTTATTTCTTTAAGTCTGTTAACTACATTGTGGACCCTTCTACTATAAAAATAGAGAAATTCATGAAAAGAACATAACATGCTCTTTCACTGACCAAAACTGATAATTTTGGAAGGACCATGTAAAGTTGTCCATGAGGAACTTTTTACTTGGGTCAACTTCAGCTTTGTTAAATGTCTGTTCCTTAAAAATACTAAGCCTGTTCATTTGATATTACTAATAAGTCAGGGCACGATAAGTTGCCATGGCACCTAAAAAATTTGGTCTGGCACCTAGATTTTCTGTTACTGTAAAAAAGTTTATTTCTCATTTAAAAAAAAAAGATTTTTTAGGCCTTAAAAAGTCAAAAATGTAGCAAAATGTCTAATGTAGATAGTAAAAATGTTATTTTTTATTGCCTTAGTTACCCTATAAATAGCATAATTATTTACTGCACGTGTGTGCAATGAGTTCTGCTATACACTCAGTGTTCGAAAAAATATTAGTATATGTTATGTATTGCAAAGGTCAGGGTGGCGACAGAACCGGGAAATCGGGGATTTCTCAGGGAAGAATCATTTTCTGGAAAAATCGGGGAAAACTCAGGGAAGTTTCGTTTAATTCAGGGAAAAAAATTAAATCAGCTACGCCAGTCTTGTCTGGGGATACGCAGCAAAAACTACCCTCCAAAAACTTGAATCTCTTCAAAATTCTACTCTACGTATTATCAGTGGTTACCCCTGGTACTACCGAAACGCTAAAATTCGCGAAGATCTTGAAATTACCGAACTTAAAATTTACTTCAGTAAACTTGCTACTAATTTTTATGCTAATCTTGAATTAATTGATAACCCTGCCATCCAGTGTATCCCCAGATATGACCCTCGTCAACCCGAATATAATAAGAGACCCAGAGTCATTCTTAATCCTTAATGTTCTTACTATCTAAATCTCTCCTGCTTTATTTTTCTTTTATTTTATTTAATAATTCTTAAGCCTTCCTTGTCATCTTGCATCTTATGTACTGTACCAATTGGACTCGTCCTTGATCTGCCCAATTTCTAAGCCACCTGTTTTTCATTGGTCAACCAACTGCACTCACTCTACCTTACATATTTCAGTGAACTCAAAACCTGCTCAGTTCCCAACTACTTTCCGAGGGAGATAGAAGGCCTTCGGCCTAAGTTCTCCAGCTCACCCATTATTTCATTTCATTTCAGGAAAAAAGTTGGAATTTCGTTTTGCAAATGGCACCCATTTGGTACTTTTCCGTTAGACATGCGGGCGCCACTTTGAACCAAAATCAAAATGTCGCCAATTTTGTTTTCATTCCGAAAATGAGAAGTGTATTTTTTAAAAGAAAGAGAAATGTATACAACTCTTTTTTTCATCCAGAAAAAAAGAGTTGTACACATTGTATACTGTTTTATTTAACCTGTAATGGCCGGAAACCCTGTAACCGAAGTCTACAACTGTGCCACGTTCCCTAATGTCAATAATAGGAACGTAGTGCCTTGCGGCTTTGAAAAATACTGACGGCCGGAAAAACCTGCAAAAGTTAAACATCCGGTTTCAATTAAATCAACATTTTAAAAAAATCTTTTTTTTTTCCTTCTAAAATACCTAGATTGACGATTTTGATTTTGGTTCAAAGTTGGGCCCGGCTAACGGAAAAGTTCTCATTTATAGATTATGCATATTTTTTTTTAATACGTGTAATAATATGTGTTAGAAGTTCTTATTTTTTTCAAAAATTTTCGAACTCGAGTGTTTTTTTTTGGAAAAGTTTGCGTTGCCTGTTGCAGTTCTTTTTGTGATGGATTCGTCACTGTCAAATGCGGCCAAAATCGTCTGCAAATCAGCGTGACGTCACAATCTCCTATGAAAATATAAATATTTAATTGAAAAATTATTTATTAAAAGGAAATCAAACGTATAAGGTTGTTAACTGGTGTAAAATTTTCCGCAGATTTGAAATCCATTGATATTTTCATTTTATTTTAAACAATCGCTGAGTTACAAAAAAGCACTGTAGAACTCCAGTCATAACTTTAATTATTTCTTTTGCTTAACCCGAATCCGCTACTTTTCAAAATGACTGAATCTCGAATCAAACGAAGGTCTTTCTTCTCGGCAGCGAAATTCGTATTGGAAAAAATACAAAAGTTACAATTTAATAACTATTTATTTAAAGAAAATTATATTTTTAGGTATCGATATAATGTGAAATTTTTTGCAGATTTCAAATCAATTAAAACTTTTATTCCATTATTAACGATCGCTGAGATAGAAAAAAGCAATGAAGAACGCCAGTCATAACTTTTTATCTGTTTTGCTTTACTCGAATCCGTTGCTCAGGAAAACAAAATGAACAAAGGTAGAATTAATTCTTCACGGCGCCGGCGGCCAAATTAATATTTGAAAAAATATAAAAGTTACTATTTAAAAATTATTTATTTAAAGAAAATCATGTTTTTAGGTATCGATCTGTTGTAAAATTTTCCGCAGATTTGAAATCCGTTGAAATTTTTCTTCTATCTTTAACGATTTAGGAGATAGAAAAAAGAACTACATAACTCCAGTTAAAACTTTATTTGTTTTGTTCGCCCTCTAAAATCGTTGCTGAGAAAATCTAACGGAAAAAATAAATTTAGAATGCCATGTCTATACCGTATGCCATTCTAAGAAAAAAAATAATAATTAAATTCCAATTAATTCAATCTTATATGTTTTAGATTAAATTTTAAAATTCGGGTGCGATAGAAAAATTGCAAAAAATTCGGACCACATGTGTGCCAAATTTCACTATTGTAAGTGCCATAGATTCGTCGGGACACTGCGTACAGGACAGACAAACACTTCCTTTTATAATAGTAGAGATGTACCCAGCGCTTTCGCCATTGACTGATTCAGAAGTTGATGGCTGCTTTTGCAAACACATCAAAATAGTTAAAAATGTAAAATAAATGTTCTATCTATAACTTTATATTATTTGGTCTACTATGGAATACAGTAAAAATATTTTTTACTTATATTATTTTTATTTATCTATCAGTCTATAGTTTTTTAGTTCATCAAGTGTCAAGTTTATCATTATTACCGAAGAATTGTTCTGCGAACAGATGGAGAAACTCAGGGAATTTCATGAAAAATGCTCTGGAAATCAGGGAAAACTCAGGGAACTTTTTACTTAATTTTTTGTAGCCACCCTGAAAGGTCATGGCTCCTAAATTTTTTTACTGTCATCCTCTGTATGAAGTTAAGTAATGGACATACTTACACAAAGAAAGTTTTAATGATTTAAGAGAAATACACCCTAGGGATAAGTGAACCTGCAGTTCTTACAATTTGCAGGTTTCTTGTGCAGTGAGCCACAACAGCCCCTAAATCTGGTGAAATTTCATCATGTTCAGAGCCTCTAAATCTGGTATCCGACCAACAGTATGCTTGTCCTTTTATCTTGAATATCGGCATAATGCCTTACGATTATTTATATTAGTTATACATTTAAATTAGGTAATTCAAAATGAATTTTTTTTATACAGTTTGCTTCATAAAAACGCAAATTAGACTAGGTCCTAAAGATTCCAACCTAGGACCCTAAGTGGTGTACTGGTTTGAACAAAAATTCTTTAACAATACTTTAAAAGGTCATAATTCATGAAAGAAACTAAGATAATATAATGTAATGAAAAATGTGTTTGTATAACCCTTGGTTGTGCAATTTAACTTAAATGTTAGTATTTTACGTGCTGCTTTTATACTGAACTGAATTTTCTTTTTAGCGTACCACTAAAATTTATGTTGGCAACTTGCCAGAAAACTCTGACAACACAGAACTTCAAGAACTGTTTGAGAAGTATGGAGAAGTGAAAGAGTGTGACATTGTTAAAAACTATGCATTTGTAGTAAGTAAATATTTTTTTTTTGATAGTACAGCAGCTTTTTTAATATTTAATTTCATAGATATTAAGTCTTAATCCTAACTTTTGAATTTCCAACTTATTTCTCAATTCTAGCATATGTCTAATGAAGATGAGGCTAAAACAGCTATTGATGCCTTGAACAATATAGACTTCATGGGATCAAAAATATCTGTCGAGGTATGTATTTTCCCTTTAGTATCTATTTTTCAAGGTGTAAAAAAATCATGATTAAAAAAAATCAATTAATCAGATTTATTTGATTTAAATCTGATTTATTTGATTTAAATCGGATTATTTTGATTTAAATAAGATTTTTCTATTTAAATTTCTGCAGGCCCTAAACACTGTTTATATAATAAATACATATAAATTTGTTAAATAAAAAATTGAGTTTGTGACATGACATGTAAACCAATATTTATTTTAAGTAAACAATTAGAATTTGTGACATGATAAATCAATATTTATTTAACATTTATTCTATTTTAAAACACAAGTTGACATCCTACATAGTTTTTCTTTAGGAAATTACATCATCATGTTAACAGATTATCAGTAAGTGTAAGTGACAGACCTAAACTATAGTCTGAGAAGTAGAATAGGGACAGAAATAATCAGACTATAGTAAATTCTGATAATAAAACTGCCAAGCAGCAATAATAAATGTATTTTCACTTATTTTTCATTCATATCATATCTTTCTTTTTGCTGCTGTGTGTGAAAATGTATATTTCTACTCTTTAATCTCTATTGCACACCACAAGAATAAGCTAACACAGGGGTTCCCAAACTTATCCAAGTGGTGGCAAACGATTAAGAGAATTATAATTTTCTAACAGCACCCTCATCATCGCGTAATATTTATCTGTGGTATATTACGACATATATATACATATTTCACATTAGTACCACTTTGAAAAAGAAACTATAGAAGTAAGAACATAAACATAATTAATACAGCTAGTATTTAAAATTCACACACAAACACTTTAATTTTACTTAATAAGAAAACATAGGTCGGTGAAAATATAAATAAAACAAATAAAATTGCCTTCATCGTGCTCTTGGTTGGGGAGTGAACCGATTTTTGATAAGTAACTTTACCCTTTTTTCTGTTGCTTAGAAATAGCTTAGATTGGAGGTTACTGGTGCTTCGCAGCACCTCATCTCTCTGCGGCACACACTTTGGGAGCTAACTAACAAATGCCTCAAAAACTTTACTTCCCACTTGTGTTTTTTAGCTAATAAAATCAGTCGCCTCTTTCGTTTATAATTTTGAATCAAACTGTTGTATACTTCCTTTAAATGTTTATATTATGAGTGCTGTTAGTCAGAAATGTTTATACATTACTCTTTCTGGCATTTAGATTTGTCATGTGTGTTTACATTAGTTTTCAGTATATAGTATATTCTAATAAGTTACAACTGGCTGTTGCAATCTTTTATCATATGCAGTAATTGACCCAGTTCCCTCTGAGCTGGGTGTAACCTTTAGTGCTGAAATCCCCATGAGTGCAGAAAAATTAAAGCATTTGACCACTTCTGTCATTTTCCTATGGTGTATTTACTTAGTTATAAAAATGTAAGATTAGTTGCGATTTAAATCGGTGATTAAATAAAATCATTTGATTAAAATCACAATTTTAATCGTTGATTTAAATCAAGTGATTTAAATCTTGACACCCTGCTATTTTTATTTTGATGTTTTACACCAGGGTTTGCAGATTTGAATCAACTTGATGTGATCAAATTATTTTTATTTTGAAAAATCATGTCCTTTGCTTCAAAAATATACAGATTCATGTGTTCACATTAAAATACCAAAATTTCCAATAAACTTTGAAATTCCATTGTAATTGCAACTACATCCATTTAACCTGATGTTGAGCTTTTGTTAGTGAAGCTAATGCATCAAGTGTCATTTTTTTGCAGTTTTTCTATTGATTACCTTTTAATTTAAAAAATAATGTTGTTTTATGATCAATTTAGTTATTTTTTATGTGCACCTTATGACAACTTCATGTGGGCTCAATACGACCTGCAGAACACAAGAGGTTAGAGAACCTGAACACTAAAGCTACCTTCTATAGTTATTCAATTTGTCAGAATTTATAAAATAATTATTTTTCAGATTTCTCACAGTAAGGTCAGACAGAGACCTGGAATGGGAGGCAAAGGCCAGTGCTACCGCTGTGGGCGTCAAGGACATTGGTCCAAGGAATGTCCAAGAAATCCTGCTGTACGAAATGCTGGTCCTCCTGTAGGCTACCCTACTGGAGGTTATGGGGAGCGATTTCCACGTTTTGGTGGAATGGACCGGCCTTTTGGTGCAGATAGATCATTTGGACAAGAGCGTAGTTTTGTTGACCGCATGCGACCCTATCCTGACCCTTATGAACGTCGACCACCACCTATGGCAGCTCCTCAACAAGAGAACTACATGTACTACCGCCGACCTTATGACTCGTATGGATATGCTCGACGATCTCCTCCAAGTGTACCACAAGTGCCAAGCAGGTAATTTTTAACACTAACATTTAATGTTGATCTAGAGTTAGCAAAATAATCCAACAGTGAATATTGTCAGACAGCAGCTTGAATGTTTCTGGACCTTGTGCCATAAAACACAAATTTGATTCTCATTTGACTGCTGCCTTTCCAGGATTGCTTTTTGTCTTTTGGTATGCAGCTGGGGCTTGTACATAAGTACTGCCTTTCCGAAAGTTATGCATGGTACATATTTTAAAATCAATTACTGCTACAAAAGACTAATTTTGTCAGTATTTTCCTAAAAAAAAATACTCTTAATTGTTTAGAAGCAAACTTACTAAAATTTTCATGCCTCCTTACTTTTTTGATTTCACTAAATTGAAATTCAATATTTAATTTTATAAAACCTAAGATTGCTTTTGTAAAGATATGACTTATTTTTGATGTTTTAAGTATACCTTTCAACTTATACTGTTTGAGGACATTGTACATATTTTGGAGTAGTTATGGTTGTATAAGCCCTGTTGCTCTTTCCCTTCTGCAACATTTTTGACTTGATTTTGGCGTAGTTTAGTCAAATATGGCCTTTGTGCCATTAAACCACAAAACAACCAAACATGCTAGGGAAATTGTAAATTCTACAATAGAAAATATTTTTCCATTTCTAGCTGTTTTGGTAATTACAGTATCCCTGCCTTCCAAACAGGTGTCATGTTTTCAGATCATGTGTAACAATTAAAAGGATCAGCTAACTTATTTCCAAAGTCTACATCCAATTAGTATTGGATAGAAATGAACCAAGAGTAACAAACCAAATATTAAATGAAAAAAAATTCCTAAGCAAAACAATATAGTACAGGCTTTGGATTAATATATCCAACTCTCCTTTCACATTTACTTTATTCGAGTCAACAAGGGCTTATCATCTCTTCTGAAACACTAGCAGTCATTAACATGTAAAATATATTGAATTTCAATATCTCTTGTTGAGATTATTTACATGCATGTTCTTTGAATTGTAAACAAAATTTTGTGGGTGTATATATGATCTCTGTGTCCTGATCTTGCAAAAATGTCAAGCTTTCAGAATGCAAATGTTGTTGGCTATGCTTTAAGTATTTTGCAAATTTAATGCATTAGGTGTTCAGGAACTTACAATTCACATTTTATCGATACATTTATCTTAAAAATAATCTTTACAAAATGAGACTATAAGTTTGAGAATTAAGATTTTCATTTTTAGATTTAGAGTATCATACATTTCTCATTATTTCTCTAAAAATGTGTTTTTATCTTGTTAATTGTAGTTTTTGTATTTCAGATATGACTTTACTCAAGATCCGTAAGTAAAATTTTATTGCATTTTGTTAAATCACTGATATGCTTTATCCACTGCTTCAAGTTAACAATTTATGCCATACTTAAATTACTTAAAATAGTGCTATTTATTTGCACAATCACAGTGGTTCAAAGGTTGATTATTATTTTAAAGATATAGCATTTAAAACCGCTCTGTTAAAGTAAGTTTTAAATAGTTTAATTGTACGAGGTATGTAGCCATTAACTCTTGTAGTGTCCTAATATTTTTAGTTTTTATACTTCTGATCCTAAACTAGAGTTTCCACTTTTTTCTTTAAAGCACTTTTGCGTCGGGACGTCTAACACCTACCTCACGTCGCGCTCCGGTGTTTTAAAAGAAGCAGGCCGGTCGCGTGATTCTGGCGGTTGGATCTCGCGAGTACGGGGAAGCACAGAGCCGTCGGACTTGGATGCGATGAAGACTTCATTTTTATTGTTTAAAACTAAATGGCTGTCAGAATCTGTTTCTACATCTTGTAACAATTACCATTGGTGAACTGTCTCGTGCCGTTTTAACACCACAACGTGCAAATTCGAACGCTTACGTATCGTGTTAAGAAATTTGTTTCAACTGCATCATTCTGTAATTTCTTTATTCATTAGACTTCAAT
Organism: Metellina segmentata; assembly: GCA_947359465.1. Lineage (NCBI taxonomy): Eukaryota > Metazoa > Arthropoda > Arachnida > Araneae > Tetragnathidae > Metellina > Metellina segmentata. Next base: position 27,545,202 of record OX375880.1, on the reverse strand, counting down.
AAACAAGTGTCGGTAAAATTTCGAGTGGAATTTATTTTCGTTTCTGCAACTCTTTCCTACGGTTTAATTTATGAAGTATGATAAAAAGATTAATTGTCCATGTGACAGTTTTGCCATTGAATATGCTATATCGTGTCGGCAACGAAGAGGTATGTCATTTTTCTATATATAAGGAAAGTAAAGTAAGATCATGATTTTCTATGTGCTCGGGTGAATATCACAAAAAAATTTCCACTCTTTGAATTATTTTGCATTTTAAAATTCTTTTTAATATAGCGCCCTGCTTGGAATACATCTTATGTTTGGCACAGCTTATCCTCCAATGGCTTTGCACTGTAAAACCAAACCAACTAACAAAGTATCTTCGTGATGTTTTTGAGCGACTTTGTGTTGAATAATTTTATTCTCATGAGAACTGATAAAAATTTTATACATTTGATGCTATTTTATTTCGTTATTGGTTAGGTTTTTATATGAAAATTCTTATTTTGCTTATAATCTATGTATTGGTTCGAAACCAATGCAGCTTTGCATTATTAAGTGCTGTGGTGGAAATAGGTGTTTAATAAATGCTTATTACTAGCCATCAATATCTAGAATTAGATTAAATATTACATAATTTTTAATGGCAGTTTCACTTTTACTTTAAGGTATAAATTTAATTTCTTGAAGGAAGGTCAAGTGTTCAAAAAAATTATTTAGGCATGGTTAAATACAGCAGTGGGAGTAAAAAAAAGCCGACAAACGTGCCCTTTTGTAACGGGCATTATGAAAAGCAGGTGTTAATTATTTAAGATATTGAAAGATTAAAATGTACACTTTTAATGCATGGCTTGTCTGATAGGTTTATTTACTAGTTTTATGACTGGTTTATTAACTTGCATAATTTGTTGACAATGAAGTGATAAGTTTAGTCGAATGCTGTAGTGAAAGTTCTATCCAATTTATGTGAGGCGCCAGTGAAGTTGATATTCCTGTTGCATCACGTAAAAATTTCACTGTATATGCTTGATGCTGATGCTCTTGGCGATTCTTTTAACCTTAAGTGTAATAAATAAAACTTTGAAATCCATTTTCATATCCCATTATGAAAGAAAAGCAGATAATTTTGGAAAATTTGTAACCATAAGTGGTTGTGAGATAATTGCAACTCTTTTGAAAAGTTTCAAGTCTCTTTTTCATTCAAATCTTAAAATTTAGGATATTCTGGGTGACGCATTCCAGAAAAACCTTTCTTTGAATTTGCATGCTTAGTTTTTTTCTGCTTGGATATTTCTGTCAATTTTAAAGTTCAATTTCAGGTAAGAAATAGCAGTTTGCAGTCTACGCCCTAGTGCATGAATCATAGTTAAATAAGTATCGTAATTTTTGTTTACTTTCATCTTTAATTTTAAGGATGTGTTTGGTTGCAAAATTTGGTTATATTGTTTTACTTACTCAACAATAAATGATTAACTCTTAAATTTTGGTTTTTATGTTCTCACATTGAACTGATATTGGTAATCCAATTACCTATCAAAATCCAGTTAATTGCTGCTACATATTTATCACTCATCTTTTACAACTTTGTTTTCTTACTGTAATCCTGTCTTGATTGAATTTTATGCTGAAAGCTTATTTATACTGTTATCGGAATTGGTACAATCTGCAATTAAAAATCTTAATCCCCCAAAGCTTGAAATACACATAATAAACTTATATTTCAATTTATTCAAGTTGCAATCTTGAGCTTAGCTAATCTTCATGCACTATTTGTTCATTTACTAAACCATGCTGCAAAAATATCTTTCAACGCTTAACAAACAATAAAATAAGTTAACTTTTCTGTGGCTTGATTAAACTAACATTGCTTCTCTAGTCTGATCATAATCCATAGTTGTAACTAATTGTGTGAAGTAAGATAATTTGTTTTGATAATTTTCTCATTATATATTTTTAGTTCTGTTTATTTATAGGTATTCCTTTTGATGTTAATAATTAATAAGGATTAAAGTTCTAGTGTAAATTCAAGAAAGCATCAAAAAATATTCCATCTTTTGTGTGTAAAAAGTCATTGAAAGGTGAGTTTAGGTTTTATGGTAAACATTTGAAAATTGATATTTAAAAAAAGTTACTAATGACAAAAGATGAAATTTATGTATGTAAAATATGCTGTAAAAAGTTGATGTTATTTCTGGTATTAGTAAGGAATTTTTTAAACAATAGAGCTACTTTTAGTTTTACAGGATTAAACAAGGAGTTTATTTGCATTGTCTTTCGTGTTGTGTGAGGCAATTGAGGCTATCCATGAAATCTACTTGGCATATTTGTTTTATGTCGACTGTCGAGTAGAATAAGAGTTGCCAAGCCTAAATTATGATCCATTTTGCCTTAAAAAGGTGCAGCATGAAACTTTAAAGCATTAGCATAGCATAGAATGTTATGTATAATTTAGGTTGTGTTATTTTCTGGAAATGTTCGTGAAACTAGCTAAGTTTTCCCCACAGTTAACGAATTTAAGAAATATATATCTGTATGGATTTGAATAACAAAAAGCATATACATTAGATTTTAACATTGGAAACTTATTCTGTAGTAATCTGGAATTAGAGATATGATCTGAATTTAAACGCCTCAAAAGATGCTGACAATGATAATTTATCAAGGGCAGTGGAAAATTCTTTGGCTCTACAGGGTTTCCGCGGTCTTTGAATTTTTCCCCCTAGCTAGGGGCCCTTGAAAGTCTGAAAATTACGGAACTTTATGAAAAGTCCTTGAAAGTACTTAATTTTTTAAAACTTGTACACAGTTGTGTAATTTCTCTTGCTTTGGAACTTGTCTTGATTAGTTTCCTCCACAGCAGATGCGTCATTTGAGCATCCTTCTGAATCATGCCAGTGTTTCGCTTTGACGCCACGTGATATATATCGGATCAAACACAGATAAAGGCATGGGTTAAGGTCTTAAATCACATTTCATTGTTGTGTTGTCCCATTGCTTTTTTTGCATAAACTATTCTGTCATGAAAGAGTACAGCCGTTTTGAATATTTTTTAAAGCTGTCTTGGGATTGACACAGAAATGCAAATAAAATATTAAGGTCTTTGAAGGGGGTGACTGATTTTTCACTTTTACATTATCCTTAGAAATTTGTACAAATAAAACAGTTTTGGATCACTGAATTATCCGTTTTCATAAAACGAGGAAGAAAGTTTCTTCAAGCATGTGACTCAGTGATGTGAAATTCTATTTTTAGACTAGAAATGAGAAGGATATTTTATTTCATTCTAGCAGGCCAGCACGGCATTCCCTATGACAATTCAGACTACCTGAGGTATCAAACTAGTGTATAATTTTTGGCAGATTTCAAATCTGTTGAAATGTTCACTATCTTTAATGATTGCAAAGATAAAAAAACCTCTAATAATCCTTTTTGTGTTTGCAATGAATATCTTCATCAAATGCGTTCATATTCGTATTACAAAAATATAAAAGTTACAGTTGAATAATTATTTGCAAGCTTCCATACTCTTCGTGCCACCAAGCATTGTTTGCATTGAAAAGCAGATTGAGCTGCAGAAGTCAGCTGATAAACTTGCAGAAAAAACCTAGTGATTGAGATTTATTACACAATTGAATAGTTTCAAAAGAACTGCAAAAGAAAAACGGGGAATTATAAAAACTTGATATCGAAATCAATGATGTTTTCTCTGAACTAAAATAGAAGTTATGATTTTCTTAGTCTATATTTTTAGCTGTTTTTTGAGATCAGAAGCCCACTTAGTAGAGTAAAAAATGAATTTTTTTAAATTTCACATTTTCTTTTTAATGCCTTGTTTTAGATCATTTTTAAAATTTGCAGGTCTGAATTTTTTTTTTTTTGGTTTTGAAAAGTTTTGAATTTTTTTGGACCAAGGGGAGGGAACCATGCTTTATTGGAGAGTACTGAAATATACTCCTTACTGGCAATATTTTTATTTCAATTCTTGAATTATAATGTAAAATATTGAAATTTACCTATTGACTTCAAGCCATATTAAATAAATGGCTTTATAAACAGAACTAGTTCATGATATATCTCATAGATTTTGGCAGGAGGAACATTTTTCATATTAGCATCGGCCAAGTCTTGCTGCATCTTGTAAATTTAAACTACAATTCACAAACAAAAAATATTTTTTTTTTGAATGAATACGATTTTTTTCATCCATTTGTCTGATGTCTGTTAAGGGCTCAACTATAAAAAAAATTAATTTCGCAAACGAAATTCTACGTATAATCATTATTGAAAGTTGATTTATTCTTGACAGGATCAAGGTAACAGGTGTAACAATTCCATACCTGCCAACTTTTCCAGAAATCTTACAAACCTAGTTTTTCTGTTTGTAAAAATATATTTTCCTGTTATTTGTTTTTAGAAAAATTGTCAAGTGACACCAATTTCAGAATTTTGTGCAATGTCATGGCAACTGTATAAGAAAAGCATCAGAATCAGTAATTTCTAGACTGTCAATAGAACCTTCTTTTGCTCTTTATTTAGAGATAAAATACACCAAAATGTGTTAAAAAATGTTAGAAAAAATTGTTATTTTTTGCCTTTACACGTATTGTTTGAACTTTGTTAAAATATTGTCAAATCAGTTGCACCAAATTCAAACAACTAAGTAGATAACAAATGTTAGAGTAAGGTGGTTCCTCACTTTTGAATTGCTTTCATGAAGCCTAATTTGACTCAAACTATTATTTGCAGTTTGCTTTAAATAAATTTCCTGTGGGACTGTTTTTCATAAAGGAAAATTTTTGCACTAATTGGTATTTTCCTTGTCTGTTTCTTTTTGTAAAAATGTTCTGTTTCCCCCTTGTAGATTTGCAGGCATACAATTGTAATTTCATAATTTATTATTCTTTTTTTTTTGCTATTGGATCTTATAGCCTGATTATTTCTCTTTATTCCAGGATTCACATGCATTAAGTCATCCAGCAACCGGCCTAGCTGATGCGTACCATGACATTAAGTTAACGAAAGTTGTTTTTGACTAAGCTGCAAAATGTTTTGGAGAATTCCTCTGTAGTCTACATTGTTCATGTGTTTTAGCATAAATATGTATAAGCAATAAACATTTTTTATTTTTTTGTGTAACAATTGACTATTTTTTAAAATATCATTATTAGCATACTTGCCAACTTTTACAAATTATCCATAATTTTTACGGATTTTTAATGTTTCAATCGAGCAATCGAAATATTTCATTCTCTGCAACCATCCGCTAAAATTTTCTATTGGACTGAATGAGTGCTAAGACTAAGCAACAGATGAGTTGTAAAAGGAGTTTTGTTGTATTCAGCTGGAAGGTGTATCTGACAATAGGACATGATTTGCTAGATTGGAAAAATTATGCTTTTTATTCTGCTCGTTCCCCATCCCACTGCCGTGTGAGAAAGAACCCAACTGAAAACCGTTCCCTCATTTCTAACAAAACGTTGGAAAATTTGTTTGTGTTGAAGAGACAAAACCCCAATTCTTGTTTAAGTAGAAATTCAGTGCAGAATTGTTAAAGACCTAAAAAGCTACTACAGCTTCTTTGAATTTTTCTGCAACCTCCTCTTCTGGATAAAACACTAAATGAAACAACTTTGTAAATAGAACATTGATTTTTTTTCATCTACTTGTTAATAAACTATAAGAACACCAATGATCTGTAATCCTGACACAAGTTTAAATGGTATTTATCGTACAGTTTTGGATTCAATGTGTAGATACTCGTAAAATGAAAGTTTTTTTTTTTTTACAGGGGATGTGTTTAGTTTGGTATTAAAACACTACTGCTTTGCAAAGTTTCTGCAGTTGATAAAAATGTGAATTTTTATTTATGCATTTTTAAATACAAATAATGCTAGTTATTGTGATATACAGATATTTCTAATACACATTAATTCATGTATTTATGTTGTGTTTTATGGCAAGAGGCATTTGACTCGAAAGTTTTACTGATTCACAGTTTACAAAGTTGGCACTTAAGTATTAGGGATGCAACATCAATGTTTTTTAAAAAACATTGATGTATTGGAGCTGATGTTTATACTTGATGTTTTTTTTTTAAATGAAAAAGTGCCATAAAATTTTTAAAAATAACCAAGTAGCATAATTTTTATAATAAGTAAAGGGTGAAGGGTCTGAAAAGTAGGGATGTGATGTCTATGTTTTATAAAAACATTGTTGTATTTACCATCGATTTATTGGATCCGATGTTTGTTTAACATCTATTGGAGCCGATGTTTGTTTAACATCGATGTTTTATTTTTGAATGAAAAATGCAACTTTAAAAATTAAGAAAAATAACCGTGCAACTAAGTATTTGTCAGTGATGCCGACATCTGTCCCATTAGAAATAGGATGTGACATTTTAAAATTTGTTGGACGTTTGTGTTTTTTACATTTGTGGATTTTATAAAAAAACATCGATTTATTGGAGCCGATGTTTGTTGAACATCGATGTTTTAACTAAGATGTTTAGCATCAATGTACAACTAAAATTCATCAGTGATGCTGACATCTGTCCCATTAGAGTTTTTTCCCTAACTGTTGGGTTAGTTAGTGAAAACGTGGGCGTAAGGTGGAGAAACTTAACAAACATCTTTTTTTTACAAAGTGTAAATAACAAATATTGGGACATGAGATACTTAAAAGCCCCAATATTTTTTATTCACAGTAAAAAAAAAAGTTCCGTGTTTAACCCCCCTCTTCCCCCATAAGTTGATAAACAATCAATAACTAACAATTATTATGTACCTACCTAATTATACTTATAGTTAGTTGGCGAACATGTTTGAGGTTGCTAAACCAATTTTAAGAAATTGTGAAAAAAAAGTTTTAAAACTTCGATGGTTTTTGGGCGATGTAATTATCAACATCGATGTTTTGCTGTCGATGTCGCATCCCTAGTACGTATGTTATCAATACTTTATGGTTAAGAGAAACTAATTTTATTATTTTAGAAATTCGGGTGAATTTATGTGCAAGTTGTGAATACACCTAGTTCTGTTTTTTGCATAAACATTTTTACTTAAATTTGTTTTAACAGGGATTCAAAATAAATATTTTGTTCCCTTTTTACATGAGTCATTTTAAGTTAACACAAGTGGGCCAAGCCCATTTCTCAAATTTTTTTTTGCCTTCTAAGAAAAAAAAGTTTTGTTTGTAGCATTGTATTATTTCTGTATTGCACACATGAATAGATTAATGCGCAAATACGAGTTCTTTCGAGAATTGAATAAATAGGATTCTAAATTGTACTTCGAATACAAGAACACTGGCGCCTTAATTTTTAAGCACATTGAAATCCGCTGCCGCCTTTTTTTCGCTAGTGCAGCGCCTCATCGCCGCGAGGCCGGCGATACGACTTGTGGTATATAATTTTTAACTAATGTTTTTTGTGCATTAAATTAATATTTTTTACTTGCAATTACATTTTAGTAGAATCTTTGTATTTATATTTGCATTGATTTTGATGTATAGTATAATTGTAGGGTCAGATGTAAGTTCATAATCAAAATATTTTTTTCCAATGGCTGTTGTAAGAGTTCCGACCCTAACAATAACAATTAAAATATTTTAAGAGAAAAATACAAAATATTTGCGGAGAACTATCCCTTCAACCCCATCTTACCCTAAATATTTAAAAATAATGTGTGAATACTGTATATCGATACCAATTGCGTATCGCAACATTTATTAAGGGAATTGTAAATTCAGGGAAATTTATTGACTACCAGGGAACTTTTTTTCAAGGATTTTGTTGCCACTGTGTTAAACATAAAATGTGCAAAGCATAAACTGGTTGATGTGCAATGGCATTATACCGGAAATATCACTTCCAGCATTATTTGTGTTCTTGAAGTTCATTGGATTGGTACTTGGTGCAAGATCGAACTGAACACAAATTCCCTTTTTGTGTTTGGCTTAGTAAGTATTCAACACACATTGAATAATTACATTGTAATTTTACTGAATGGTGGAGTGAAACTTCCACGTGAGAATCATTTCTCTCAATTCGTTTAGATTTTGTTTTCATGGATTTGAAAATAGTTGTACCACCCAGGGTGTAAAAAAATCATGATTAAAAAAAAAAATCAATTCATCGGATTTATTTGATTTAAATCGGATTAATTTGATTTAAATAAGATTTTTCTATTTAAATTTCTGCAGGCCCTAAACACTGTTTATATAATAAATATATATAAATTTGTTAAATAAAAAACTGAGTTTGTGACATGACGTATAAACCAATATTTATTTTAAGTAAACAATCAGAATTTGTGACAGGGTAAATCAATATTTACTTAACATTTATTTAACTTTAAAACAAGTTGACATCCTACATAGTTTTTCTTGAGAAAATTACATCATCATGTTAACAAATTTATCAGCAAGTGTGACAGACCTAAACTATAGTCTGAGAAGTGGAATAGAGGACAGAAATAATCAGACTATAGTAAATTCTGATAATAAAACTGCCGAGCAGCAATAATAAATGTATTTTCACTTAGTTTTAATTCATATTGGATCTTCCTTTTTTCGTGCTGACATTTTAATGGCTGTGTGAAAATGTATATTTCTACTCTTTAATCTCTTGCACACCACAAGAATAAGCTAATATAGGGGTTCCCAAACTTATCCAAGTGGTGGCACCCTTAAGATAATTATAATTTTCTCATGGCACCCTCGTCATCATGTAATATTTATCTCTGTTATATTATTTCATATTAGTACCACTTTGAAAAAGAAATTAGAGAAGTAAGAACATAAGCATAATTAATACAACTAGTATTTAAAATTCACACACAAACACTTTCATTTTACTTAATAAGAAAACATAGGTCGGTGAAAATATAAATAAAACATAAAATTACTTTAATCATGCTCTTGGTTGGGGAGTGAACCGATTTTTGATGAGTGACCTTAACCCTTTTTTTTTGTTGCTTATAAATAGCTTAGATTGGAGGTTACGGGCGCTACGAAGCACCTCTGATCTCTATGCGGCACACACTTTGGGAGCTAACTAACAAATGCCTCAAAAACTTTACTTCCCACTTGTGTTTTTTAGCTAATAAAATCAGTCACCTCTTTCGTTTATAATTTTGAATCAAACTGTTGTATACTTCCTTTAAAGGGGGTCCGGGACACAAAAATCGTCAAGTTTTGGAATTATTTTATTATTTAAAAAAATTCTCTGTGTTTTTCTGCTTAAAATGACGTCTAAACCATGTTTCTATCTTAATTAGAACAAAAGATATAATAATTTTTGAGGTGCGTTGTTTTGAAAATCTAACACTCTTGACAGTTGTTGTCATGGCAACAACATCTGTCTTTAAAATTTTAAATGCGTTTTTCTCCATGATACATTTTTTCAAGATTTCCTGTATTCAAATTGATATAAGTCAAAAACCGTTAAAGTTTAAGGGTTGAAATTTGGAATATATCTTTTTCAAACATTATACTTTAATTATGATTCAGCAAATTTGAAACAAATATTTACTTTTAAAAATATGACTTTTTAAAAAAAAAGTACCTTAAAATTTTCAAAATTTTTCATTCCAATATTTTTTATTAAATTAATATTTTTTAAATTGCTGAATCAAAATTAAAGTTTATAAATTTGTGAATAATTTACTGCAAGAATTTTGAAAATTGATCAAGAATATTTTGAGTCTTAGCAATTTGAAATGACCCCTCTTTTTTTCAAAAAATTTTAATTTAGAATTTTTGAAAGACTTTTGGAAAAATTTTGTGTTGTGATTTTGTTTATTAGTTAGATGGGTAATCAGTACAAAAAATTCAAAATTCTATATTAATTAATAAAAAAAATTTTTCAATGTGTCCCGGCCCCCTTAAGTGTTTATATTATGAGTGCTGTTAATCAGAAATGTTAATACATTACTCTTCCTGGCATTTAGGTATATGTCATGTGTGTTTACATTACTGTTTCCAGTATATAGTATATTCTAATAAGTTACAACTGGCTGTTGCAATCTTTTATCATATTCAGTAATTGACCCAGTTCCCTCTGAGCTTGGTGTAGCCATTAGTGCTAAAATCACCATGGGTGCAGCAAAATTAAAGCATTTGACCACTTCTATGATTTTTCTATGGTGTATTTACTTAGTTATAAAATTGTAAGATTAGTTTTGATTTAAATCAGTGATTAAAAAATAAAATCATTTGATTAAAATCATGATTTTAATCGTTGATTTAAATCTTGACACCCTGGTACCACCCTAGAAATAATTCTGTGCTTCCAGTGTACAAAAAGATGGATTATGTTAGATTTAGCATGTCTGAGCAATTTATTTTGAGTGTTATCATAATTGAATACTGACATTAGGTCTTACACCAGGTTTAAATCTATCTACATTCCTTCGATCCAGTTTCTGAAAATTGGATCTTATTGATTATTGTATCATTTCCAACTGATAATCCAGCTGTGGCTCCAATTATTAGATTAGCAACAGAAGTTTGTAGAATTTTATATTGTAGATGTCGAGTATGATTCCATGATATAAAAGTTGAATAATTCAGGTTTCAGGCATTGGAACCTGATGTTTGGTACCTGTAATCCTATTCTATAAAAGGCAGACTTGTGGCTACATGGATCGCTTTTATCATTGATTGAAGTTATATAGATAAATACTTTCATAAGAAATTGCTTGCAAATATTTGTACATTGAATATATCCGATCCATTTCAAGTTTTCTATCAATTCGTGGTCCTGATGTAAAATTAGTCTTGTGCGTTTGGTGTCTGTATATGTGCGCCTGTGCTACGTTCAAATGGTTGAATATATTTTCATGAAACTTATAGCATACTGTGAGTACTTGCATTCATTTAGTGACGGAATTTGGTTGCGATAGTCTGTCTTTCCATTCTGTTTGATTTTATGTCTGCAAGTATCAAATAAAATTGATTTAGCATGTTAATGCAATGTTCTGCATTTGATATACAGTAGAACCTCATAGCGGACAGCGAGCGTAGTGATAGTACATTTAAATTTTGTTATCCAATATGTTGAACTATTGGCAAATGAAGATGTGTTTGCTTATTATGAACACTTACGGCAACTCCGTCAGTTATTAACTGAAGAAATAAGCATCTAACAAACCCAGCAGAAAATAATTTTTTTAACCAATGAATGTAAGCAATTAACATGAAGCAGGATCTTGTTCTAAAGGTTAATGCAGTGCATACATACGCATCATCTTTTTCAATTCAACCTATGTTTAAAGCTGTTTTTTTCATTTGACGTTACTCCAAAAATCGTGTCGACTCACTTTTGCCCGGCGAAAGTGTAGCAACTCGATGCGGCATTGACTCAACAAGTCGTCGGAAGTTCCCTGAAGAAATATTCAGCCATGCTGCCTCTACAGCCGTCCATAATTAAGAGTTGCGGGTGCCGAATTTTTTGCACGAACTGACCTTTCGTTCATGTCTCATAAATATTCGATGAGATTCATGTCTGGTGATCTAGGTGGCCAAATCATTCGCTGCAATTGTCCAGAATGTTCCTCAAACCAATCGCGAACAATTTGGATCCAGTGACATGGCGCGTTGTCATCCTGGAAAATTCCATTGTTTGGTTACAGGAAGTTCATGAATGACTGCAAATGGTCTCCAAGTAGCTGCCAGTCAATAATTTGTTCAGTTTGACCCGAGGACACAGTCCAACAGAACCAGGAAATCGGAATTCTCAGAAAACTTTTTAACTCTGGAAAAATCGTGGAAAATTTCCAAATTTCACAAAAAATCAGGGAAATTTTGAAAAACAAACGGCAACTATTATTTGTACTATTTAGTGATGCGCAGTTAAGAGTGCTTCTGAGAATCGAATAAATGGTATTTTTCGAAATTAATTCGAATAGAGAACGCTGGCGTCGTAATTTTCAAACACTGCGAAAACCGCCGCCGCCGTTTTTTTTTGCAGCGTCTCGTCGCCGTGAGGCCGGCGATACAACTTGTGGTATACAAATTGATATTTGTGTAACTAATGATGTATTTTTTGGGTGCATTAAATTAATATTTTTTGCTTGTAATTACATTTTTGTAGAATTTTTTATGTATATTTGCATTTGATTTTGATGTATAGTATGATAATGTAGGGTCAGATGTAAAAAGTTCATATTCAAAATATTTTGTATTTTTTCTCCAGTTTTCTCAATTGCTATTTTAAGAATTCCATTAAGAGTTCCAACCCTTACAATAAGAATTAAACTATCTAAAGACAAAAAATACAAAATATTTGTGGAGTTATCTTTTCACCCCATCGTCCTAAGTGTTTAAAAATAATGTGTTGATACTGTATACAGATACCCCAATCATGGTTCATTTGTAAGTTAATTGTAAAATCAGGGAAATTTTTGTGACACTATCAGGGAAATCATGGAAATATCAGGGAACAAATTTTCGAGGATTTGGTTGCCATCCTGTCCAAGCCATGTAAAAGCGGGTGCTCCGAAAGTGATATTCCTGTCACTTTTTTATCACCACTAATAAATCGATTGGAATCGGAAAAATTATGCCATCAATTATTGAAAGGGTTCAGCTGTGTGGCAGGCAAAACCTATCTTTGCATGCTCACCGAGATGAAATTTTCGTGCTTTGTTGCGGTTCAGAGTGTCCGCTGGACATTAAGTTCGTAAACATTTCGAGTCTTCTAAATCTCAGTTCTTTAGCAAAACGATTAAAAATGACATAATTCAATGTTTTGACATGGAAATCCGGTCTCATCGCTGCACAAGTTCATGAAACAGGTGTATATAGCAGTGTTGTTTGATGAAACTGCAGATGTTTCTCATATTTCTCAATTGACATTTGTACTAAAATACGTGACTGGTGAAGCTAGAAGAATGGAAGTTCATGACAATTTCTGGACGTTTTTAGTTTGCTGACGTTGACGTTTGCTGCTTTACCAAATTCAAATAGGTGCACTCCCAAACCCAGGTACAGAATTATATTCAGTGTTCTTCAACACAACTCCAAGCAATTACAATTGTTCTGCATACATTTTGTCCGAATATTGAAAACTGCTCTCAAATCAAAAACAGACGTAAATACAATTATCGGCTAAATATGTATCGCATATTTTTATAAAACACATCAAAATTAACTAACTTATTTTATTTAAAACCAAGGCATACTTTCAGAATTTGCAATTCTGTCGATAACTTTTGAAGTTAAATATTTTGTCATTGACATAGAAGATGTGTTATTTATAAAGTGTTGGAATTTGGGCGGTGTATGGAGGTTGTTCCGTAGCTAGAAAAGCAAACAAGGTGTGTCAAGGAGCGTGCTTTGCACTGCAAATCATCGTAACTTATGATTGCAAAAAATAAAATAAAAAACCCGGCCTAAATTTTTATAAAATTAAGGAGAAATTGTTCTGCGACGTACGTTGCAATTTCAAGCACTTTCTGCTCCCGGGCTCCCAAAGAAGCCCACTACCGTGTCAACTTCGGCTGAATTAAAAGCGAACTGGCGTTGGCGATTGGTCACAAAGTTGTTAAGATAGTTGAGAATTTTGGACTGGATTCTTCCAGAATGGTTAGTATTGGTACAGACACGTGTAGTATGATGACATGTAATCGTTGCGATGCAGTAAAGGAAATTAAAAAAAATTGCTGTAAATGCAATCCACTGTCCGTGTTTCAGCCACCGACTGAATTTGACTATCCAAATCTTCGTCCGTTTCAATTCTGTTGGCATCATCAAACAAGTTGTGAGATTTTCACTGGTTCAGCGGATAGAAGTAGCGTCTTGAAAAAATATTAGGGAATAACTTTCTGGACTTTTCGAAACTCGATGGGTCGAAAGACACTATGGTGTTATAAAATTCAAAGCAGATCTGTTGAAGATCGTGGAAGCGTTAGAGGAGTTATTAACTTGTGGCACGACTCGTTACAGCACCCAAAGCAAAAATTAATTTATTCATTGTGCACTTCAGAATTTATTTTTGCCCTAGTCACTTAAAAGGCTTAAACGCAACATGTTTTAAGTCGACGTGTTTTAAAAAAACCGAATGTTTGGACCTCAAGAAAGCTCGAGATGCTGTCTCTGATGCAATCACGATATTAAGTGAATTAAGAAAAATGTGGAATCCGATTTCGGGAATATATGCAGAGGTTGAGAGAGCGCGTAATGGTCTTGGAAATGAAATAAAAATCCCCCGTACTGTTGGACGCTGAGTTCATGGATCAAATGCTCCTGTCATAACTCCTGAAAATTACTATAGAATAAATGTTTACTTACCTTTGTTAAACTCCGTAAAAGAAGACTTAAAAGACCGAATCGCACAGGGATATCTAGATGTCTTATATTTACAAGATTTAGTGCCATCGACTCTTGGCGAAAATTAAAACAGATGAAGAGTCACTCCTCGCATCTTGGACAGAGCTAAGCAAGAAGTATCTCAGAATAGCCGAATTAAGAGAGGAAGAAATGAGCAGCACACACTTCAAGTTGAGGTGATTAATTGGAGAACCAAATAGATACGAGGAAATACCAATACCGGCGAAGTACCCAAGTCTGCTTTTGAAGCACAACAAAACTGTGATCCTGCAGTGTACCATGAGATCTTCATATTATTGAAAGTTCTTGTAACATCACCAAGTACTGTAACAACCGCCAAGCGCAGCTTATCTGCGCTAAAACGATTGAAGACATGGCTTTGAAACACAATTAGACAATTAGAGAAGATCAACCAGTGGGTTTGGCTTTGTTGCATGTACATTTTGATATTGCAATTTCACCAGTAACAATTTTAGACCGATTTGCTAAGCAAAAATCAAGAAGACTTGAGTTGATATTATAATGATAACCATATTTAGTGAAGTTTTAGATAGTCTTAATATAAATGTGTTTCTTTAGTTCATATTCAGTATTAACATTTTCACGTGGAAATCTCTTGTGTGTTTAATACAGAATATAATTTAGTTTCCTGTTTCGACTTCAGCAATAAGTTTTTTTGCTTACATAGTATATTTTTTCTTCCTTGTTTTGATTTGGTCTCAAAAGTGATTGTCCTACACATAAGCCGCAAAGAACTTCTGTGAACTTATGAATTTGTTCTAGTTATTACAAAAATATCCAATATCTGTATATAGGAAGCCGTTAAGAAAATCCTAAGTGAACAAACCTTGGAAAAAACATTTACCACTTCACAAGTACAGTCATCAATATTAGTTCCAAAGTCCTAGATATTAGAATCACTTTTAGTGGCCCAAGACTTTAGAAAAGTGTCAACCGTTCTTGGATTATGAATTCACTTGCTATGAAAATGGAAGTTTTTTCAAGCATTCATGGTTTTCGTCCTTCAAATGGTTGCAAAACAGGTTTTACATACTATGAGCTACCTATTGCTACCTCTTTACTGTAACATTAAATTTAATTCGGTAAACTTAAAAATATCAGCAAATTATTAACATTCCTATCAAAGTTTAGCTTTTTATTAGTTTGTCGAACAATTCAAGTGAATATGTTGTTTTCCATTATTCTTTGCTAACATATTTACACTTCAAGATCAGTATATTTCTCTAAATGTAACGTAACTTACCGGGGAATTGCCCATTTGCAGTTTTCTTTTCCTTCAACAACATTAAATATCATCGTTGCGATAAGAAGATCTTGTATTCTACGCATTGAAATTAAGAATTAATTTGAAGGGATTTAATGTCGAATTCTTTGGGTAAAGATATCGGGAAAAGAACTGTATAGTGTGGTTCGACGAGAAGGCAGTCAATCTTGGGTCAGTCGATCTTCTAATAGGTACGGAGATGGCTTCCGTACTCAAAAGGATGAATGTCGATCATCATGGATGGTTTTTCCCTTCATCTTGTGATCATTGCTGTCACTTTCACCATCTATTAATAAACTTGGAATCCGAATCCGCGTTAAGGACGCCAATTATGGAAGCGCTTTGTTTACATTCCAACCTATAATTTAATTTGAAGAATGACTGGACTGGCTTCAGTGATAAATTAATCCAACTTGAAACTTGTGTGACAGCACACATAATCGTACAATATGTTGGAACAAATATAAAAAAAGATTCCCACCCGAAAGTGTAAAACCAAGCTTGATAAAATGGGAAAATGTTCTTTCAACATAGATCCGAAGGCGGAAATATTAAGTCTCATTTTAAAGGTTAGAAAATGTACTATATATTACTTGAATCGACACTATTGTAGCGCAACAAGGATATAATTCCTCGCCTGTCATAGCGAATTCAATTTGATTAAAAGTATGGTGTCGAGTAAGGAATATGCTTTAACAAAAATGAAATGAAGTAGAGAACTAGACGTGGGAATAAATCTTCTCACTGCTATGAATGGATAAAACTACACAGAACATCGTAACGGAAACGAAAAATAATTGATATGTGGGAACCGAATAATCTTGCAGGAAGAGAAAAGGAAAACTCAGCTTCAACATGCAACACACCAATGAATGCTTTAGCAATGTACTGACTCCAAAAACTTTTGCAATTTAGTCACCTGAAGTAAGACACATATTTGTGAAACCTAATATAATTTAAGAAGAAATGTGCTACGAATTTATTTTAAGTATATGTTTCTTCAAATCGAAAATTATCTTATAAAATTTCCAACTATATACACTAAGACAAAAACAAAAATGTTCGTCAGAATGCAAGGAAATTTACAAGGTTAGTAAAGTGCTTATAAATGAGTAAATGATTAAAATTTGAGACTGAAATATGCAAAGATTATTGAGAAAAAAAAAGTGGTATTATTCAGTATGGCACATGATCTCCATTATTCCTAATGCAGCATGCCAAGCGCCTTGGCAGTGAGTCATACAGGCTCTTTATGAAGTCCTTCGGCAGTCCATCCACGCTGCTTGAACCCTGTCATGTAGTTCCAACAGATTACTCGGTGCAGGTGGAATGGTGACATCTCGTCCAATGGCATCCCATACATTCTCGATCGGGGTCAGGTCCGGTGAGTATACCGGCCATGGTAAGATATCGTTGTGCCGTAGACAAGCTCTAGAGACGGTTGCAATATGGGGTCGAGCATTGTCTTGTTGAAAAGCGGGTGAACCTAGGAGTTCAGGAATGGGAGCGTAACTGGCTGTAAAATTTCTTCTACGTAACGCTGGCATCTCGAAGAGCCCGTAACGAATAATCTTCGCGAGTTTTGTCCCATAATGCAGGCTGCATTTGCACAGCAGTAATAAACTTATTAATATCCAATCTTTCCATTACTAGAAAAATATAAGACAATAAAACAAGGAAAACAAATTCAGAAAGGCAGCTGATATCACTAGGAATCAAAAATCGACAGAAGACAGTCTCTTTTGTGTGAATGACGCAACACCTCGCAATGTAACATCAGACTCCTTCAAACAAAAATAAGTCGTTGACGACTGAACTTCCTTGGCGACTATTTTTTCGTCTCTCAAACCGGTCTCCTGCAGTCATCTCGTGTGAAATGCTCCTATGGTTTCTATGTAAGTTCCGTTGCCTTCGGGCAAGTCTGAGATCGATCTTCGTTTGAAGGCGCCCTAAGAGATTTTAGTTCAATGGTGCTATATACACAGTCCACTCACATTAATGAGACCACAACCTACTTTCGACGTCAACGTGAAATAACCAATCACAAAAGGCAAGTAGCAGCACATTGCAGTGGAGTGTATATAAAGGATGTCCCAGGGCATCGGAAAGCATTTCAATCGTTGGCGTAATGCAGAAACGTAGCGATTTATCCGACGTCCAAAAGGGCACGATTATTGGTTTTCGGGCCAAGGGTGGAATCATTTCGGAAACGGCTAATTTTGTGAACTGTTCGCGTGCCGCCGTGGTAAAATGGCACTATTCAAAATCAACGGCGTGGCACATGTGGTGCACCACGGGCTATAGATGACAGAGGCGAACGAAGGCTACGGAGATGCGTTCGGGCGAATAGACGTGCAACTGTTGAGCAACTGTCCGCCCAGATGAACCAAGGGGCTACCAAAAGTGTATCCTCAACAACGGTTCAGCGAACGTTGCTGCGCATGGGTCTCCGCAGCAGACGCCTTTTTAATGTACCTATGCTGACTGCTGTTCATCGGCGACGAAGGCTGGAATTTGCACGCCAGTACCGCAACTGGACGTCCATAGAGTGGCGACAGGTGGCTTTTCCCGATGAATCACGTTTTATGCTCCATCGGACAGATGGACGTTGGCGTATACGGCGTGAAACGTCTAAAAGCAAACACCCTGTAACAATTTCCGGAAGATCCAGGATGGATGAAGATGGTAATCTAGCGCAGCTAGCCACAGCACTGGAGTCGGCATGACTCAACATCCCAGTGAACACCTTCAGAAACCTAATTGACTCTCTTCCTGCACGTCTCGCAGCGGTCCGCTCTGCCAAAGGTGTTTATTCTGGCTTTTGACAGGTGGTCACATTAAAGTGACTGGACTGTGTATTTGCAGCCGTTTCCAGTTGTAAGAGGCGCAGGTTCGATTCCTTCCTGAGTGTATTTCCCTTCTGTGTCAGTAAAACTCTCCTTGAGCGTGACGTTGTATGGAGTGTTCGGCACTGCATGGCGAAATAGGGCATTGCGCTGTACAAAAAACCCCAACCAACCTACCTAAATATTTGTCATCCTTCGATAGAAACGAAGAGCACTCTCTCAATATTGCAAACGATGCGAGTATCGAATACTAGAATGGAATAATTTCTGCGACATGGGGGGAGGGTAATGTCACAGGATTAAGATGTATTTGTTTTGGTACTAAACTTATTCATGGCTATAACTGTTGAAAGGAAAACTTTAAGATCTGTGTTCTCTATCTATACTATATATATAATAAAAAGATATATTCTTCTTCTGTACTTGTCTTGAATGTTTCTGTTTATCTCTTGCTTTCATATGTATCCCAGAAGAACATACGACAACAACAACAACAATAAAAAGATGCTGGTGTGTATATTCTCTATACAAATCTACACCGTTTGACCAATCCACACCAAATTTGGTAAGCTTAAATTTTAGACCACTGGAAAACATAGGCTATTACTATCCTGTCTTCATACAAATCTGCAGCTATGAAAATTTTACACACAGGTAGTCCTAAAAGTGCCCACCGAAGCTCCAATTTTAAAATCTAAAGTTTGTTTTCGTGCAATAATTGCACATGGACAAGGAAGCACGTTTTACAGAGTTAGTATATTTGAGTTAACACAAGGTAAATTTGCCTAGCCTATAATTTTCAGAAAAGTGACATTGGATTATGGGTAGAACTGCCAAAAAAAAAAAGCAATGGTAAAAAAAAACCTTTTTATCATCAATCTGATATGTATATAAAGGGATGTGTGTGTATTCTCTATACAAATCTACACTGTTTGACTAATCCTCGCCAAATTTGGTACACTTATACTTCAGAACACTGGAAAACATAGGCTATTACTATCCTGTCTTCATACAAATCTGCAGCTATGAAAATTTTACACAAAGGTAGTCCTAAAAGTGCCCACCGAAGCCCCAATTTTAAAATCTAAAGTTTGTTTTCCTGCAATAAATGCACATGGACAAGGAAGCACGTTCTACAGAGTTTGTGTATCTGAGTTAACACTAGGTACATTTGCCTAGCCTATAATTTTCAGAAAAGTGACATTGGATTATGGGTAGAACTGCCAAAAAACCTTTTTATCATCAATCTGATATGTATATAAAGGGATGTGTGTGTATTCTCTATACAAATCTACACCGTTTGACTAATCCTCGCCAAATTTGGTACACTTATACTTCAGAACACTGGAAAACATAGGCTATTACTATCCTGTCTTCATACAAATCTGCAGCTATGAAAATTTTACACAAAGGTAGTCCTAAAAGTGCCCACCGAAGCCCCAATTTTAAAATCTAAAGTTTGTTTTCCTGCAATAAATGCACATGGACAAGGAAGCACGTTCTACAGAGTTTGTGTATCTGAGTTAACACTAGGTACATTTGCCTAGCCTATAATTTTCAGAAAAGTGACATTGGATTATGGGTAGAACTGCCAAAAAACCTTTTTATCATCAATCTGATATGTATATAAAGGGATGTGTGTATATTCTCTATACAAATCTACACCGTTTGACTAATCCTCGCCAAATTTGGTACACTTATACTTCAGAACACTGGAAAACATAGGCTATTACTATCCTGTCTTCATACAAATCTGCAGCTATGAAAATTTTACACAAAGGTAGTCCTAAAAGTGCCCACCGAAGCCCCAATTTTAAAATCTAAAGTTTGTTTTCCTGCAATAAATGCACATGGACAAGGAAGCACGTTCTACAGAGTTTGTGTATCTGAGTTAACACTAGGTACATTTGCCTAGCCTATAATTTTCAGAAAAGTGACATTGGATTATGGGTAGAACTGCCAAAAAACCTTTTTATCATCAATCTGATATGTATATAAAGGGATGTGTGTGTATTCTCTATACAAATCTACACCGTTTGACTAATCCTCGCCAAATTTGGTACACTTATACTTCAGAACACTGGAAAACATAGGCTATTACTATCCTGTCTTCATACAAATCTGCAGCTATGAAAATTTTACACAAAGGTAGTCCTAAAAGTGCCCACCGAAGCCCCAATTTTAAAATCTAAAGTTTGTTTTCCTGCAATAAATGCACATGGACAAGGAAGCACGTTCTACAGAGTTTGTGTATCTGAGTTAACACTAGGTACATTTGCCTAGCCTATAATTTTCAGAAAAGTGACATTGGATTATGGGTAGAACTGCCAAAAAAAAAAAAAGCAATGGTAAAAAAAACCTTTTTATCATCAATCTGATATGTATATAAAGGGATGTGTGTGTATTCTCTATACAAATCTACACCGTTTGACTAATCCACGCCAAATTTGGTACACTTATACTTCAGAACACTGGGAAACATAGGATATTACTATCCTGTATTCATACAAATCTGCAGCTATGAAAATTTTACACACAGGTAGTCCTAAAAGTGCCCACCGAAGCCCCAATTTTAAAATCTAAAGTTTGTTTTCCTGCAATAAATGCACATGGACAAGGAAGCACGTTCTACAGAGTTTGTGTATCTGAGTTAACACTAGGTACATTTGCCTAGCCTATAATTTTCAGAAAAGTGACATTGGATTATGGGTAGAACTGCCAAAAAAAAAAAAAAGCAATGGTAAAAAAAACTTTTTATCATCAATCTGATATGTATATAAAGGGATGTGTGTGTATTCTCTATACAAATCTACACCGTTTGACTAATCCACGCCAAATTTGGTACACTTATACTTCAGAACACTGGGAAACATAGGCTATTACTATCCTGTCTTCATACAAATCTGCAGCTATGAAAATTTTACACACAGGTAGTCCTAAAAGTGCCCACCGAAGCCCCAATTTTAAAATCTAAAGTTTGTTTTCCTGCAATAAATGCACATGGACAAGGAAGCACGTTCTACAGAGTTTGTGTATCTGAGTTAACACTAGGTACATTTGCCTAGCCTATAATTTTCAGAAAAGTGACATTGGATTATGGGTAGAACTGCCAAAAAAAAAAAAGCAATGGTAAAAAAAACCTTTTTATCATCAATCTGATATGTATATAAAGGGATGTGTGTGTATTCTCTATACAAATCTACACCGTTTGACTAATCCACGCCAAATTTGGTACACTTATACTTCAGAACACTGGGAAACATAGGATATTACTATCCTGTATTCATACAAATCTGCAGCTATGAAAATTTTACACACAGGTAGTCCTAAAAGTGCCCACCGAAGCCCCAATTTTAAAATCTAAAGTTTGTTTTCCTGCAATAAATGCACATGGACAAGGAAGCACGTTCTACAGAGTTTGTGTATCTGAGTTAACACTAGGTACATTTGCCTAGCCTATAATTTTCAGAAAAGTGACATTGGATTATGGGTAGAACTGCCAAAAAAAAAAAAAAAGCAATGGTAAAAAAAACCTTTTTATCATCAATCTGATATGTATATAAAGGGATGTGTGTGTATTCTCTATACAAATCTACACCGTTTGACTAATCCACGCCAAATTTGGTACACTTATACTTCAGAACACTGGGAAACATAGGCTATTACTATCCTGTCTTCATACAAATCTGCAGCTATGAAAATTTTACACACAGGTAGTCCTAAAAGTGCACACCAAAGAACCAATTTTAAAATCTAAAGTTTGTTTTTCTGCATTAATTGTATATGGACAAGGAAACACGTTCTACAGGGGTTCCGCAGGAGTTAACACAGGGAAATGTCGCGCTCATATTTTAGCTGTCGCGGTAGGAAACGCGTTCTACAGAGTCTTTGTATTTGAGTTATCACAGGAAAATGCCGCCGTCATATTTCAAACTCGAGCAACGCCGGTTTATTCAGCTAGTTTTCTATAAATACTTATTATTCGAGTAGATGTATCATAGAAGATGAAAAATGGTTCATGGTTCAAAGTAGGATTTCATCGCAATGATTTCAAAGTAGCTGGACCTCCTCGGAAAGGGTGTACATTATGGTTATCAATTATGATGGAAATAAGGATGCTGGTTGAAACGATTTGGATTGATTTTAGCTTGTAGTAATTGAACAAACGAGACCTTCCAACCAGTCCAATGTAGGATTGAAGTGGATTCGGGTAGCGGTGGTCCAATTGGAATAACATCGGATTAGCAACCGAAGGGTTGCGAAATTGAAACTCGATCCAAAGAGAGACCGTCGCGTATAGGGGGCTGGGGCACGTTAAATCTATCGTGGTCTCAAATGCCTTCACGTTTGCGTGGTGTGGACTAGGGATGCGACATCGATAGCAAAACATCGATGTTCAAAATTAAAACATCGATGTTGATAATACATCACCCCCAAACCATTGATGTTTTCAAAATTGAGTGTATTTAAACTTGTGTTCCCTTTTCTTAAAACTGGTTTAGCAACTAGTGATGCGACATCGGCTTCAATACATCGATGTTTTTTTCTAAAACATCAATGTTTAGAAAACATCGACATCGATGTCGCATCCCTACTTTTCAGACCCTTCATCCTTGGTCACTTGGGTCTAAAAGTATGTTCAATTTGCTGATTATGAAAATTATGCTACTTGGTTATTTAAAATTTTTATAACGGTAGTTTTTTCATTCAAAAATAAAATATCGACAGGTATAAACATCGATGTTACAAAAACATCGACACCAATACATCGATGTTTTTTTTAAAAACATCGATGTTTTGAAAACATTGACATCGATGTCGCATCCCTAGTATGGACGTTTGGAGAGTTGGGTGCCAGCTCAGGTGTTGTTATGGTCAAGTGACCATGATTCAAAATTACGTGGCATTGTACTCCAATCTTTCCCTTCGGTATGGATCTATGATCGTTGTCTATAGCCCATTGTGTTGTTACAGTTCGACGTTAACTTTCTACCTACCTATTTACCTGAAGGGAATTTATTTTGTAATTTTTTGTCACTATCACACAACTGATGAAAGAACTACTAAACGATTGAATTTTCCAAATCCCATCGCGCACGATCTTCGTTTTAGTGATGCATTACATTCCAGTTATACTCGTATAGCTAGACATTTTCAGAACGGTAAGGTAATTTGTGATTTTTAATTAACGTCGTACTAGAGCAACACAACGGGCTATTGACGACGGTCTGGTATCAGTCCCCTAAAGGAAAGATCTGAGGACAACGCCACGTAATTTTGATACATCGCCCCCTAACCATCGATGTTTCTAAAATTCAGTGTATTTAAACTTTTTTACCCATTTCTTAAAACTGGTTTAGCACTTAGTGATGCGACATCGAAAGCAAAACATCGATGTTTTGAGACATCGATGTTCAAAATTAAAACATCGATGTTGATAATGCATCGCTTTCGAATCATCAATGTTTTTAAATTTCAGTGTATTTAAACTTTTTCTCCTATTTCTTGGTTTAGCAACTAGTGATGCGACATCGGCTCCAATACATCAATGTTTTTTTATAAAACATCAATGTTTTGAAAACATCGACATCGATGTCGCATCCTTACTTTTCAGACCCTTCATTGGTCTAAAAGTATGTTCAATTTGCTGATTATAAAAATTATGCTATTTGGTTATTTTTAAAATTTTTATAACGGTACTTTTTTCATTTAAAAATAAACATCGACAACGCAAAAACATAGACAAGTATAAACATCGATGTTACAAAAACATCGACTCCAATACATCGATGTTAAATACATCGATGTTTAAAAAAACATCGATGTTTTGAAAACATCGACATCGATGTCGCATCTCTAGTAAGAATGCGAGGTATAAAAAAAGTAAAGGACAAAACTATAGCTTGATAGTATTTTAAATAAGTTACATTAATTTCTTATAGTAATTTAATATCAATTTATGTTAATAAACTAATAGTAAGAATACGAAGAAGTAAAAAGAAAGCGACAAAACGGTAACTTGATAATATTTTAAATAAGCTGTTGCATTATTTTATAATATTTTCATATACTTCCATGGCAAATCCCCTTCACTTACAAAATACAGACAGAAATGATCTCGAAGAGCCGTTGGCTCAGGTCCAGTGTAACCATTAAAAACATTATTGTCATCGTTTTCCATCAAACCGGTGTGCGTTAAGGTGTCTTTGTACGAATAACCAACCCTCGTTCGTACAAAATTATGTTGAATTACACATGCTTTTATTATGTCAATTGTAAATCAATATTGACGTTCAATGGTCTATAGAAAATCCTCCATTTATTAGTTAAAATACCAAAAGAGCATTCAATGAACTGGCGGTCTCTAGAAAGGCAGTAATTAAATACTCTTTCATTATGTGGTAAATATTTTCCACCATACTGACCTCAATTTCCGACAGCCTTTCTCGAGGTGGTATGTTGTTTCTCATATTTGTGTCCTGCTTCTTAGCCTCCGTTCACATGAGGCGCGTAAAATGCGCTTTTAGTGAGGCTATCAGGGTCTCCGCTCTTCAAGGTTGCAAAGATAGATACTTGAATTAGAGGAATAAATAAACATGATTTAATGGCGGGACTTCGCTAGCCTCGCCATACGCGCGTTGAAACGCCTCATGTGAACTTGGCATTAATGTATCCTGCTGAAGTGTTCTCTAAAAGAAGCTACTGACATCCGGAACAAATTGAAATATTTAGTCGAGTCGTCTTCGAGTTCGCGATACAGAACATGATATAAACCTTTCTGCACACGAAATTTTTCATGAAAATTTTGACCCAATACTTCCTTTTCACATTTTTCTTGTTTTTCTTATGAATAAAATACCATAAGGCAAGCATTTCCAGTTCATCCATTCTGAAAGCAGCCACGATTCCAATGGGCGTAAAAGTCGTGACGTCATTGTCTATTGCGCGCTCATATTCGTAATGCCAAAAATTCAAAAGTTACAATTGAAAAATTATTTATTTAAAGCAAATCAAATGTAAGGTATCTATCTCGCTTAAAATTTTCAGCAGATTTCAAATTCGCTGAAATTTTCAATCTATCTTTAACGATGCCGATTTTACAAAAAAAAATGAACTAAACAAGGCCGATTAAAAGTTTTGCTTCTCTTCGCTCGAATCGTTTGTTTGCAGGAAATGAATCTACACGACTATCACAGGCAACCGTTGTGAGCGATCGATCTCCTTCGTGTGAAGGCGCCCTAAGCCCGTGGAGTGCGGGATACTTTAGGATACTCTGTAGTATTGCTTTTTGCCTTCTGGCATAATTCGTGTATCGAGAAAAAAGCATTGTTTTCTTGCATAACATCTATCGATAAAAAATTGCTCCCTTCTGGTATAAAAGGTAAAGGAGTAAATGACAAATACCTTTATTTCAGAAGTTATCCATAACTTTCTCGATCTGAACTATAACTAACGTTATTCGTACAATCCTGGCCTAATTCGTGTAACGAGCGAGTAAATTGAACCCTCCTTATAATACAAGGACTACATAGTTTGTGTATCGAGGAAAAAAGTGTTGTCTTTTGGTACAAATGTTATACCGAGAATAACGGCCGTATTCACAAGTCCGAGTTAACTCTAGGATCAACGATAATCCGCGAGTTATCGAAAAAACCGTATTCACAAGTCCTGATCCGTGGTTTAAACTGCCGTTTCGGTGTTACATTTTGATCCTCCGAAATCGGCGAGTTAACTCGCGAGTTACATTTAACGCATGCGCAGTACCATCTTTTGGGAAAAACAAAATGGAGGACACATTTCATTCTATGCTCAATTACAGTATTCTTTCGACGACTGGACTGGATCTGTCATTACGGAGCACCTGCTTAATAGCAGCTCATCTCAGCATCATAATATTGCTTAAATGGAAAAATTTAAACATATTTTTATTGAAATTCAAAAGAAAAATGAAAATAAAGGTAGCTGCGTAAATCTTAAACAAGCAGCTTAGCGAAAAGATAGATGGCGCCACCTCTGTCCACTAAGCCGGAGAGAGCGAACTGTAGAAAACGACCATGGCAGATACAAATTCGTCGTAGAATAAAAATTATTCTGTTGATTTATTACGAATGAAAGAAAATTGACAGTGCAAGTTACTTTTCACGACACCAACACACACCCATACTGACAGGTACAAAGATAATCAGATTACATACATCTGTCAAGACATTGTGTACAATTCTTTCTTGCCAAATTTAGGTTTCCATAAAAATCCAATTTGAAATTAAATACCTTTGCATTTCTTTTCCCAAACCCATATTAAAATGCTGTGCGAGTCCTATTTATTCACAATTTGGAATCAATTCTACGGCGAAGTACGTGCTTGATCAGTATGAATGCAATTTCGGGCGTCCTAACCAATGTAAACAATATCATGTGATCGTGAGGAGCCAATCACAGCGAGCGTCTCATTTTAATCCCCGGATCACTTAACACGCCGTTAGAGAATACCGTTTTTGATAATCCTCGAGTTAACTCTTACTCGCGGATTAACTGATTCACGAGTTAACTCGAGACTTGTGAATATGGCACTTAGAGTGTGGTTACCTCTAGAATAACTCGATTAGATGTGATACTGTTGTCTAATTTTGCTCACTAGGGGGTACATCCCCTGCTCGCCAACGCTCGTCAACCCCCGGAGGATTGATTTGCAATCCTCATTGATTCCTTTGCAATCCTCATTGATTCCTTGCGCGAACCTTACTCGCTCCGCTCGAATCAATGAAGATAGTGTTCTAGCACCAAAGGATTGTTTACAAAATATAATATTCCAAAAAATATTTTTCGAATATAAATTTGTTGTATCACAGAAAAGTTATAAGCTCCGGAATCAGAACTCGAACAATTTGAATTCAAATGAAAACTTTGAGCAAATTTAAACTCGAAATGTGAGCGGAAATCGAATACCCAGTATGTTGTTTGTGTGTCCATTTCCCCAGTACTCAAGCCACCCATACACTTTTTCTTTGAGTTTGTTGTCGAAAGTTGTAGTGCTGTTACATTTTGTACATCTATCGGAAGTATTTTATGCTTTCCCAAAAGTGCGCCCCACAAAGTTAAACTTCCGTCCTTGAACAGATATCGTGTTCCTCAATATCAATTATAGTATTTCTACTGCCTTCATATTCCTCAAACGAAATGAGAACACCTCTTCTCAAACATTCACGTTTCCAACGATTGCTTTTAGTTCTGTCATTGCGTGTTGCATTACATTCAATTAAGCTTTCATTGGCTCGTCGTTTTTCCTTTCTTTGATTATAAGCTGCAACATGCCATTGCCTTCTAGAGCAGTGAACATGATCGAATAATTATTAATTTTTTTTTCAATAAAATTTCATCCGATAACGCTGTAAATTCAATTGAGGCGCGAGGCTTCGTGGTAACCAAGCAATCGTACAGTATTCCCAAAACACGGTAACAAATAACGTCTTTTTAGTGTGCCACGTAAGAGAATTATATATATATATATATATATACACAGTCCAGTCACATTAATGTGACCAACTGTCAAAAGTCAGAATAACCACCTTTGGCAAAGCGGACCGCTGCGAGACGTGCAGGAAGAGAGTCAATTAAGTTTCTGATGACCCAGTGAAAGCCAGGAAAACATTCCCCAAACCGTAATGCTCCCTCCTCCAGCCTGGCAATTGTTGCAGGGTGTTTGTTTTCAGACGTTTCACGCCGTATACACCAACGTCCATCTGTCCGATGGAGCATAAAACGTGATTCATCGGAAAAAGCCTCCTGTCGCCACTCTGTGGACGTCCAGTTGCGATACTGGCATGCAAATTCCAGCCTTCGTCGCCGATGAACAGCAGTCAGCATAGGTGCATTAACCAGGCGTCTGCTGCTGTGGCCTGGACTGTGTATATAGATTCACTAAAGAAGTGGTCTTCAACCCGGTGGTCCGCAAGAATTTATTTCCTGACCGCAAAAGCTTTGCATCGTGTTTCAAATTAGGGATGCGACATCTACTGCAAAACATCGATGTTCAAAATTAAAACATCGATGTTGATAATACATCGCCCCAAAAACCATCGATGTTTTTAAATATCAGTGTATTTAAACAACCCCCACCATTTCTTAAAACTAGTTTAGCATTGTACCAAATATTGTTCGCCGGGGGCACATTTGCCGTGTTTATTATTTTATAACTAGGACTCTTTTTTAATTCTCAAAAGAAAGTAAGAAAAGTTAACAAGAACAATTAACAAATATTTTATTTTCAAACTGTATAATATAAAAGAAAATAATCTTTACAACCATTTGTCATAGGTTCTACTTACTATAAATATAACTAGGTAGGTCCATAACAATAATTATTGTTAACTATTATTAATTATTTATCAACCTATAGGGGTAATGGTAATTTGGTAATTAACGTTGTACTAGGGAAACACAAACTTATAGGGGAGAAAACACAGCAAAATTATTTTTTATTTACTGCAAATAAAAAATATTGCGACCTATAATTATTATATGCCCCAATATTTGTTATTTACAGTTTGTAAAAAAAAGAAGTTTGTTAACTCTCTCCACCTTAAGCCGACTTCTTTTTTCAGTAACTATCCCACCAGTTAGAGAAAAAACTCTTTCTGATGAGATGTCGACATCACTGACAAATACTTAGTTGAACGGTTATTTTCCTCAATTTTTACTATGGTGCTGTTTTTATTCAAAAATACAACATCGACAATGTTAAAACATCGATGCTAAACAAACATCGGCTCGAATAAATCAATGGTAAATACATCGATGGTTTAAAAACATCGACATCGATGTCGCATCCCCAGTTTCAATCAGGCTATGCCACTATGATTCAGAATTTCCCACTATTGCGGGGGTCTGCACGCGACAAGTATAGCCAAAGTGTGCGACTGCTGAATGCCAGTATTGCGTCAATTATTCTCCTGTCGACGACACGTTGCAGGAATTCTTATTTTATCAACTCGTGCGAATTGTTTTTTTTAATACTGTGTTGTGGAATTTCGGACAACAAATGATCTCTTTCGTAAAATTTGAAACCCTCCAAGATGGACACAAAAAAAAGTTAAACAGCAAAATCTTTCTATTTTCTTAAGAACAGGCAAGGACAATATTCAGAAGAAAATTAGTGAGGGTGCCGAAAATATGCCAAATGTTGGTGCTTCACGTTTGAAAGAAACAAAGAAAAATAAACAGTCTAGTCACATTAATGTGACCACCTGTCAAAAGCCAGAATAACCACCTTTGGCAGAGCGGATCTCTGAGAGACGTGCAGGAAGATAGTCAATTAGGTTTCTGAAGGTGTTCACCCAGTGAATAGGAAAACATTTGCCAAACCATAATGCTCCCTCCTATAGCCTGGATACTTCCGGGAATTGTTACAGGGTGTTTGCTTTCAGACGTTTCACGCCGTATACGCCAACGTCCATCTGTCCGATGGAGCATAAAACGTGATTCATCGGAAAAAGCCACCTGTCGCCACTCTGTGGACGTCCAGTTGCGGTACTGGTGTGCAAATTCCAGCCTTCGTCGCCGATGAACAGCAGTCAGCATAGGTGCATTAACCAGGCGTCTGCTGCGGAGGCCCATGCGCAGCAACGTTCGCTGAACCGTTGTTAAGGATACACTCTTGGTAGCCCCTTGGTTCATCTGGGCGGTCAGTTGCTCAACAGTTGCACGTCTATTCACCCGAACCATCTTCGTAGCCTTCGTTCGCCTCTGTCATCTATAGCCCGTGGTGCACCACATGTCCCACGTCGCTGATTTTGGATAGTGCCATTTTGCCATGCACGGTATACTTTTACCTCGGCGGCACGCGAACAGTTCACAAAATTAGCCGTTTCCGAAATGCTTCCAATTGCATTACGCTAACGATTGAAATGCTTTCCGATGCTCTAGGACATCCTTTATATACACTCCACTGCAATGTGCTACCATCTGCCTTTTGTGATTGGTTAATTCACGTTGACGTCGAAAGTAGGTGGTGGTCACATTAATGTGACTGGACTGTGTAAATAGCCTGATACTTCAGGTCGACCATACCGGTCTGATGGTTAAGGTGTTAGCCTCTAGATGAGAAGGTTCCTGGTTCGAATCTGGGTCCGGGAATGGATGTTTGTAAGCGTATGGTGTAGAGGCGGCTGGTGCACCTTAAATCTGTCGTGGACGGAAGTCCTCATGTTGGGTTGGTGTGGAAGTTTGGAGAGTGAGGTACCAACTCAGGTGTTGCCTCGTCATCTGATCGTGGTTCAAAACTACGTGGTGTTGTCCTCGAATCGTTCCCTGAGGGGATTGATCTCGGACCGTCGACAACAGCCCGTTGTGTTGCTCTAGTATGACGCTAATTAAAATTATCTTACCTTACCTTACCTGATAATTGGGAATGTGCAGTGTCAACCAAAAAGAGAAAAAGAAAATTTTTTATGCATTACGATATATTTAGATCGTGGTATTATTGTAGACTCTGGCAGTGAACTATCGCCACTGCCTTTGTGTGTAATGATGCTATGATACTGCCCAGACTAGCTCGTCTTCTTCATTCCAAGCGTAGGAATTTCCCTGATAAGCCACTGGACTTTTTAAAAATATTACGTGACTAGATGAAACCTCAAGAAAAGTCAAATGAAAAGGACGACGAATTGTGACAGATTGCTGCTTCAAGTGTCTTTTTTAGTTGCTCTTCGAATTCGTGAAACGAAAAACCTTTTACTATTGGTGAGGAGTTAGTAAGGCTTTGTATCTTAGATGTAGTAAAATACATTTTGGGTCCTCAAGCCACTAAAAAATCTAGTCTATAGCGCTTTCGGAGACCACTATTCTGAGAATTGTTGACATGGCCATAGATTCTGAAAAGCAAGTTGTAGAGTGGTTTATCGATTTGTTTTCTCATTTTTTTCATTATCATTTTGCTTTCTCGATGCACGAATTGCAACAAATAATACCACTCACAATAAATATAAGGTGGCCTCAAATGACCTCACGTTGTCATGGTTTCAAAGCTTGGAGAGTGTTGTTAATTCAGGTGTTACCCTGTCATCCTAACGTGGTTCAAAATTATGAGGTGTCCTCTGATCTTTTCCTTTGGGATTGATCCAGGACCTTCGGTAATAGTCCGTTGTGTTGCTTCAATGCGTCGTTATTCAACTACATGTGATCGTAATTAAAAATTACGAGGTGTTGTCCTCGGATCTTTCCATTGACGGACTGATTCTGGACCGTCGTCAATAGCCCGTTGTGTTGCTCTAGTGTGACGTTAACTAAAATTGCCATTACCATTACCTAAAGTAAATCATACAATTCGGTAGGTAGGTTGATATTTTAATTAATGACAACGGGTTATTAGAGACGGTCCGGGATCAATCCCAAAAGGTAATGGTAATTTTAGTTAACGTCGTACTAGAGCAACACAACGGGCTATTGACGACTGTCCGGGATCAATCCCTTAAGGGAAAGATCCGAGGGCAACACCGCTGACCAACCGGTAGAGTGGTTAAGGTGTTAGCCTATAGATCGGAAGTTTCCTGGTTCGAATCCGGGCCCGGATGTTTGTAAACGTATGGTGTAGAGGCGGCTGGTGCACCTTAAATCTGTCGTGGCCGAAAATCCTCACGTTGGGTTGGCAGCTCAGGTTTTGCTTCGTCATCTGACCGTGGTTAAAAATTACGAGGTGTTGTCCTCGGGTCTTTCCCTTAAGGGACTGATCCCGGACCGTCGTCAATAGTCCGTTGTGTTGCTCTAGTACGACGTTAACTAAAAAAATTACCAAATTACCGAGGACAACACCTCGTAATTTTGAAACACGGTCAGATGACGAGGCAACGTGTGGCATTCCACTGTCATACAATTCTGATTATTCGTTTAAAATTCATGTGCTTTATGAGTGAACACAAAAATTTGTTACTGTACAAAGTTCACCTTCAAATCACTTATTGGATTAAAATTAAATGGTTAACTTAAGCTGCTTATCTGTAACGCATTTATTTTGACCCAGTTTAAAAATAATAGGTCGGGATTATTATTGTTTTTTTAAGGATTTTCTGCCATTTATTCAACAGAGAGAGAGAGAGAGAGAGAGAGAGAGAGAGAGAGAGAGAGAGAGAGAAGTTTAGCTGCGTCTGGCACTAAAAAAGTTTCGTTTTTGGATTCTATTCATTCTCCTTTTCTCTGGTAAAAAGAGCTTGCAGTTTTCATTTCTCCTATTTATGTTGCCGACCAACCGGTATAGTGGTTAAGGTGTTGGCCTCTAGATCGGAAGGTTCCTGGTTCGAATACGGGTTCGGGCATGGATGTTTGTAAACGTATGGTGCAGAGGCGGCTGGTGCACCTTAAATCTGTCGTGGCCGAAAGTCCTCACATTGGGTTGGTGTGGAAGTTTGGAGAGTGAGGTGCCAACTCAGGTGTTGCCTCGTCATCTGACCGTGGTTCAAAATTACGTGGTGCTGTTCTCGAATCTTTCCCTGAGGGGATTGATCTCGGACCGTCGACAACAGCCAGTTGTGTTGCTCTAATATGACGTTAACTAATATTTACAAATTACCTGACCGTGGTTCAAAATTACGTGGTGTTGTCAATCTTTCCCTTAAGGGACTGATCCCGGACCGTCGTCAATAGCCCGCTGTGTTGCTCTAGTACGACGTTAACTAAAATTACCATTTCCATTACCATTACCAGGGAAGGAATCGAGGACAACTCGTCATTTCGAACCACTGTCATATGACTTGGTAAACACCTGAGCTGGCATTCCACCTCTCTAAGCTTCCACACCACGGCAACGAGAGGACATTTCACTCCCACGACAGATTTAACGTGAACCAACCCCTACGTACTCGACGGTCCTTCGGTTGGATCGAGTTTCAAAAATGGGTGCCAGCTCAGGAAAGACCTCGTCATCTCACCTTGGTTCAAAATTACGTGGTGTTGTTCTGCGATCTTTCCCGTCGGGTTTGATCCCAGACCGTTGCTATTAGTCCGTTGTGTTGTTCCAGTGTGACGTTTATTAAAATACCTACCTACCACAGTATTTGGGTATTGTTTTAACAGAAAATAAACTTAGGTAATTTGGTAATTTTTTAGTTAACGTCTTACTAGAGCAATACAACGGGCTATTGAAGAATGTCCGGGATCAGTCCCTCAAGGGAAAGATCAGAGGACAACACCTCGTAATTTTTAACCACGGTCAGATGACGAAGCAAAACCTGAGCTGCCAACCCAACGTGAGGACTTTCGGCCACGACAGATTTAAGGTGCACCAGCCGCCTCTCCACCATACGCTTACAAACATCCATGCCCGGAACCGGATTCGAACCAGGGACCTTCCGATCTAGAGACTAACATCTTAACCACTATACCGGTTGGTCGGCTTATTCAATGGAAGTGACAGCAAAAATTACATTGAGTTCCATATGGATTTAAGGAAAGTTTGTTTGCTAAATACGGTGCTTTAGAAATGAAACCTTTACGCCTTAGAAATTTTTTAAGCGATTTACTTGGAATCCTGTTATTCCGTGAAAGCTTTTTTTATATTCAAATTTTACCT
This sequence comes from Metellina segmentata, assembly GCA_947359465.1. Lineage (NCBI taxonomy): Eukaryota > Metazoa > Arthropoda > Arachnida > Araneae > Tetragnathidae > Metellina > Metellina segmentata. The sequence goes on along the minus strand of OX375880.1, from coordinate 27,511,199 downwards.
CAACCGAAAATGAAGTAATCTTCAAAAAACGTTCACTCCGTCACCTTTTACTGAAGTTTTTCTGCCATCTTTTCTAACTCACTTCTGCAATTTCTTTTCAAAACTCAAATTGTTGTGTTGCGCATTTCGCAATAGTGTTTACGACTCGTTTTACCCAAAAGAAGAGAATCGAAATATATTGCAAACAATGTGAGCTATTGTTTCCACCGCACTTTATTTTGATTATTTTTCACTTTATTAACATTGGGCCTCGTGCTGAATTATTCAGATCTCGATCCTCTAACTAAAAGTATCGAGGCCCTCTCGCTTTATTGCTATCGAGTTTATGACTCAGGACGAAGATGAGCTTCGTGAAGCTTCCCTCCGTATAAAAAATCAACTTGTGCATCGACGATTTGATCGAAATTCTATGCTATCGCCCATCTGGGAGTGATGAAAGGACCAGGTTGTTCATAACTGCTAAGCTTTTAATAAACAACGAATATAAAAGTCGAAAGATGAGGCGCATAGTAGTGAGGTTATTAATTTTACTGAAAGGAATACTTGTGAATGGAGTCAAAAATCCTTAGATTCCTGCGAATACTTGGAAAAATCGTTTCATGACCTTCGAATTGGACGCCGTAGGCGAACACTGTTTCACCTGTGCGGCTTTCAGCTGTATAGTCCGCCTTACGGAGGAAATTCTGGGACAAGGGAGAGCTAAGCAATCCACAATACATACATAAACATTTAAGTACACAGAAGGAGAAAGTCAAGTAAAGGGCAAAACGTGTAAGCACAAATTTTTTTTTTTTTTAAATGACAGAAGAAGAGGATGTCAAAGTTTGAAAAATTAACACAGAACAAAATCAGAAAACAAAAACACAAAAAGGAGCATAAACATAAACTGAAAAAGGACATAAACATAAATAAAAAAGGACATAAACATAAATAAAAAAGGACATAAACAAAAATAGAACACAAAATCAGAAAAAAATATATAAATATATAAAAAATTCATTTCAGAAAAAAAAATAATATTGTAAAAAACAGAAGTCAGGACGTTAAATACAGATGACAGACAGCCGAAATGACCTAAAAAAGTTTCGAAAGAAAAGCAAGGTTATTTTGAGAACTTTCGACTTAGACTTCTCAGCTCTCACAGATATAGTCAATGTTGGAGCTGAGAAATTCCATCACTTTAAGGATTTTGTGGTGGCAATGTCTTGGCAGTATTTTGGCACCAAAGAGAGTAGTGTTGCAGAGAAGGTTTCAACAAATGCCACTGACTTGTGAGATCGCAGTCAAAAAGGTAGTGGATGGGATCCCCTTCTCGGCCGCATATACACAGCGCACTAGTTCGAAGGTGAAAACGCTCTAGATATGAAATAAATAAGCGGAGTAAAATAATAACTAGAAACGAATTAAATAAGCGGAGCATATGCGTGCGGCCTCATGTTATTTTTCCGATCGCTCGGTTGCTCTACCTGTTAAGTGGTTTTGGGAGAAGGCCCAAATCCCAATGTACCGCTAACTATTGACGGAATTTTCGATCCTCGAACACTAATTTGATCTTGGATAGCCTATCGGCCAAAGTCGATCCTCAAGCCTACACTTCTCATATCTGACGACAGTGTTATGACATTGAAGTGACACAAGCATCAACATTGTAATAAAATAGACGGAACATACTTTTTTTTCTTAATTTTCTTATAACATATTATACATTATACTATTTAATGTATGTATTGGGTCACCTGGAAAATTCTGCGCGTTTTCAAATCGAAGGTAGCTTTGTTATTATTATTTTGCTACTGCTGATAAGGAGCGACCTGGATTGAATCAGATGTTTAAATTCGGTCTTTTCTGCTTACACTGCATAATTATGGCATGTGTTGTGACATAATTTTTGTTTCACTGCAGTGCTAAGAATGGAGAACCATTAAGTTCACTATCGTCAAAAAATACTATTTTATTTTAAGAAAGGAAAAAATGCTAGTCTGACAGCTCGCAAATTTTGTGCTGTATAAGGACAAAGTGCTGTTTCTGATGACACGTTCGAGGGTGCTTTAATAAATTTTGGCGCGGAAATTTCATCCTCAAAGATGATGTCTGCTTTACATTGAGAGGGGGACTGCATCCCAAAAAAGTAATGTTTACTGTATGGTGGGACTACAAATGAAATGCTTATCAGTAATTGTTGCCACAGAATTAAACAATAAATTCGGAAAAATACTGTTCTCAAATGGCAGTATTGAAACAGAAATCGAAGCAAAGAGGCTGTGATATGACAATCACATCAAATATTGTTTTGCCCTAAAAGCAGGGAAACACAACCTGCAAGCTATTTGTTTCAATGTCCAGTCCCCTAACAAATCCCTGAACTTGAGGAGAAACCAAGTTCATCATCCCTCGATTCCGAGAAAATGGAACGAGTGTGCTTTCACCCTTCACGCAATGGGGTTGATATCTGAAGTGGCGAAATGTCATTCGGGCAATAGAAGGATTGACCCCCTGGCAAGGTCAGGGTTTAGCACCCTGAATATTGTGGGAAGGTCAGACGGGGAGAACGATATGAAACGCCTACGCTAAAAAAGGAGACGGAGGCTTTTTCGGTTGTGGCCATTTTCCAAAAATATGGTAATTCTACAGTAAAACGATGTACCATCGACGAATTGAATGAATGAAAAATAAACGAAGTTACCAAACAGAATACGGCTGCCTTTACTGTGTCGTTCACCAATAATAGAAATCTCTAGATTCCAGAAGGAAAGAACCACCTGAATCCAAAAGAAGGAACCTGCATATCCCGATGCCTTACTTCATCCTGACGGTCACCATATATAAAGGTATGTCCGTATTTCTATCTGATACCGATTGAGAACTCCACTCATTCCGATCGAACCTGAGGTCAAAACTGGATATTGGTATACAGATCAAAATTGGGTATAATAACCAGTACAGAGGCCAGAACTGATCAATCGTCGAGGTGTTGCCTTCCAGCATGACAATGCTTGGCCCCACATTTCGCTAAATGTCAGACAAAGATTTATTGAGTATGACTGGGATGTTTTGTGTTACTCAATAACCCCCATATTCATCAGACCTTTTCCCCTAAGATTTTCACCTCTTCAGGTCACTTCAAAATTCTTTAAACGGCCTCGAAGATGATGCCAACTCTGGACGACTATCTTCTGTAAACGAGGACCTATTAAAAGATGCTATTGTTGAAAATCCACTTTACGCAGTTTAGGAACTGTCACACAGTCTAAATACTGTTCTCAAATGGCAGTATTAAAAGCAGAAATTGAAGCAAAGAAGCCAAAACTGACTAATCGTGGAGGTGTTGTCTTCCAGTATGACAATGCTCTGCCCCACATTTCGCTAAATGTCAGACAAAAATTTATTGAGTATGGCTGGGATGTTTTGTGTCAACCCCCCCCCCATATTCATCAGACCTTGCCCCCTCAGATTTCCACCTCTTCAGGTCACTTCAAAATTCTTAAACGGCCAGGAGTTCAATTCTTTGGAGACTGTCAAACATCACAACGATAACTTCTTTACAAATAAGCGTAATGATTTTTTTTAAAAAGGAATTTTCCAGCTGCCAGAAAGATGGCAAAAAGTCATCGAACAAAAGGGGCTGATGTGATTCAGTATAATTTTCTTATGTTTTTGTACTGCTTCGTTGGTATTTATCTTAAAAAACGCGCAGAACTTTCCGGATGATCCAATTTATCGCACCCCGGCGAAAAAAGTGACACAACTCAAAAAACAAAAATTTCGATGTTATGTCATTGAAAAATATGTATGAGGAGCCCCAGCGTGTTAAATTACTATTCTATAGAATATAATAGAAGTTACCACCACAAACAATTTAACTAAAATTTGAAAGAAGCTTATACTATTTCAATATGTTATATCGTTTCCTTTAAGTTGCTATTCCTCAAATTCTGTAATTTTGAGTTGCGTTACTTTTTTTGCCGGGGTGCTATATATGTAGAGTACGGTGTCCAGGGTTTGATGAAGATGCTCAGCTGGATGACACGGAGATGAGGACTAAGCATTTAATTATTCTAAAAATTATGTACAGAAACGTTTACATGGATCACGGCACAGTCTACACGCTGACACATGTATGAGTTATATGTACGACGCTCCACCTGCGCTTGGAAGCCGTGCATTGTCAGTGTGACAACTTCAACTCTGAGTTAGGAAAATAAAGTTACAGTTCTGCTTCGTGTGCTCGGTACGACCTCTGATGGTGGCATGGGTGGTGGATTCTACATTTATTTCAATTCACGTCGCATTGAGCAACACAGCGGCTACTGGCGACGGTCCGGGATCAAACCCCTCGGGAAATATCAGAGGACACCTAGTAATTTTGAATCACGGTCAGATGACGAGGTCAACACCTGAACGGGCACTTCACTCTCTATACTTTAACACCACGCCAATTTGAGGACACTTTAAGGGCCTGTAACCGGTGTTCTTTGGTTGGATTATAATGTTCCAAATTACTCAAATATATACTCAAGGATGTTTTATGCAAAATATCAATCCTTTTTTTAAAAAGGGTCTTGCACGTGAGACGATGATACCTCAGAAGCGACCGACAGTGGTTCATAAGCCACGGTAGCTCTGTAGATACAGTCGCATATTTTGTCATTTTGTCACCGCAGGTGACCACTTTACCTCCCAACATATGTCAGGTTGAAGGTTGATAAGGTCGCCCACGGATAGGTGAGGAGTGCAAGCACTCTTGATTTAGAGCATTGTGGAGAACCTAATTGGAGGGGGGGGGGGGCTAGTGAACACAATTAACGCAGGGGTCTTCGGGGATTGGAGGCAGGGCCGAAAATAAATTTTCCGGGCCCCTACAAAATTTTCGCGCGGGCCCCTAAGTTTTTTCTTTGTGTAAGAATTTTTTTATTTTCCCAAGTATCCATATATTTACAAATACCCAACTTCAGAAATGTACAAGTAAACCCACAGTTAATTAATAATGAACTGGTAAGTAATTATGGAATTAAATATGTATATGTGTTATACGCCTAAAGCCCAAAGTGTGGCCTATTTGCGATCGAGCAGGACTTCGATAAGGATAATGAAGTATGATCAGAAAACTATAATAAATATCTCTATAGAAAGATTGTAAGAGAGAGAGAGAGAGAGAGAGAGAGAGAGAGAGAGAGAAAGAGAGAGAGAAACCCATGCAAAAACATTCTTTGGACGCTGAAGACTAGTCAAAACTTCGAAAACTTTTGCAGTACTGAGGAGGGAGCAGTAAATCTTCTATTCGAATTAATGAATTTATCGATGCCGTTAAAAAAGGAAGCTCATTTTGCACGCCAGTTCATGCTCAATTGAAAATATTTTTAGAGGATTCAAATTGTTCCTGGCCCAAAGTAGATCGTAAATGATTTTTGATTATGATAGTTTACTGAATCCTTTTACTAGAAGCCAGTGATATGAAGATAAAACAAAATTCTTAAAGTTATGCAAAGTTCTGGGAAAATAGATTGCAATTTTAATCTATAGATATCATTTAAAGGGAGAGTGGAAGACCTTAATTTTCTAACTTAGCTTAATGTGAAAAAGTAGCTTCGCGAACGGTCTTGTACATTTGAATTTCATTGATGAGATTGTAGCTTAAATCATCTGGATAGCTTTCAATTAATTGTTTAAGTGCATTGTTGTTGTTATTAGAATTTATTTTTACTATGGCTTCGAATGTATTGCATATGTTTTTTCATTTGCTCATACCTTGATTCTAACTGAGAAACTATTTTATTGATTACTATATCACAAAAACTGAACTTTTGAATTTTGTTTCTTCGGTTTCTAATACTTCAGGCAATTTTCTTTCCACTTCAAGAGCTTCCTTTTTCGAAAAAAAAAAGCTTCCTTTTCCATCTTTTTTTCGTGTGAAAATTCTGCATGTATACCCATAATAGAAGCTGTCTCTTTAGTTCTATTTATACAGGCCATTGTTTTCTTAAATCTTTATCTATTGTTTCAGTTAACGCTTTAATGTTATTCATTTCGATATCAAGGGAGGTAGATTATGATTGAAGGATTAAATTTCTTGTATTGATTTGCTCTAGTATGTTCTTCCAAATATTTAACTAAATTAAAAAAAAGTTTCAAATTTTGAAAAATAATTGAGGAATCCACAAAGACTGTGTAGAGACCTCTCATCAGTGTGTTTTAAAAGCAGTTCTCATCGCCGTGGGCTCGCACTAAAGAAATTGTAAAGCTGGTTTATTAAAGTTAAAGAACGTGCTTACTATTTCATTACTCCTTGTGGCATGTAAACCAACTAGTCGTTGTCGTAGACCGGAGACTGGTGAAAATGTGAGACCACCTTGACGGGGCCGTTTTAAGGACTTGAAAAAAATATTTTCTGTTCGATATTTTTTTGTCAAATTCTGAAAATAAACCTAAAATGAGGCAGATAATTTCTTGAACGAACCTTGGGGCCGCGGATCCCTTAAACGTCCGGGTCTCCCGACATTTGTCGGTATTGTCCCCTCTTATGGGCGGCCATGACTGGAGGAGACTTGGCCGTAGTCCTATTAACCCTTAGTTGAAATACTGTTGGTAGAAAGAAATAAAAATAAAAATTTCATCCCCATTGCGCTCTTGTGGAAGTGTCATTCCGGCCCCGTTCGCCTTGACTAACTTGGACTCAGCTCCATCGTTCCCTTCTCCCCTCGCGTTACATAACATGAAAACACTACTGGAGAACATATGAGCTATGTAGTATATGATAGTATATGAGCTCATTTAAGAGAAAACGTTCACAATCTTTAACACACTAATAATATGTCACGAGCTCAATTCCGCCACACCTTAGTCTTTTCAATATAAAAATCAAGCATCTGTGTGTTTCATTGTATTTCCGTCACCCCAGGGCTTAGTTTACCTAACAAGAATCTAATCTAGATACCTTGGGATCCGTAGGAGGAACACTTTGCAGAAGAGGAGTCTCTTAAAACCGTGCTATTTTTTGCTATAAATTCGTGTCACTGCCCTCCCAGCTGTTCTTGATAACATCAACAGTCTCAGTTAGGGACTTTATGATTTTCATTAGTTTGAATTGTGCGACATGGTTTTGCGATGTGTTAATAGCCCAGGCTCCGAAGTTAATGTGAGCTGGTTCCTTGAGGTGATTGTGATTGCACACCGTGAGTGAACATCTAAAAGCGTAGTGTTCTGGGTTACCAATTTCCCCACAGAGGAAGTCCCCGTTTACCGTGTTAAATCTGTGGAGGTAACTTGGGCCATGTCCTGTGTAATATGCTGTAAGATACGGTCCACTTGGTTGTTTATCTTTGTTAACTTAGTTAACAACTTAGTTAGTAACTGTAAGTCAGCTTCTTGAGGCGATTTTTAAAGAAGCTTTTAGGCCGTTTCAGTATAAGTTGAATGTTGGCTTAATTTGGGTTATTCGCCACGGCCTTTGCCAACTGGTACGCTCTTTCATTGCCCTCTATACCGACGTGGGCTTTGACCCATTGAATTTTTGTGTTGAAGTTATTGTTCTTCAGGTTCCGTCTTATGCTGGAGGCCAGTGTGTCTTTGTTTTGAAATTTTTGCAAAAGTTTGATGGTTGATAAACTATCTGTGTGTATTCTGCACGATTTCTTTAGCAATCAGAAGGTTGCTAGTTCGAAACTCAATCCAACAAAAGACTCGAATACGTAGGAGCTAGTGCACTCTAAATCTGTCGTGGCCTACAATGTCCTCCTTTGGAGTGGTGTAGAAATTTGGAGACTGGAGTGCCAGCTCAGGTGTTGACCTTGTCATCATCTAATCGTTGTTCGAAATAACGAAGTATTATCCTCGGATCTTTCCCTTCGTGATGGATCCCAGACAATCGACTCTAATCAGTTGTATTGCTCTATTCCTCTATTGTATTACTATATTGTTAATTGAACTATTCCTCCCCACCCAGCTGTGGTCCACGTTTCTAGCATAAAATCCAGCCTTTGTCAGTTATTTCATGTTTTATTCAAATCCTTGTACTTGTCAACTGTTCGTTAATAAACATTACTTCCCGCTTATGAATTTGCTTTTCGACTTGGAGTTCCGTGCTAGAATATTTAACCGCATTTTACAATTTATAATAGTGAATATTTATGAAATATTCCGGAGATTTCCAATTAGATCTCATCGAGAGAATCCAACTGTCACAACGAGATTTAGAAATTTATAACTGCACCCATAACCTTGAGAAAAATCGAGCGAACACATTCAGTTGATTCGCGATTGTCTGTTCGTAATTCGAAGTTACGACTCCATGTCTTAAGAATCGAAAGATAAGCGCATCTGACAGTTTCTACGAAATCTCGAGTTTCCAGTTTCTAATGGATCATTACGGAGCTAAAGTAACTTTCCAGACTTGATTCCGGCATTTTTTGTGTCCTTTTACCGTGGTTCAAAATTACGTGGCGTTGTCCTTTGATCTTTTCCTAAAGGATTGGTCCTGGACCGTCGCCAATAGCCCGTTATGTTGCTCCAGTGCGACGTTAATTAAATACCTACATGGAGTCCTTTGTGTCCGTGCCCAATATTATTTTATTTACCCTCATCAATACATGGTTTTCAATTAACTTGGGGACCCGCCCCATGCATGCTAATGCTTAAAAATCTCCGGAGGATTGCTTTCAAAAATATGTTTTTCAATTATAAATTTGTTGTACTACAGAAAAGTTATACAGTATCTCTGGAATCAGAACTGGAAATTTTTTGAATTCAAATGAAAACTTTGAGCCAATTTTGACTCGAAATGTGAGCGATGCATTGGAAATCGAACACTCAGCATGTGTTTGTAAGCTGCAACCAGCTCGACTAATATTCATTTTTTTTCTCAATAAAATTTCATCCTATAACGGTATAAATTCAATTGAGGCGTGAGGCTTTGCGGTAAACAAAAAATCGTACAGTTGCCAAAACGTGTTAACAAATAAATCCTTTTTTGTGTGCCGCTTAAGATATTTTTTTTAATAGATTGCTTTTTGGTTGCATTCTTGAAATAAGGATAAAGATATCTGAAATGCAAGGTATTTCTTTACTCTTTAATCATTTTTTATCTATTCTCACAAAATTCCTGGACCGGGGTAACCCAGGTGGAAAAGAAAAGATTAGCAACAGGAGGAATGGCAGTGCGAAACTAGGTCCTGCCAAAAACCAAGTACACAGGGACTGGTGCACGGTAAATCTGATTGGTCTCAAATGGCCTCACGTTGGCCTGGTGTGAATATTTGGAGAGGGGTGCCAGCTCGTTGGTTGAACTCGTCATTTGACCATGGTTAAAATTAACTAGGAGCTGTCCCTGTACCTTTTCCCCTTAAGTATTGGTCCCGGACTGTCGCCAACAGCCCATTATTTAGCTCCGACAGTGAGATATTCATTGATTACCTACCTCATAAAATTCCAATGAATCATGTGAGAACAATTGTAGGAATAAAAACACAATACCATCTGATCGTGGTCAAAATTATGTAGTGTTATCCTCGGATCTTTCCCTTCGGGATTGATTCCAGACCACCACCAATAGTCTATCGTGTCTAATAGTCGTTGTCCAAACATTTAATTCCGACCAACCGGTCTGGTGGTTAAGGTGTTAGCCTCTAGATAGGAAGGTTCCTGGTTCGAATCCGGGTCTTGGCATGGATGTTTGTAAACGTGTGGTGTAGAGGCGCCTTGTGCACCTTAAATCTGTCGCGGCCGAAAATACTCACGTTGGGTTGGTGTGGAAGTTTGGAGAGTGAGGTGCCAACTCAGGTGTTGCCTCGTCATCTGACTGTGGTTCAAAATTACGTGATGTTGTCCTCGAATTTTTCCCTGAGGGGATTGATCTCGGACCGTCGACAACAGCCAGTTGTGTTGCTCTAATAGGACGTTAACTAATATTTACCAATTACCAATTACCCGACCGTGGTTCAAAATTACGTGGTGTTGTCAATCTTTCGCTTAGTTGATTAATTCCGGGCCGTCGTCAATAACCCGTTGTGTTGCTCTAGTACGACGTTAATTTAAAATTACACATTACAAACGTCTAATCTGATTTTAATTAACTACCGACCACAAATACATTATCTTATAAAGGCACTCACGAAGAAAACTTAACTGTTTTGATTTGCAGCATATTATCTTTTGAAAATAAATTGTCTGATTCAATCCCAAAATTTAATATTTTGGAACGAAAATACTATCGATTTTTCTTTGTCCAGTTCTGTGTTCTAATTGGTTGAGAAACGCTTCTACGTCACAACCATCAACCGATTAGAGTGAGAAAAAATTGACTTCAAAATAATTAGATGGTTTGAAACGAGAACAATAAATTTTGGTTTAACGACGAAAGATGCTTCAAACAATCGTGGGTAATATTTTTGAATATTCATTTAGTTTGAAAATTATTCTAAATATTTTGCATATTTTCAAAAATTAAATAATTTATTACAGAAAGTAACTTTAGCTAAATATATAATTAAGCTAAATATACAATATATTTTCCAGCTAATATATAAATCTAAATTTCTTTTTTAATATAGAACTTTTCTGTATTTATGTATTTAAAAATTTACCATATATATTTTGTTTTTATCATTGCATAATAAAGCTCGAATTAACAACTTGAAGTTATCTTGAAAGTGCTTTTAGCATAGTGGTGTAAAATTTTATAATAAATACCTTGCGACAAAGTTATAAAATTTATTTAATCAAACGAAAAATATTAACAGCCTGAGATATACAGTATTTCCCACCAAGAAATTAGTTTATAATTTTGGTCAAAATTTAAACTATTCCTTTTGTAAATATAATTTTTTTCGTCACCTACAACAGAACTAACGGGTGACGTTTATTTTCAAATAGAAATTATTGATACCTTTCATTTTTATTAATTTGAGATGCTTGCAATTAATGATAAAACGTTTGGACACCAACAGATGGCGATAGCATCGATATTTTTCTCGGCATCTGGGGCCAAAAATGTAATAAGAATAATATTTCACAAGTCAATAACTCCAAAAGGAATCATCTGAAACTTCTAATAAAACAAAATTTGTCCCAATAGAAACAGGAAAGATTGTTTGGAAAATATCACGAAAATACATCAGTATAGTGAAGAAGGAAAGTGTTACTTTGTTCGACTGAGATGATATCCAGATTAGATGCTCGATTGGGCCTATTTCAAAAGGAAGTGCATTTTTAACGCTAAAAGTAAAGTAGGATTTCAAACAAAAATGATGATGGGCAAAATTTTCTTCAACTTACAGTTCTATTCTATTCGGCACATAGAAAGAGTTACGTTGTAAGTTTGTTTTGTATAAGCTTCTGAGAATATTTCTGGAAGAAAATTGAAGGCGACTCAGTTACGAATGCGCTTCGAGCTTTCCTTCAAATTTCCAGTTTAACTTTTCTGCATTTAAGTTTTTGTATCCTAAAAGACTATATTGAAATATACGTCGTGGATGTTTATGGAAAGGAAGAGAAGAATCTATCTAAGATGTATTTTCTTGGAACGGCAGTTCCAATCTGCTTTTTCTGAACATATTTTTCTTACATTGTGCGAAAGGCCTTTTTTGTATTTGGTTTATGGCAACAATGAGATCCAGCATTGCAAGATTATCACGCTGATTATACCGTTTGAAAAACTAAATATTATTCACCGGATTTTAAGCAAAACTGGTTTGACTTGTTACAAATCGTATTTTAACAATCTGAGGAGGTTCACACCTAATTCCATCTTGTAACTTGTTGTCTTTCCTGCATTGCTTTAACCAGTTTTGATCCGGATCAATAAAATGTTTCCACAGGAATCTGTTCTGAGGAAAGGATTCCTGGAAAGGAACCAATAGAATCTTCACTATAACGATTCTGTTAAAAGGTAACGAGCAATAGAATCTCTCCAAAGGTTACTATTGTAAGGAAAGAAACAACATAATTTTTCTAAAGGATTCCATTTTAAAGAATAAGCCAATAGAATCGTTCCAAAAGATTTGGGCCAGTGCAATCTTTCCAAATGATTCTATTTTAGGAAATAAACAATAGAATATCTCCTCCAAATGATACTATAATAAGAAAATGAGCAATAGAATCTTTAAAAATGATTCTATTATAAGAACATGAGTAATAGTAAAAGTTTTTTTTTCTAATGGCGGGCACATTTGACCTAAGTCATTGGCCACTACAAGGCCGGAAGTGATGGCCACTTGTGAAGGAGCACCGCAATAGTAAAAGTTCTATTCTATGAAAATGAGCACTAGTATCTTTCCAAAGGATTTTATTTCAAGGAAATGGATGATGGAATCATTCCCAAAGTGAGCTATAGAATATTTACAAAGGTATCAATTCGAAGAAATTGAACAATCGAATCTTTCCAAATGATAACGTTTCAAGAAAATGGGTAATTGAATCCATCGAAAGAAGTCTATTCCAAGAAAACGAGCAATAGAGTATAGGTTGTCATAGGTTGGTTTGTTGCTTTGAGTCTTAGGGCACAAAATCCCTAAGAGAATAGGCTGCGCCAAACCTTGTAATAGGGTTTGATTCTAAGGAAAGAAGCAACAAAATAGTTCCAAAGATTTCGGTTCTAATAAGAAAATAACAATATAATCTTTCTAAAGGTTAAAAAAATCCATTCCCTCTACCAATAAATGTAGTAATTTAGTTATTACGTGTGTTATGGGTAGAGCAATTCTTCCCTAGTCGACGGTTTAAGGGTTACTGGAAAAAATAGCGTACACGGTGAAAAGGAAGCATGTCTCTAGAACGACGAAATTTTAGATATATAAAAAAAAACCCGACTGATACATTTTGAAAATTAAAATTTATTCACGCTACTAGGAATACCTTTTACAAAATAACAGAAATAGGAAGATGATTTCAAAAAGATGATAAATATGAATTTTAATGACACAAAATTCATTTATATACCACACATGATTAATTCATAACTTTAGGTATAAGCAGTTCAGATTTGAAATAAAAAAAATTACGAGGACATTTGACTGTTTCAAATTAGTTCTATTACAGGGCACAATACTTTTATATATGTGTTCAAATCAGATACAAAACAACCTTATTTAGATGACAAATATGAATTTTAATGACACAAAATTCTTTTATATACCACACATGATTAATTCATAACTTTAGGTATAAGTAGTTCAGTTTTTAAATAAAAAAAAATTAAGAGGACATTTGACTGTTTCAAATTAGTTCTATTACAGGGCACAATACTTTTATATATATATATATATATATATATATATATATATATATATATATATATATATATATATATATATATATATATATATATATATATATATATATATATATATATATATATATATATATATATATATATATATATATATATATATATATATATATATATATATATGTGTGTTCAAATCAGATACAAAACAACCATATTTAGATAAACTGCATCTTGGAGTTTGCTGTTTATTATAATTAAACATTAAACAGTGTTTCTGTAGTCTCCATACTATACAAAACTGAAAAATTAGGTATAATATTTTAAAATTAAGCACTAACGAATTAGGAGGGTCCGAGACACAAAAAACGTCAAATTTTCGAAATTTGTTTTATTATTTTAAGAAATTCTCTGTGATTTTCTGCTTAAAATGACGTCTAAATCATCTTTCTATCTTAATTAGAACTAGAGATATAATAGTTTTTGTGGTGCGTTGTTTTGAAAATCTAACACTCTTGACAGTTGTTGTCATGGCAATAACATCTGTCTTTAAAACTTTAAATGTGTTTTTCTCCATGATACATTTTTTCAAAATTTCCTGTATTCAAATTGCTATAAGTCGAAAGCCGATAAAGTTTAAGGGTTGAAATTTGGAATATATCTTTTTCAAACATTATACTTTAATTTTGATTCAGCTTATTTCAAACAAATATTTACTTTAAAAAATATGACTTTTCAAAAAAAAAATACCTTACAATTTTCAAAAATTTTCTTTCAAATATTTTTTATTTTTTATTAAATTAATATTTTTGAAATTGCTGAATTGAAATTAAAGTTTATAAATTTGTGAATAATTTACTGCAAGAATTTTGAAAATTGATCAAAAATATTTTGAGTTTTAGCAAATTAAAATGACCCCTCTTTTTTTCAAAAAATTTTAATTTAAAATTTTTAAAAAAACTTTTTGAAAAATTTTGTGTTGCGATTTCGCTTATTAGTTAGATGGGTAATCAGTACAAAAAAAATTCAAAATTCAAAATAAATTAATAAAAGAACTTTTTCCAATGTGTCCCGGACCCCCTTAAAATTTACGTAAATTCAATCTTCAAGACTAATATTTACAAGGACATCTTTCGCTCAACTTTCTGAGTGAACTCATCCATTTTCTTACCAAAATGCCCGACCTGAGTTCGGGCAAGAGAAAAATCGGTGCTTCAATTCCATGAAGCCTGAACTCAGTTTGTCAAATGCATGATATGTAATTTACTATTTTGGCATAATCGATGGCGATAATTTCCACTTTACAGACTATCCCATTGCCAGAAAACGTGGAAAGAAATACTACGTAAAATATATTTTTCCATCTACTGGATCAAGCACTTTGGAATTCCTTTATTATTTATCAGTCGTCAGGTGGTGGAAAATGTAATATGGACTACAGAATTTCAATTGTGGAACAAATTATAGAAGATAATAAGCCATACATTCAGCCGACAGGACCAGGGGCGTCTTAATATGAACTTGTTTGGACTTACGGGTCGACACTTTCCTGAACACATTCCACCAACGGAGAAAAAGACTACTCCAACCAGACAATGTTTCCTTTGTTGTCGTAAAGCTGATGAAAAGGGAAAGAGAATACGACGCGAGTCTCGAGTTTATTGTAAAGACTGTGATGTAGGCTTGTGTGCCGTGCCTTGTTTTCGTATATACCATACTCTACAGGATTTGTGAGATTCAAAAGAATGTGAGGGACATGGAATTCATGACAGTTGATATAGACAAAATACTTTTTGCATTAGTTTATTATATTTATACTGTAGAAATGTTCAAGCAGAACACTATATTAGATATTCATAAACGTTTATTATTACATTGAGGACAGTTACACGGTTGGGACAAACATATAAAGTAAAGGAAAACATTAAATAACATCTGAGTTACTTCTTAGCGAGAAACATCTTAGCACATCTTATCAGCGTGACATCTTAGCAGTTATCTATGAGGAAGTAACTGATGTATAGAGGGCGCTTTTGGAGGGAACTCCTATTGGGCGAGAGAGGTTTAGGCGTAAACCAATCCTACAATACGTAAAAGTATATCATTTGATTTATTTTGCTGTAATTTGAGCAAAAATTACTGTTATCCATTAATATTTCCCATATATGTGAAAATATTGAATATAGTAATTATTTCGTTAAAATTTGTTTCTTCCAAAAATAATCTATTTCTAACATTTTGAGAATAATAACGAACAAAATAAAAGAGAAAAAAAAATTTCCATTTTTGGCACGTTTTTTTCAATTATATTCCACATATTCCACAGACAAGGGGTTAAAATGAATAAGAAAATACATACAAATGTTTTTCTAAAGAAAAACAAAAATATGAAATAATCAATTAATATTTCCTCTCTTGAGTTTCCAGTATAATTCCTCTCACATATATTTTTGAACAAAGCTCTCACTTCAGTGCAAAGTTTTATTTTGAAGCTTTTATGATACATAGTTAAACTTTCTTACAAATTCATGTATTTAAGTTTTAATAATTTAAGTTATAGTGGCGCCAAAGAATGTTGAAAATTCTTATTACGGGAAAAATGTGATTAAATTGAACCTTAAAAGAGGGTTAAAACAAATAAGAGGGGAGCCAGGAAAATCTTGTTAGCGAATAAATGCGATTTTGTGTTTTTTTTTTAAAAACAGAATCGGAACATTTTAGACTCTAAATTCATCCAAAATGAAAAGAATCTACGTAGTTTAAAGTTTTAAAAAGATTCCGGGCTCACTTAAATCATCTGTTCAAATACTGTAGCATTCTTCAATGGTGGCCGCGTAAGCCTGGTTGGAAAAGTAACGGATTAACTACCGGAGGGTTACGAATTAGAATTCAACCAAAAACTCGTGTATATGGGGGGCTACGTTAAATCCGTCATGAAATGTCCTCCCGTTGTTCTCAAATGTCTTCCAATAAGATACATGAACATTTACAGTAATAAATGTAATATTTTTTGCATATTCTGTGTGGTGCTTATACAACAAAGCTCCGTGGATATCTCCCAATTTTGAACCATGGTCAGATGACGAGGTCAACACATGAGCAGGCGTCCCACTCTCCAAACTTCCACACCATGCCGTGAGGATATTTTACGTATATATATATATATATATATATATATATATATATATATATATATATATATATATATATATATATATATATATATATATATATATATATATATATATATATATATATATATATATGTAATATATGAAGTTTTTATTTAGATTCTAGACGAATTTTGTAAAGGCTTCCCTCACTATAATTACTATAAGTGGATTAACAATAAAAATGGTGAATGTAAAGGAATTCATTAACCTTGATATACAATTCATTTTAACGCTTTTTTAAACATCTTTGCTTGACCGTACACGATGGTGTTTGGTTGGATCGAGTATCGAACACAGAACCCCCCTCCTGCTGATCTGCAACTCTTCCAAATGAGCTACTTCGGCCACGAGAGGCTAGATGCAAGAAACGTGATGAAAAAAGTCAGAGATTTGTGGTGACCATGTACTTTTTCGTATCCCAACTATACCATACAGTTTCGATTCAAAACTTCCCGCTAACTCTCCCAGCAAAAATGCCGAAGGGTTGAACTCGCTAAACTTTCCCCAACAAAACGCTCCCTCTATACTCGAAAGCTGGAATGGGTTTCAATTAGGAGCAAACAGCCAGGGTGATTCACACCGAAATCTTGTAAGTCAAACAGTCTATTGCACTTGTATGGTATGTCCACAATTGAGCCCTCCCCGAAGAAGGTGACTTTCGGAAATAATCATAAAAGAGCTCGGAAGAACTTTAATCTGGCTAAACGGTCAGAGACCCTGCTCTCACTGGGCTTGGAATAAATTTCTCGAGGCATAGAGGGCGCTGCAATCTATATCGATCCACCTGCGTCTGTGAGCTTCGAACCTTTAAGCACTTCCTTCGATTGCTAAACCCAGTGGTAAGGCCCCCCAAACCCCCTGGACCTAAAAATATTATATTTTTCCGGGACCTAGGCCTTGGACCAAGATCTGATCACTCATTTCGACCAGGGGAACGTGTGCTCAGTTAAGTCCAGCCAGTGCAGAACGGGTTCACACCCAGAGTAAGAGTTTTCTCGGTGACATATATTTTTTCCCTGCTATTTGTTTTGTGTGTAAAAAGCGATGTGTAGGGTTGTACCGATGGAATGAGCTATTTCTGCTTGAGGGGTACAAGAGTTATGTAAGGTAAGTGTCTCTCGTGTTTTTCTTGCTTGTTTGATTTTTCTTCGCTTGTTTACGGTTGTTTGGTGCAGGTTTGAGGTGTGTGTGTGTGTGTGTGTGTGTGTGAAGAACTGAGCCATGAGCTCGGTTGGGTCGGGTGTTCCCTGTATGTCATCTCCGCTCGGAGCTCGGCGAGGACTTATGCGCTTGCCCACGAGAGATATTTACGAGAACAAGTTTGTAGTGGACCAGTTGTAGAAGTGACATTTTTACTACGAGGCAAGGTCACTGTTAAACCGAGGCTTGTACTTCGTTTTTGTGCCACCAATAAGACATCAGATTTGGTTTGTAATGATTTCAATTAATCTTCAAACAATAATTTATTGTTAGGAAACTTACGAAAGGTTGATACATATAATTTGATTATTTATTTTGTGAGATTACAAATGAATTTTGTCTGAGCATGTTTATATACAAATCTTTTTCGTGTTTGGATATGAAGTGTAATTTAAAACTTGAAATGTTATTTCGTGTAGCAAAAATGATGGTAGTGTGATTTACCAAACATGAAATTGAGCAGCGTAGTTTTGAGTAGAGGTAGGTAATTAAATAACGTCGCACTGGAACAAAACAATGGGCTATTGGTGACGGTACGGGATTAAACCCGAAGGGTTTTATATATATATATATATATATATATTATACTGTGAATGAATATTATTAAATTGCTGATTACAGTATTTCAAAAGAGGGATTTTAAGAGTGAACAAACCAGGACGAAAAGGGAAGATTTAACTTTCACCACTTTTAACTGTTTAAAATACGCTCGCATATGACATGCATTGGTTATTAATTTAAAATGTCGTTGATGTGCGTTTTGGTGACGCGTTGCGTTTAATTTAACTGTGTGTTGATCAATCAAGTATCATATCAATTAGAAATTCATTCTTTGGAACATTTATTGTGGACGTTCTGGGTAATCGTATTCGATAAACAATCCAAGTGACGTCACGTTCAGTAATTGGTAATTTTTTAACCAACGTCGTACTAGAGGAACACAAAAGAATCGAGGACAACAGCAGGTCACATTCGGATTGCTCGCAGTAGGAACGTTGCGTTGCAGAAAAAGCTACCGTCACCTACAATTAAAGACAAAAAATGCCTTTCCTACTGTGAAGTACCAAACTAAGAATGAAATCAAACAGTGTTTTCTTGTAAAAAGTGTCAAATAGGAATATTTATAAATTATCTTCGGGATTGATCGCGGACCAAAGACAGTATTCTGTTGCGTTGCTCCGGTCTGGAGTATAAATTCAACTATATACCTCACAAATTCAATTCGGATATGCTTTTCTGTGAATTGTAAGCGGGGAAGGTTTAATATCTGTAATTTACCCTGGCCGTGTTTCTGGCTTCTGTGTCAGCAAATCTTTCCTTGTGCGTATTCTATCAATTACTTGACGTTGACTGTCTTGTGCTAGACGCATCTTGGTACTAAGCGTCCCTAGTATCATGTAATCCAACAAATAAACTACCTATTCTAGCTTGGTTTTATACTTCAACATCAAAGCACATCTCCACACTCTAATTTTACTGTTTCAAATTGTTGGTTTCAGTTTATCCCATACAGTATTTTACTTCGCTTTTATTTGTAGAGATAGGTAGTAATTAATTAACTTTGCACTGGAGCAATACAATGGGCCATTGGCGACGGTCCGGGATGATTACCGAAAGGGAAAGATCCGAGGACAACACTTTGAAATTTTGAATCCCGGTCAGATGATGAAGCCAGCATCTAAGCTGGCACCTCATTCTCCGAACATCCACACCACTCCAACGTATAAACATTTAAAGCCACGGAAGATTTAACGTGCACCAGTCCCCGAGTACACGATGGTATTTAGTTGTAGTACCGAGTTTCGAACTCGCGACCCTCTCGGTTGCTAATCCGTTATTCTTCCAACTGGGTTACCACGCCCTTTTACATTCGTTGAATGCAATGTGGTTTAAATGTCTTAGAAGTAAAATTTCTTTATCAACTGTAAAATATATCACTCGAATAATAAATACCTCCAAAACAATAAGATAATATTCAATAACAATTTAAAAAAAGTATAATGTTCAATTCCTTCACACAGAAATACAAAGATGTGGAAAATGTGCTAAGGAATATACAGCATCAATAAATAAAAAAACATGCACATGACGATCAATTTCAAAATAAATATTATGAAATTTATAAACGGGATGAATCTAAAGGATTAAGAATTCATTATACGTCATGTTCTTAGTCTCACAAGTGCACAGCACTATCAAGTTTGTTTACCACATTATCTAATTTCTTTATCAGTTAAAAATTTATTTCTATGTGTATGTCCATTTGACGGAGAAACATTGACTCCATTTGGGCGATGTATAATTAAAAAACCACCAACCACTATACCTTTAATGCCGTGAGGTTGCTTTAGCTGTGGGTTCACCCACTGTACTAGCAAACTGCGAATTGTATGTGGTGGAGACTCGACTTTACATCTCTCTACTATGTCTAAAGGGGTCGCCGTGACTCGGTGGGTTTGCCCACTGTGTTAGTAACTTGTGAGTTGTAGGTAGCGCAGGTTCGATTTCTCCATTAGAGCATTTCTCTCTTCCGTGATAGTAAAGCCGACCAACCGGTTTGGTGGTTAAGGTGTTAGCCTCTTGATCGGAAGGTTCCTGCTTCGAATCCGGGCCAGTGCATGGATAGTTGTAAGCGTATGGTATAGAGGCAGCTGATGCACCTTAAATCTGTTGCGGCCGAAAGTTCTGACGTTGGTTTGGTATGGAAGTTTGGACAGTGGGGTGCCAGCTCAGGTCTTACCTCGTCATCTGACCGTGGTTCAAAATGACGTGTTGACTTTCCCTTGAGGGATTAATGCCGGACCGTCGTCAATAGCCCGTTGTGTTGCTGTAGTACGACTTTAATTAAAAATGACCAAATTTCCGTGACAGTAAAACGTTCTTGTCTGTGTATGTGCATTTACTTGACGTTATTTGGCCAAATATGGTTCTTGCTCATGAATCATCTCCCAAACTAATCATCTTTAATACTCTAAGCGGTTTCTACGAGATATCTCGTCCAACAATATCTGACCAACTTTGCTAATGACCTCATATCTTGTCACAGAGATATTGCCGATTTTTTTTAATGGTGACGACATCTCAACTCTTGCCAGTTTTATCTAATGTCAAGATATCTGATCCATCAAAGATCATGTCAGTTTCCTAATGACGGATCACCCCAATACAACCACAAGGCGGATTAAAACGACGGATGCGAACTTAGAGTATCTCAGTGTTAATTAATGATACGTATTAAATTTTATTTGTAGTGAGTTAATAAAATTGATGTATGACATACTTCAGATTCAACTAAATCCACATGAAGATTAAAAATTGTCATTTAGAAATTTAAAGACCCTGTGAATTCCGTAGAGGTAAGGTTAAGGTAATTTTAATTAACGTCGTACTAGAGGGAAAGATTACCCTTGAGGGAAAGATCCGAGGACAAACACCACGTAATTTTAAACCACGGGTCAGATGACGAGGCAACACCCAAGCTGGCACCCCACTCTCCAAACTTACACACCAACCCAACGCGAGGAATTTCGGCCACGACAGATTTAAGGTGCATCATCCACCTCTACACCATACGTTTACAAATACAGTACAAAGTCCCAAATCCGGAATTGTTCAAAATAAGGACGTTTTGCTAACCAGCGTTTTTTTTTTTTGATGCTTTTCTCACTTTTGTAAACATTTCCGACAGTTTTTAATGAACAAGGAGTTAATCCTGTACTTAATTGATAAAACAACGCAAAATAACGGACATGTTCAGAGTAAATACCACACAGAAAAATTTTAAGATTTGCAATTATATAAAATTTGGGTACAGCTACACTCTACGTTTATGAGTGATGGCAACGGCTTGGCGATTTTTTTTTTGGCGCACTTCTAAAGTCGCCAAGAAAAGAATTATTTCTTAACTCTTTTTCCGTCACAAATTTTTTTTCTTTTTGCAACACACTTTTTAAACACATTTCAGAACGTTTTGAAAAGTATATTTTTTAAAAACTTTCACAAAAAGTAGTAAGCTTAAGCACATATCAAAACACATTTGTGAACCAGCAGAGAAACTAAGCTACGAATGTTTCGTAAGAATACCCTGAAACTTATCAATTAATTACACTAAATACAGTGGGCATGTTGAAAAAAAAAGATTTACAAAAGAAAAAGAGCAAGAACTAATACAACCTGATAGCGTCAGAATTCTTTCGTAAAAAAATAATGAAAACGAAAATGGTCAAAGTTATAATACTCTGAAAACTAATATAATAAAAAAAAAATTCCACAACTGTCGAAGTACAAATAAATGGACCAATGGTATCACAGAAAAAGATTTAAAAGGACCAATGCAATCAAAGAATATTTTAAAATCAAAATTACTAATGGGAGCAAAGAAAAAATTTCAAACGAACCAATGAAATCAAACGATTTTAACGGATTTTGGAAGAACTTTCTAGAATATTTAAAATGAAAATTGAAAGTTTCCGTTTGCCGAGGTTGCCATGAAAACCACAACAGCCGTAACGAAAGATGTGCTGCCTTAATTTATCGTAACTCGCTACCAGAAGTGCGCCAAAAAAAAAATCGCCAAGCCGTTGCCATCACTCATAAACGTAGAGTGTAGCTGTACCAAAATTTGTTGCATTGTATTAAGAAGGTTTTTTTCCTTTTTAAAAAATTATTCCAATTTATTTATCTGTTATTTTACTATTCCAAACGCAAATTTGTGGGGTGGATTTAGGTTTTTTGACAAAAAAGAAGGGCAAATAATCCGAAATGCGGAATGGTCTAGGTCCGGAGGATTCCGGATGTGGGACTTTGTACTGTATTCATGCACTGACCCAGATTCGAACCAGGAACCTTCCTATATCTAAAGGCTAACAACTTAACCACAAGACCGGTTGGTTGTCGAATTCCGTAGAGAGTAACCATGGTCGTTAAATTTATATGTATTGCTTTTCCCTCTATTAAAATGGTGGGCAAGGAGCCCAGTTGGTAGAGTCAAGTAATAGCAACCGGAGAGTTGCGAGTTCGAAACTCTATCCAACCGAAGGACCGTCTTGTAGGTGGGGACTGGTGCACGTTATATCTGTCGTGGAACTCAAATGTCTTCACGTTGGCGTAGTGTAGAAGTGTGATGCTAGCTCAGGTGCTTACTTCGTCATTTGACAGTGTTTCAAAAGGACGAGGAGTTCTGCTCGAATCTTTCCCTGATAAATTTTATTTCCGCCAACAGCACGTTAAGTAACGACGTAAATTCAACTACATATCTACCCGACCCTCTATAAAATGTAACAAATGCTTTTAAATGTTTCGCTACTAAATTGTGGTATTTTAGTGTACTATAGCATGTGTCTGATTGCTGGAATTAGGTATTGAATTAAAATAATTTTGTTGTCATATATAATTTTGTCAATTCTGTTATTAAGGTTTAGTGAATTTACGAATTTTGAGAATTTTTTATAGAATTATTTCAAGTTCTCTGCAATCTCTTTTTTATGCTTTGAGAACTCGCGATTGATTTGAAAATGTGTACAATATATTCTTTACAGAACATATGGAATATCTACAGAGCGTTATTTAAAAACTTCTAGTACCAGGTTTAAGGGGAGATCAGGGACAAATAATCGAACTTTAACGGATGTGATAAAGGTAGCATTGAAGTGCAGGATTGGAAGATAGAAAATATCATAACTTTTTATTACCCTTGATTATACTGTGTGATATTTCGAAACTTGTTTCACAGTAAGTACAAAAGGGATGGCCTACAATAATAATACACGTCCGCCAGCGTCGGCGCGTCGATTGCCGCGTATATTAAAGAATTAATGGCCTTTTGCACACATTTTCAGAGGCAGCAGTGACTTCTGTAATTTTGGAGTGCCTTCCACGACGCTTTTGAGTTATCTCCAGAGAAAAAAAATTGTAAGTACATGATAAGTCTGGTG
This sequence comes from Metellina segmentata, assembly GCA_947359465.1. Lineage (NCBI taxonomy): Eukaryota > Metazoa > Arthropoda > Arachnida > Araneae > Tetragnathidae > Metellina > Metellina segmentata. The sequence continues at coordinate 27,487,680 of OX375880.1, read as the reverse complement.
ATCGTGGTTGCCAAATGACGGTTTTAGTCGAGCCAATCAGCGAACCCCAAAACTATTGTTAAAAACACGCATAATAAGGCTGAAAGGTCTTAGTCCCTTCAACATTCGACAGAAAACAGACTTAGGAATAGCGTTGAGTAGGGAATACCGAGTATTTCTCGGGAAATACTCGACAAATCTACCCGTCGATTCGGGATGGTAACATGTATGGCCCGGCTAAAAAATCTTTTACAATAACAGCTCAAACTTTGGCGACGAACCGTTGTTGCGCACCATGTGTTATCAACAACTGTTCCCGTTTTCCACGAAGTTTGGTGCAAACGCGTAAAACCGTTAGTGATTGTTCACGTCTCTCGAAGTACCATTCACGATACAGTACTCACAGTGCTTCTCACACAGTGCACGCTTCCATTAACAGAACCACATCTCAAGTGCATGCTAACCTTAAAACATCCATGAAATGACACGATATCCGCATCTAAAATGATGACGACCCAAAATGGCCACACTGCCAAGATGCCCGACAGCTTCTTCTAGTACATTAGGCACGGGAGGGTGTGTTAGTGTTATTTAGCTTCTTCTAGCAAACCCAAGGTGGAACTTTCGGACGTACATCCCTTTGTGAATACGATTTAATTTTTCCTCCACCTCCCCTTAAAGATTAAAAAAAAAAGTTTTGAAACATCCTTTACTTTGATTGTGATATGAAATCTAAACGATCTTTACGATTAGGAAAACATTTTGCTGGGAATCATGAAAATAGGTTTTATGATCTATTATAAGATGTAAATCTTCTGGGCCTGTGTCTGAAGTACTTACACTCCGGACTGCTGGCTACTCGAGGACGTACATTAAATCTAGTCAGTGTATGCTTGAAAAATCCCAATGGAACATTTTCTTTTAGTTTATGTAATAACACACCATTGGAAGCTGCTTAATTTATTGAAATGTTTGATCCGACAGTATTTTTTCCAAACATGCAAAGAATTTAACATTACCGAAATATGGCGGTACTGCTTATTTCTGAAAGAATTAATGATAAACTCACTGGTACACTGAGCTATCGAGGTCCTTATTTACTTTCAAACTCTTTTAGAAAAATCTTTACATTTAAGGTAGTTAGAAAAAACTTAAGCTGTTGCTGGAACTGAAGTAACACCCAGTTTTTACTTTGAGGACAAGAAAATTTATTTCATTCTCTTCAAAAGCACAGTTGGGTTTAGTTATTGATTGGTTTGATTATTCACTCATGTGTGGTCCGTATGCACAACTCACCAACTACACGATCCCATCGTTGTTTTTCAAAGTTTCGGAGGGTATTGTTGGTGACATGAGGCCGTAGTATCCCAGTTAGTAGAGTCGCAGATTAAACACTGGAGGGTTGCAAGTTAAGTACTCGATCCAACCAAAGACTGTCATTTACGTGGGGGTGAGGAGGGGGTGAACTATAAATCTGTCGCTGTTTAAATTGTCCTCACGTTACGTGGTGTGAAAGTTTGGAGAGCGGAATGCCAGTTCAGGTATTGACCTCGTCATCTGACCGTGGTTCAAAATGACTAGGTGTAGCCCTAGATCTATCCTTTGGAGTTGTTCCCAGACCGTCGCCATTACTAATTAGTAGTCTATCATACACACGTAAAAAAAATTAATAAATATAGAAACAAAAAGAAAATTTAAAAAATAGTTCAAAATTTGTTAGGATTTTTTTGAGAATGAAAGCGTTGGTGGATGAGGGCGTCACTAGGCATGACCCAGACAACACAAAATGGTGTTTTGTACTTATATGAGTAGCAATACCCTAAAAATAATTGCTAACACGCACCCCCAAATACCATTAAAAGGCAAGCACACAAAACAATTTCAAAATAAAAAAAAATGAACAAGAAGAATAAGAAATCAAACCCACAACGACAACCGGGAGACAGGCGACACAAAGTCTGTAGATCGCCACCAAATGCCACAATCCATTTCGTCCAACAAAACCATAACATTAACAACAATTTTTATTTTTAATTATATAAATAGATAGTTTCAATGCTTCACGAGTTTAACTGTCATTACATCATGTTATGGTTTTGTTTGGGTAAGTTTATTTCGTTTAGTTCACTCTTATTAAGGTTTATTGCCATGAGATTTAACGTGTACCAGTCCTCACTTACACAAGTATAAGCCTTGGATTTGGTTTAGAATTGATTAACTGATACAGATTTTAGGAAAATTGAATACATGAAGTTGTCTCCCACTTTAATATTAATTTCCACAGGTAATTTTAAAATAAAAGATGAACACAAAGATAGGCAGGTAGTTAATTAACGTCGTTCTGGAACAAAACAACGGGCTGTTGACAACGGTACGGGATCAATTTCGAAGGGACATATCCAAGATCAAACCCGAGCAAGCTCCTCACACTCCAAACTTCAAACGCCAACATGAGGACGACATACTATACACGACGTATTTAACATGTCCCCCCCTCCATGTACACTATGGTTTTAGGCTGGACTGAGTTTAGAACTTGCTAATCCGTTTCTTTTCTAGCTGGCTACTGCGGACCGAACATAAAGGACATTCAGGTCCGGGCATGGATGTTTGTAAGCGTATGGTGTAGAGGTGGCTGGTGCAGCTTAAATCTGTCGTGGACGAAAGTCCTCACGTTGGGTTGGTGTGGAAGTTTGGAGAGTGGGGTGCCAGCTCAGGTGTTGCTTCGTCATCTGACCGTGGTTCAAAATTACGAGGTTTTTGTCCTCGGATCTTTCCCTTAAGGGACTGATCCCGGACCGTCGTCAATAGCCCGCCGTGTTGCTCTAGTACGACGTTAACTAAAATTACCATTACCATTAATAACCTTGTTTCATAATTTATTGTTGCGTTTTAAACATCTTTTTAGACGTAACTCCCGTAGTCAATTTGTTTGGTTGAGATTGTTTCGTAGAAAGCATGTCTTTTTTAATATATTTTTGAGCTATATTGCAGTGAAATAAAACAATCCACCTCTCTTTATTCATACATCATCCATAATAGAGCAAATAGAAAAGTACAATTGGATTGGGATTCAGATCAATAAATTCATGGGCATGAAATTTGAATAATGGGATACTTTTCATATCCAGTTGCACGTCAACTTCATACTTTTCAATAGCAACACCCAGTTTTGATGTCAATTTTATCAAAATGGAACATTAACATCACTCATAAATGAATATACATTTACCAATAATACAAATCAGTAGTGTTATGATGCCGGTATATTTGTAGATAGGTAGGTAGGTATTTTAATTAACGTCGTACTGGGGCAACACAATGGGCTATTGACGACAAATATCTTTATAAAATGAATCAATTGAACTACATGGAAATAAGAAAAAAATATCAGAACGGTTTGTTCTGCATAGAAATCACTAAATATTTTACCATCGAAAATTACTCTCTTTAATTAAAAAATAAATAAAACCTTATACATAAACTATATTTATGAAACTAAATATATGTATATTTATTGGTAGTAAGTATTTATATATAAAGATGGATTTGCGCTTAAATTAGTAAATACTACAATTAAAAAATACACATTTGTATATAACTAATGTGTGCATGAATATTCAAAATTATACATACATTTTATAAATTCACTTTTAAAACACAACTAATCTCTAAGGGAAGAGCTAATTTATAAATGAATACTCAAAGACGTATTTGCAAATGTATTTTAGGATTAACTAATCTGTTTATAATGTTCTGATTTACACTCATATCCATAAATTAAGGATAATGCCAGCTCCGGCAAATAAAGGTTCAGAAACAAAACAAACGTGACTTATTCATAAAGCCCATTTATTAAACAAAATATAAAGAAAAAAAAGATGGTGTATGTATGATACCATTCATAAAAACTACAATTTTTGCTCGCTGGAGCAATTACAAAAAATATCGACCGTACAAAAACTTAACATGACATGGTTGGTATGATGGTTAATATACTGTATGTCTCCCAGACGATGAAATACAGTCTGTAAAACGCCTAGGCATGCTGAGGATCAAATTACCCAGCCGATCTTGGGTTTAGGCACCGTAGGTGGCCCCTTCGTCCCCGCTGTGATAGCAGGTTATGAGCGGTTTTTTGTGGCCAACCACGGAAGGAGAGTATTCCCCAGAATTGGGGCGAGGACTGGGCAGGGGGCGCCTTAAACCGCCCCCCGGCCATTGAGGTGCTATTTGCAATGGTGTTTTCTCAGCTTGGCATTGGAGTTTTCTAATCTTGGCGTTTAAGTTTGCTCAGAATTCAAAATTGATGCGAAGCGATGCATTGAGGAACTTTAAAGTTTAACTTTCGAGAGTCTATGGCAGATGGTAGAGTTAAATCAGTTGTCCTGTCCTGAGAATACTGTTGAAGAAAGCCGTTGTTTGGGGAAGATCGCTCCACTCAGCAAGCAATGCTCTCCGAAGTTCCGGTACACATGTAGGAAGTGGTTGACGGGCTACAACTCATCCGCCAATCATGTCTCACACATGCTCTGTCGGATTCAAGTCACGTGAGGATGTTGGCCATTCCGTATGGGTGATATCCTCAGATTTAAGGCATTCGTTTACTATGTTTGCACGGTGAGGACGGGCGTTGTCATCCATAAACACAAATTCTGCGCCCATGGCACACCTAAACAAACGACATGTTGTTCCAGAATGATGTCGCGATAAATTTGGCCTCTCATGCTTCCGATTTGAACATGTAGATCTGTTCTGGAGCCCAGTATAATTCCGCCCCAAACGAGCAAACCATCACCACCGTAACGGTGTAGTTCAATGATGTTGTCTTGGTGGTAGCTGGTACCTGGCGTTCTCCATATGAACGTCCGCCGTGAATCAGACTGCAAGCTAAACCTGGACTCGTCGGAAAACATCACACAAGCCCACTGTGACGATGTCCACATTGCATGTTCTCTACTCCAGGCTAACCGCTGGCGACAGTGAGATGCCGTGAACGGAACTCATCTGACAGGCCTGCGAGCACATAGACCAACATGTCCCAAACGTCTGTGAACGGTTTGCCTTGAAACTGTCGTACCCGTAGCTGAAGATAGCTGACGAGAAAGGTCGGATGCTGTGCTCCGTCTGCTTCTTTTTGCAGTTACTGCCAAATACCGGTCGTCATTCGGTGTTGTAACTCTAGGGCGTCCTGTATTGTAATGTCTACTGACATTTCCGTCATTTTGGAATCGTTGCCAAAGCCTAGAGATGACACTTTGGGCTATTCCAAGTTCTACTGAAACTTCCGTCTGAGTACGCCCACATTCCAGGCGGCCGATAATTCTACCAAGTAAAAAATCATCACATGCGTCTTCTGTGCCATAACTATTCGGTTGTGGCACTGAGCGGCTTACAGAACGCTTGTGAACAATTTTACTTCTTTGCTACCATTCCTTATATACACCTCTCTTATACTCTCGTCATTGTGACGTACTATCGGCGTCATCTGATGGTTTTCTGTAATTTGGATATTATTCTTGAAGATGTGTGCGATAATTCTACAGGTGAAACTTTTACCTTAAAGTTCGATTTCTGTGTGATTCTGAATTATTCTTAATTTATAGACATGAGTGTAATGAGTGTATCCATGCCTCGCTACCATTTATTGATCTTTTATGATTGCATTGGTAATTATGGTACTGTGTTCCAGTCATTAAAAAAAAATAGGTCTTATTGTCATAAACTTCTCCTTAAAAGTTACATGTTCTGCACTGTCGCACCAGTAGTCAATGACGTCACTTTTAAGAAACTGATAAACTGTAGCGTTTGGTTACAAGTTCGAGTCACGTATATGCCACGAATTTATATGTTTAGAACAACTATTTACAGCCAACTTGCATTTTTTACTACTGGTTTCTGTTTTAAACATTTATTATTTTAATAAATTGTGTTTCTTTTCATCACACGCAACCCCACTACAGAATATCTGACTTAAGGCGGTAAGTTTGAATAAAACAATTTTTCTGAGGATTTTTCATATTAGTGAAAAAACTTTACTGTTAAAAATATAGAACTTTTGAAATATCACACACAAATTCTGTGTCATAGTTACAGTAGTTTAAGGTAGCTTATTTAACGATTCGATTTACCATTAAAAAAGGATAATAGGTTACTTTTGTTTTACCTGTACTGAAGAGAAAGTTATTTTATTATTTAAAACACAAATTATTTTACTATAGCACGTGCCACAAAACTGAATTTTCAAGAAAAAATGTATTCGCTCTACAGCTACACAGTACCCCTTTTCAAAAATTTTTTCTACAAACAGTAATATTAAAAACAATTAATGACTTTTTATCAGCTTATATTATTAAATTGATTTCAATAAAAAAAAAGTCAATTTGGCAAGGACCAATATTAAATTTTTTTAAAAATTGAAATTTTTGAAGTTTTTTTTTAAATTTTTATAAAATATTTAATTTTTAATATTTTTTAGTTATTTCAAGTAATTTATATTTCTTGGATAATTGTGGGAACAAAAGTTAGTATGGAATTGACCATCAGTATGATTGTTAAATTTTAATAATTATTTTTTTGGCTAAACCTGAAAAAAACCCTAAAAATTCTAAAAATTTCAACTTTGACATTTAAAAAAAATTACGAGTACTCTCAGATCTAAATCCATACTAACTTTTATGGTACATATATATGAAAGTATCTACAAAATTTTTTTAGACTATTGGTGTGATAGTCTAGACTATTAGAGTTCCTAATCCTCCCTCAAATTCGTCTTTCGTAGTAGTTACCTTAATGTCTGTCACCTTTCGTCAGTTTGTACCTTTAGCAGGGGTGCGATATAGGGTAGGTGTTCCAAATATCGCCTACCCTAACTATTTCTCTGTATCTCAGCCACCTGGGTTGGGAAATAAAGCTGGAAACTAAATGAATATTACTAGGAGTTATTCTCCTTTGGTTTCCAGAGATCATATACCTTCTTTACTTATGCCAGTTTGTGTTAACTAGTAAAACTTCAAAAAGTTTCCCAAGAGAATTTTCAGGAGTGATTTCTTATATCACCTACCCCTGTTCCTATTATCACCCACCAGGCGAAATGAGGAGCTACTATTCAAAACGAGTTGCTCTAGCAGAGCATTACATGCATACCTTTAGTATTTAATGTACTTTTAATTAAAATTTTAATGGAAGTATAACGAAATGAAATTTTAATGAAAGTCATATAAACGAAATTATGATTCGGAAACACTTTTCTGGATATTCCCTGAATGGATTGAAGACCAAAAAGAATACGTTGATCACAGCCTCAAATACTTCGGATACAAAATAGTGTTGTTGATATAACTGATAGGAAACTTTCCGGTGGCGCTACGTGTGGCAAAACCCTCGACCGTCAAGGTAACTACATAAACTCGTAGATGTCGCTCATTGTAGCTTGCAAATACGAGTAGGCGATATTAAGCACAGGGGCGATATTTGGAACACTGAATCTAACCCTATGTGAAATGTATAACATAGATGGTAATGTATGTGCAGTATGTGTCCAAAGTATATTGGAGAAATTATAGAAACGTCGAAAAATGAGTTTAAAATGATTTGGAATTTTGCTTTTGATGATTTGACATTTTTCTACGAAAGAGGAAGATTTTTTTTCTGGTCACTTTCAATCTATAGTTACCCAATCCAAATGATTGAGGCGAGGTGTTTTGCTAGTAGACGTGACATATGTGTGCGTAGACTGACAGAGAGAACAGGAAATATAGAGAGAATTTTCGATAGAGAGAAATCTTCAAAAAGTGCGATCAACAGGCCGACTTGAAGCCATGCGATTGCTCTTTGCAAAAATGACTTGGTTGGCCGAATTGGTATCTTATCGCCTCATTCTGGTATCTTATCGTTTAATATAGCATCTGTTGGCAAAGGATTATGTGAATGCGCATTTCTGTAGAGTGACCAATAAGATGATCAATCAATGGATAGCCATCTTCACCCGTCCTGTGAAGCAATCAGATGATAAATGTTCGTTTCCACTTCCCAGACGTAAATAATCCAGAGATCACTTTACTACCAGAGTTGGTCCCTTTTTCCTGGGCACATAAAAAGGTTACCATTCTTCAATCTAATTTTAAATTTTTTCTGTGTATAAAAATTTACTTGCGTGTATATCTGTTACTTGACTGTCCTGTTTGGTGTTTGGTGGCGCTTGACCTTACAACATAAAACCCAGCCTTACAAACCCAGTCTATTTGACATTCGTGCAACAAAAATTGACAACAGGAGCGACAAAAACCAAGCAATTTCCTTCCTTATAATGAAAACTCGAAACTTCTGGTGAGTCAGAGAGATGCGGGTACAGTAAACCTAACCATCTGCAGTGTTTATATAAAATTAATCGTTAACCTGCATTTTTAGACAACAATGTAGCGCCAATTTTGGCTAGGGTGATTTTTAATCAACGTCGCACTAGAGCAACACAACGGGCTATTGAAGCCGGTTCGGCATCAATCCCCCAAGGGAAAGATCCGAGGATAACACCACGTCATTTTGAACCACAGTCAGATGACGAGGCAACACCTGAGTTGGCAGCCCACTCTCCAAACTTCCACACTAACCCTACATGAGGACTTTCGACCACGACAGATTTAAGGTGAACCAGCTACCTCTACACCATACGCTTACAAACATCCATGCACTGACTCGGATTCGAACCAGGAACCTTCCTATCTAGATGCTAACACCTTAACCACCAGATCGGTTGGTCGGTCCAATTTTGGTTAGGTAGTTGGTAATTTTAGTTAACGTCGTACTAGAGCAACACAACGGGCTATTGACGACGGTCCGGGATCAGTCCCTTAAGGGAAAGATCCGAGGACAACACCTCGTAATTTTGAACCACGGTCAGATGAAGCAACACCTGAGCTGGCACCCCACTCTCCAGACTTCCACGCCAACCCAACGTGATCAATTTTGGTTAGATTGACCAAACAAAACTTTTTCATTTAGGATGTGAAAAATGCATAAAATATGTCGGTTCAATGTCGACGGAATGGTTTCTTGAGTTGGGAAATAAAACCACTCAATCTTCTCCAGAAGTTCATGGCTTATTCTAGACGTTCATGTCTGAGAGTCAGCAGCGCAAGACATCGACAGTGAGTTATGGTCATCGCTCGAATGTTCACGCTTTGAATATTTAAACGACAGAGCACTATGGAGGACATCTTAATTCGAGATCTGATGGGATAATTCCGTCTAGACAAGGTCATTTCGGAAAGAGAGAGACTTCAACGAAATAGTAAAACCACATCTTAAGTGATTGTGTAAATTGGATATGAATAGTTAACAAGGAACTCAGCCAGTTTGGCGCAGTCAAATGAGGTCTACGATGGGTTTGGAATTCGAATACGCTATATAAGAAAATAAGGAATTGCTTATTTCCTTAGATTTAACTGCATGGAACTATGTTTGTTTCTGGTCGCTAGCCAGGAAGAAACTATGTTCTCGAAAGTTCTTAAACAAACTGCCAAACTGACGTTTTGCGAATTTATGTTTATGTAGGCAAATGAAATGGAATTTATTAATTTACTTTCAGGTGTTCGCTCATAGTTTTGGTAGAACTCCATGCTATGAGCTAAACTAGCGTACGGAATTATAAACGTAACTTATATTGTCGTATTTATAATCCAACAGCCAAACTCGTTGTCTTTGGGAATTTATTTGTTTAGATAGTCAAATAAAATGGGGTTCTTTAATTTATTTTCGTCGTGTTTGCTTATGGTTTTGACTGGGAATTATAAGTGTTAATTAATTATGCTTGTAAATATTTCAGAAACGAACAAACGGAGAGGATCTTGATGTGTTTGTCTTATAATGGCATATGAGAAAAAAGAAGTGAAATTAAAAAAAATAATTATGCAAATTTAAAACCTGGCAAAGCGCAATTTTCTACTGAATTTAATAGGTGGAGAATATCTATTTGTGCAAAAATTCTTTTGCAACCGACGAGGGGATAAGGAGAAAATAAGTTAGTTCGAGTAAAGTTACAGTTAAATTCAGATGACACTAATACAGTAATCTAAATCGCAGACCTTTTGGATCTAGTCATTCGTCAATTTTATTGTGATTTGTGCAGTTTGACTATTCAATCTTTATCGTCGTCTCTTTTATTTAGATTACTCTACAGGTTCTAATTGAGAAGATTGCATATTTGTTCGAATCACCAATGTCGAGGTTCAAGTCTTTGATTGAAGAGATAAAATGAATACACGTCTTTGATTAAACATTTACCTTAATAAAAATGCCGATAAACCTTCAATTAATTATTATTTATCAAGCATGCATATTTTGACAAAAAAAATATTTTTAACAGTGAAATAACAGAATTTAACTAGCAAAAAATAATTTAACTGACAAAATAATCATATCAGCTCGTTTATAAGTGGTCTACTAGAGCAGGCCTTAAAGCAAAGGTTCTTCTGTAAACATATCTTTTTCACAGTTAGAGTTTACAAAGTGCGTCTTCCTTACCTCTTTGAGGTTCTCTACAAATATTTTGTCTTTTCTAAAGATACACATCGACTAATAACGACATTCAAAAAATTGTGATTTTTTCCAAAGATACTCTTAAAATATCAATATTCTTATACCGTCTTATCTGACACACTAAAACAAGGGTGTTCAAATTTCCAAGATGGAATCACTCAGTGGTAAAATGTGAATCAATCTAACGAATGGTTAATTTTAAGTTAAACTCTTTCCTTTTTTACTACATGCTATCCAAAGCATTTATAATACTTTACCCAATACTAACTATCATCATTATATATTTAGTTGTTTCGTATGAAATTAGTGGAAGCAATGCCATGATGAATGATGCCCTAAGAAATGCTAATGATATCGCATATTACTCATTGGAATTGGTTAATCGATTTGGTTACACCTCACGATCTTTAGCAGTGATATTCCATCATTCTACATTTATTATTACAATGGGCAGGAAATGAATTGCAGAAATTATCCGTTTAAAAGATAAATAATGTTCCTGTACATCTCGTAACTTCATTATTATGTATTTTGTAGATACTTTTGGACGCCATTTATTGAATGAGATCACTGGTAATGGGGAAATGAGAGTGATAAGGGAGTGTTACAGCCGGGAATCGTGACATTTTAACAATTTGGATTGTGAATGAGAAATAAGCTATATTTTTGTGTGAAGTAATTTGTGAAGCTCATTCCGAAGCACTTCATTCTAAAAAATATGGAATTTCTCAAGAGCTGAGGAAATATTCATGCGCATTTTTGTTTGGTGACATTATTTTTGTTTATTTAAACTCTAATAGAAAAAGTTCTTGACATGCTTCTACATGTAAAAGCTGTTTTTACTGAAGATATTAAAAAAAATTATACTGTGAATGTTCGGTATTTGAATGGTTGTGGAGATTCACTAAATTTGATCAATAGTATGTATAAATTATTTGCGATATAGCTGTTGTCCTAGATAGAGAAGGGTATAGTCCACAAAAACTAACGCTTCAAAAACCAGGCGCGTAAGATAAAAGGCCGTACGCGGGTAGTAGATAGTTGAATTACAGTCATTGTTGAAGCTGTAGCTAAAGGATTCCATACTACAGAATCAGTCAATATAATCGTTCCATAGGATTCTATTCTACGGAATGAGGCGATAAAGAAGTGGGTCGTTCAATTGATATCGCCCTGTAGCAACACAATGGGCTGTTGGCGACGGTGCAGGATAATTCTCGAAGGGAAAGATTCGAGGACATTATCTCGTTATTACAAACCACAGTCAGATGACAAGGTTAATAGCTGAGCTGGTACGGATAATTCTCGAACCAGATACGATTCTGTAAATTGGGTTTATCTAGGCCCACAGACCAGATACGGCTTTCCAAATATTTTCATCACACCCGCAAACAAGAAACGACCCACAGACCAAATACGATTCTTTGGATACATTTATTGTTCCACAGACCAGATACGATTCTCTAAATTGGGTTTATCTAGCCCACAGACCAGATACGGCTTTCCAAATATTTTCATCACACCCGCAAACAAGAAACGACCCACAGACCAAATACGATTCTTTGGATACATTTATTGTTCCACAGACCAGATACGATTCTCTAAATTGGGTTTATCTAGCCCACAGACTAGACACGGCTTTCCAAATATTTTCATCACACCCGCAAACAAGAAACAATCCACAGACCAAATGCGATCCTTTGGATAAATTTATCGTCCCACAGACCAGATACGATTCTGTAAATTGGGTTTATCTAGCCCGCAGACCCGATACTGATTTCCAAATATTTCCATCACACCCGCAAACAAGATGGGTCCCTCCGAATTGGTTTATTAGGGCATCTAGATCAAAAGTGGCCACTTTCGTCTCAAAACCAAATCTAATAAACTAATTGGAATCTAATTTACCCAATCGGAAGACCAGATCCGGCCATCTTACTAGGTTTAACCGGTCCCGCAGACCATATACTGTCCCAATGATAGATTTATTCAACCCGCGGATCAAATATGATATGGCCTGAATAGGTTTATCTGGCCCGCAGACAGATAGTGTCTTCCGGATTTGTTTTTTATGACACTGTTTTCACTTGATTCATAGTTTGATATTTCTTATAGGATTTTAAGCTACGAATCCACTTTCATTTAGTCATTTTCATGCTAGCATTTTGTCTCCAAGAGAACAAAAAGTGTGTTTTTTTTTTAAATTATTACATAGTATTTCCCATACCCGCTCATTTCTAACATTCTTTTTATCATAATAATATGGCTATGCAAGCTCAAGTGTACAGATGTTTCCTTTGATCTCCGTATTCTCACCACCCTATCCTCTGCACTTCTATTTCCTCACAGCCACCGTCCATTCAATAATTAATTAATCCGAAGATCGGATGCCACTAAAAATCTCAAAACCGATCCTGGCGGCACAAAGCGCGGTCAATACTTAATCACTGTCCGGGCCGTGTTTTTTCCCGTCCACCCCGTAGCTTCGGACTTCCATTTATCTCAATGTCCTCAGCGAACTCGGACAATGAATGACCATTCTTTGGGAGAATGATTAGACCATCTTTTGGGGGGACGCCGGATTCTTCTTGCTTCTTTTCCATACAGTTTCTTCTTTCTCGACGGTGTCCGTGATCTCTCTTCTTGATTAGTAGGAAATTCGATTTCGTTCCTGTCCTCCTTTCGCCTCGGACCCCTTGGACAATGACCGAATCTTCCCTGCTGGTATTCCGTGCTCGTGTGGAACCAAGTTCGTGTTCCAGAATGAGCGACTTCTCCCATCTTCTCTCGCTCGCTGATTTCTTTTTATTGCGGTGCTGGCGTCATAATGAGGCGATGGGGCTTTGGGAGGATTTTTTATTTTGTTTCTGTATGCGGAGTTGTTATTGTTATTGGAGGGAGTTGCTGTGTTCTTCCAGTCTTCGAAGTAGCTGTAAGTAACACCACAAAAGGCGATTAGAATAAACTAGATTATATAAATCGATTATAAAATCAATTATAATAAAATCGATTACATAAATCGATTAAGATAAAATCGATTAAAATAAAATCGATTACATAAATCGATTTAAATAAAATCGATTACATAAATCGATTAAAAAATAGAATAGAATAAAATAGATTAGATAAATCGATTATAATAAAATCGATTATAATAAAATCGATTAAAAAACAGAATAGAATAAAATAGATTAGAATAAAATCGTTTATATAAATTGATTATAAATCGATTAGAATATAAATTGATTATCAAAAAAATATTTGAAATAGCAAAACCCCATTTTTTACTCCGTCATGGGATACTTACAATTCGACTTGTAGACCCACACATCTGCGGTACAATTTCTTAATTTTTCGTAAGTAGTGATGGAGCCGACCAATCGGTGTAGTGATTAAGGTGTTAGCATCAGGATAGGAAGGTTCATGGTTCGAATCCGGGTCAGGGCATGGATGTTTGCAAGCGTATGGTGTAGAGGCGGCTGGTGCAGCTTAAATCTGTCGTGCCTGAAAGTCCTCACGTTGGGTTTGTGGGGAACTTTGGAGTGTGGGCTGCCAGTTTAGGTGTTGCTTCGTCATCTGATCGTGATTCAAAATTACGTGGCGATACACTTGATTACGTGGCGATACACAAAATTACGTGGCGATACTTGAATAACTAGTGATGGCAGTGTCGTTACTCACTTTTCATACCTTAAATTTAACGTTGTGTTGCTCTAGTACGACGCTAACTAAAAATTATCATTACCTTAAATTTAAATCTATTTACACATATTATTATATCTTAATTTATTTTCTTATCCCTTTTCCGGATACAATAATAAGTAGTTGTCGTGCGGGCCATATATGGCCCAATTGGGGGTGCCATTGCACCGGAGGGTTGGACTTCTTCATACATGACACATCCGTTTTACAGGAAGGTCCCTTTCACACATCCTTTCACTCACACATATCGTAATTTAGATCTCAATCAGAGGCTGATAACCCCCTGATCAGGTACCCCCAGAAGAATTGATTTGGTATGGGAACATGGGGGACTTTGTGACCACGACCGATTTAACGTGCCCCAGCCACCATTAGCGAACACGACGGTCTTTAGCCAGGTCTAAGCGCCGATCTCGTATTCATCAGAATTGCAGGCTCCGCTGAGGACAGAAACCACAACCCTTCCGATGCGAGCCCGACGCTCTACTGACTGAGCTACCGCGGCTCTACAATACTTAGTATTATTTAGATATTGGTTGGGTTGTCGTGGAAGTTTGGAGAGTGGGGTGCCAGTTCAGGTGTTGCTTCGTCATCTGACCGTGGTTCAAAATTACGAGGTGTTGTCCTCGGATCTTTCCCTTAAGGGACTGATCCCGGACCGTCGTCAATAGCCCGTTGTGTTGCTCTAGTACGACGTTAACTAAAATTACCTTATTTAGATATTGGCATTGTGAAAGGTAGGTAGTTTACTACCGTCGGATCTAGGGAAACACAACGGGCTATTGGCGATGGTCCAGGATCAATCCCAAATGGAAATATTCAAGGTAATGGTAATTTTAGTTAATATCTTACTAGAGCAACACAACAAGCTATTGACGACGGTCCGGGATCAGTCCCTTGAGGGAAAGATACGAAGACAACACCTCGTAATTTTGAACCACGGTCAGATGACGAGGTCAACACCTGAGCTGGCACCCCAGTCTCCAAATTTCCATTCCAAGCCAACTTGAGGACATTTGAGGCCACGACAGATTTAACGTGCACGGGCTCTCGTGTACACGATGGTTTTTGGCAGGAATGAGTTTTGAACTCGCAACCCCCCGTTTGCTAATTAATCCGTCGCTCTTCCAACTAGGCTTTCCCTTGAGGGACTGATCCCAGACCGTCGTCAATAGCCCGTTGTGTTGCTCTAGTACGACGTTAACTAAAATTACCAATTACCAATCCAACTAGGCTACCAAGGCTCCTAGCATTGTGAAACGAACATCTTCGCAGGTTTGAATCTGAACTGTTTTTAATCGCCACTTGATCACATGAACATGTGGATTACTGTTAATTTAGAATCATAGCAATACATTATACATTTAATTTACTTCATCGTAATGTTTTAATGCGCTTCAAACCATTTAATTACGTAATATGGAGTCTTGCCCCTATTTAAACCTTCAATTACATCAAAAGCACGACAGTTTCAATTTATTTTACAGATTACGTAATATAAAGTGATTGAAAACCGACTAACATTCAACGCGAAGTCACTGAATTACATTTAGTTTAGTTGAATGGCTCGCTTCGAAGTCGTGGGTGTTGTATGTTTACCCACACACTCTCGACTTCTATGCAATGACTGAATTCATGCATGGTTTCATTTCTAATTTAGGTTAATTGAATTAATGAAGTTGAATGTGGGCTAATTCATCTCAGGGATTGTGTTTGAACTCCCTCATATTTGGCCGTATTGTCTATATCGGATTCAAGAGATGTTGCATTCAGTATGACGTACCTTTTGGTCAAATTCTTTTATTGGTTAACCCTTTTTGTGGTTGCATCGACGAGGTATTCATTCGTAGCAAAATTGACCAGATCAAGATCTGGTCACCATAAACAAAAACGGACAATATCGAGGAATCTTGTAATTCGTATAATTGGCCAGATCTTGATGGACGAGTTAGCTCTTCGAAACCACTAAGAGGGTTAAGTATATAGTTTTGATTAAAAGTCGTGCACAGTAAATGTCTACAAAATGTGTTGTGGCTACCGAGGGAGCTATGACCATCTTACAGAGGAACCGGGGATGATTGACTGGGATAATATATTAGGTCATCCAGAAAGTTCTGCGCGTGTTTTTAAGCTAAATACCAACGAAGCAGTACAAAAAGAAGAAAATTTTAGTGTCACATCAACCCCCTTTTGTTCTATGACTTATTACCACCTTTCTGGCAGCAGGAAAATTTCTTAAAAAAAATTCATTAGGCTTATTTGGAAAGAAGTTATAAAGGTTCTGTTTAACAGTCTCCAAAGAAATGAACTCCAGGCCGTTTAAAGAATAATTTTGAAGTGACCTGAAGAGGTGAAAATCTGAGGTCTGGTGAATATGGGGGTTATTGAGTGACACAAAACATCCCAGCCATACTCAAAAAGTCTTTGTCTGACATTCAGCGAAATGTGGGACTGAGAATTGTCATGCTGGAAGACAACACCTCAACGATTGGTCAGTTTTGGCCTCTTTGCTTCGATTTCTGCTTTTAATACTGCCATTGGAGAACAGTATGTTTCCGAATTTACTGTCTGATTTTGTGGCAACAATTCATAACAAACAATTCCTTTATGGTCCCACCATACACAAAGCATCACTTTTTTGGGATGCAGTCTAGAGCGGGCATAATCTTCGAGGCTGGAATTTCCACGTTTAAATTTAACAAACCACCTTCGAAATGTGGCCTCAGAAACAACATTATGTCCACATACAGCACTCATTTTACGAGCAGTCTGACTAGCATTTTTCCTTTCTTAAAATAAAAGCATAATATAACGAAAATGAACTTTCTGGTTCTCCATTCTTTGCACTGCAGTGAAACCAAAATTATGCCACAACACATGCTATGATTATGTAGAGTAATCAGATAAGACCGAATTTATATATCTGCTTCAATCAATGTCACTCCTTATCAGCGTTATCGAAACAAAAATAACAAAGCTAGCTTCGATTTGAAAACGCGCAGAACTTTCCGGTTGACCTAATGTTTTGGGAAGAGACATTAAGTGTTCTGTGATATAAAGCAAAGACAAATTAAAAATCCTTCGTTGAGAATATTTTGTCCACAAAACTCTGCATTTAGTTACGAAACTAATGTCGCTGGTTGTGGTAACTATCGGGATAATTCAAGGCGGTTGAGACACCAACTTGGAAAATTTGAAGATGATATCTTCATTGGATATCTGTTTCAAAACATTATGAAGCATAATATACGTTTCAGCAGCATTTTAACCCTGAAGTATTTTTCGACGAAATATCTCGTCCATATCAGGATCGACCAATTTTATTTTTGACCAGTTGCCGAGGTACTGCCCATCTTTTTTGATGATGACGAGATCAAGCTTTCGTCCCATGACGAGATATCTCGTCCATCAACATCTGGTCAGCTTTTGCCAATGACCACCAGAATGGTTGACACGTTAACCCTGCTTCAAATCAACAGAATCCGAGACAATCCAAAACAGTCTGAGAGGCTCTGTGTATGCACATCGCGCCAGCAACCTACGAGTTGTAGGCGGCGTAGGTTCGATTCCTTCCTACGTGTATGTCTGTCCTTCTTTCTGTAATTAAAGCTGTATTTGTGTGTGAATGTCCAGTATTTGATAATGTGTGTATTATGTCTGGCGCAACATGGCCAAACATCAATTCAATAGACATCGTTTCCGATACATTGAAGCGTAAATCTCTGGATCCCTGCAGTGTGGAAGATTTTAAGACGAACATCCTTATTTCTTAAAGCCGACCAACTGGTATGTGGTCTCTCTTCTTGATTAGTAGGGAATTCGATTTCGTTTCTGTCCTCCTTTCGACTCGGACCCCTTGGACAATGACCGAATCTTCCCTGCTGGTATTCGGTGCTCGTGTGGAACCAAGTTCGTGTTCCAGAATGAGCGACTTCTCCCATCTTCTTTCAGCCTGATTTTCTTTTTATTGCTGTGCTGGTGTCATATTGAGGCGATGGGGCTTGGGGAGGATTTTTGTTTTGTTTCTGTATGCGGAGTTGTAACTGTTGTTCGAGAGAGTTGATGTGTTCCATCAGTCTTCGAAGTATTCCACAAAAGGCGATTGGAATAAAATCGATTAGAATAAAATCGATTATATAAATCGATTACATAAATCAATTACATAAATCAATTAAAAAATCGATTATATAAATCGATTATATAAATCGATTATATAAATAGATTAAAAATAGATTATATAAATCGATTATCGAAAAATATTTGATATTGCAGAATTCCATTTTTTACTCCGTCGTGGGACAGTTGCAATTCGACTTGCAGACCACGCATCTGCGTTACATTTTCGTAATTTTTCATAATTAGTGATGAAGCCGACCAACCGGTGTATTGGTTCCGGGTCAGGGCATGGATGTTTGTAAGCGTATGGTGCATAGGTGGCTAATGTAGCTTAAAACTGTCGAGGCCGAAAGTCCTCACGTTGGGTTGGTGGGGAATTTTGGAGAGTGGGGTGCCAGCTCAGGTGTTGCCTCGTTATCTGACCGTGGTTCAAAATTACGTGGTATTTTCCTGGGATCTTTCCTTTAAGGATTTAATCCCGGACCATCGTCAAAAGCCCGTTGTGTTGCTCCAGTACGACAGTAATTAAAGTTGCCTTACCTTATTTCTTAAAATATTTCTTATGTAACTAGCTTTCCGAATCTTCATTACTCATTATCAGCTGGATTCAGATTCAATCGTATTCTACTCGTGAGAAGCGGCCTTTGATCGTACTAGAGGGTACCGCCTTCTTGACTAGCATATTAGTATAAAAAGTGGTTACGGTTAGATACAAAAACGCTTTGAGCTGTTAAAATAAATTTTATCAATGTTAGTGGTTCCAAAATTTAATTAGAGAAACTCAAGTTTTAAAATTAAGGTATGTTATTTCTAAAATATGTGATCTCCAGTAAACCGCAATTTTTCAATCGAAATATTATTACATTTAAAGTAGTTCGTATTGTGACACTAGTATATGAATATAGCAAATGTGGTAAGTTTATTCCATTACTTTAAAATACAGTTTTGATACAGCATGAAAATAGTTACGTTCGCATTCCAAATATGGTTATAATAAAAAGATAAACTATCACCTGTAAGAAAAAAAAATGACAGCCATCCTTAAAAAGTTGTATGCAATGAGGAAATATGGAAATCTAAATACAAACTTCATTTCTACGTTTTCAATCATTTCCCATTATTAATTCTGAATTCATATTGTACATAGTAAAACAAACAAGAAAGGAGTGTCTGAGAGATAGTTATAACCGCATCAGTTTTTACGTCTAGTAATAATACAAGCATTCTTATTATTGAAATCTGCTTTCAACTTTTAATAAAACTGCTGATTTCAATGGGAAGGTAAACATTAGTGAGAAAGTAGAATTGAAAATAAATTCTTAAATGAACCGTCCCTAAATAAACAAACCTAACGCAAACAAAAAGTAATTTCATTTAATCTTTTACACTGTACAAATAGTGAGAAAAAATATACGAATGAAAGGGACCAATGAGCAAGTGAAACTACTATTTTTGATAGAGGATACCAATTAAACAAAACCTACATCACCGTGCCTTTATTTGACTGTTAAATGCAAAAATTTAAAAAGCATTCTTAATTAAACTCCTTGAAGAACGAAACTATGTAAGTAACTCGTTGTAGACAAGGCTAAAATACAAATGCGTCTTTTAATTAAAAGACACTTAAGACTATTTTCACGTTCAGGAACTTTTAATCTCGTTTTCAAACATCGAAAGGAAAATGTTCAACATATTTTGAAATTGTCTTTCTTTAATGTAATGTAATGCTTTTGAATAAACTGAATAAATTACTTAATTTTCATTTTCGTCATGTTTAGTAGGTATACGGAATTCTTAACTTAATTTCTTCACTAAGCGGAAAGAATTTGAGAATTAGAAGAATTTAGAAGGGTATATATATATATATATATATATATATATTTTTATTTTGGTTTGCTTCAGTCGTGCGATGATAGAGTTGAAAGTATATTATTTATACTCTAATAATGTGGTTATCAACTTGGGCTCTACGGAACCCTAATGGCTACTTGTGCCTTCCAAAGGGGCTTCGCGGCCGCTCCAGGATAATAAAATAAATAAATATTCAATGCAATAAAGTATAAGAAACAAAAAGTAGAATAAAATAAGAAAACTAAAAATGACATTCTGAACGGAAATTTGATTTATTAAAACTTTGGAAGAACTTTTATGTATGGTCAAGTTTTGACAATAGTATGGGTATTAGCGCAGTTGACAATAGTTTGAGATATTATAGTAAATTCAAAGTTTTAAAACATAATTTCATTTAATTGACATTGCAAAATTCTTTACAAACTATCCCTCCTTCCTTCCTACCCAGTAACACTAATACTAACATAAGGCAGATTTAAGGTATAAAAAAATTGGGAACCTCTGCTGTAATATATAGTTGTCTGTAACCTATAACAGAGAAATAGAGAACATTATTCTAATTGAAAAATATTTTTCTTGTACAAGTGTAAAGAAACTACGGTACGAGAGGTGTTAATACTTAGTTGTTACTTATTCCTTAGGACCTAGCTAAATAACTAAACCAAGTTCACGAGTCTTCGGAATATTATCGTATCGAGTCAACTTTCTTAAGTATTCACTTATTTAGAATAACTTATATATTTACAGTAGCGCACTCCCTGGTATTGGGTTCTTATTGGGGTGTAACCTTTGAATTGCTATAGCAAGATGCATATAACCTAACCATGTATCCCAGATTAATAACCCTATTTTGGCATCTACTGAATCCGATTAGTGCTCCCAAGTTTGTTGGGTCCCGAGAACTTTTAAGAGAACTGGGTTAACCCCTTAACGAGTATACTCGAATTAACTCGAGCGGATGATACTGGAAGAAATGTGCATACTCGACTTAACTCGAGTAGAGTAGAGTTTTATGTTACTGTAGTGTACATGCTCGAATAAACACAGGCAATGAAAAATGATCTCAAGAAAATTGTATAAAACAATTATTTGTTTAACTAGTTAACTGACTAAACAATTATCAACTTAGCTTCAAAAAAAGATTTTTGACTCATCGCAGCTATCGTGATTATTGACATACTCCCATCAGTATAAATACAAGCTGCGGGTGAGTAGGTTTTTCCAAAGATTGCTTTATTCACGATTGTTATTCCGATTGTGAGTTTCATTTACTGTGGTACTGTAGTACCTACATTTTCATTTTGCGTACATAACTTTAAGAAACAAATTAAATGATTTTATTAAATATTCAATTATTTGTTCCATATATTGCTTAAATTCATACTTCTACGGATGAAATACCGATGTTTTGGCGTTTACAAAAAAGCGAGGGGGTAATGGGTTAATTCTTCCGAGTAAGGACAAAAAGCGTTAATTCTGTCTTTTCCTGAATCCAAAGGTTTTTAAAAATGAATCATTAATTTAAAAAATAATATAATATACTATATAATATACTATATAATATAATATAAAATCGAAACCTAATGAATCTACGAATATAATTTGTAATTTGCTGAATTAAAACGTCGTACTAGAGCAACACAACGAGCTATTGTTGACTGTCCGGAATCAATCCCCTAAGGGAAAGGTCCGAGAACAACACCACATAATTTTGAGCCACGGTCAGATGAGGAGGTAACACCTGAGCTGGCATCCCACTCTCCAAACTTCCACACCATCTCAATGTGAGGCATTTCGGCCACGACAGATTTAAGGTGCACCTGCCGCTTCTACACCGTACGCTTACAAACATCCGGACCCGGATTGGAATCAGGAACCTTCCGATCTAGATGCTAACACCTTAACCACTATACCGGTTGGTAGGCCATAGCAATTGGGAAAAAATATTTTGATTATGAACTTACTACATCTGACCCTACAATTATTCTATACATCAAAATCAATGCAAATAAATATACAAAAATTCTACTAAAGTGTAATTGCATGCAAAAAATATTAATTTAATGCACAAAAAACATTAGTTACACAAATTTCAAATTATATACCACAAGTTGTTTTGCCGGCCTCACGGCGATGAGGCGCTGCACTCGCGAAAATAAGGCGGCGACGGATTTCATGGTGCTCAAAAGTTACGGCGCCAGTATTCTAAATGTGATTTAAGGTGCACCATCCGCCTCTACACCATGCGCTTACGAACATCTATGGACTGACCCGGATTCGAACCAGGAACCTTCCGATCTTGAGGTTAACACCTTAACCATCAGACCGGTTGGTCGGTTCTACGAATATAAATTAAACTTATTTGCATCCTCGCACGCTTCCTTTTTTCCTGAATATATTTTATAAAGAGTGAAATAGCTAACCAGGGCCGTCTCGATCAACGTCCGGGCCTGCTACTGATATCCGTGACGTCACGCGTTAAATCCTATGGGGAGAAACTATGGGCAAGAAAACTGGCTAGTTGTCATTTGTTTTCCGATTTTTTGAATATTTTTTAACCTGATAATAAGAACTTTACCCATCAATGCTTTAAGGATAATCATAAAAGAATCATACCTTTTTTAATCAATAATATACATATTTTAAGTTTGCTTTCAAATACAAGTTTAAACTTAAAACTATATGATATAATGATTAGCAAACAGTAATTTTTCAAACTTTCAAAGAAAATTATATTAACTTCATCTTCATGAAACTATTAACTGATTAAGCTTATTGATTTTCTCATATTTCAAAGCATACAACTTCTAAGTCATGTTTATATTGTTGGTTTTGGCAGTGAAATCTTTTAAGTCTCATATTTTCTTATTATATTTCTCAACTATCAGGAATTAGAGCATTTTGCAAAGTATGATAATATAGTTTATAATATTATATAGTACATAAATAAGTTTTATTTTTATAAAAAACATATATGGCATTAAATATCAATTGGCTTGCTGCTTCAAAAGTAAAAAATAATAATATTTATTTGAAATAAAAAAGAAATATTTGAACATATTATATTCAAAGTTGAATTCATCAAAATAAAAACTACTATTTAGAACAAATAAGTTTATTTAGAAAGAGTGAACAAAAAATATTTACATATGAGTAAAAAATAGTTACATATCCTTCATACAAATATTGCTTGATAGCAATAGTAAAATGTACATCAAACATTCAGAATAAAGTTATAATAACAAAAAAGCATAGAGAGAGAGAGAGCAAATAAAATTTTTTTTTGCTTAGTTCCAAACCTAGAAAATATTTGTGCTTGTAACACTTAAAATTATTTAAGAAAATCAACACAATTATACTTCAGTTTACTATATTTAACCTTTTAGCATATTTTACACTTTACACACCACATAATTAATACAATCCAATTTAATGAAAGAGGGTACTAAATTTTCTTTTCCCTTTATTGCTACTAATTTTATCATTTTTAACTTTAGTATAATTATTTAAGAATATGTTGGATAAAGCTGAAACACATTGCTTCATTAAATTATTTACATTACAACTATTTTGACGGTGGAGTGGTTGCATCCGATACGTTAGGCCACCAAAGCGACTGTTTACGCCAAATCAAATCATATCATTCTCACGTGACAGACATTTCACCCTCTTCCCAATCAAGCTACATGTTTGCAAAAAAAAAAAAAAAAAAAAAAAAACATTTTTAAACGTTCAGTAACACCATCCACTGCCAAATCAAATCAACTAAGGGGAAGTAAGCAACCAAAAGGGAGAAAAAATTATAAATTCCAATTTCAAAAATCAAATTTAACCCCCCCCCCTGTAAAAAAAATAGTGAAATTTAAATCAAGGAACAAAATAAAAAAATTGGAACTTGCAATCTGCAATTTCCAAATTGAAAAAGAGGAAAAAAATTCTAAATTCCAATCTGCAATTTCAAAAATCAAATTAAGTCGAAATTTTTTTTTTGAAATTTCAAATTTAAATTAAGAAACAAATTTAAAATTTTTTAACTTACAGTCTGCTTTCCAAACTTATCCTAAAAATTTTGAAAATAAATAAAACAAGTCGATTTTATAAATCAAGAGCAAAATTCATATGTATCCAACAATTTCAAAGACTCTAAATTTTAATTCCGTTCTACATTAAAATTAAAAGTGGAAAAACATATTTTCTTCCTTAACCTATCATGAGACGCGTTTCTTATCGTCAGGAGAAAATATTCAGGGTTGCCTTAAAACTAAGAAAAGAGTAAAAACGGTAAAAATGGGAAGGTTACCATATTTGGCAAAACAGCGCTCGAAAGTTGTAACGTATCGGATACTACATACCATCCAAAATTATTCCTATTGATATATTCCTACTTGTATATTCTGATATTATACTTTACTTTTTTAAACGCTACTTGCAAACGCAATCCAACGAACGAAGCTTTGTAGAATTCTTTCTGAATAGGGTTAAGCCTTAAAACTGAATGAAAAGCGCGAAAACTGAATCCACTGCCATTACAAATCAATTACAGGGAAGTGAGCAACAAAAGGGGGAAAAATCGTAACTTACAATCTGCAATTTCAAAAATCAAATTTCATCCATGAAGAAAAATAGCGTTCCACATGAACTGCACATTCCACGATTCAAAGAAAAACCAAATTTAAATTAATAAGCAAAACAAAAATATTGTAACTTATATACAATCTCCAATTTCAAAATAAAAATCAATCCAGTGAGAAAAATTCCACAGTCCAAAATTTTCAACACAAGGAACAAATATCAAGAAATCTAGGTAAAAAATAGCGGTACAACAATCTATATAAATAAGAATGGAGTGTTTGTTCGTACATTCAATATTTTCGACCCATTTCAAGTTTTCTATCCGTTTTGGACCCTTCTGATGCCGAATCCGCCTTTTTCTCGTTTGGTGTCTGTCTGTCTGTCTGTCCGTCTGTCTGTCTGTCTGTATGTTGTGCCCTATACACGTCCACACGGTTCAATATATTTCCATGGAAATTTGCATACAGTGAGTACTTATCTTCATTTAGTGAGTGGAATTGGTTGCTAAAGTCTGTCTGTCCGACTTTCTGTTCTACGTTCGATTTTGTGTTTGTGTGTTTGTGCTAGCATCACATGCATTTTATTCAAGATATTTGATTGCAATTTATTTCATTTTATACATTATGTATTAGTTTAGTGAATGCAATATTAAACATTTTTTTATTATTATATTTAGTTGAGTTTAATGCTAAAACACCTGAGTAAGTATACTTAAATAAACCATAATTTGGTAGTTTTGGGAAAATTGGAATGTATATTGAATATTACGATAACTTCGATTGCTTTACCAGTACTGCTAAAAAAAAAATTATTCTTCAAAAAATTATTATTTTTAAATGGAATTATAGTTCTGATATTTCATTTATTTCGAGTCTTATTGTTGTTCTTTGCGCAATGAAAACGATTTTCGAATACTTGGGACAGACGATATTTTTCAACGAACGGGAATGAACAAGATCGCGCGAATATTGATATTTTCTTTTTCTTTCACTCTGAATTAATTTCACATTTCTAAATTTTGTGCACTTTTAGTTGTAAGTTGTGGCAACTGTGCGAGATCAAGAGATAAAATTGAATCACAAATTAATATCTTTAGAACAATTTTTTGCGACATCTTTTATTTTGTTTTACTTTGCTGTTTCCTGTTTTAAATATTTATTATTTTAATAAATGTGTTTTCCTTCTCATCACACGCAACAGCACCACAAAGTATTAGACTTAAAAATGTTAGGTAAGTCAGTATAAATTTTCAGTAAATTTTAAGTGTAATACCATTATTGAAAGAATAATGCCGTTATTTAAAGAATAATGCCGTTATTGAAAGAATAATGCCGTTATTTATAGAATAATGCCGTTATTTAAAGAATAATGCCGTTATTTAAAGAATAATGCCTTTATTGAAAGAATAATAATGTTTATTAAACCAAACTGGAACTTTTTCAAACATTAAAAAATTCGTTGTAATAATGACATTAGAAGATTGCAAAATTTCACAATGTCGCATACCGGAGGCAAGAGTGCCACAAGTAAAAAAATATTGTTTTGTTGACTATGAGTGCGAGAGCACTCGCCGTAAATCGTAATTTTAATTAATTGAGTTGAACATGAAAAGAACTTAAGAAAGGGAATTCCAAATCTTCCTATAAATCGTCTTTTATAGTAGTAACCTTAGTATCACCTTTCGTCATTTTGTAGCATTGTCATACAGCAATTGTGCGATGTATGTGAAATGTATTACATGAATGGATATGCATGTGTAGGATTTGTGTCCAAAGTAAGTTGTAGAAAATATAAAGATGGCGAAAGGTGTTAAAATAAATTTTTTTTCTACAAAAAACGTTAGTCATTATATATTTTGATTATCTCTTCCTCTCTATCTCTAGATCAAGAGATAAAAATGAATCACAAATTAATATCTTTAAAACAATTTTTTCCGACATCTTTTATTTTGTTTTATTTTGCTGTTTGTTTTCTGTTTTAAAAATTTATTATTTTAATAAATATGTTTTCCTTCTCATCACACTCAACACCACCACAAAGTATTCGACTTAAAAATGGCAGGTAAGTCAGAATACATTTTCAGTAAATTTTACGTGTGGTTAAGCCATTATTGAAATAATAATGCCGTTATTTAAAGAATAATGCCGTTATTGAAAGAATAAAGCCGTTATTTAAAAAAAATGCCGTTATTTAAAGAATAATGTCGTTATTGAAAGAGTAATAATGTTTAAAATTTCCGAACTAGAACTTTTCAAACATTAAAAAATTCGTTGCCATAATGACAGGAGAAGATTGAAAAATTTCACTATGCCACATACCGAATGCAAGAGTGCCGCAA
Source organism: Metellina segmentata (assembly GCA_947359465.1). Lineage (NCBI taxonomy): Eukaryota > Metazoa > Arthropoda > Arachnida > Araneae > Tetragnathidae > Metellina > Metellina segmentata. Next base: position 27,460,586 of record OX375880.1, on the reverse strand, counting down.
GTAAACAAATATTGTTTTGTTGACTGAGTGCGAGAGTACTCACCGTAAATCGTAATTTTTATTAATTGTGTTGAACAACACGAAAAGAACTTAAGAAAGGGAATTCCAAATCTCCCACAAAATCGTCTTTTGGAGTAGTAACCTTAGGGTCACCTTTCGTTATTTTGTAGCTTTCTCAAACAGCAAGGGTGCGATGTATGTGAAATGTATTACATGAATGGATATGCATGTGTAGGATTTATGTCCAAAGTAAGTTGTAGAAATTATAAGGATGGCGAAAGGTGTTCAAATAAATTTTTATTCCACAAAAAACGTAAGTCATTATATATTTTTATTATCTCTTCAATCTAGAGTATACCAATTCAAACCGAGCAAGGTCGGGTATTTTGCTAGTTCCAAATAAAATTACTCCGTTCGTTCTACGAAGCAGGTGTAATGTCGTTAGGAAAAAATTTAGGGTTGACAGAAAATGACTAAAACAACAAAAACACTTTTGGCAATAAATCGTCCAAAAGTTGTAACTTAGCATGTGTTACATACCTTATGTTTACTCGTCTCGTAGTCCAAGACTTCGACTAAGTTGATCACGTGATATTTTGGTTTCGGGGCCTGTCTTTCTAGTTGGCCTTGGGATTTAAGCTGTGACGTCACATCACCTAGTTGAGTTGTTGAAGCAGGCCCGGTTCAGCGTTAGCTGCGTGACCTTTCCTTTCGAGACGGCCCTGAGCTAACCGAAGTTTCTGAGCGGTAGCAATTTTGACTTGGACTCTTTTTGTCCTGACAGGGAAGAATGTTTTTCGAAACGCAGTCAAGACCTTTCCGATTTGGAGAAAATCTGACCACTAATGTCGAAGAAAGCAGGAAATTAACCCTCTCAAGTGTTTGGACCGTATGTCCTTTTAAACATACTCAGTCTTCCCCGCATGACTTCGAATTAGTTTTTACCATCTTGACCAATAGATGCGGTTGTGTTGGTCACTATGCGTGTAGTGGGGTAAAAGCATCATTACACTACTCGAAAATATAATGACGGTCAGAAGGTCAGGAGGAAGCAGACATTACACATCATTACACCTATTCCCTTTGCTTATTTTACGTTAGAATGGATCGATCGATCTCAAAAGCTGTGCATCTTCACCGAGAATTGTTCCCAAACTTGATCGTTTTGAGAAAAATAAAGATACTGAGCTAAATAAATAAATAGGAGGAAAAGTCTGAGCTATATATATATATATATATATATATATATATATATATATATATATATATATATGTATAGAATATTGGGTCATCCGGAATTTTTGTATCTAACCTTAACCACTTTTTATACTAATATGCTAGTCAAGAAGGCGGTACCCTCTAGTACGATCAAAGGCCGCTTCTCACGAGTAGAATACGATTGAATCTGAATCCAGCTGATAATGAGTAATGAAGATTCGGAAACATAAGTTACATAAGAAATATTTTAAGAAATAAGGTAAGGCAACTTTAATTACTGTCGTACTGGAGCAACACAACGGGCTTTTGACGATGGTCCGGGATTAAATCCTTAAAGGAAAGATCACAGGAAAATACCACGTAATTTTGAACCACGGTCAGATAACGAGGCAACACCTGAGATGGCACCCCACTCTCCAAAATTCCGCACCAACCCAAAGTGAGGACTTTCGGCCACGACAGTTTTAAGCTACATTAGCCACCTATGCACCATACGCTTACAAACATCCATGCCCTGACCCGGAACCAATACACCGGTTGGTCGGCTTCATCACTAATTATGAAAAATTACGAAAATGTAACGCAGATGCGTGGTCTGCAAGTCGAATTGCAACTGTCCCACGACGGAGTAAAAAATGGAATTCTGCAATATCAAATATTTTTCGATAATCGATTTATATAATCTATTTTTAATCTATTTATATAATCGATTTATATAATCGATTTTTTAATTGATTTATGTAATTGATTTATGTAATCGATTTATATAATCGATTTTATTCTAATCGATTTTATTCCAATCGCCTTTTGTGGAATACTTCGAAGACTGATGGAACACATCAACTCTCTCGAACAACAGTTACAACTCCGCATACAGAAACAAAACAAAAATCCTCCCCAAGCCCCATCGCCTCAATATGACACCAGCACAGCAATAAAAAGAAAATCAGGCTGAAAGAAGATGGGAGAAGTCGCTCATTCTGGAACACGAACTTGGTTCCACACGAGCACCGAATACCAGCAGGGAAGATTCGGTCATTGTCCAAGGGGTCCGAGTCGAAAGGAGGACAGAAACGAAATCGAATTCCCTACTAATCAAGAAGAGAGACCACATACCAGTTGGTCGGCTTTAAGAAATAAGGATGTTCGTCTTAAAATCTTCCACACTGCAGGGATCCAGAGATTTACGCTTCAATGTATCGGAAACGATGTCTATTGAATTGATGTTTGGCCATGTTGCTCCAGACATAATGCACACATTATCAAATACTGGACATTCACACACAAATACAGCTTTAATTACAGAAAGAAGGACAGACATACACGTAGGAAGGAATCGAACCTACGCCGCCTACAACTCGTAGGTTGCTGGCGCGGTGAGCATACACAGAGCCTCTCGGACTGTTTTGGATTGACTCGGATTCTGTTGATTTGAAGCAGGGTTAACGTGTCAACCATTCTGGTGGTCATTAGCAAAAGCTGACCAGATGTTGATGGACGAGATATCTCGTCATGAGAAGAAAACTGTCTTGATCTCGTCATCATCAAAAAAGATGGGAAGTACCTCGGTAACTGGTCAAAAATAAAATTGGTCGATCCTGATATGGACGAGATATTTCGTCAAAAAATACTTCAGGGTTAAAATGCTGCTGAAACGTATATTATGCTTCATAATGTTTTGAAACAGATATCCAATGAAGATGTCATCTTCAAATTTTCCAAGTTGGTGTCTCAACCGCCTTGAATTATCCCGATAGTTACCACAACCAGCGACATTAGTTTCGTAACTAAATGCAGAGTTTTGTGGACAAAATATTCTCAACGAAGGATTTTTAATTTGTCTTTGCTTTATATCACAGAACACTTAATGTCTCTTCCCAAAACATTAGGTCAACCGGAAAGTTCTGCGCGTTTTCAAATCGAAGCTAGTTTTGTTATTATTCTTTTGCTACCGCTGATAAGGAGTTACTGACCATGACTAAAACAGATGCTTAAATTCGGTCTTTTCTGCTTACACTGCGTAGTTATAGCTTGTGTTGTGGCATAATTTTTGTTTCTCTATCTTCTGTAAACGAGGACCTATTAAAAGATGCTATCGCTGAAAATCCACTTTACACAGTTTAGGAACTATCACACAGTCTAAATACTGTTCTCAAATGGCAGTATTAAAAGCAGAAATTGAAGCAAAGAAGCCAGAACTGACCAATCGTGGAGGTGTTGTCTTCCAGCATGACAATGCTCTGCCCCACATTTCGCTGAATGTCAGACAAAGACTTTCTTGAGTATGGCTGGGATGTTTTGTGTCACTCAATAAACCCCATATTCACCAGACCTTTCCCCCTCAGATTTTCACCTCTTCAGGTCACTTCAAAATTATTCTTTAAACGGCCTGGAGTTCATTTCTTTGGAGACTGTTAAACAGCACCACTATAACTTCTTTACAAATAATCCTAATGATTTTTTTAAAAGGAATTTTACAGCTGCAAGAAAGATGGAAAACAGTCATAGAACAAAAGGGGCTGATGTGATTCAATATTTTTTTATGTTTTTGTACTGTTTATGTTTTATGTTTCAAGTCATTCGATTAATTTAAAATTGTTGAAACCTGACCTAAACTATTGTATATTTACTTTAAAATGTGTTAGATGTTTGAAGTGGATTCAGAACCACTGCAGATATCTATAGCCTGTCAAGTTTCGAATCCAAGATCTTTAAGATTCTTATAAAAATAAATATCTCGGATTTTGAAGAAAGAATAGATGCTTTCTCATGTGTACAAAACACGAGACAAATTTGGAATTTGAATTTCAAATTATTTGAATGAAAAACTGAACATTGTTTTTTTTTTATAAAAAAAGTACCATGCAGTTTTAAGCGATTTCAACTTCAGAAATGCCTTAAAAGAATAGGAAAAGCAAAAATTTTAATTTAAGCTAAAGATATCCATGAAATTTATTTCATTTTTGTCTCACATTTCAGTCCACCTTCTGAAAAATGCTAATGTTTCATGAAACTTATGAATAGCTTATCTAGGGATAACATATTTTTCTAAACAGGGATCCATGCTTTACTTAAAATAAAGCTAAAACAGCAAAATAAAAAAATGACAAACATTTGTTCCATATACCTACTAGTAGGTACAACAAAAGGGCAAAATTGTCCTGTAAACATTGTTGACAATGTCCTAATTGTCTACCCTAAAAAGCAAAAAAGAAACTACCACATGAAACGAAAGACTGATTGAGAAAATATTTTTGTAATAACATTGCAAAAATATTTTTCTGCCTTTCGGCGCAGCATTATTTTTCCCCCAAAAAAATGTAAGAAGACAGGGTTAAAAACGGTGAATATATAAGGCAGATGCTTATTTGGTAACAAGTAAGCTATCAAAATACGAAACTTGAGAGCAGAAAATAAATAAAGTAAAATATGCTTTCTCTGGGTCTTAGAGCGCAATTTATTGTTCTTTTTTTACAACTTTGTTAGTCTTCAAGGTATTCCGGTTAAGATGGGATCTGAAAGATGAAATTGGATTTTTCTGAACTCCGCGTCAATAGACAAGGAACCAAATTTAATAACTGCTCGTATAAAACATTTTTAAAAGTGTACAAAACTACTGAGAAGTGTCTGATAAAAGGTTTGCTTTTTCCATTTCAGCTGGGAAATACGTCTGACTTTATTATAAAAAAAAATTTGTTGCTCCTGACTTCTCGGCAGACGAATACTGACCAAGTTTAAATCGACGAAAATTATTCGAGAAGGCGAAGTGAAAGTTGTTTCACCCACTTGTGTAGAGTTGCATCTGTTTTCCCATATCCATTATTCTTCCGCGTGGAAATTTTTATAGCTATTAGCAGACGATAGCTTTCTCTTATCAGTGAACACACGGAGGAAAATCGGAACTCTGAAAATGTTCGAAAGGATGGAAAAGGGGAAAAATGAAAGATGAAAAAAGAATGCAAAAATATTTTCGAGTACTGTTTTCGTACTTCCGGTTACTAACGATTACGCGGTTCATTTACGGTCCCCGAATCAGGTCAAGCGGCAAACTGCGAGTTTTCCGTTACTAGATTTTTTCCCTTTACTTTGGGTTCTGATTAAAAATATTTTTTAAAGCCATTTTGACTTGCTACGCTGTCTTCCGAAAACGAAATTACACTTTTTTGTCCAATAATTGAGTTGGGTAGTTTGGACTAAAGTGAGGTATTTCTTTTGCGTTTTCTTTCTAAATCAAACCGTGTTTGGAGAGACGTACTGTTGTAAAAAAGTTTTAGTTACATGTACTTTATTCTTTCGAGTGTTTTTAGTAAGCCTTTCTGACCAAAAAAATTCAGTTTTTAGAACATGTAATATATCAAGAAGGTTACAAATCTTATCCGAGACAATTTTAACGTCTCTCAGTCTTTAGATTAGTTTTTTCTGCGCATTGAGTTCATTTCTCACAAATTGCTTACAGGAACGCACTAAAAAATAATAACTATTGATGCTTTAAGATACATTTTCTCATTAATACAAGCAAAAAAAGGGAAAGCGAAACAAGTCTATAGATCGTAAACGGACTAAAAAAGAATAGTAACTATTTGGTATTGATTGTTTTACCAACCAGTATATTTTATACTGTAAAAAATAATTTGAAAAATATAACTGATAGTAAATAAGTTTATTTAGTCTAATATTAAATAGAATTTTCTACAATAAACATTTTGCAATCAGAAACATTAATTTTTTTTAGAGATTTTCAGAGAAACGTAATTTTTTCCCCAAGAAATTTTTGTTTTAAAGATTGCTACAGAGAAAAAACGGGCTCGGATTCCATAGAAACGTAATTCTACAGAGAAAAACAAACTATGACTTCATTGAAACGTATTTCTATAGAATTATATTGAGAAGTATTACAGACAAGTAAGGTAGTTAAACAAACGCAATGAACTTCTATAGAAATCTATATAGGATTTTACAAACATTTTCTAATTAGCGATTGTTTAAATTCAATTCCCTTAAAAAGCACATCATCGTATTACTTTTAATTGCTCAGATCTTACTTCTGGCTTAACAAAATACGTTTGCTTTGTCAATGTGATAGTTAAAAGTGAAGTTCCTCTGCACTCTAAATGTAATTCAGCTCAGGATTCTCCCAAGAACATCATCTCCTGCCTCGGCTACTGTCCCTCAGGCAAGAATATGCGCCATCTTGTGTTCGTTCTCGATGTTTCACGGGCTAATAGAATCGGTGTGTAATTTACTTATGTCAAGAGAGATAAGTAACAAGAACAAAAACGAAGGTATTGGGTAGTCTTTCAGCATTACTTCCTGTAATTTAACTTAACTTGCTGTAATTCAAACCAAAACTGAGATTCAATACTTTATGCAGCATTTATTAAAGTATTCCAACTTATACAGATGCTTTAAATATTTATTAACGCAATCCATACCTAAATTTCAGGGGCCACGGTAGTCCTGTTGGTAGAATAACGAATTAGCAATAGGAGCATTGCGAGTTTGAAACTAGGTCCAACCAAAGAGACGAGGGGTAGTGCATGTTATTGAATATATATATCAGTATCGGTTATATGGTCAGCTCAGCGGTCCAGAAAAATCAGACCATATATGCGGAACAATACTACACTATTTAATGATGGCAGGGTTATTTACACCTATCAGAATACAGTGCTCATAAACAAATAATTAAGCTTTTAAGAACATTGTAAAAATTAATTATATTGAACGGGTTCTCTGGAGCGACGAATCAAGGTTCACTCTCTACCGTTCGGATGGCAGGGTCTGGCTTCTACCTGGAGAACGCCTCCTACCAGAATGCATTGTGCCCACAGTAAAGTTCTTCGGAGGTGAAATTATGATCCGGGGGTGTTTCTCCTGGTATGGACTGGGACCTAGGTCCAAATTCATGGTAAGCTCAACGCCGAGGCTTACTACACTACACGGTTAAGCGTTCTTTACTTTTCTTTATCCATACACATTTTTTCACTTTGAAACAAAGAGTTCTGTCTGGCAAGATCCGATAAAAAAGTCCGCATTCATCAACGTTGAAGACTTTGGCATATTCATATCTTTCGAGGACTTTTTTACGGTGCGCTTTAACACATGTTCCCCATTAAGTTAGACTGGACTTTAGAAAACTGACCATATAAGCTTGGTGACCTTATAAGAGGGTGACCATATAGCCGGTACAGTATATATATATATATATATATATTATTTTGTGTGTTTATATCTCTCTATATTAAAAAAAGTTACAGCCGCCGCAAGATTGAAAACTGTGTTGTTTAGCACGATTCTTAGACGGTTTCACGAGAAAGTACTGATAGGAAAAAAACGAAATTAACATGGTTTGTTCTTCATCGTGTTCCCTGGACAATTACTAAGATTTTTTTCCGATGCGGCTATTAGTTTGTTTATTAAGTGTCAGAATTGAAAAAGCGAAATTTCTTCCGCGAGTGAGCAAAACACATACAAATTTTCAGTCTTCAGCCGAGAGTTTTTTTAAGAGTACCTCTAAACGTAAATTTTTGCAGCTGGTCGAGTTTTTTTTTTTTTTGAAATTTCAATTTGGTTCTTGATAATATTTTTTTGAAATTCGGGAAAAATCGGGACATTTTCGTTATTATTTTTTTAAAACTGCCGTATCAATATTTTATTACTATTAGTTTTTTTATTTTTAAAATATCGCAGTATACCTCAGAATGTACTCTTTCTTACGGTGCTATTATTTTTGAAATCGGTTAATATTTTAATTAGATGCGATCAAAAGTTGGTCAGACAAAATTAGGAATCTTTGGATATTTTCGCTACTTTTTGTTAAAACTGTATATATCTACAGCAAAAACAATTATTTTTTAAATTTGAGAACATCACTGAATACATTACATTACACTCTTTCTTATGGTATAATTATTTTTCAAATTGGTTAGTAAATAAAATCGATGCAATTAAAAGTTGGTCATACAATTTTCGGAACTTTCAGATCGTTATGTCCGATACAAAACTAAAACTGTCATATCTATATCGTATTACTATTAGTTTTTAATTTTGAAAATATTGCAGTATATCTCAGAATGTACTCTTTCTTACGGTACAATTATTTAAAAAATTGGTTCATAAATAAATTCGATGTAATCAAAAGTTGGTCACACAAATTTCGTATTTTTTATTTCGCGGAGCAAATTCGCGGAGAATATGAGGGTTGTATTATTGACTATCGGGTTTGCCAGATATCAAATTTATCGTAGCAAAAATTCCCATAAAAACGATTTCTTTTTATTTGGCGAGGAAAAATTCTCGCTTTTTTCCCACTGTTCTCAGACGGTTTACCGAGAAAGTACAAAGTACAGATCGTAAAGTTTGGAGATTAACACGGTATACTTAAAATTGTGCAGGGAACAAGAAGCAGAAGATTTTTTACTGATGCGTCTATTAGTTTAGGGTGCATTAAGTGTTAAAGGAAAAAAAAGTGAAATCACTTGCGAAAGAAGTATTGATTTGCGAACGAAACCAAACGGAATTGCGTAGCAATCCCCGGAGGTCGGCGAGAGTAAGCGAGCAGGGGCTGAAGCCCTCGCTTTGACGTCATGGACCCGAAAGTGAAATCAGGATAATACGAATTATTCAGACAGTTTCACTCTGCGAAAGGAATGTTGGTTTGCGAAGCAAACCAAATGGCATCTGTGAAAGGAGTGTTGGTTTGCGAAGCAAACCAAATGGGATTGCGTAGCATTTCCCGGGGGTTGGTGAGCGTAAGCGAGCAGGGGGCGGAGCCCCCTAGTTATATATATATATATATATATATATATATATATATATATATATATATATACAGAGAGAGAGAGAGCATGTTGCACTGTGGGAAAATTAGTCACCACAACAAAACAAACTTACTAAACAGTGACAAAAATAGCGGTGTGACATATCTCACCATGAAGTACGTTTTGGTAAAACAAAATTTGTGGGAGCAGAATTTCCCCATATCATGCTAAATACGTTTCTAATATATGATATAAATTGGAACAAGATCTGCTCCACGTTAAATACAGAACATATATGCGCAGAAACATGCATAACTCTACTTTATCTACCTTCTCAAAGCGAGATACAGTTAATAACCTTTAGACACAGTTAAGACTTTTCAAAAATGATATCCTACATGTATATACGCGAAATATTTTAACACGGAGATGTTTTCCCAGTATTTTATCCCGTCAATTGGAAACACTTTATCTGAAGGATCTTTAATCCATGTCACTTTCAACCGATCTTCCTTACAAAATAGCTTTAAAACGTAATTTGTAACGATAAGCAAACCCTCCGCCATTTGCATGAGGCTTAGCAAAATATTCTACATAGAAAAAATGTTTAAAAAAATATTTGAAACGCCATTTGCAATTTAAATCAGTGAAGTGGAAAGTCAATTTGCCCACGCTTGTCGAAACCCACGTAAATTTCATTCATCTACATAGAATCCGTGTAGCTTACAGACGTTCTAAATAAACATTCAAATTATGTGTAAAACGAAAGTTACGTGTTTGCTGTTAGATTATTCGCTATAAAAAATATATGTTCATTCATCTTTTTAGAAATTTTGTAGAAAAAAGGTCTGTCTGTTTATTGGATTTTCGGGAATGAGAGCAAGTGAGACGTAGAAAATAATTTTTAGTGGAATAAATTCTTATTTTTATTCCGAACAAAAATTTCTTGGAAGGAATCCTTAGCGTTATTTATTATTCTAGAATTAACTAATATAGTGTTATATTTACACTCAAACCTGTTTTTGTGGGATCTTTTTTTTGTGCGACCTTTTTGGTACGATCTTTTTTTGTGCTGTATATGAAAAAACTTTATTCAGTACAATCTACTTACAGTCCTTTCAAAATTTTAATCAAATTAGAACATAATTGACAAAGTATCAATAAAAATTACTTAAATAAAATTTTTTTTAATACGTACTTAGATTGCTTTACTAGTACTGCGGAAAAGACAATTTTGTTTTCCTAAAATTATTATTTTTTTTTATGGAATTTTAGCTCTGATACTTTATTTATTTCGAGTCTTAGTTTTGTTCTTTGCTCAATGTAAACTATTTCCGAATATTTGGGACAGACGATATTTTTCAAAGAACGGGAATAAAACGAAAACTCGTATTTCTTTCGCTCTGAATTGATTTCGCATTTCTAAATTTTGTACACTTTTTAAGCGTTTTTCTACGTGAGTCTTTTTTATTCTGCGGTCCCTATTCACCGTATAAAAATACTTTTTAAATGTGTTGCCAAAAATATTTTTTTAGCTACTTGTGAAGTTTTGGAAGATTTTTTTATGCGGTCCCTATTTACCGCACAAAAACAGGTGTGAGTGTATAATATAGAAGATTTGCTATCATGATACATTGTATCTGTAAATTACACAGTTACTGCACTTTTTTCATATTATGCTTTAAATTTTCTACTTTTTTTTTAGATTAATGTCCTTTTTAACAAGGCAAGAACAAGAAAGCGTAGTAAAAATTATTTTTAATTAAACACAATTTACATATCCCAAGATTCTTTTAGTACAGACATTTTGTGGGAACTATCGATTCATTGTTTTTTTTTTTAATCTCCTTTTGTGCTGCCACACAGAAAAATAATATTAATACAAATAAATCATACATTTTGTTCTGAAACTAAGAAAATTTAAACATTAATGAAAAACGTTTGAAAAACACGACAGTTTATATGATTAATTATCGTCTGATAAAATACACAGCCCAGTCACATTAATGTGACCACCTGTCAAAAGCCAGAATAACCACCTTTGGCAGAGCGGACCGCTGCGAGACGTACAGGAAGAGAGTCAATTAGGTTTCTGATTATGAGTGCACCCAGTGAATGCCAGGAAAACATTCCCCAAACCATAATGCTCCCTCCTCCAGCAAGGATCCTTCCGGCAATTGTTGCAGGGTGTTTGCTTTCAGACGTTTCACGCCGTATACGCCAAAGTCCATCTATAAAACGTGATTCATCGGAAAAAGCCACCTGTCGCCACTCTGTGAACGTCCAGTTGCGGTACTGGCGTGCAAATTCCAGCCTTTGTCGCCGATAAAGAGCAGTCAGCATAGGTGCATTTACCAGGCGTCTGCCGCGGAGGCCCATGCGTAGCAACGATCGCTGAACCGTTGTTGAGGATACACTCTTGGTAGCCCCTTGGTTGATCTGGGCGGTCAGTTGCTCAACAGTTGCACGTCTATTCGCCCGAACGCATCTCCGTAGCCTTCGTTCGCCTGTGTCATCTATAGCCCGTGGTGCACCACATGTGCCACGCCGCTAATTTCGGATAGTGCCATTTTGCCATGCACGGTATACTTTTACCACGGCGGCACGCGAACAGTTCACAAAATTAACCGTTTCGGAAATGCTTCCACCCTTGGCCCGAAAACCAATAATCATGCCCTTTTGGACGTCGGATAAATCGCTACGTTTCTGCATTACGCCAACGATTGAAATGCTTTCCGATGCCCTAGGACATCCTTTATAAACACTCCACTGCAATGTGCTGCCACCTGCCTTTTGTGATTGGTTATTTCACGTTGACGTCGAAAGTAGGTGGTGGTCACATTAATGTGACTGGACTGTGTATAAATCATGTCTTTTTTCTTGAATAAATATCGTTCGGAAAAATATATACCAAATCAAATTTTAAAATAAGTTTAAATTAATTTAATTTATGTTAAAATGTAACAGATGAGTTGATAGGAGAAATTGAAATTAAACACTTCCTTCTAGTAAAATAAGCATATTTATAATTATATAAATGTAATAAACAAATTAGAAACAAATTAAACTGCGCAAAATGTAAGCGGAAAAAATAAATTTCAGAATCTGTCATATATGCTGTTGCCTTTCCAAAATAATAATAATAATTAAATTTCCTTAACTTCATTAAAAAATGTTCTAGTTTAAATTTTAAAATTCGGGCTGTATAAAATTGCAAAAATTTCGGACTATCTCTGTGCCAAATTTCATTATTGTAAGTGCCATAGATTCGTCAGAACACGACGAACACCCAATGCATGAACTTTCATTTTATAATATAATAGAGATAATCGTTTTTCTTTTTATTGCAATGCCATAAACCCAACTGACTTCCATTCAAAATATATATAGAAACTGTAAAAATATTTCTTCCAAAATATAAAACCGTTCAAAGGAATAAAATTTAAGTTACATAAGGTCGATGGTTCAAGAGAATATAGATTACTTACCGCATGCATTTATAAGCATGCTTTCATTTAAGACAAATCAAAATGTGTTCCACTTCTTAATTATATTTATATATTTTAATTTTATTTACATATAGCACCTCGGCAAGAAAAGTGACACAACTCAAAATTGCAAAATTTAAGAAACATCAACTTAAAGGATGCTATAAAACTTATATTGAAATAGTATAAGCTTCTTTTAAATTTTGGGTTCGCGTTTATGGTGTTAACTTCTATTATATTCTATAGAATAGTAATATAACACGCTGGGTTATATCTCATACGTATTTTTCAATGACATAACATCAAAATTTTTAATTTTGAGTTGTGTAACTTTTCTTGCCGAGATGCTATTTTAATTGTATTTATACATTTAATTGTATTTATATATTTAAATGTATTTATATATTTAATTGCATTTATATTGTTTTCAATAATAATAATTATAGTAATAATTATACTAATAATTACAATAATAATAATTGTAATAATAATTACAATGATAATAATTTCAATAATTTCTTAATATGCAATATTTTTACGGAATATATTTATTTATATTCGAAATGATTAAATGTTTGCATTTTCAGTCAGAAGCAAACTACTTTGAGAAAAAAGTTCTTCAAATTACCTCGGCAGATTGCGTTATTTTTGTTCTAAGCATCTATTTCGCACGAAAATAAATATTAATTTCACTCATGTAATAAGCATAGTTCGCACGCAAAAGTGCTTAGTTTTCATCTTTTCTTAACAAAGACCAGACTAATTTTAGGTTATTTTCCTCGGCGCTTATAGTTACCATAAAATAACACTTAATGACCTTCGTTAAGAAGTACAGTTCCATCACAAGCACAAAGACTGAAACCTGAGCCATCCAGTCTCAGATCCTTCCATCCGTCTTCGTTAAGTACCCTTCTTTTTAATCCTTCTTTAAGCATCGTACCGCTTTCACAGTATAGTGATTTTCCCCCAGTCCCTATGGAACTGTTAAAAGGACTAGATGGTGCAATTCGGGTTCCCCAAATGCTCTCGTTAGTGCTTTTGGGGTGAGCTTTGAACAAGGTAACAGTAGATTTCGGCGTCTCCTGGCCCTTTAGAGTCTCAGATTCGCGCCTGGTAGGGAAACAATCGAGCGGTTAAGGTTCTGGCGACAAGATTTCGTTAACGGTGAAATTGCGGGTAGGAAACAACTCCCAGAGCGTTAGATGTACCATGAGCGTCAGATTTTTTTTAATTTCGCCACATAGAGGCGTAATCTATGGAACAATTTCTCGAGAATACTACCCGGGCTGCGCCGGCTAGCGCTCGGCGGTGTGTAATAGTGCTTTTATTTCAAATTTTTACGCACCGTAATTAAACATGTTTTGATTTGTATATTTTATTTATTTTTATGAAACAATTCTTCAAATCATTGCGTAATCAATCAAATCTATATAAATAAGAATGGAGTGTTTGTTTGTACATTCAATATTTTCGACCCATTTCAAGTTTTCTATCCGTTTTGGACCCTTCTGATGCCGAATCCGTCTTTTTCTCGTTTGGTGTCTGTCTGTCTGTCTGTCCGTCTGTCTGTCTGTCTGTCTGTATGTTGTGCCCTATACACGTCCACGCGGTTTAAGATATTTTCATGGAAATTTGCATACAGTGAGTACTTATCTTGATTTAGTGAGTGGAATTGGTTGTGAAAGTTTGTCTGTCCGTCTTTCTGTTCTATGCTCGATTTTGTGTTTGTGTGTTTGTGTAGGCATCACATGAATTGTATTCCAGATATTTGATTGCATTGTATTTTATTTTATACATTATCTATTAGTTTAGTGAATGCAATATTAAACATTTCTTTATTGTTATATTTAGTTGAGTTTCATGCTAAAACACCTGAGTAAGTATACTTAAATCAACCATAATTTGGTAGTTTGGGAAAAATTGGAATGTCTATTGAATATTACGATTACTTCGATTGCATTACCAGTACTGCTGAAAAAGTAATTATTCTTCAAATTTTTTTTTTTTTTTTTTATGGAATTTCAACTCTGATACTTCATTTATTTCGAGTCTTATTTTTATTCTTTGAGCAATGAAAACGACTTAAGAATATTTGGGACAGACGATATTTTTCAATGAAACGTGAATGAACAAGATCGCGCGATCAGTGATATTTTTTCTGGTTCTTTCGCTCTGAATTAATTTCACATTTCTAAATTTTGTACACTTTTAGTTGTAAGTTGTGGCAACTGTGCGAGATCAAAAGATAAAATTGAATCACAAATTAATATCTTTAGAACAATTTTTTGCGACATCTTTTATTTTGTTTTGCTTCGCTGTTTCCTGTTTTAAATATTTATTATTTTAATAAATGTGTTTTCCTTCTCATCACACGCAACAGCACCACAAAGTATTAGACTTAAAAATGTTAGGTAAGTCAGTATAAATTTTCAGTAAATTTTAAGTGTAATACCATTATTGAAAGAATAATGCCGTTATTTAAAGAATAATGCCTTATTGAAAGAATAATGCCGTTATTTATAGAATAATGCCGTTATTTAAAGAATAATGCCGTTATTGAAAGAATAATGCCGTTATTGAAAGAATAATGCCGTTATTGAAAGAATAATGCCGTTATTGAAAGAATAATAATGTTTATTAATCCAAACTGGAACTTTTTCCAACATTAAAAAATTCGTTGTAATAATGACAGGAGAAGATTGCAAAATTTCACAATGTCGCATACCGGAGGCAAGAGTGCCACAAGTAAAAAAATATTGTTTTGTTGACTATGAGTGCGAGAGCACTCGCCGTAAATCGTAATTTTAATTAATTGAGTTGAACATGAAAAGTACTTAAGAAAAGGAATTCCAAATCTTCCTATAAATCGTCTTTTATAGTAGTAACCTTAGTATCACCTTTCGTCATTTTGTAGCTTTGTCATACAGCAATTGTGCGATGTATGTGAAATGTATTACATGAATGGATATGCATGTGTAGGATTTGTGTCCAAAGTAAGTTGTAGAAAATATAAAGATGCGAAAGATGTTAAAATAAATTTTTATTCTACAAAAAACGTAAGTCATTATATATTTTGATTATCTCTTCAATCTAGAGTAAACCAATTCAAACCGAGTAAGGTCGGGTATTTTGCTAGTATTTAAATAAAGTTGGTCGAAATATACATATACCGCTACAAAATTATACATGTCTAGAAATATTTTGCAGGAAATAGACATATCTATATAAATAAGAATGGAGTGTTTGTTTGTACATTCAATATTTTCGACCCATTTCAAGTTTTCTATCCGTTTTCGACCCTTCTGATGCCGAATCCGCCTTTTTCTCGTTTGGTGTCTGTCTGTCCGTCTGTCTGTATGTTGTGCCCTATACACGTCCACGCGGTTTAAGATATTTTCATGGAAATTTGCATACAGTGAGTACTTATCTTGATTTAGTGAGTGGAATTGGTTGTGAAAGTTTGTCTGTCCGTCTTTCTGTTCTATGCTCGATTTTGTGTTTGTGTGTTTGTGTGTTTGTGTAGGCATCACATGAATTGTATTCCAGATATTTGATTGCATTGTATTTTATTTTATACATTATCTATTACTTTAGTGAATTCAATATTAAACATTAAACATTTCTTTATTGTTATATTTACATGAGTTTCATGCTAAAACACCTGAGTAAGTATACCGAGTAAGGTCGGGTATTTTGCTAGTGATTAAAATATAACTCCTAAATAATATTTCTGCAATAGGTAATATACCGGAACACCATAATGCAAACAAAAATAAAATTCCTATCCTTGAAAAAATGCAAAATTCTGAAAAAAAAACCACGTATGTATCTATTCAAACGTGTTGAATTTCTACTTCCTGAATATATTGTGAAATAGAATAATGCGACAAAATACTTTCAACGATATTGACAAAGACAATAATGATGTATTAACAAAAAGAACACATATTTATAATACTTGGGAATCCTCAAATATGTCCGCAACATCTCACAGTCAACTCAAATACCCAAACACGGAATTCTAAATCAAATTGAAAAAGGAAACATTAATTCTAACGTGGCCAGATACCGGTTAGCAAAATTACATTTAAATTACTTTTACATCAAAGGAAGAAATAAAAAGTCAGTTCAAACATAAATATTACAATTTATTTCCTTATTTTGAATAGAAATTAACCTCGGATATTTGAAAACATCAAGAATTCAAAACATCTGGGTTATTTTATTTACGTTGATTGTTGCCATTCGACGATACACAAATAACGTCGATTTCGGGCCCACGTACGTTAGTGTTTTATATATATATAGATTACGTTCATAATGGCGATATTATGAAAAATAAAATAAGAACATTAATCTGGAATGTGTCTGGACTGACGTTTTTGCTGTATATGTACTTCCTTTTCAGGGAGAATTTCGGGGTCGCCGTGGCTCACTTGGTTTGCGCCTATGCCATCGAATTGTAGGTGGTGCAGGTTTGATTTTTGTTACCTACTTTGAGTGTGTTTCCTTTTTTTCTGAGTCAGTATTCAAACTTTTATTGCATGTGTACCCGAGCCATAGAACCCAAACCCCTCTGGTAATATTACTGCTGAAACTACGCTACCGCATTAGTCAAGAGGGAGATATCTCAAGTTTTGAGTTTAGGATTAACAATAGACGCGAAATATAAGTATGAGCAATGAATGCTGTTGAGAGAGGAGCTTCAAAAAGTGTGACCAACATGTCGACTAGTAGTCACGTGACAGCTCATTGAGAAAATGACGTTGTTGGCCGGTTTTCCATGTTTTTCGCCCTCGCTTGGCGATATAGCATTATGTCAGCGTAGATGTGTTTACGCTCATTTCTGTGGAGTACCTACAAGAATGGTGAAATCGTCAGTCTGCTACTGTATCGCACAGACCAATCAGATGATGAATAAAAGACTGATCGTCTTCTACCATCCAGTAGATCAATTGGGTGGTGAATGTTCGTTTCCATTCTGTGTAGGAAAGTAATATGAGGGTCACATGTTACTAATAGGTTTGGTCAATTGCACCCAGGCACATACAAAATTACCATTACTCACCCTGCTGTTATATTTCCTCTTTGACAGCTATGCGATGTAGGTTCGAATCCTGTACTTTACTCTGAGTGTAGTTATATTATCTGTAAATCTTTCATTGTGTACATCTCCAGGTAGGTCAAATATGGCCTTTGCACGTGATTCATCGGAAAAAGCCACCTGTCGCCACTCTGTGGACGTCCAGTTGCGATACTGGCATGCAAATTCCAGCCTTCGTCGCCGATGAACAGCAGTCAGCATAGGTGCATTAACCAGGCGTCTGCTGCTGTGGCCCATGCGCAGCAACGTTGGCTGAACCGTTGTTGAGGATACACTCTTGGTAGCCCCTTGGTTCATTTGGGCGGTCAGTTGCTCAACAGTTGCACGTCTATTCGCCCGAACGCATCTCCGTAACCTTCGTTCGCCTCTGTCATCTATATCCCGTAGTGCACCACATGTGCTACGCCGCTGATTTTGGGTAGTGCCATTTTGCCATGAACGGTATACTTTTACCACGGCGGCACGCGAACAATTCACAAAATTAGCCGTTTCCGAAATGCTTCCACCCTTGGCTCGAAAGTCAATAATCATGTCCTTTTGGACGTCGGATAAATCGCTACGTTTCTGCATTACGCCAACGATTGAAATGCTTTCCGATGCCCTAGGACATCCTTTATATATACTCCACTGCAATGTGCTGCCACCTGCCTTTTGTGATTGGTTATTTCACGTTGACGTCGAAAGTAGGTGGTGGTCACATTATTGTGACTGGACTGTGTATTAAAAAAATTAATTTGCTAGAAAGTTACAAAATTCTTAGTTTAAAAATTATTAAAAGATTATAACGCTATTAAAGTATTACAAAATTTGTCGAAAATATTCAATCAAGAGTTTTCTCTTTGTACTCTCTAATTTTTGCTTTCCCGCAAACATTGCACATATCCCCGTACATTATACATGATTCATGTTACCATTTTGTACACCTAATACATTTAATCCAATCTACCAATTATTTTGTAGAATAATAGTTTTCCACACATTCGAGGCAGTTGCATGTAGAATCAATTTTCTTGACCATCAGCTTTTCTGATACCTTGTTACGTTTGTTGGCGGATTTCAACTGTTTTTCTTGGATGTGTTCTAGGGATGTAAGTATGTTAGCCGACTATCTTTCTCTTTCCGGGTCCTTCTTCTAGCCTGGGTACAGGCGAAATATGATGTAATAATTTTGTCGGGGTTGTTATCTCGAGCACAAAAACCTGATGATTACGAACAATTTAGGGACTTTTCTTCCATCTTGTTAATTTCTTCATTGATGGTAAAGAAGTGGTTCGGAATCGCTCGCTGCTTGGTTTAGAGTAAAAATTCCCGTCTCCCGAAAACCATTGATATCAGAGTCGACAGAAGCTGCCCTTTTCCACGCTCTACCAATCAACCTGAAGCTTAGATTCTTCCAATTGTTCTTTCTGGTTGATGAATAATCCATTTTCGTGCTTCAACTTTAAAGAAATGTTTTAATGGCTCAAAAGAAAGACCTGTCAAGAGGCTGAAGAGTTTATGCTGTATGGCTTGGCAGTCATACAATTATATTCTGATACTTGTCAGCAAAATCCAGTAAAACATAACAATTTACGTAGAAAACGTGGCATCTCTTCCTGAAAATGTATGTAGGGCATCTCTTCCAAATATATGTGGGATGTCTAGCCATTTGGGAAAGATGACTCTGCAACTGTCCAAAGTACAAGACAGCAAAAATGGCTGTAAACTACCTAAAGTCGACTGATCAACTCATGACTGCAGGTTTTTATGCTTACATAAAAAAAATCTATTCAAATTAACTAGTGCCAGACTTACACTACAACATCAATCTTATAACTGAGTCGAAAAAACATGGTACTTACTTAAAATATTGTGATAGCAGAAAACAAAAGGTGATGTAACAAAACTTTCACAGCACACCAAACAACATCTAACTGGAACATTCTTGGAATTAGTTGACCCACTTAAGTAAAGTTTCAAATTTTCATCACGTGGGGCATCTCTACCGGTGGGGCGTCTCACTCGGAATTATCTTATAGTCTGAATAGAAAAAGTAGCATTCGTCTTTAGGAATTAAGGGTATTGAAGAACGCTTTGTTGACACTCCATTTTAATTCACGACACGTACCTCTAGGAGTATTGCATGGCCGCTATTACGTTTTCTTATCCTGTGTGTCCTTTAGGTTAATCTTATGCAATATTTTTTACATTCATATATTGCCAAAAAATTGAAATATATGTATCGTGAAGCTGGTGTTTAGATCGGAATGATATTTAGCATGTGTTTCGTGTATGGAAAGAAATGATCACAATATAGAGTACACATGACTTTATTATTGTAGAATTACAAAATAGAGAGGCTCTGTTACCTCTTTCAATAGTGGGATCTAGGAATGTTCCTTCACATGTTCTAGAGATCGTCTTTGATGTTCATTGGTTTCCCATCTTTAATCATTGGCATGTCTCTTAAAGAAGATTATTTGTATTAAAATGGAAGAAAGAGGAGAGCCGCTCAATCAAATTACATAAGTTTAGTAAACAAGTTAAATCGTAAAATACACACATGTACTCGCGAATACTAACAAATAAAATCACATCACGGGAAAAAAAATTACGCTTCGTTGTCTCAAGTCACACAACTGACGATCGGAATTCAATCGGAACTAATTTCCGTTTTCATTTGAACGTTCAAGATCAAGTAGGTTTAGGTCCGATGCACACATCCGGTTTTTTTACGTGCTGCGCCGCTGCCGCAACGCAAGTGCGGTCTGAGATACATTAGATCCAATGAAGCAGTGCACACATGCCTCCAGCACCGCTGAGGTGACGCACGTCCAACTTGCGTGCAATTTGTACTGCAGTTCCCCACGGTGCCGCAGGGTCGCCGCACATGAGTCTCCGTTCTGAAGTACCTTGTTTTCATAAAAAAATGTTATATAAATAATAATTGATAAATGGTTGTATCCAGTAACGTTTATTTTGTTTCAAAGTATACTTTTTTAACACCAAGTAAGCGAAATAAACACGTTTTCTTCGATAGAATATTTATCGCAAATGGCGCGAAATGAGTTCGTGCGTCATTTCACGGTTATGTGTGCATAGTTGGGCTTCGGTGCCGCAGTGGCGCCGCACGTTGAAAAACCGGATGTGTACACCAGGCCTGAAGTGTTCGTAGCCAATTTTGAAATTCATTCGTTATCGAACCAGATTTCATTATTATTGATGAATATGTCTCAATTTCTTTAGCAGAGTGTATACATTTCCAGTCAAAAATAGTATTATAATTTTAATTGCCTCCATGAATTTAGATAATTGTCTCTCGATATTTGAGTATTTTACATTCGTATGTATAAATTTAAATTTATTGAAATTTTTTTTATAGAATTATTCTTTCTGGTGATATATTCTAAGAATATGTGGATTTTTTTAGAGATAATTTAATTTTTGATACTTTTCATCTGCTAATCCTGTATTATAGTCCGGCTCCTGCGAGTAGGCAATTTAATCACGTGGTTTCTAACTAGTCCCTTAGATCAGTGCTCCCCAACCTTTTTATCGCCGCGGACCGGATCAACGTTTGATAATTTTAACACGGCCTGTTGGGGGTGGGGGGACGTTTATTGTTTATATTTTAGATTGTTTTGATTTAATAATTTAAATTTAATTGTATTTAAACATGCCTTCAAAATAAAATACAGTTACACCAAAAAATGAATATAAAGTGATTTAACATTTTAACTCACTATAACGCTAAATCAATGAGAAGCCTGAGCTTGTTTCTTTGCTACGAAATGGTTTCATCTGGGGGTAATAGGAGACAATGACACCCGAAGTGTGTTGCTTAGATCCAGTTTATTCCGTTGTTTTGTTTTGGTTACTGTCACTGCAGAAAACCCCGCTTCACACAGATAGGTTGTCGGAAATGGCAATAGGGATTTAAGTGCTGTGGTGGCAATCTCATGGTATTCTGCCATGACTTTAATCCAGAACACCGGCAGAGTTGTTGTCTCGAACGTAGTTTTAAGGCCGCCTTCATTTGCAATTTCCAGCTGTTGATCTTCTTCTTGCACATACATGCTAGATTCGCCTGATTTGTTGATAAATGGGTCGCGGATTCATTCCTTACTAGTTCGTGGGTCTTTTGTGGTTGGGAAGTAGCGCTCGAACTCTTTTAAAAGCAAAGACAGGAGATCGTGCGCCAACTGAGAGAATGAATGTTTAGATTCAGTCTCGCCTAAAATACCCACTAATGTCTGAAATATGTCTAAATGTTCACTCGCCGTCCCCACAACTTAGGTTTGGTTATAAATGCAGCTACTTTGTCTGCCAACTTGAAAACAGTTGTCACAACAGTTGTCACAATTGGAAAATAGAGACATACAGAATTCAGATATCATAATTGAAGCTCTAGTAACAAATCTCAAGTTCTTATTTACCACCTCCTAATTTGAGTGGTCATTTCATTGATAAGAACCGCACAAACCCGAGAAATACACCATAGTAAATAAAATGGAAATAATTTAATGTTCCTTTTGCGGCCCGGTACCATTTGATCCACGGACCGGTACCGGTCCGCGGCCCGGAGGTTGGGGACCACTGTCTTAGATAAATTACGGGACTGGTATAAAATTAAGCAAATCCTTTCCTCAATTGGCGTCTTAGTGCTGATTCTGGCCCGTGTTTATCATTCGATTCCAATGCTGGTAAGGGATAAACCATATACGGTGATTGAACACATGTTTCTTTGGCCTATGCGCATGGTGGTCTTTATCCAAAAAACCTTTCACACCTACTCAGAAATAGACTGATCCAAGGTTTACTGACTTCTCACAGGTACTGCACTATACATGCAATCGGTTTTTGACTATTATTTAGTCTTGCAAAAATTGATTCTGGGGATTCATAAATTACACTTTTGGCAAAATAGATGTATATATTCGAATATTTGCCAATATTCGAATAGTATTTCAACTACAACCCACATAATTACTGCTGGAGAGAAAAACTAATATTGATGCCGTCCAGTCATCCAATTTCACGACTTGTATCCAAACAATGTGGACGAAAGAAAACAAAATCCAATATCATTTAACTTTCATAACTCTCTTTACGTGATAGTACTACACCGTCCAAACCGCTTGCCAAAATAGATCTCAGTAAAAACAAATACAAAATAACACAGCATACAACTCGATCAGTTTCTACATTGTATTCCGCGTGTCCGCCTACGCCATTTTGTTTTTCTCCTTCTATTCTCGAGTCTCCTCTCTTTCGGTCTGTTGCCATTTCGAGTAAAACAATTTAATGAAAGAACAAAACTAATATCAAAACAACCATCCTCTTCACTATAACGGGCAATAAGCCATTTCCTTTTTTTGTTTCCCCTCAACCATTTCTTTTTCTCTATTATCGTCATATAGCGAAATTTTTTTACTCTGACTCATCATCGTACTGACTGTGGAAATAAAGCTGTTTACGAGTTTCCCACCAAAAACTCGGGTGTTTTCTGGCAACAAGCCGAGTGCAGAAACAAGCCCAGGCATGTAATTCATTTTGGCAGATAAGATCTTCCATGGACGATTACGAGCCGAAGCCTCTCTATCATCCTGGACTTAGACTAAAATTGGAGGGATCAGAGTTTTAATAGAAAAATGTAATGTACCGTGTAGGCGGGATCAGATGCAGTGAAAGTTTTCTCTAATTAAGTGACTGAGCGTGAAAAGTTGTAACCTTTGGTAATGGTCATTGGAGATCGCGGCTGTGAAAGGGATCATTCTCTTCCTCTTTTTCATTAGTTTTAAACATGTTTAGAACATAAGTACCCTCATGGAATTTGTTCCACATTGCTGAATTGGTTTTTTGATGAAAAATAAATTTAATTCTGCTCGCATTTTATAAATAAGTATATTTCACGTGGAACAGAAATCGGCATCATTTGTATACGGCTGAATGGCAACAAAGGAATATCAACGATATAAAATCAACAGTATGGGATTCATTCGTCAATTTTGCCACTAAAAAATATGCTTGGTTTGAAGCTATGGAGCTACATAATTTTGCTAACACCATCGACTTCTTTAGGAAATAGACAGAGCACGTGGGCGTATTCGCTTTCGCAAGATCTCTGAAGGGTAAATCACGAGGGCATACCAATTGACTCAGCCGATCGGCTGTCGAAACGTGTTTGATCATGGTGGATGATGACTTTAACCAATAATTTAAGATTTATGCTTTTTCCCATAACCACGTGACAGATCATAAATCGAGTGATCTGAAGAAATAAAATAATGCTGCGCGTCAATGGTCGATGGCTAACACTGTAATGAAGATATATATATATATAAACACGTGACAGATCTTCAATCGAGTGATCTGAAGAAATAAAATGACGCTGCGCGTCAAAGGTCGATGTCTAACACTTGTAATGAAGATCTCGCCACTGAAGAAATTCTTCAGTAGTTTGATTATAGAAGTCAATGAGAGAGAGAGAGAGAGAGAGAGAGAGAGAGAGAGATCTGTACAGGAAAGAAAAAAATGCGAGCGAAAATAGGTTTAGATGCCAAACAATACCGTATAGTCTTCAACAAATGAATAGGACGTAATTTAAATGCATGCTATATAAGATAATTGTGGGTAACACGCCTTAAGTGTTCACTTTTTGCCATGTCTTCATTAGAAATGCGAGTTAAAACAGGAAAATGAAATGCTGCTTTAGATTTTTTGATTAATTTTATTTCATTGAAGTTATAAATGTGAATATGATACTCCCCCCCCCATATAAGGGATTAAAATAAGGTATAAAATATGAGAAACGACATTGCGATTAATAGATTTAATCATTTAAGAAAATATAACAATGCACTGCACAAGTCTTCTAGCATAATTTTAACGTAATAATTCAAGTAAGTCTAAGTTTTACTTTATGGATATGAACATTTATCGAGTATACGTTAAAGCTGCTATTACAAAAGATATTTACAATTATCTATTCCTCTAGACGATTCAATTCTTTGATTAACAACTTTAATAGAATCGTTTCAAAGTTTTTATTACCTAGGAAAGGACCTATTGAATAGATTTAAAGAAATGTTCTATTCCTTGGAGTATAATCTTTCTAAAGGATTTTATTCCAATTCTAAAGAAAATTACCTATAAAATATTTTCTAAGGGTTCTATTCTTAGAATGCGTCAATAGAGTAATTCCAAAGGATTTTATTCCAATGAAAGGACCAATAAAATCTTGGTCCAAAATTAGATCCAACGAAGTCTTTCTAAAGGTTGGAAGAATTCATGGAATTTATAGAAAGATTGATTATTTAGTAATTAAGTGGGTTGTGATTAAAGCAAAGCTACACTACTCGAAAATCTCACGACGTTCTGAGGGATAATGACTTGATCATATAAACCGCAAAAAGTAAGAAGCTTTTTGTCCCACATGAAAGATAATTCGAAATTAAGTACGTATTTTATTTCAAATAGCAATGTCGTTTGTCTTTAGCATTAATCATCCTCATTTCATTTAATTTCTTCTGTTCCACAATTTTGAATCTTGTTTAACCATTACAAAAAGCACACAGACAGAACAAAAAATAGCATTGTATAAAATTTAATGAGAAATTTAATAACCTGAGACGCATAAGTTAGTTTCGAGTTAAATAAGCTTTATCTTGCGAGAACAATCTTTACTCTTTGCTTACATATTACCTAGAAGAGGAACATTATTATTTGTGAGTCTTTCACTGATGTTAAAAGTTTTGTCTGTTTCGCAATTAAGATTCTTTTATACCATTTAAAACTTTTGTATTCACCATCACTGAATGTTTTCTAGAATTTAATTTTACGTTTCTGATTTCTTTTTAGATTTCCTCCCTCTTGTAAACCATTCATACGTTGCTAAGTTTATCATTTTATTCGAAATTGATTGTCAAAGGAGTAGGTTTTTTTTAAATCTTAACAGAAGAAGAAATATGCATTAATAATAAATATAATAAAATTTTGATAATAACTTTAAGTATTGCTATTTTTAAACATTCTTCAGAACTTTAAAAGTTCGTTTTTAAAGTTAGAATTCTGATTCAGTAAGTGATGCAGAATGTTAAACAAAAAATTTCCTTTACGTGATTATAAATGTAATGATGTAAAATACTAACATATTTTTAGTTTTCATTGCAGAAAACAAGAAGTACCTATTGTGATAACAAAAGTCCAACGTTTTTATTATAGCTTAATCACAGATTTT
Organism: Metellina segmentata; assembly: GCA_947359465.1. NCBI lineage: Eukaryota > Metazoa > Arthropoda > Arachnida > Araneae > Tetragnathidae > Metellina > Metellina segmentata. Next base: position 27,434,798 of record OX375880.1, on the reverse strand, counting down.
TAAAATGAGATAAGATAACATTCATGTTTATTAGTCTTCGGTTTCACTTCTTGCCTCTTGATCCATGTTAATATTTCCTTACGTTTTAAGTATTATAAAGTTTTGAAAATATCTATATATACCTATTTAATAAGATCTATATTATTTATAAATATTTATCTATATTATAGAAATATCTATCTCAGTTAAACGATTTTCACTTATGTTTTTACGACGAGGTTTTAGGGTATCAATTAGGGATGCGACATCGATGTCGATGTTTTCAAAACATCGATGTTTTTAAACAAACATCGATGTATTTAACATCGATGTTTTTGTAACATCGATGTTTATACTTGTCGATGTTTTATTTTTAAATAAAAAAGTACCGTTATAAAAATTTTAAAAATAACCAAGTAGCATAATTTTTATAATCAACAAATTGAACATACTTTTAGAACAAAGTGGCCAAGGGTGCAGGGTCTGAAAAGTATGGATGGAACATAGATGTCAATGTTTACAAAACATTGATGTTTTTAAAAAATATCGGTGTATTGGAGCCGATGTCGGATCACTAAGTGCTAAACCAGTTTTAAGAAATGGGGGGAAAAGTTTAAATACACTGAATTTTAAAAACATCAATGGTTTTGGGGCGATGCATTATCAACATCGATGTTTTAATTTTGAACATAGATGTTTCAAACATCGATGTTTTGCTGTCGATGTTGCATCACTAGGTGCTAAACCAATTTTAAGAAATGGATAAAAAAGTTTAAATGCACTGAATTTTAAAAACATCGATGGTTTTGGGGCGATGTTTTATCAACATAGATGTTTTAATTTTGATCATCAAAGTTTCAAAACATCGATGTTTTGCTTGTCGATGTAGCATCATTAGTTGCTAAACCAGTTTTAAGAAATGGGGGAAAATATTTTATTACACTGAATTTTAAAAACATCGATGTTAAAAAACATCAATGTTTTTGGGGCGATGTATTATCAACATCGATGTTTTAATTTTGAACATCGATGTTTTACTGTCGATGTCGCATCCCTAGTATCAATACAGTACTTTTGTTTAATATTTCAAAAATGCAAAGTCGTTTCCTATGTAGATCTGCAAAGAGCAGCCATATAAAAATTATGCGTAATTTATTTTATTCTCTTTTGATATTGTTTTTCATGTCTGTTTAAAATATTTTCTAGATATTACCTTTGGAATTCAACATGGAATAGTCGTATTTAACTTTCGAGCTAATTTTAATGTAACAATTTTAAAGCCCAAGCAACTTCGTTGCGATTGATTAAAACAGCTATAAATGCATATTTTGTATGTTTTTGTTTATAAAGAGATAAATCTTTTGATTTTTCGGTTCTGTGAATTAGCTATCATTAAGCCTGAAGATACGACGAAAGATTTATGCTTATGAGTACACATACAGAAGTGTCCGTCAACTGTAAATTGTTCTATATTACGGAATTAAGTATTAGGATAAAATCAAAACTATATAGGATAGTTAATTTCTTGTAAAATAATAATATAACAATTTAGAAATAAATATATATTCCATTATATTCGCAAGTTATTCAATACATGATTAAATACATTTCAATTGAATAAATCTTTAAAAATTCAGAATTCCATCTCTCAAATTGTTATCAAATACTGGTTAAGCAAACAAAAAAGGTTTGTGAACCGCAGGTTCAGAATCAATGGATTACGAAGATGAAAACTACCTCGATGTATCTTAAAAATTATTTGTTATAGCTTAAACCCTATTTTATAATATTAAAGAATAAACTTTTTTTTATCTGTTTATTTTGACTTAATACAAATGCATAAAATGAGGTTTTGGCTTACTTCAGTGCTTAACAAGCTACTTTTAATTAACCCTCTCAGGGTTGCAAGATTTGAGAGTGATCACATCTTTCTAAAAAAAACCATGGATTATTTCAGCCTTTAGAAAAATTCTATTGGTTCTTTCCTTAGAATATAATCTTTCTTTGAAATGATTTTATTGGATCTTTCCTTAGAATATAATCTTTCTTAGGAATGATTTTATTGGTTCTTTCTTTGGAATAGAATCTCTAGAAAAGATTCCATTGGACGTTTTTCATCAGATGATAATCCTTTAAAGATAAATTTGATTCTTTCCTTAGAATTAAAATAGAATTGTGAACATCTTTTTACTTCGTAATATCAGGCTTGGGTTCTTTCGTGACGTAATGGAAACATCGTTAATGACACATACTATTTTGAGATGAATTACACCTTTATAGAATGACTACACACACACGGAAATTCTATGTACAGCAGGATGGACTTATGGTGATAGGAACAATCATTTACACATTCTACGTTTCTAGCCAAATAGACGACACTCAGCGTTCTTTTATGTCGACCTTCGTTCCTCGTTTATCTTACGTGTCTCAGGGAAACGATGCGCGCCAGTTCGGTTTAAAGTACGCATGCGCGGAACATGACAAGAGTCATTGGAAAATTTCAACCGGTCTTCCTTAAAATAGAATCCTGTGGAAAGATTCTATTCCCAATTTCCTTTTAATAGAATCCTTTAAAAATATTCTATTAGTCAAGAAGCTCGGAATTGGCTAGACAAACAGACATTGGCTTACAGGGAAGACTGCAGATTGTAAGGTGAAATTATGCGTGTTACCCCTTGAAAGGATTAATGAGAGAAATAAATAGGACCATTTAAATAAATGCAGTAGATGATGTATGGGTAAATGTTTGATTTAAAAATTATATAATGGTGCAATGTTATATCAAATTAAAACTATTGCTATTCACATGCGAAAAAGCGTTTAAGAGAAAATTATGAGTTATAAATCAAAATAATTATAGCGATAATTTAAAACTCGTACCCTTCTATACATGACATAATTATGCATGATTAAAAACCCTGTTTGCAAAAGATCTTGGCTGCAAGATCCAAATTAAAAACCAGGAATAGAGAGAAGGATAGTGGTTTCGTAAGTGGTGATTTTTAATAAGCCTTAAATTCTTCGTCAAGCCTTCGGTATTTGTGAACAAATAAAATGCCGTAAAAAGAATAGCTCTCAAGGGTGTGCACAAGAAGCAAAGAATGAAGACACCAGATAGAACGGCAGAGAAAATTAGATGCTATATTGAAAAAGAGCGCTTTTTTCTTCATTTTTAGCCACTTGTGTTGTTTCCATGGATACCAAACTTGTTAGCACTCAAAGTCAAACAGTAAATTGTGATTACGGTATCACCAAATGGTCTCCAAGGGACATTCCTTTCTTTCTTAATACTTTTTGTCAGTCCCCCGGTTTTAATTTCGCATTCTACTTTTCCACTCTGTTTTACGTCTGATTTCTTATTCTTATTTCATTAAGTGAACAGGAGAAATAAATGCTGGGTGTAACACGAAGTTATCTTCGCTACATAATTCCACGTTTATATGTCTAATATTGCTTTATGCTTGTGTAATCTGAATTTGTATGAGAGTTGAGTTATTTTAATCAAATTGTCTCAGAGGACGGTTAATAAGAATTTTAGAAAATCCACTTGCTCCGAATCAAATTAAAAATTTATTATTTTTTTTGTGGCGAGAATAAGTATTATTTTCAAGACTTGATGAAAAAAAAGAATTACTTGTTTCGTATCTCATATTAAATTATTTTTTAAAGCATTTTCTGGGAGTTTTAATATTGTGCTAATATAATAGGAGAGTAGTTTATAATGTATACATAATGAAATTTAGTAAAAATGTGAATTTTTAATCATAATCCTTATGGCTTTTCGTGAAAACATTCAATTTTTAATTTATAGGAAACGTTAAACGTACTTTATTCATGCATTTTATTCTATATAGCATCAATAATTCCATGTTATAAATTTTCCTCTCTAATTATATAGTTTTTTACTAGTTATAATTATTTCAATAACTATTCCAGTTATTACTTCCTAAATTCAATATTTTATTAAATTCGTATAGTCTATTCATTTTTTTACACTTTTCTATTTTCTATTTAATCTATCTTATCTTCTATTGTTTTCCATTTTCCTTTATATTATTTCAGATTTTTAATATTGGTAATTTTTAATTAACGTCGTACCTTTTAATATAGATATCGTGCTATTCTATTGTATCATTTTCATATTATTAATTCAATTAAATGAATAGTTATTTTCAGTCCGAATAATTTTTATTCTATATTTTTACTCGAATGATAATTATCTTTTCTTATATTAAGATTTTCAATATTTGTGGTTTATCTCGAATTTCTTTCTAATTAAACTGAATTTTAAAAAATCAAACTTAAATGTTTAAAGATTCCATTATTATGTCTTACCTGAGAATCATTAAAAGTCTGTAATTTACACGTACCTAATCTTATTCGCTCCTCAATCTGTTGAACGTAAAATATGTTTAGCGTATAAATAATTATAAGATTTAATGTAAGCTATTGCAAATTAAGTTTTAGTTATACTCAGACAATCATATTCAGTTAATTTTGTTAATATGCAAGATGTGTTCATTACTGTTATCATTCTTCAATAGAAAGAATGTCCTTTGCTCAAATATGACAGCATTGATGGCTCTGATACATGTTGTGTGAAATAACGTTTAAAATACAACGACGCAGCTTATCGATTCTATCTGTAATGACAATCCTTCACTCAGTCGTCTAAAACTTCCCCGTATGCTCTGCCTAAATTCATGTTAAGCATGACGTCAGGTTTGTGAGAACTGCAATTTCTCACTTCAATTTAACTATCAATATGCAAATCAACTTTTATTACAAATTACAATGTCAACTCTTTTAAGTACACAAAATCAATAAAACGAAACAAAATGCTCCATGACGTTAAACTTCAAGTATTGATGAGTAATGGTTGCTATTTAACACTTCTTAAAACAAAACATTAGAACTTCCGTTATTGTTTGTAATATTAATTATGTTCGTTCTGCCAGACGTTCGTAAGAATTTCTATCACATAATTAATCTGAAATGCTTGTTTTAGACTGAAACATTAAACATCAATGCTCTTCGGAAGTAGGAATGGCAATCAAAATGGCGCGTTCAGAAGAAGCAGAAATCGCAACAGAACTGTAAAAGTTTTCTAGTCTGCTACTGGGCTTTTAAATACTCGAGGATGCATAGATAATTATGATCCATACAAGACCTTTCGGGAGATAAGGGGAACATATCTTCAAAACTGAGCATCACCATGATCGATTACTTAGTAAAAAGGAGATAAGTTCTAGATGAAATTACAGATAATAGACTCGACAGAGAGAGAGAGAGAGAGAGGAAACTACCCAGTTGAATGTTTTGGTGGTAAATGTGAAATCAGTTATCTAAAATTTTATATTTATGCTAAGTGTTCCATCCCCATACCATCGTTCTATGGTCATTTTCCCAACAATACTAACAAATGTTAAAAATGAATTAATACTAAAATGGATCCAGAAATTCTGCATTATTATATTCATGCAACAAATATTGTTTTTAACATTATACTGGAATTATTACTTAAATTCACATATAATGTGTTCTGAATGTGTTACATATGCATGGAAATGTATTTCTCCATCATTTTAAATCTGTATATTTAAAAAATAGAACAAAAATAACATTGTTATAATTGTAATAGAATTAGTTGCGTGTAACCATTTCGTTAAACATGCATTTGAAATTAATTGTTTTAAACATACATATATAGACTACAATAAAGTGGGAAGAAAACAAATCAATCATAATATTATTTCGGATATTTTTTTTATTTGAATGCATTTTTGACTGTTGTAAATAGCTTGTATATTTATGTTATTGTATTGTTTGCTCATTCAGAACCGATATTTTTTTTATGAATAAATAACTAGTTTAGGTTCAAAATGTTTACTACAGTAAAATTATTGCTTAAACTAAATAAATTGTAGGTATTTGCAAGCTCAGTGTATAGTATTGACTGACCTTCAGTCTATACATGCTCAGCAAGTTTAAGGGATTAAATGTTGGACTTGGTTTGATTCCATGTTGGAGGCTGTACTTTTGCTCAATCTATTGGGTCATCCGGAAAGTTCTGCGGATTTTCAAATCGAAGCGCGCTTTGTTATTATTATTTAGCTACCGCTTATAAGGAGTGACCTCGATTGAAGCAGATGTGTAAATTCGGTCTTTTCTGCTTACATTGCATAATTATAGCTTGTGTTGTGTCATAATATTTGTTTCACTGCAGTGCTTAGAATGGAGAACCAGAAAGTTCATTTACGTCATATTATGCTCTTTTATTTTAAGAAAGAAAAAAATGCTAGTAAGACTGCTCTTAAAATGTGTGCTGTATATGGACTAAGTGCTGTTTCTGATGACACAGTTTAAAGGTGATTTGATAAATTTAAGCGCGGAAATTTTATCCTCGAAGATGATGCCCGCTCTGGACGACCATCGTCTGTAAACGAGGACCTATGAAAAGATTCTACAGCTGAAAATTCACGTTACACTATCACAAAGACAGACTAAATATTCCAAAAAGTACAGTTCGTGATCATCTGAAGTAGATAGGGTATGTAAGCCGCTACGATGTATGGGTGGGTATCCCTATGCATATGGGTGGGTATCATTACTGGAGATGAGAAGTGGATACTATACAATAAAGTAACAAGAAAAAGATCATGGGGTATGCCAAATGAACCTTCCCAAGTAACATCGAGAGTGTGGCTGCAAAAAGTAACGATTTGTGTTTGGTGGGCCTAAAAGGAATTGTTGCCACAAAATCAGACAATAAATTTGGAAAAATACTGTTTTCAATTAGCAGTGTTAAAAGCAGAAATCGAAGCAAAGCGGCCAGAACTGACCAATTGTCAAGTTGTTGTCTTCCAACATGCCTTACCCCTCAGATTTTTACATCTTCAGGTCGCTTCAAAATTCTCTGAACGGCCTGGAGTTCAATTCTTTGGAGATTGTCAAAACAACACCTCAATAACTTACAATTTACAAATAAGCCTAATGATTAAAAAAAAAAATTTCCAGCTGCGAGAAAGAGGAAAAAAAGTCATAGAACAAAATTATGCTTATATGATTCAATAATATTTTCTTATGACTTTGTACAGCTTCGTTGGTATTTATCATAAACAATCGCAGAACTTTCCGGATGATCCAATAGCCTCATAGAAATTAAGAAAAATTATGATTGTTGTATTTGTTGATGACAATCACATGGCACTAATATCTTTTTCAAGATTAATTTAATCCATGTTACACAAATGAACTGCGTTTACTTTTCCGTTCAAAAGAGATATCTGCTCTGTGCATGGCTGAAATACTTTTCATAATTCTACTCCAGAAATGTATTCAGACATCTCAAATTTCCGACACAATTAATTCAGTTTGAAAACTGCTCCAAGTCTAACTAATCTTACGGCAATAAATCAGCTTAGGTTGATGCAAAACTGATATTACAATCATCACTGTGCCACGAATCAATATTTTAGATCACACTTACCGTCATGCTGGTACATATGTTCTTTCTATTCTTTGACATTATGTTTCTAATAGTATAATCAATTTGGAATCAACCCCAATCTGATTTATGCCGTAAGATTTGTTGTCTGGTTGGGTTTTATTAGAAAGGACCAGATCTAGTTGAGCTACACCAAACAATATTTTTCGGTTTCACACAAAAGGGAATCACTGTTGGTCAATGGGTTTGCCGATTTCGCTAACAACAGTTGTAGGCGGCGTAAGTTCGATTATTATAACTTATCCTGGGTGCTTTATCTTCTTTTTTGTTTGTAAAGCTTTCCTTGTGTGTGTTCATTGTCCAACGTTGTCTTATGTTTGGCACAGCTTGACCAAATATGCCCCTTGTGCCATAAAACCCAACTATTCAATCTGATACAGAAAAGAGAAATACATCTTGATGAGGAACGGTAGCAGGGTTGGAAGAAGGGCGGATCAGGAACAGAAGCGTTGCGAGTTCGAAGCGCGATCTAACCAAAGACCGTCGAATTCGAGGGTTCTGAGACACGTTGATATGTTTTGGCCTCGAATATCCACACGGTGGCGTGGTGTGGAAATTTGAAACGGGAAGGGTGCCATCTCAGGTGTTGACCTCGTCATTTGACCGTGGATCGAAATCACAAAATTATCCCCTGATCTTTCCCTTCGGTATTGATTCCGGACGGCCGCAAACAATCCGTTGTGTTGCTCCAGATCAACGAGATTGCGACTATCAACTCATATTGGTTGCAATCTCGTTGCTATCAACCCAGATTAGTTGCAGTAATCGAACTTGCTTCTCCTACAGCGAGCAGGCTGCTAGAGTAGACGACAAACCCACTGAGTCACTGTTCAAATTTTAGAACTATAATTTAGGTTAGAGGACTGAGAAATATTATTTTTGCAGATGTCATTACTCAAACCAGGCTTGCGTTTCTTGTAAACCTCCTATTGGTTAGAAAGAGTTATCTCGTTGGTCAAGGTCCAACCTATTTTGATAATGACCAGATATCTCGTATGTTAAGATCCAAGGTATTTTGATAATGACGAAATATCTCGTACGTCAAGATCTGACCTATTTTGATGACGACGAGATATTTCGTTCGTCAAATCCGACTTTTTTATAATGACGAGATATCTCGTCAGTCAAGATCCGACCTATTTTGATGATGACGAGATATTTCGTTCGTCAAGATCCAACGTATTTTGAAAATGACGAGATATCTCGTACTTTAAGATCCAATCTATTTTGATTATGACATATCTCGTCAGTCAAGATATGACCTATTTTGATAATGACGAGATATTTCGTTCGTCTAGATCCAACGTATTTTGAAAATGACGAGTTATCTCGTACGTCAAGATCCAACCTATTTTGATTATGACATATCTCGTCAGTCAAGATATGACCTATTTTGATAATGACGAGATATCTCGTTAGTCATGATCCGACCTATTTTGATAATGACGAGATATTTCGTTCGTCAAGATCCAACGTATTTTGAAAATGACGAGATATCTCGTAAGTCAAGATCCAACCTATTTTGATTATGACATATCTGGTACGTCAAGATCCAACCTATTTTGATAATGACGAGATATCTCGTTAGTCAAGATCCGACCAATTTTGATGACGAGATATCTTGTTCGTCAAGATTCTACGTATTTTGATAATGACGAGATATCTTGCCATCGAGATACTGCCGATATTTTTATAATGACGAGATCAAGTTCTGAGCACATTTTTCTACCGACGATATATCGTCCATCAGGACGTGGTCAGTTTTGTTAATGATACCTCGTCGATAAAACAAATAGGAGGATCAATAGCATTTTGTGTCAGAGTAATTCTGAGTTCTAATGATGTTTCTCCATTTCCTTCCAGAATGTTGCTGACCACGCTCTGCTGACTGTTGTCATCGAAGATGAATCGGCTGTGCCTCTTCTCCGCTGCCGCGTGGTCACGGCTGCTGTTCCACCTGTTGCTGGCAAACCAGCTCTGGAGCTTCCTCACTCAGGCGTTCATCTTGGACGGGTCGCCCACATCCTTCGCCCAGTTCCCCCGGTGGCACGCCGGACTGAACGGCAGCCTGGCACTTAAGTTCCGGACCCGGGAACCCAACGGACTCCTGCTGTACACGGACGACGGCGGCACCTACGACTTTTTCGAGGTGAAGATGGTGGAAGGGAACGCGAGGTTGAGGTTCAACCTTGGCGGAGGGACGGCCATTTTGGCGGCCGGGAAGAACCTGCATGACAGTCAGTGGCACTCTCTGCAGGTGAGCTTAAGAGACGTAAAACTAAAGGGGTGGAAAAGGAAGACGTAGTAATTTAGAAATTGACATATGAACTCTGTCCTTTTCCGTTTGAGATCAGTATATATATATATATATATATATATATATATATATATATTTATAATTCTCTTACTTGACACACACAAAGAAAAAAGGTTATTTGGCAACACTGTACGATTGTTTATTTACCACGAAGTCTAGCGCCTCAATTGAATTTATTGCATTATCGGAAGAAATTTTATTGAAAAAAATTATATGAGTCGAGCTTTTGCAGCTTATACAAACAACATGCTGGGTATCCAATTTCCAAAGCAGCGTTCGTATTTCGAATCAAATTTTCCTTTAAGTTTTCATTTGAATTCCAAATTGTTCGAGTTCTGATTCCAGAAGTACAGCAAATTTATGTTTGAAAATATTTTTTTTTTGAAGTATCATATTTTGTAAACATTTTATTCTACTAGGACACAATTCTTCATTGATGCGAGCGAAGCGAGTAAGGTTCGCGCAGCGAACCAATGAGGATTGCAAAGCAATCCTCCCGGGGGTTGGCGAGCGTTAGCGATCAGGGGGCGGGTCCCCTAGTATCAGTAGATTATGCATTGCTATTGCGAGAGCTTCAAAGAGTATGACTAACATGTAAGACTAGTAGTCACATGACTGCTCAGTGAAAAAATTACTTGGTTGGCCGATTTGATATCTTATCGCCTTGTTTGGCGAAGTAATATCTTGTGACCGGGTAGGTTTCTGAATCTTCGTTTGTTTAGAGTGACGACTAAAGTGGTGAAATCACCAGTCTACTATTACCAGATGATCAATCAATGGGCCAGTCAGAGGATGCATCTCTAGCCTAATGGACCAATCAGATAATGAATGCAACTTTCCACCCTGCAGACGAAAGCAGTCTAAGGGTAGCGATACTGCTTGTTACGATCACATGATTCTGGGCACATAAAAATATTACCACTGCTCACTCTGTAACTTTTATATTCCCTCTACGATCATGGTAGCTCAGTTGAAAGAGTAACGGTATAACAACCGGAGGGTTGAGGGTTCGAAACTAGGTCCAAACAAAGATCGTCGTTTACGCGGGGTCAGTGCACACTGAGGCCCGGTGCACACATCCGGTTTTCCAACGTGCAGCGCCGCTGCCGCAACGCAAGTGCGGTCTGAGATACATTAGATCCAATGGAATAAGGCACACATGCCTCAGGAGCCGCTGCGACGACGTACGTCCAACTTGCGTGCAATTTGTACCGCAGTTACCGACGGCGCCGCACACGCGTCTCCGTTCTGAAGTAGCTTGTTTTCATAAATAAATGGAATACAAATAATAATTAATAAATAAGTGTTTTCAGTAACGTCTATTATGTTTCAATATATACTTTTTTTTACACCAAGTAAGCGAAATAAACATGTTTTCTTCGATAGAATATTTATCGCAAATGGCGCAAAATGAGTCCATGCATCATTTCACGTTTATGTGTGCATAGTTGGGCTTCGGTGCCACAGCGGCGCCGCACATTGAAACACCGGACGTATTCACCGGGCCTAAATCAGTGGTGGCATCAAATGTCTTTACGTTGGCGTGGTGTGGAGGTTTGGAGAGCGGGGTTGTGTGAAAAAACATAACATCGATTGCTCTTGTCCTGATTCCTTCCTCCAAAGATTCGATGTAAGCAAGGATGTTAACCAGTTTTAAACAAGATAGAGATTTACTTGCAAACGCTCCACACACACACGTGTACTTGCGTGATATCTTCTCTAACACGATTCCCAAATCCACATGTTTTTAAGACAACCCGACATATTAATCTGTGTTTCTCTTCCAGATCACACGCAACGCCGAAGAGACGATACTGACTGTAGACTCGGATGTTCAGAAACGCTTGACGGCAGGACCCGACTACTTGTTTGGCAACACAACGACGAATAGCGCGGTTTTCATTGGAGGACTTCCGGCTTGGTACGGATCCAAATTGTCCCTTCTGGCCCTACCTTCGGCGTTTTTCGAGCCTAGGTAAGGAAAAGTCTTATTCAGAGTTAATAGTAATCAGTAAAGAATTGCTTAATTTAACAGCTAATTTTAGTATATACTTGTTGATATGGTGCTGGTACTTTTCTTGCTATTCTTGGTCACCATGATGATTCTACACTTAAAAATAAAGTCGTATTAAAATTATTATTAAAAATAAAATCCTAACAACAAGAAGATTGTTGTTGTTTCTTATGCATACTCTGGAAGACCAGAAAAGTGCCAGGCCCGTCGAAGACGGCAAGAGGCAAGGGGGGTGCGCCTTCCATGTTATTGAGCCCCATTGGGAGGAAGTCCGACTTTGCTCGACATACATGACCCATCCGTTTTACAGGAAGGTCCCTTTCATACATCCATTCACTCACACATATCGTAATTTAGATCCCAATCAGAGGCCGATAACCCTCTGATCAGATACCCCCAGAGGTATTGATTTGGTATGGGAACATGGGGGACTTTGTGACCACGACCTATTTAACGCGCCCCAGTCACCATTAGTGAACACGACGGTCTTTAGATGGTCGAAGCGCCGATCTCGCAATCATCAGAATTGCAGGCTCCGCCGAGGACAGAGCCCACAACCCTTCTGATGCGAGCCCGACGCTCTACTGACTAAGCTACCGCGGCTCAGCAAGAAGAAATTAGTTTAGAAGAATGAAATTTTGGCAAAGCATTTCTCTAGGTAACATAGTTATTTGATTAAAATTTTGAGGTCACAGTTCAAAGTATGCGCGAGAAGTGCCATTGCAAATGTGAAATGTTGGTACATTAATAAGTAGCTACGATTTTGAATGCAAACGTGCATGCGTACAGTTGCCGTATGTCATTTTGTGGGATGAAGACCATGCATGTTGCACTTGGTCAGTTATATTGGTTGTCGTCTAATAATGTCCCGTACGCGCTCGATGGGAGAAAGATCTAGTGATCTCGCAGGCCAGGACAACATGTCGACACTCTATAGAGCACATTGGTGACAGAAACGGTATGAGGAGGACTGATATCCTGATGGAAAACACCACCTTGAATATTATGAATGGCAGCACAATCAGTTAATTCACCAGTCTGATGAATTTACTGTCAAGGTGCTTGAGATAACGACGAAAGTGTTCCGGCTGTCATTGAAAAGTGCTACCCAGACCATAACTCCTGTAGAAGGTCCAGTGTGTTCACGCCGCAGACAGCTTGGTGGCAAAATCTCACCTGCCCTCCTTCTAACCAACATACCGCTATCTTTGGCACCAAGACAGAAACGGCTCTCATCTTAGAATACAACAGATCTCCACTCCGTCCTCCAATGAGCTCTAGCCTGACACCACTGAAGTCTCAGGTGGCAGTGATTTTGAGTTAGTAGCATGAACGCTGCAGGGTGTCAGGCTCGGAGCTGTCCCTCAAGTAATCGATTTGTCCCAGTTCGCTGTGTCACTCTGGTGCCTCGAATTTCTGATGTAGATGTAATACGATACGCCACAGCCATGCAGCAAATACGGCGGTCTTCACAGTCTCATTAGTAGCTCGTGTGGCCGGACCCCAGTCTTCTTGAGACAGTATCTTCCCGTAACCACTGCTGCCAACAATCACGCACAAGTGGATACATCCCTGCCAAGTCGTTCTGCGATATATCGGGAAAACAAAATCCCCCTTCTCGTAGTCCTATTACAATGCCTCGTTTATACTCAATAAGCTGCTGATATTGTCTTCTTCGTCTCCTTAAAAGCTTTCTTAACTCAAATCTAGCTCACAACGCTCACGAAATTTACATCGCTCATTTAAAGCAAACGTGATTTACATGTTCATAGCGGCGCTACTCTTTTTCGTCTAGCGCAAAATTTGGATAGTCGTCTTCCTTTAGATGTGAAAACGCGTCTCCCAAATTTCGTTTATCTGGCACAATTCCTTCTTGGTGTTGAGATTTTATTTTCCACCAGTGTATTATGTCACGACACTTCCCATGTTTTGTAAACTCTCCAAGAGATTTCATTCACCAAGGTCTCACTAATTTTGCTATTGACGAGATGTCACTTCATCAGGATAATATCACTTTTTTATGATTTCTTCGAGATCAGGATCTGGTGAGTTTTCTTCTAATGGCGAGATATCTCGTCCATCAAGATCTGGTCAGACTTGGTAATGACGAGATACTCCGTCGAGACACAACCACCAGAAGATTTATTTTGAGCAGAGTAATGTTTACCTACCTTGAAAACTGCTCTAGACAGAATGCCTGCGACAGTCTGTAGTCATAGAAACAAGACGTTTAACATTTTCTATAAAGAATTCCTGAAACATCTGTCATATTGGAGTACTTAGTAAAAGTTGGCTCTTTATCCAAGAGTCGCCAAAATCGCAAAACAAATATACGACACATCCTCACGTGTTTCTACGATATCCGTCTGTATCTAAACTTTGGGTCTAGATCAGTTCTCCTGTTATACAGACAATATCACCGAACATTATCGTTTCTGTTTGCTTGGAATGTTTCGTGCAAACTCAAAGCATGGTGCCAAGTCTGGGGAGTGGAACCGATCCCGATAAATCCCACTATAGCACGTCCGTTTGCCATTAGCCAGGATCATTCATACCAGCCATCTCAGCATTCATGAAATGTTGCACGTCTAAAATGATTACCCACCTTTGCTCTGCAAAATACATACATCGCATTGTAAATACGGTTTAATTTTGTATTCGCTACCACTCCTTAATGTTTGTACAGGAAGTTTGAAACATCATGTTTACTCTTGAACTTGAGTAAGAATACTAATAGTTGAAATTAGTATAATAGGATGCCTGTGTTGAAATTTCACATAAGCACTTCAAGCTTAATCCCGAACCAGGCTGTAAATGGTAGGACGAATATAGACATAAGGTTCTATCTGTCCTTGGTTTAAATATACTGATTTAGGTCCATGTCAGGTTGACCTGAAAGACATCTACCTCCTGTCTTATACCAACAAATATATGTCTTATACCAACGAACATACCAACAAAATTCTAGCCATATGGTCGACGAGCGATGTCTATAATTCGGATTCTTATACCAACAAAACTTCAGTCCTATGGTCGACGAACGATGTCTTTAATTCGGATTCTTATACCAACGAACATACCAACAAAACTCTTACCCTATGGTCGACGAGCAATGTCTATAATTCGGATTCTTAAACCAACGAACATACCAACAAACCTCTTACCCTATGGTCGACGAGCAATGTCTATATTCGGATTCTTCTATCAACGAAAATACCAACAAAATTCTTACCCTATGGTCGACGAGCGATGTCTATAATTCGGATTCTTATACCAACAAAACTCTTACCCTATGGTCGACGAGCAATGTCTATAATTCGGATTCTTCTACCAACGAACATACCAACAAAACTCTTACCCTATGGTCGTCGAGCGATGTCTATAATTCGGATTCTTCTATCAACGAACATACCAACAAAAATCTTACCCTATGGTCAACGAGCGATGTCTATAATTCGGATTCTTATACCAACGAACATTCCAACAAAACTCTTACCCTATGGTCGACGAGCAATGTCTATATTCGGATTCTTCTATCAACGAACATACCAACAAAACTCTTACCCTATGGTCGACGAGCAATGTCTATAATTCGGATTCTTCTACCAACGAACATACCAACAAAACTCTTACCCTATGGTCGACGAAAGATGTCTATAATTCGGATTCTTCTACCAACGAACATATCAACAAAACTCTTACCCTATGGTCGTCGAGCGATGTCTATAATTCGGATTCTTCTATCAACGAACATACCAACAAAACTCTTACCCTATGGTCGACGAGCGATGTCTATAATTCGGATTCTTATACCAACGAACATTCCAACAAAACTCTTATCCTATGGTCGACGAGCAATGTCTATAATTCGAATTCTTATACCAACGAACATTCCAACAAAACTCTTATCCTATGGTCGACGAGCGATGTCTATAATTCGGATTCTTATACCAACGAACATACCAACAAAACTCTTACCCTATGGTCGACGAACAATGTCTATAGTTCAGATTCTTCTACCAACGAACATACCAACAAAACTCTTACCATATGGTCGTCGAGCGATGCCTATAATTCGGATTCAAACCATGTGATAATCGCTTTTTGTACAAATTCATCGAGAACTTTGCCAGAATTCCTAGTTACCTTCTCTACATCTGTACTGACTTGTACAGATGTAGGAGGACTAGATCGTGGAACGCAGCTAGGTGAAAATCATCTGGCTTTGTGAGGGGTTGAGAAATTTGCATATTATATCTTCCGCGGAGTCTCTCCTAAGCAATGGTTTCTCTCTAACCGCTGGTAACCTTGAATTTAAATTATAATTTTTATCCATTTTCATTTGCTTTCCGTATTATTCTGTATGCGTCCCTCCATTCATGCACCGTAGACGGCAAATGAAAAAATGTTTTTTAATTGGCTCTTTACTTAGACGATTCGCGGTTCGCAAGCTTGCGAGATACCAACGTTCAAGAGAATCCTCTTTCTATGCAATACATAAGTAGGTGTCTAATTAACGTCGCACTGGAGCCGGGATCAATCCCCGAAGGCAGAGATCCAAAATTTTGAAATTTTTTTCATCCATGGTCAGATGAAGAGGTCACACCTGAGCTGACACCCCACTCTCCAAAACATCCACACCCCACCTACGTGAGGACATTTGAGGCCACAACAGATTTAATCTGCACTAGCCCCTGTGTACACGACGGTCTTTGGTTGGATTGCAGCTGGCAACCCTCTTGTTGCAAGACATTTACTCTTGTAATCGGTCTACTTCGGCCCTTGATACAATAGGAAATACCACTCATGAATCCAGACGATTTTCAACTTCCTTTATTTCATGAGCTAGTCAGAGAGAATTGGCTGAGCCCTTAATTAAGAAGGGGCCCCTACAGGAAGGGCAAAGGGACTCATCGGCAAGACTTCATCGCAACAATGTATAAACACAGGTCTCGATAATCACCTACTTACCACTCATCTCAAGAAATCCCTTCAGTTTTTCTACGCGGATACAAAATTGATCAACCCCTAAGAGAGACCTCTAAATCGGGGCAAATTAACATAAGAATAGACGTGGTCTTCCCTGGTGGAATGGTAGTGCTGTTTTTTACATGTCTCAAATCAGCTGGCTCCATTCATTATTATGGAGGTAGATCGAAAGCAAATGCAGTTCTACTCTAAATGAAATTGAAGTGAAATGAGGTCAAGGTCTCATGATTGCAAATTGCGTGTGCGATGCAATTTGGCTGTCGACCAAAAACGAGCAATCTTGTTCGGAACCACCTTTGAATATTACCTAAACGAAGTATTTTGACCAAAACAATTCTGCTGCAAAACTAAGATATTGTGATCTGAGAGCAGTAATTCTTTTTATTGTTGATAATGAGTTTTAAGACTAAGCCCTATCATCATCTTCAATATGTACTGGAATGGACCAAGCCCAATGTACAGAATTACGAAGGTTTTCTGTTTGGCTCAGCTTGGTAAAAAATGGAGATTGAGCCGTGAAACCCCACCCATCAAACTATCTATTCCGAAGACCTTAATCTCGTTAGCTACAGATTTAAACATTTGTTTGAAAAAATATTATTTGACACATTGATACATAATTCTTCCGTGTCGTTGTTAAATAATAAATAGGTGAAATATAATAGGTGTGTTTACAGTGTTTTGAAACTCTCGTATTTAAAATGAACCGCTTTCACCAATAGCATTAAATTCCAATAAAAGATTTAGCTGAGAAATGTTCAATATAGGATTGTGCGTAAAGATGAAACAAATATTCAGCTATTTTCAACTGTATGTGTAAAACCGGTTGCAACACAGCAATGCCAAATGTTTGTTCGCTTTTGGGAACAGATGTTCTTACAAAATGAATAGATGGAAATATTTCTGGTGAAATTTAGACTCTAGTGAAAAGGTCATTGAATCGATTTTTTAAGGCATTCATAGATGTACGCATAAAAGAGCTTTTTCATTTGACTTTTAGAAGTTCAAAATTTTTTATTAGCCTGTTTATAAAAGGAAATTTTTATTTGATACAATAGGAACTGTATTTGAATTAGTTTTCTCAACGGCAGCTAATCTGTAAATTAGTAATTGTCACAATTGTTCAATCCATCTTGTAATGAAATAGGCGGATCATGTGCGTACAGCTTCATGTTATTTCTTCCGATCACTCGATTTGACTGTTGGGAGAAAGCACAAATCCTTATGTAGGATTAATTATTTGCTAAAACGATACTTATATGTGCTTTAAAACTAGCTTCCACTTCGATAGCCAATCGGCACAGGTCGATTCCCAAACCCACGAGACCAACGCTTCTAAAATCTCATTATTGACTCCTCCCACATGCTCCGTCTATTTAATTAAAAATAGACGAATCATGTATCCGAATGACGTATTCACTTCCATCCTGTTCTTCTGATTAAAATAGACACTGAAAACTTGAGCTTTCACTAATGGGAATTCAACAGTTCTCACATTTATAATTTCATAAATAAAATATTCCCTAGTTATCGTCTTTTCCTGCAATACCCCTACGAAGGAATTAGACAATCCTTTTGACTATGGAAATTTGTAATTGGTAATTTTCAATTAACGCCCTACTAGAGCAACAAAACGGGCTATTTACGAAGGCACAGGATCAATAGCCCGTTACATTTCTCCAGTGGGACGTAAATTCCACTTTCTACCGATCTCTACATTACTGAGTATTTGTGAGGTTATTCTCAAGACTGAGAGGTATTTTTGAGTTGTGAGTTTTATTAATTGACGTACTACTTCTCTGAGTATTTTTACTTATTAGTACTATTGAATTAAAAAATAAAAGTATTTTCATGAATAATGAAGCAGTTGAAGGGTTTATTCAATCTTTAAAATAAGGAAATTAAAATTAACTTAGTATGAAGATAGTTACAATGAAAGATACAAGTTTTAGAGCTTCAGATATAAAAAAATTAGATTGTGTGCCATATAAATTTACTGGTTTAAGATAATTAAGTATTATTACTATTTTTGAGTTGAGTGAAACAAACTTTTAACCATAATAAAAAAAATCCTTACCCCTATTCATATCCACTTTAATCACAGCAACCTATGAGTTGTGGACTGTGCAGGTTTGATTTCTGAAATATAACTTCGATGAGCTATCTTCTGGGTTATGAAAATTTCCCCTATTGCGTATCTTTACTTGATGTTGTCTTTCATGTGTTTGGGTCGTGGAAGCCCATTTGGAAGGGTAACGGTTTAGCAACAGGAGGATTTCAAGTTGAAAACTAGGTCAAACCAAAGACCAACATGTACGCGGGGGCTGTTGCACGTTAAATGTTTCGTGACCTCAAAACGTCATCACATTGGCGTGGCATGAAAGTTTGGAAAATGGGATGCTAACTCAGGTACTGATATCATCATCTCATTGTGGTTCAAAGTTACGAACTGTTGTAATCGGATATTTCCCTTTGGGATTGATCCCGGACCGTCACCAAAATCCTATTGTGTTGCTCCAGAGTAACGTTAGTTAACTAGGTATCTTGAGAGTAATGATAGTTAACTAGGTAGCTTGAGAGTAACGATAGTTAACTAGGTAGCCAGAGAATAACGTAGTTAACTTAGTTAAATATGGTGCTTTCGCCATAAAAACCATCAAACAATTAGTCAATCACAACTTGAGTCATATTAACCTCTTCATTTGCTTTCTAAAAAAATTCTTTATATTCACTACTATACAATAATGGACCTGACGCCAGCGGATTTGCATAAAATCCGACTACTTGTTTGGGGGTGTTTTTTGTGGTATGGCCTCGGACCTTTGCATGTTGTTACTGGTTGGTCAATTGTACACCGACGCCCACATGGAAATTTTGGACAATCAGGTTCTTCGTACGCTTTGGCAATTTTATGGAATGGACGAATGTTACTTCCAAGACGATAACGCTCCATATCATGTTACAGCGTCTGTCAGCAGTCGTATCAAGATATGGATGCAAAACGTATTCCCTGGTCTGCTCAGAGTCCCGACCTAAACCCCATAGAACATTTGTGGTACGAGTTAGAGCGACGCTTACGGACCTTACGGACCAGGTAACCACGTACAAAAAAATCTACATCTGAACTGGCGACATTCTTGCAGCGGGAATGGACACAAATACCCATAGCTGCGTATCAAAACCATGTTGAAAGTATGCCCAGAAGGGTTGCTAGTGTAATTGAAGCACGTGGATGACCATCCCTCTGTTGAAGCATTTATACTTTACCTTATGCCAGGGATTACCAACCAGTGGTACGGGGCAACGTTTCAGGTGGTACGCAAGTATGATACGAGCGAGCGAAATATTCTACAAAGTTTGTTCGATGTTTTAGGATGTACAACCACGTTATAGGAAAAATGGGATTATATGAAATCAATTTGGATTAACGTTTTTATTACATTGTAATAAATAACGCTAACACTAGCACATTATTTAAAGAGAAACTTTGTTGCTGATTATCTATTTCTATTCAATGGCTATCTCAGCGAAATTAAGTATATATCCCTCCCTGTCTTATGCCATTTGTTACTAGTTACTTGTGTGAGAATGGTTTTTCTGAACTTTAGCACATAAAAAATAATTATAGAAACAGAGTAAGTGTTGAAGGAAGAGAACTTAAGAGTGAAGTTAAGCTCCATTGCTCCTGATATTGACATTTAAATAAAAGACAAAAACAAACAAAAAAAAGATAATTTGTTTGCTTAGTTTGTACTAATTATTTAAAATTATTTGTTTTTAGACCTGTGAGTAAAAATTAAAAATGTAATTTTCAATAATCGTTTTCTTTTTTAAAACATCATTAATATGAAATTCAAGAGCATTAATCATAAAATATGAAGCTTTCTTTGGTGTTTTAATTAAAATAGAACAAGCCATTGGGAACTTTTTTGACATAAGATATATGTTCATCGAATCCTGATGTCTGGCCCATTATTGTAGGGTGCATATATTGGATCGTCTTCTTCACAAATAAGTAATGTCATCCATATTTGATTATTTTTTGATTAGGTTCCAGGGAGCAGTGAAGGACATTGTCTTCACCAGTGACGACGGAATTCAGAAGGAACAGGACCTGCAGGAGTCCCAGGGCATCCGGAGCGCCTCCCTCCACCCCCAGAACATCCAGAACGGGGAGGAGAACCTCACTGCAGACGATCACTGCGAGAAGGACAACCCCTGCCTTAATGGCGGAGCCTGCATCTCGACAGATGGGGGCCCAATTTGCGACTGCAGGTCCACAGATTACGAAGGCGATGTCTGCGAACAGAGTGAGTCTTCTCTCTCTCTCTCTTCATTTTATCGTTTGCAATAGGGGTGGAGAAGAAAAGAGAGGGGGTCACAGATTTGTTCCGGAGCTATCGAGGAAGATTTGTGACTTTTGGGCTCGGTGAGGTGGAAGCGAAAATCGACTGGGGAAAAAAAAGATTTTCAGGGAGAATTTCGGTCGGTATATAGGATGATAGTTACAGATGCGCATGGGTTCGATATATGCCAGACGTTTCGCATTCGTTTTTATTGCAAGTCGAAGGTTGAACTGGGGTTGTTTAGAATACTTTCCTCTTCGGTTTATTTGAGTACTCAATAAAATGGGCAAGCAATATGCATATTTTAGTAATGTTCCATCGTTGCAATCTAGATATATTTAAGTGACTGATCCGTGTAAAGAGCAAGCCAAGTACTGGACCTGGAAGATACTGTAACATTTTAGCTGATGTTTTATGTGGCGCATCTGTTTTTATGAGAAAGGTGGTATTAACATAAATTTCAAACATTTCAGAGGAGAATGTCTTGTATGGAAACACTAAACCTCTTGTCCATCAAGATCTGACCAATTTTGATAATATGACGAGATATCTCGTCAACAAGGTATTGATTCTTTGATGACGGGATCCTGACCGGGTCAGTTTTCTACTAATGTCGATATATATCAACCATCAAGATCTGTTAATGGTTTTGCAAATGACGAGATATCTTGTCGTTACCGGAGGGTTAAAAAGCGGTCAAGAACTAGCTAAAAGTATTAATCATATCTAAAACAGTTAATATTTTTTCTAGCAGCTACACACCTGTCGAAATAACAGAAATAAAACCCTCTTAAGTGACTACGGAAAGTAACGGGACAACCACGAGGGTAGTGGTTAACTTTGCTTACTGAATATTAATGAATACTTTATAAGTTGGATACTAGTTACTAGATATCGGGTGTTACATAATATGTTACAGAAAAATCAATTTGGAGATGAAAGGCGATTCTCAAAAGGAAGATAACTATTCACCATATAGTTTACTGGTTAACATAAACATACCTCCTTTTCTATAATGCCCCTCAAGGGCACATATCCATTAGATTTGTACGGGCTCCACGGACCCGAAGTGCCCTAGTTTTATTTTCCCTTGGGGTTTACTATCGTTAGTAAACATGGGGGTTGCACTCCAGGAATACCCAAGTGATCATATGTCTGTTTTCACCCCACTACTTTATTCCTCGACAACTCTTTTTTTTCCGTTAGGGTTTACTGTCGTTAGTAAACACGGGGGTTGCACTCCAGGAATACCCAAGTGATCTTATGTCTGTTTTCACCCCACTACTTTATTCCTCGACAACTCTTTTTTTCCCGTTAGGGTTTACTGTCGTTAGTAAACACGGGGGTTGCACTCCAGGAATACCCAAGTGATCTTATGTCTGTTTTCACCCCACTACTTTATTTCTCGACAACTCTTTTCATCCCTCGGAGTTTATTGTCGTTAGTAAACACGGAGGTTGTACTCCAGGGATACCCAACGTTTGATGTATCCATGTGTGTACTTCTCTCACCCGTGTCAGCAAAACTATTATCGTCTGTTTATATCCATTACTTGATATTATGTCCGGTTTATGGAACAACATGGTCAAATATGGGCTTTGAGTCAACCCAACTAGCCATCCTTAACCCTTAGACAACGGCTGGTACAGAAGCTGTATCTTGATAGCGCCAAGAAATAATTCAGCCCACGGCCAGTACAGAAGTTGTACCTTGAAAGTTATAAAAATCGCGCCAAGAAAGAATTTAGACTACGGACGGTACAGCAGCTGTACCTTGAGATAGTCATAGGAATCGCTCACCAAGAAAGAATTTGGACTACGGACGATACAGCAGTTGTACCTTGATAGTTATAAGAATCGTGCCAAGAAAGAATTCAGACTACGGCCGGTACAGCAGTTGTACCTTGATAGTCATAGGAATCGCTCACCAAGAAAGAATTTAGACTACGGACGGTACAGCAGTTGTACCTTGATTGTTATAAGAATCGTGCCAAGAAATAATTTAGACTACGGCCGGTTTATCAACTGTACCTTGAATGTTATAAGAATCGCACCAGTTTTATTTATAGCCCGAGTTAAAAGGTTAAATTCGTGCAGGCAAGATTTAGAACCCAAACCAGGACACTTGAGTTGTTTACTCTGCAAAACTGCATGTTTCATCGTCACTAATACATTTAAATACCTTAAACGATTTTCCTAGAGTGAAGTTGAATCGCTTTATACGTCAGATCATATGAATTGTTCCTGTTTTGAACCCAAACAGCTATTATAGAACCCGGCTAAGTATGAATCGTTTGTGGTCAAGGGTCAAAGGTATTCGCAGATGACCGGTCATCTATTAAGTAAACTCCGCCTCATTGTATTGGAAAACAAAGCCTGACAATTCCATATTATCTCTCGACCATTCTCGCAATCAGCCACAACTATGGCGTGAAGATGTCTTTCAGCCCTGGATGTGCGAATTTTGGTACGGTTCCAGGATTTCTGAGTTTCATTTGTCTATTATCATCATTGTACTGGGATTGCCTCAAGTACGAATGCCATTGAGTTGGCACGGAAATCCAGATTCTATTATCCCAACTATACTTCCTCTTTTATGCACGTCAGATGCATAAATAACAGGATTTTATTCTATGACGGAGTATACATTGATGGGTCGTGGAGACATAATTACTGTCTGGCTACCACGAACCATCAACTACTGATGCGGAATGATCTGTGTACTACACCACTAGAAGACCTTGACGTCTCTGGACATCTGTTGTTCCCTATTTACTTAGGAAACTTTATATATTTTCTATTTGAATGTCTCAATAGCTCGGTTGTATGATTAGCGGATTCACAACCCAAGGATTGCGAGTTTGATACTCAATCTAACCATAGACCGTCGTGTACGTGGAGTCTGATGTATGTTAAATCTGTCGAAACCTCAAATATCCTCTCGTTGCGTAGTGCAAGTTTGGATAGTGTGTTGGCAGCCCAGGTGTTGACTTAACTTTAACTCTGTCATAGGATACCGACCCTACGATTGGGTTTACGGTAAACAAAATTTTCCATAACGTAAAAGTTACCAAATGAGAAAAGGAAAAAAAAAATTGGGGGGGGGGGATGCAGAGCAGAAATTTTGAGTTAAGAAATGCATACGCAGAGGTGCTGCTCTAAGAAAAGTTTGATATAATGTTGTCGAGGAAAATAAAGTGTTGTATTGAAAAAGTGTACCGTTTGCTTGAGTCCAAGCACCCAGGAAGCCACAAATCGCACGATTTGTATTATTGTAATGATGGAATGTATTCTTTGTGCAATTAGGTCAGTAGTGAGAAGGTTTGTCAAAAGATTCAAACAGAACCACGTCATCTGACCGTGATTAAAAATTAGAAGGTAGTGACCTCGGAACCTTCGGGATGGATCCCAGATCGTTTACAACAGCCCGTTATGTTGCTCCAGTTCAACCGTTAGTTTAACTACCTACCCTGATTGAATATTCTGGTTTTAGAAGATTGCTTTTTCATCTTGCGTTTGGTGTATCTTGTCCTGTATGCACTATATCCACAAAACATGTTTACAACTGGATCTTTAACCTGAAGATACATATTCAAATTTGTTACATTGTCACACTGAATGGTAAATGTCTGAAGTCCTTGTTATGATTTTTAACGTGTTTCCGCGATCCACATTCCTAAACTGTCCACTACATCTTCCCATCACCATCATTCTCCCTCAAAGAATTTAGATCCCTCAGTCTACCCAATTCTAAATGAACGGATTCTTCTGTGATTGTGACCACTACCATCCAGATTCAGCGGTGGGAGGAGTTCTCGTGGTTGACAAACCTTTATATTTAATAACGATCCATCGTAAATAAAAAATTTCTCATTAGACTCACATTTATTACCAAGACCATAGAGATTATAAGTCGTTGTCATGACATCACGTAATTGACATGTAACGCACATCCTGCAAAAAATTTACATTTTTACAAAAGGGTTGTTTTATTTTACATACATCTCCAAAATATATAAAAAATGTTTCGCAGTAGTGCTTGAATAAATTGTTTTCAATGCTCCAGTGATAGAAAGTTGTTAGTCACAAAAAATATTTAAAGCATTGACAGTATAGCGAATTTTTTTGTAGACAGATAGTTACGTTTACAGATTAGCTAGTAAGTTTAGATTTACTTCGCTAAACTTATTCGACTTACATAATTCAAAAATGGTTGCTTTACTTGAACAAAAATGTTTTACTTCATAAAATAGCAAAGGTCATATATTTATCTCGATTATGCGCAGGGCTTTCAGAAAATCATTTATATGGGTTCATCAAAATTCAACTTTATGCTAAAAAGGAACTTTTCAAACTTATCTTTGAGTGAATTTTATACAAAAGTTACGAATATAGAAGAGCAGAGCAAGCAATTTTTTCAAACACTTGAATATATATGTATTTTGCAACACAGTATTGGAATTAGTATCTCAGTTACGAATTTCTCTGTAAAAAAGAAGAAAGTCAGATTCGAAGTGGTATTAAAATAGCCAGCTAACTAGAAGATTAAATCATTACTGAATATAATTAATCGGAAAATATTTTAAATATAATTCTTTGAATATGGATGTACAATAGAGCGTTTCTAAATATAGTCTGTTAAAATTAGATATAAATAGAATTCATCAATAGAGAAATTGTACTTTTTCATCTATAAATTTAGAAACGATACTTTGTTAGATTTAATAATCAAATTAGCTGATTATTTTAATGAGGTATAGGTGTACACTTTTTAAAAGAGGCGTTTTGTCTCAGGATCGATTTGATTTCTTTAATATTATAAACTATTGCCTGCATTTGTAAAACGTAATATCAAATAAGAGTTAACTATTTTTCTTTGAACTAATTCTTGCCTATAGTTTAAGCTACCTCATTTCGAATGTACATGTGTAGAAATAAGGAGCCTAATTTAACGAAGGTTTAAAAATCTCACGTTCAAGTCTGAGCTTTTCGGTTGGAATATATGCCCACCATCGTTCAGGATCCAAATAACCATAACAAAACTAGAGTTTTTATAACACCCGTTATAATAATAGTAAAAGTGCATGTGTTACCTACATGCGCTTTTTATATTTTATGTCGGCCTTTCTCCAAGTCACGTGTGAAGTTGGAAAAGCTCAAGTGCAGTTAATGAGATGTCAGATAAGTTAAAATATGTATAGCTTCACTAATATTTAATTCAAGATAAATCTCGATGATTAAATTATTTTATCATGTACAAAATTGAGTTAGTGGATTGTTGTTCCATTGTTAGTTTATTTTTAAAATATGAGGAAACTATAATGGAAGGGAAGTAGTTTGAAGTCTTTTATTAAATTGAGTTTTACGAGTTTCTATGTAGTGTTTGCTGTGTTGATCCTGAAAATTAGTGAAATGGTAGTTCCACTGAAATGATATTAAACTTCTTATGAAAGCTCTGATGTCTTTTATAAGTAGTGTTTTGGTGTTTTTTTTTTGTACTTGAGAGATTACCGAATTATGACTTCAAATGAGCGTTGTTGGTTTTATATTTTCAAATTTATCTTTTAAAATCCAAGATATTTTAAACTTCGAATTGTAGGTGGCACAGTTTCGATTCTTGAACCTTACACTGGTTGTATTTCCGTGTCAGTAAAACCTTCCTTGTGCGTATGTCGATCATTTTATGTTGTTTGTTGTGGTTTTGACATAGATTTACCGAAATATGATCTTCGAGTTCTTCTATTTAAACTCATTCGGCTGTAGAACAATTTGTTCCCGTGGTGTTGAAGAATGGAGAGGGATGTGCTAGCTGGAATGTTGACCCAGTCTTCTGATAGTGGTTCAAAAGGACGAGGTGTTGTCCTCGTATCTCTCCCTTTGGTCACGGCTTTCGGATTGATCTCGGACCATCGCCAATAGGACGTCATGTCACTCCAGTCCAATGTAAATTCAACTACCAATCTACCTACTTACGTCGCTTTCTTATTTAATTTAATTTTGTTCATTACTTTAATATATCTGAGTTACTTATTTTTTTGTCTCTTTCGTTACACGTGTTTAATAAATACCATCGGGTATTTAGTTTTCAAATGAATCATATGGATCATTCCTAATTTTTCTAAAATGGACACGATTTTCTTTGAATTAAAATAAATTAGAAAATGCCTAAAAGAAAAAAAAGTTTACGTTATAATGTATGTCGTTTATTGAGTATGTATTAGTAAATTAAAATGAGCCCTGTTTTTATTCGCTACGCTAATTAGAAATTTGTTTTACCCACGAATTACAGAATATTTGATGGGTAACTGGAAAAGTACAAAACCTCTAGGGATTGATAAAAACTGTGCATCCGCAACACTAAATCTTCGTCACCGAAAAAAACTGCCATTTAATCTTGCATCCAAAATTTACTGTGGAAGTAAGATTATTAATCATTGTCTTTTTATTATTCTGAGCTTAAGTCTGGCTATAAGATGCAGTAGAGGCCATTAATTTTTTAAGGTAAGTGCTTGAGTAGTAATTCCAATTTTTTTTTCTTATTCATTTGGGGAAGAAATTATGGCAGAGAGAATGCGTGCATGGTGTTGGCTGAGTGAAAGTAAATACGAGCCTATCTTTTAATCTTTTTACTTTGGTTCGCGTGTTTTTATCAAAGCATTTATCTTTTTCTTGCAATTGACCTGTTAAATTCTACTTTACATGTTCTTACGTATTCATAAATATATGCATAGCTCTCTCTCTACACGAGCTACTTTTACGGAATCTTAAGTTATAAAAAAAAAACCAAAACTATAACTAAAAAACTAAATATAGATGGCGGTACTGTTTCTGTTGACGAATGTGTTTCGTATACGTATTCAGAACGTAATGAAGCTATACTTTAAAATACCATTTCAGCACTTCGCCAACAAAAGTTGCAATAATGAATTCCAAATGGTAAACGATAAGTGAACCCCAATTATTGAACTTACACTATCCCCTCGCTTAAGAAATATCAGCTACTAGCCACTGCATGGCCAGCACGGCGTTTCCCGTGACAGTTCCTTTCGTGGGGTCAGGTGTGACCATTTCTCGCTAACCCCTGGTGATTGCTACGAATTCCCATTTGGTTTGCAAACCAACACCACGGGTAACGCCGTGATGGCCTCGTCATTGTCAAATTGGGTCAAATTCCAAATGCTAAGAGATCCAAATGGCGTGGTGTTACAATCTCTAGCGGAAATATAAATATTTAATTGAAAAATTATTTATTATAAGAAAATCAAATGGCAAGGTATCGATCGGGTGTAAAATGTTACGCAGATTTTATATCCGTTGAAATTTTCAATCTATCTTTAACGAAAATTATATTCCAAATATCTTTACAAAAAAAGGAACATTAACAATGCCTGTCAAAATGTCTTTTACTTGTTTTGTTAAGAGCAGGAAATGAAATCTGATTTCTCGAATCACGAATCAAATGAAGGTCATTCTTCGCAGCGCCGTTCGTATTGGAAAAAATATAAACATTTAAATTCAAAATTATTTATTTAAAGAAAATCATATTTTTAGGTATCGATACAATGTGAAACTTTCCGCAGATTTTAAATCCGTTGAAATTTTTACTCTATCTTTAACGGTCTAGGGGATAGAAAAAAGAACGAAATAACTCCAGTTGAAAGTTTTTTGTTTTTATGGTCTGGCAGGAAAATCAGTCCTCCTCGCAAAATGAAAACGGAAACAGAAAATATAAATTTAGAATATGTGATCTCCTATGCTGTTGCATTCAATTATAATTAAATTTCATTAAATTCATTTAAAAATGTTCTAGATTAAATTTATAATACGGCACAAAAATTGCAAAAAATTCGAACTAACTGTTTGCCAAATCTCATTACTGTAAGAGTGCCATAGATTCGTTACAACAGTACCCACACACACATAAACAATTCCTTTTATAATTGTGGAGACTGTTATTATTTTCTGACTATGGCGTCAAATACTCAATACTAGGGGGCCCGCCCCTGCTCGCTAACGCTCGCCAACCCCCGGAGGATTGCTTTGCAATCCTCATTGGTTCGCCGCGCGAACATGCTCGCTACGCTCGCATCAATGAAGACATGTGTCCTAGCAGAAGGAGTTGATTACAAAATATAATATTCCAAAAAATATTTTTCAAATATAATTTTTTGTATTACCGAAAAGTTATAATGGTACAGCTACAGTCTACGTTCATAAGCTGTAGCAACGGCCTTGGCGATTTTTTTTGGCGAATTTTTAAAGTCGCCAAGGAAATAACTTATTTAAAACTCTTTTCTTTCAAAAATATTTTTCTTTTTACAACGGAAAATAAAAGCTCGAAAACACATTTGAGAACATTTTGAAAAGTATATTTTAAAAAAGCTTTCGCAAAAAGAAGAAAGCTTAAACACATTTCAAAACATATATGTGATCCAGCAGAAAAACTAAGCTGCGAATGTTGGGTAAGAATACCCATAAACTTATCAATTACACAAAATACATTAGGTTGTTTGAAAAGAAAAATATTTTTATCACAAAAAAAGCAAGAAATAATACAACCTGATGTGTCAGAACTGTTCCGGGAAAAAATAATAAAAAAACGAAAATTCCACAAATGGCAAAATAACAAAGCTCTTAAATGTTTAGTGAAAAATATTATAATAAAATAAAAATTCCACAACTGTAGAAATACAAATAAATGAACCAATGGTATCACAGAAAAACAATTTTAAAGAACCAATGCAATCAACGGATATTTTAAAATCAAAATGACCAATGGAAGCAAAGAAAAAATTTCAAACGAATCAATGAAATCAAACGACTTTAACGGATTTTGGAAGAACTTTCTAGAGGCGCGAGGCTTCGCGTGGTTAACAAACAATCGTACAATGTTGCCAAAACGCGATAACAAATAACGCTATTTTTGCGTGCCACGTAAGAGAATTTATATATACTAGAAGTGCGCCAAAACCAATCGCCAAGCCGTTGCCACCACTCTTAAACGTAGAGTGTAGCTGTACCCATAACTCGAGCAATCTGGAATTCAAATGAAAACTTTGATCAAATTTTGATTCGAAATGTTAGCGCTGCTTTGGAAATCGAATACCCAGCATGTCGTTTATAAGCTGCAACAGTTCGACTAATATTCATTTTTTTTTCAATAAAATATTATCCGATAACGCTTTAAATTCAAGACTTCGAGGTAAACAAACAACCGTACAGTGTTGCCTAAACACGATAACAAATAACGTCTTTTTTGCGTGCCACGTAAGAGAATTATATATATAGATAGATTGATGTATGTTTTTTACATGCTATATACCTTATTTATTTCACTATTTTTTATTATCTAATTAATAATTTAAGATATTTGAATTTTACAAACAAGGTATGTCAGAGAGGCTTTTTCTGTAGAGTTAACTATAGGTTTCATGTACAGATTACGAAAGTGACGCCATGTGGCTTTTTTTAATACAGTTTCAACACTACACCAATAAAATTTCCGAATCAATTCTGGATTGATGTACATATTATACGACAAACATTGGCGATACACTGTTTTTTAAAGTAACCTGGATGTGTATCATGTGAGAGCATTTGAGTAATGGAAGTAAGACCCGGTGCACAAATCCGGTTTTTCAACGTGCGGCAACGCAAGTACGATCTGAGATACATTAGATTCAATGGAGTAGTGCACACATGCCTCCAGCACCGCTGCGGCGTTACACGTCCAACTTGCACGTAATTTGGACCGCAATTCCCCACGGCGCCACATACGCTTCTTTATTCTGAAGTACCTTGTTTTCATAAATAAATGGAATACAAATAACAATTAATAAATGGTTGTATCCAGTAACGTCTATTTTGTTTCAAAATATACTTTTTTGTACACCAAGTAAGCGAAATAAACACGTTTTCTTCGATAGAATTTTTGTCGCAAATGGCGTGAAATGAATACTTGCACCATTTCACGGTTATGTGTTCATAGTTGGGCTTCGGTGCCGCAGCGGCGCCGCACGTTGACAAACCGGATGTGTGCACCGGGCCTAAATCTTGGCATTCCATCTATTTTGTTTGTTTGCACTGAAAATTCCACTCAGACAACAGAATTATCGTTCTTCATCTCTAATAAAAAAAGGTGTTTGTAAATTTTAATTTGTAAAGACATATGAAGAGAGAATTGATAGGTGATAAAAGGCACGTATCGGAAATGAAGATATATTACATTAGTTAGTATGATTGGTTAGGGTTTTATTGTGGAAGACGAAATTTAAAAAATAATGAATAAGAACAGCTAATAGACTAGTAGGGAGGAAAACAACTAAATTCAATAACGTTACATAACTGTTGCGCCATTGAACATAAATGTGAGACTCTACAAGACCAAGCATTTTATGCTCTAATAAGTCTTATTCTAAAGATATCAGTTTAAAAATAGCTTTAAATATCCTACGCTTCGGGGCAAAAGTAATTAAGTCTGAATTTTGGGGTACCAAAGAGAGGAGACAGAAGTATCATTAAAAATTTAAGCATGCTTAAAATAGAAACTGAATGAATCTGCGAATCTAAATTATGATTATTTGCATCATGCCATTCGTTTTCTTCCTGATATTTGTGAGAGAGTGATAGACTCAACTTAATATTTCGAAAAGTAGCTATATTGACTAAAGGTATCCGAACAGGTTTGAGACCCTTTTTTTTAAATGTGGTATAGAAACATTTTAATGATATTTTTATATTTAGTGTTCTTAAAAAATATCATTGGACTATAAATATTTAAACTATATATTAATAATTTTGCAAAAAAGGGTAAATATGAATGAAATTATAAAGAAATTTGTCAAAAACTTCAAATGTGTGCTACATGAAAATCTATTCAACTAATTTAAAAAATGATGCTACCAAAATAAACTACATGAATTTTTCTAGGGAATGAATCAGAATCAAAAGGACAAAAAAATAAACAAACATTTTACAAACTATCGAAAAAGGAATAAAAAATGAATTTTTGATAGTTTTACAGTTTTATTTCTTAAATAAATGGCCATAATTAAAAAAAATTTCAACTCAACAAAATTATTCTAGTTTATTCCATAGACAACATTATAAAGAACAAGCTCTCAAAGTTTTTACGAGAATCCATCAATAACGTTTTGTGTTATAATATTTGAAGTGAGGAAATAAGGCATAAATATTAATTTAGAGTAAAAAAATTGTTTGTAGAGTGTATCGTTTGCTCTCCCTTGCTTTTAATGTTTGTGTTAACAACTTTCTTCTTCACTTCTCTTTAAAAATGTTCACAGTGTTTCCAAAAGAGAAACCATTTAAACGTTTGAGAAACTTTTCTAAAATAATATTTGCAAAAAAAAAAGTAAGTCTTAAATTTAAATTTTGACAGGTATTTGGTCTTTAAACGGCCATTTCCAGTGTTTTCCATACATACTTCCGGTTTTTCTGCCATGATTAAAATCTTAATACTTACAACTAATGAACTTAGAGAAAAAAAAATCAAATATATTTTGTAAAATCAAATAAATACTGTATCAAATAACATCAAAACCTTTTTTTTTGGAATTTTTGATCAAAAATGACATTTTTAACGTGTTTGGATACCTTAACCCCTTGTGCCCTGACACGGGAGATAAAGACAGAAATGTATGAGGACACATAAAGCATAAAAGGGACACACAGTTTTAATTTAATCTAGGTTTATAAAACAACTCCAAAAATACTCCTGGCAATTGAAATTGCAGCACCACGTGAAAGAAAAAAATATCAAAGCCAGATTTATTATACGAATAACATAAGGCACATGGGTGGAATGAATTAGAATTAGAACTCCTTCCAACAACCTCGAACACGAAAAAATATTTATAATTTTTTATCTATTTAATCACCATTTTATATATACGACTTTAACTGCGTCGTTATAATAATTGAGTTTGCTAAAATAAGTGCTTTTCGATTTTGAAATAATTTCATTTTCGCATCTAGTTGTAAAATATTAAAAACGCACGTTTATACCCCTCTTTTTCAATCAAATTGTTTTCCATTTTAAATCTGGCACGGAAGTCCCTTCCTTATCAAAACTTATCGGAAACAGTCTTAAAACCCACCCAAATTATTTGCCGTTCTGGCGTTTATATTTCATATCCCCCATTTCCCCTTCTCATTGACAGACACTCAGAAGTCCCAAGTTGATAAAGAATTCGATAAACCTCCCAAAACACTTTCCCCTCCTTTACATAATGACGACAACCACCTGAACGAGAATATCTTTATTCGCTCTTCCTTCTTTCCTTCTGAGCCTCGTTTTCCTGATCATTTCGCTTCCTGCAGATCTCGCTCCTCAAAACAAAGAAAGTATTTCCCATTAGCCCGAGACTGGGTTTCTTTTCCCCCAGCAATCGTCATGTAAAACCCCGGATTTGTTTTTTTTTCTCTTGTGTTTCGCTTTCTTCCTTCGTCGTTTCTGAACTTATTTCCCACTTTTGGGGAAAATCGAGGGATTTTCTTCCTTTTCACCCACCATTAAAAAGGTGGGGATTATTTCATCTGGTTAAAATTAAGTTCGGGGCACGGTTTGATGAAAGCTCCAACTCTGTTTTTCAGTTTGGAATTGAATTTGGCGGCTGGTGTAAAATCTATGGAATGTGAAGCGAAGAAAAGAGTTTGAATGTTGAAAAAATATATTGTTGGTGCTGTGATGTACTTTATGAACGACACAGCAAAAAATAAAATGTAATTATTTATTAGAAAGAGGAATTAAGACTATTTGCATTGAGTTTTAAATTATGATTTGTTGAATTTGAATATGAAAGTAGAACTTCTGAGCGCTGATTAACGCAGGTAATGAGAAATCTGAAAGATAAAAATCAGCGTATATGGTTGGTTGCTTTGGAGTTGTATATGGCACAAGGGCCATAGTTGGTAAGCTACGCCAATCATAAGATAAGTAAAAAATATCGCAATAGAAGATGGTATTGGCTACTAAAGTAGAGGGATGAAAGCAGAAAAGGATAGCTTGGGTATTCCAGGAGAGCTCGACTCCTATGAAAGCTCCATGGGAGAGAGAGAGTGAGTGAGTGAGAGAGGGTGTGAGAAAGAGAAAGAAAGAGAGAGCGTGGGAGAAAGAGAGTGAGATAGAAAGAAAAAGAAAGAGAGAGAGAGAAAGAAAGGAAGAGAGATATAGAGACACAGAGAGAGAGAAATAAAAAGAGAGAGAGAAAGAAAGGAAGGGAGACATAGAGACACAGCGAGAGAGAAAGAGAAAGAGAGAGAAAAACAGACATGTCAAGTATGTCAAGTAGACATGTATGTATGACACAGAAAGAGAGAGAAAAAGAAAGAGAGACAAATACACAAAGAGTGAGAGACACACACAGAGAGAGAAGAATAAAGAGAGAAGGAGAGAAAAAGAGAGAGAAAGAAATGAAGAGACACAGAGAGAGAAAGAGAGAGAGAAAGAAAGAGAGACAGAAACACAAAGAGTGAGAGACAAACACACAGAGAGAGAAAAATAAAGAGAGAAACAGAGACAGAGAGAGAAAGAAAGGAAGCGAGACATAGAGACACAGCGTGAGAGAGAGAAAGAGAGAGAAAAAGAAAGAGATACAAAGACACAAAGAGTGAGAGACACACACAGAGAGAGAAAAATAAAGAGAGAAGGAGAGAGAAAGAGACAGAGATACAAAGATTGAGATACACACACATAGAGAGAGAAAAAGAGAAAGAAACAGAGAGAAAAAAAAGAGAGAGAAAGAAAATAAGCGAGAAATAGAGACACAGCGAGAGAGAGAGAAAGAGAGAAAAAGAAAGAGAGACAAAGACACAAAGAATGAGAGACACACACAGAGAGAGAAAAATAAAGAGAGAAGGAGAGAGAAAGACAGAGACACAAATATTGAGATACACACACATAGAGAAAGAAAGAGAGAAAGAAACAGATAGTGAGAAAGACACAGAGATTAAGAGAGAGACACGCGGAGAGAGAAAGAGAGAAAGAAAGAGAGACACCGAGACACACACAGATAGATAGAGAGAGAGAGAGAGAGAACCTCGTGTTCGTAAACCCTGTATACATCTAAAGATGATGTGTCTTTGAGGGGAAATCAGCGTAAAAAGAAAATGTGAGCGAACGTGAAAATTGTTTTAGACGATGACAAAATACAGAATAGCTTGATAGAAAACCCATGTAATCGAAGTATACATTAAGAATCTGATTATTGTGACACGAAAGCGGTGTATACTTTTTGCCATTCACTATAATAGAAGTAAAAATAAGATAAGTAAAAAGTACTGGAAACTGATTTTTATTTGACAAATTTTAGTCCATTTGAAGGTATGAAATGCGCACACAGATGCATGTATTCACTATAAATGTATTTAAACATGGTATGAAATGTGTAAGACGCTGCCTACAGTAGATTTTAACAATCAAAACACTAGCTCAGATACTATGCATGGGTCTACTAGTATAGATTAGTATACTAAAAATGGGATTATGAATAGTAATCCACACGTTTTTAACCCTCCAAATGGTTTCGTCGTTTATTAAGATCTGAATAATTTTTCTAATAACGAAATATCTCGTCGAGATATTGCCTATTTTTTGTCTATGACACGATCAAGATCAGGTAGGTTTTGTGCTGATGAAAACATATATCTTCCATCAAGATCTGATCATACGTAGTTATCGTAGATCAGCATACAGATTAATTACGAGGAGGGTTAATGTAAATTAGGAGAGTTAATGTAAATTTCTGTAAAAATCTAAAGCAATTTACTCTAGTATTTTAGTTTCAGACATATTAATTATGTATCCCATTTCAATCCACAATCGAAAGAAAGTTATCATTCATAACAATTAGCATCAAAAGTTCCATTCTAAATGGAATTCTTCTCAACAAATATATTTTAATTGATCCGGCTCACGAACCGGAAGAAGATGAATTCGTTCTACGTGGGAAGCAATGAAGAAATGTAATTATCGAAATCGCTTTGCTTAAATTCAGAAAAATCTGCCATTTTCAATTCACCCTGCGTGATTAGAAGTGAAATGCTATAAAACCGGGATCCAGTTCGTGCAGTGCAATTAGAAGACAAATGGATAATTTTATTGACAGAAGGTCCAAGTTTATACAGAAAATTAGAAGTAAGAGTTCTCAGAAGACTGAATAGACATTAACTTAATTAATAACTGACAGTCTATTGAAAGGAATCCGTTAATTTTAACATTTGCTTGGGATACAGATCTCCATTCTCATGATTTTTATTTAACTTTCGTTATTTGTTTTTGACGAATACCCAGATTAAGAACACGCTACAATAATTTATTTCAGACTATTTTCTCAAAAAATATCTGTGAACTTGTAACACAGTTTTTTTAATCAGATTTTTATTAACTGGTTTGTTGGTTTTGTGGGGCAGCCAGATTCGGCCAAGCTGCACCAAACAAAGTCAACACACACGGAAAGGTCGGCGATTGTTTAATTTACGTTTCAATGGAGCAAGACAGTGAGCTAATAGCAACTGTGCGGGTTGAATCCCAAAGGAAAAGGCCGACCAACTGGTCTGGCGGTTAAGGTGTTAGCCTCTAGATAGGAATGATCCTGGATTGAATCCGTGTCATTGCAAGGACATTTGTAACCATATGGTATAGAGGCGGCTGGTGTACCTTAAATCTGTCATGGCTAATAGTTGTCACGTTGGGTGGGGGGGGGGTGGAAGTTTGGAGAATGGGGTGCCAGCTCAGCTGTTGCCTCGTCATCTGACCGTGACTTAAAATTACGTGATGTTGTAATCTGATCTTTAAATCAGACTGCTTGGCGGAAGAGCCATATTTGGCGAAGCTCCCCCCCCCTAGCACAAGATGGAAAACGCCAAATAAAGGGACATACACAACAAGGATAGTCTAACTGTACCAGAAGAGTAAATAACTCTATCATACAATAATGGACAGGACAGCAAGATTATATCGTATAAGGGAAAGAATACATACCCTTAGGAGATTGATCCCGAATCGTCGTCAATAGCCCATTGTGTTACTCTAGTAATGGGTGGCCAACCTTTTTAGTTAGAGCGCCACAATATTGGGAAACAAAGTTATGCGTGCCGCTTCCAACTTTTCCAACATACTAAAAAATATAAAAAGATGAAAAAATGTTATTTATAGGCTGATTATGGGATCTTTATGCAAATATCACATTTTTTTAAGTAAGTCTGAGTAGTGTAGATTTAAAAAATAATATAATAAATAAAACACAAGTACAAACTTAGATTTTGTTGTTAATAAACATTTTTAAAGGTTCATTCAGTTAGGTTCCATATAAAATAAATATGAATATAACTTGAAACATTTAATTCTAAATAATTATTAATTTTTAATAAGTCTTCGCGTGCCACTGTTAAAACTACGCCGTGCCACACTATGGCACGCGTGTCGCGGGTTGGCCATCCCTGCTCTAATACGACGTTAATTAAAATTACCTTATCCGAAGGAAAATATCCAAGGGCAACTCTTTGAAATTTTGAATAATGGTCAGACGAGGAGGTCAAAATCTGAGCTGGCACCTCCAAGCTTTCACACTAGGGCAACTTAAGGATATTTGAGGTCACGACAGCCCTCCATGTATACGAAGGTCTTTGCTTGGAACGCGTTTTAAACACGTGACGCTCCGACTGCATATCCGCAACTTTACCCTAATGGTCTAAGCCCATCCCACAAGGAAAGCATTATTGATGCAGAAGATCGAAATACACTCCGAGAAGAATCGATCCATCGCCACCCACTGATCTATAGCGATCCGGATTTTTTTTATCAGATCATATTTAGCTCTATGAAAATTAGGTGCACACTTTGGATATCGGGGAATTAATTTTGTAGTCTCTTTAGAACAGTCAGCACTGTTTGACAAAAGGTTAAATAACGCGAATACCCTGTAGACCAGTAGTTAGTTTTCTGGTCCCCAGTTCAATATGCTCTAGATTCGAGTCCCCGTCTAAGTATGCATGTTCATGATAATTCGGAATCCATTATAAGCATAGGTCACTATCTAATTAGTCGTACCAAAAAAAGACGGACAAAGGAAATAAAATCATATATGATTTTCATAATGATCACGACTACTTGAATGTACCACTTGGTTTAGTATACCTAAAGGAAAAATTGTGATTGAAAGGTTATTAAGTGAGTGTAAAACCGTTTTCTAGTTTTGAAGTTATCTCTGTGCACACTGCGCTAGCGACTTGCGAGGTGTAGGCAGCACAGGTTCCATTGTACACTATATATACACTACCCTACAATAATGGACCGAACGCCAGCGGATTTCCATAAAATCCGACTACTTGTTTGGGGGTGTTTTTCGTGGTATAGCCTGGGACCTTTGCATGTTGTTCCTGGTCAATTGAACGCCGACGCCCACATGGAAATTTTGGACAATCAGGTTCTTCCTACGCTCTGGCAATTTCATGGAATGGACATATGTTACTTCCGGGACGACGACGATCCATGTCATGTTGCAGCCTCTGTAAAGTAGTGGTGTCGAGATATGCATGTAAAACGTCTTCCTCGGCCGTCCCAGAGTTCCGATCTAAACCCCATAGAACATTTGTGGGACGCGTTAGAGCGAAGCTTACGAACCACGAAACCTCGTCCGAAATCTACAGCTGAGTTGACGACATTCTTGCAGCAGGAATGGACACAAATACCCATAGCTGTGGATCAAAACCTTGTTGAAAGTATGCCCAGAAGGGTTGGTAGTGTAATTGCAGCACGTGAGGGACCATCCCCTATTAAAGCATGTATTATTTCCCTTATACCATCAAATCTTGCTGTCCGGTCCAGTATTGTGTGATAGTGTACTTCTCTCATCTGTGTTAGAATTTTCTTGTTGTGTATGTCCCTTTATTCGACATTTTCTATCTTGTGTTTGGCGGGGCTTCGCCAAATATGGCTCTTGCAATAAGCAGTCCGATTTAAAAAAAAATTATACACATAATATGCGTAAAAACTTTATTTTTTTTAATCGGATGATAAAAAATATCAAAGGTCATAAAAATGTACTATTGATATTTATTTTCATACGATGAAAAAAATAAATCACATTTTTAAAGTTTATGAGTAAAACGTTTTTCCATTAACGCCTTATTTAATACGCCAGTTTTTCCTAGCATGCATTGTTTTGTGATTAATGCAGAAATGTATTTTCGCATTACCTTCCTATTTCACGAAAAAATTCTTCAGTTGCTCATGAATTTTTATAAGGAAAAATTGAAAGAAGAAAATATTAATGCGTCGCTCTACGTTTGATGTTGTGACTAACACAAACAGAAATGATGCTGGAATATCTCTCACATGAGAAAAATGGCTCTTCTAAATCCATCCTGATTGAAGTCATGTTTTTAAAATGACTGGAATGAACACAAAACAGAGCTGTATAAAAAATAAAACTTTGTCGAAGCGGATGATTTATTTGAGCTGTTTGCTAGAAACACTGCAAATAGAACGTCTGAAATATTTTTCGCATTCGTCTCTCGTCTGTCTGCTTAGATTAAGTTCTCGTAAAATTTTTGACACGACTTAACTTTTAAGAAATAAAAATAAAAACATTTCGAAAGTAATTTTCCAAAAAAACAGGGAACTATCCATTTCATCTATTCAAGTTAATGTCTGCGTCGTTTATTTATTAGGAATATATATTGAAATTAACTAGGGATGACTTTTCAGTGACGCTTAAGAAAGGGAAAATGGAAATGACCTTGCTTAATCCTTCTATACCATTCCTTCATCTAGTTTCTTTCGAATTTTACATCAGAGTGTAGCAACTTCACGCAATTTTGATTTTTAATGGATTCCGGTTTATTTAGTCGTCATAAGGTCATTTTGGGCTACATGAGGCTATATAAGAACGTTCAATAGATTTGGTAGCCTTTATGAGAGGGATTTTCAGTGCAAACAAACCAGGCGAAAAGCTAAGTTTTTACTTCCACTATCCAAATGATCTGATGATACCATATTGGGGTATCCTTAAAATGTCGTTTACCTCCTCTTTTTTTAAGTTATCATAGTTTTCCTTCTGTCTTATTGCACCCATCGCAGTGTCACCACTTCAATTAAAGCCTTTTTTTTTACAGATAGCTTCTGTTCTTGTTTTGTTTTCACCTTCATCGGTATCTCCCGACTTACCTTTAGTATCATCTTCCCATGTCGAGGTCACCTTCCACTATAAAGTAGGGATGCGACATCGATAGCAAAACATCGATGTTTTGAAACATCGATGTTCAAAATTAAAACATCGATGTTGATAATACATCGACCCAAAAACATCGATGTTTTTAAAATTCAGTGTATTTAAACTTTTTCCCCCATTTTTTAAAACTGCTTTAGCAACTTGTGATGCTACATCGACAGCAAAACATCGATGTTGATAATACAACGCCCCCCAAACCATCGATGTTTTTAAAATTCAGTGTATTTAAACTTGTTTCCCCATTTCTTAAAATTGGTTTAGCACCTAGTGATGCGACATCGGCTCCAATACATCGATGTTTAGAAAACCTCGACATGAAAATCGCATCCCTACTTTTCAGACCCTTCATTCTTGGTCACTTTGGTCTAAAAGTATGTTCAATTTGCTGATTATAAAAATTATGCTACTTGGTTATTTTTAAAATTGTTATAACGGTACTTTTTTCATTTAAAAATAAAACATCGACAACGTAAAAACATCGACAAGTATAAACATCGATGTTACCAAAACATCAACCCCAATACATCGATGTTAAATACATCGATGTTTTTTTTAAAAACATCGATGTTTTGAAAACATCGACATCGATGTCGCAACCCTACTACAAAGTAGCACCTGAAAACCTTATTGTTCCTCGCGTTTACCACGTTGTGTTGCTCCAGTCCTACTTTAACTCTTACATTAACTCTTACCTACATTAACTCTTGTGCACCAGTGTATGTTCAACTTATTTAACCCCCTCAAAGTAGTTTCGGCGAGATGTCCATCATGATCTGACCAATACTGTCAATGATGAGATATATCTTCATCAACATACTGTCGATTTTTTGATGGTGACGAAATCAAGATCTGGTCAGTTTTCTTCTAATTACGAGATACCTCGTCCATTAATATTCCTTCAATTTTTCTAATGATGGGATATCTCGTTGAGTTAACCAACAAGAAGAATAACACAAAATTGGAAGACTCTGGTACATCGCTTCTAGGATTCACGCAAACCAAACGTTTCAATTAATTCCTAAAGTAGTTCTTTACAAATGATAGTGCTTAACGAAGTCCAAAATAATGCCCTTAGAGCTCTTATAATGTACCATTACCAGAGAACCGTTTTGTTTCGTCTGTAGTGGGGGGTGTAATGGTTAACTGGAGTGGCATATATATTTTGCTAAACTTTAGAATGCGGCATCCTTCATCATCCTAATTATCTCGACTTGACTTCCATCGGAAGCTTAAGTCATCCTTCCTTGTTAGTGGCAAAAGCACTCAACCTTCGAATAATAAATTATAGAATCTCGGTCAGGAAAATCCATCTCTTTCTTCTGGATGGAGAGGAATGTGAAAATTTTTCGGTGGTTCTGTTGTCAGCTTTTTTTTTGCACCTCTATCATATAACGTTTTGTTGAGTTTTACGCATTTTGATAGGTCAAGGCTGTCTGTTCTCGAAGATGCGTAATCTTATCTATTATAATACTTGGGTGTATAATTCTTTCAATCATGTTCCCTTCACCGTCAAAAACGTATAAGATGTGACCTAAAATGGTCAAGAGCTTTTGTTATCACCACTTCGACAGAGTTCTATTTGCATTGATTAAACAAGCTTTGAAAAATAAGCATTTTCGGCGCAATTTGCAAGTATTTATGCTCTTCTCTGCATGAGAAGCATTTTCTGTTAAGCTCTCATAATTCGAATGTGACGTTGCTTGGCTTCGAGAACACGGTTCAGCGCTCCGCCAATAGAAAATCCAAATAATGAATTA
This sequence comes from Metellina segmentata, assembly GCA_947359465.1. Taxonomy (NCBI): domain Eukaryota; kingdom Metazoa; phylum Arthropoda; class Arachnida; order Araneae; family Tetragnathidae; genus Metellina; species Metellina segmentata. Next base: position 27,392,637 of record OX375880.1, on the reverse strand, counting down.
TGAATTGATGCATGTTAGTTGATTGGTCAACACGAACTAGATTAAACGACTTGGGTCACCATAACGATACTACATTTTAAGGTAACTCCTATATGTAACATAAGATAGAATTTGAGTCACGGGAAATAATATCTCTTTAGTTTGGTTCTCTGGTTAGTTTATATTGAAAATTCTTCTCAAAAAAGAATTATTTTTGTTTCGAATATTCAAGGGCTGTTTTACTTAGGATTAGATACGTGCAGGTCCCTGAAGCAGAGTTCTTTGTTCATAAGCAGTCGTTTATAAAAATTTCACTAAATAACAATATATTCTATTTTGATTATAAGTAGCTTATATCTAGAAAATGGGATCGAACGAAACTTAAAATTCTCCGGAACGATTTCTAATAGCGAAAAAGATTGTGGTACAGCTACAGTCTACGTTTATGAGCGGTGGCAACGGCCTTGGCTATTTTTTTTGGCGCACTTCGAAAGTCGCCAAAGAAATAATTATTTAACATTCTTTTTCTTTTAACCATAAAGACAGATGGGTTGTCTTAATCTAACGTAACTCATCATTAACGTAACTAGAAGTGCCCCCAAAAAATTGCCAAGTTCGTTGCCACCGCTCATAGACGTAGAGTGTAGCTGTACCGGTACGACAGAAAAAGAGTTAGGAATTAATTTTTTTCTTGGCGTCTTTAGAAATGCGCCAAAAAAATCGCCAAAGCCGTTGCCATCGCTCATAAACGTAGAGTGTAGCTGTTCCAAGATTTCATCGACCCACTCAGAAGAACATAGCTATTTCACTTTTCAAAATTAGTAATGTTTTAATGAAGAGGCCAATGGTTGAAGTTCTCATATTCAGGCATTTAGGCTTTTCCATACACAGTCTGAACTCTCACCATCTGAGGTTTCTTACGCAATTAGTAGTCAACTCCCTGAGGTGTTACCATGCATATATCCGTCCAGCAATCTACAGTATTCCATTTATGAGTTCTTATTAGTATTTGACCAATAGAATTCTTCCTATTAATTAAATAGTTTATTTTTTTTCATTATGTGTGTTATGGTGAAAGGTAATTCAATACTACACTACTCAGTAATCTCTGTGGGTTTTAGTGATATAAGAGAATTGTTTTTACTTGTAGAGATTTTTAGGAAATCAAATTCGATGCAATACAGAATATAACTTGGACCAATTTCCGTTTTTGTTTTGCTAGTTCATAGAAAAAACTGACGGCTGGTGATCATTTATACGGAAATTGGGCTGATTGGGATTGAACTTTCTTCATTGTTTTTCGAGTTGTCAATTATAAAAACATTATTCTAAGTTTCTGGATCAAGTGTTGAGCGGGAATGCCTACGTTCACTTTATGTAGTAATATTGCCAAGTGGGAAAACAGTCATTCCATCTAAGTCATATGTTGATTGGCGACGTAAACAAGCTTTATAAAAATGACTAACAATACACTCCACTGGAACAACAGTTTTGCCCACTTTGCTAGAAACTGGCGTAGGTTCAATTCTTCCCCTGGTGTATTTCTCTCTACTGTGACAGAAAGACTTCCTTTCTATATGTTCATTACTGGATGTTGTCTGCATTGTGTGACGCCAGTTAGCCAAATATGGCTCTTGCGCTATTACACTCAAAACCAATCAATTGACCTTTATGTACAGTGTGGGTACAGCTACACTCTACGTTTATGAGTGATGGCAACGGCTTGGCGATTTTTTTTTGGCGCACTTTTAGTAGCGAGTTACGATAAATTAAGTCAACCCATCTTTCGTTGCTGTTGTTGTGGTTTTCATGGCAACCTCGGCAAACAGAAACTTTCAATTTTCATTTAGAATATTCTAGAAAGTTCTTCCAAAATCCGTTTAAATCGTTTGATTTCATTGATTCGTTTGAAATTTTTTCTTTCCTCCCATTGGTTATTTTGTTTTTAAAATATCCTTTTATTGCATTGGTCCTTTTAAATCGTTTTCTGTGATACCATTGGTCCATTTATTTGTATTTTGACAGTTGTGGAATTTTTATTTTGTTATAATAGTTTTTTCACGACACGATTAAGAGTTTTGATTTTTTGACCATTTTCGTTTTCATTATTTTTTTACGAGAGAATTCTGACGTTATAAGGTATTATTTCTTGCTTTTTTTTTCTTTTGTAAATCTTTTTCTTTTTTAACAAGCTTACTGTATTCAGTTTAATTGATAAGTTTCAGGGTATTCTTACCATTCGTAGCTTAGTTTCTCTGCTGGTTCACAAATGTGTTTTGATACGTGCTTAAGCTTACTACTTTTTGTGAAAGTTTTTTTTAAATATACTTTTTACAACGTTCTGAAATGTGCTTAAAAACTGTGTTGTAAAAAGAAAAAAAAAATTGTGACAGGAAAAGATTTAGAAAATAATTTTTTCCTTGGCGACTTAAGTAGTGCGCCAAAAAAATCGCCAAGGCCGTTGCCATCGCTCATAAACGTAGAGTGTAGCTGTTCCACAGTGTGTCCCATGGTAGTTATGAAGGCTGTTTCCTGAAGCTCATTTCAATGATTCAAGTTTAACAATTGTTACATGTTTAATATGATTATATGGCATGGTATGGCGAATATCCCTCCAATCGGGTTTTACGAGATATCTTGACCAACAAGATCAAACCATTTTTACTAATGACGAGATATCTCGTCATAAAAATATTGCCATTTTTGTAAGTAGGACGATATCAAGATCTGGGCTGTTTTATTCTAATGATGAGAGACGACAAGATCTTGATTTATCTTTTTCACATTGATCTACTTAGTTTTACAATAGCTGAGACAACCACTAAGAGTATTAAAAACACTAAGTACACTCTCATTAAAAAGTGTATTAGGCGATCATTATGCTACAGAGTGGTATTAGGATTCAGATGTATACACAAGTACGAAACATTAAGATACAACATTTTGAAAAGCTCGTAAGAAAAAATTAGAACATAGTCCTGCAGTTGTGTACAGTTTCAAAGGTTTCCTCCTGTTTTATCCGAACTAAATTTAAACTATTAATTAGAAATTCGAGAATAATTTATCCATTACTTGACGTTAAATTTACGTACAGCGATTTACACATAGACTTAATCTTAGTTTAAGGAAATTGAAAAATGATTGCGAAATAATATATTTATAGGAATAGTTCATTTCACAAAGTACATGGAGAGTTTTACCCGAAGTATTTTAGGGTAAGTACCAACGACACACAAAATGAACAAACTTTAAAAAGAAAAGGATAGCTAATTCTATACCATGGTTATATTAAAGAAATATAATTGAAAAATAAAAAAATTCCTTAGTGGATCGTTTTCAAGTGCATAATAATAAGTATAAAATCGAAACAATGTTTTTTCCTAATGTTAATTTCTAATAGCTCTCGTGTATCAAAATATAACTATAGCAGCAAAAGCAATCCAATCTTTACAAAGCATAGTTATGTCGCAGAACTCTATCCAACTTCAGTAATTTTTTTATGCTGAATGGAGAACTCCCATTGTACATTTTGTTCAAGAAAACAAAAGCAGAACTTTATGATTTTCGCTGAAAGGATTGCCACTAGGATATTTATGAGTTATTATCCAACCCACAGAGCAGAACCACCAAAACAGGTAGAAAAGTTTTAGATTTACGTACAACCCATTGCGGATATATCTCATGCCCTACTTCCATTTTATAAATTAAATCCGACACACTCCTGTATTGCTGAAATAGGGACCTTCATAAAAAGAACAAATACCTCCATTGGGATATCCATCAAGGATTGAGTGTGTGTATGTATAGGATAAAAAAGGAATATAGCTATATAAATAGGCATATAGATGTAGGCTGGAAGAATAAAAAACCCACCGCTGTATTGATCAGAAAGAATTTTCATTTATCTTAAAACAACAACTATGAGATGTGCCCTCCCCTCAAACAAAGCACGTAAAAAGGAGAGGTCGAAGAAAGAACTTTCGACGTCTTTGGTATTCCGCGCTCTGCGTTATCGATTCGTTTCAATTTCACGATTTCCGAAAGAGAATTCTGTGTCACACAGCTTGGAGAGTGTTTGTCTCCCGACGTAGGGAATTAGATACCGCGAGGGATAAAAAAAAAAAAAAAGGGATTTTTTCTACTCTTTTTTTTTCTCCCCCTTTGTTTGCTGCTGGGTGAGTAATCGAAGTGTTAAAGGCTTACATTTCGTGTCTCACTGGAAGTTTTTATCTTCGTTTAGCACATGTCATGTGCTATATGAGAACTTTGGGGGAGAACTGTATTTTGTTTTCTTTCTGTGGAAAAATAGTTTGGATGAAGCTTTTCAGAAAACGTTGACGCGACGGACTAAGCTTAGATGGAGAAAAGAATTGTTTCACTTATAATGCTTTTCCCCCTTTTCATTCCTGTCTGAGGATGGTCTTTTGATAGTTCTAAGATTCTGAATTGTATAGACTTAAAATCATTTTTAAACCAGATTTTTTTTGTTATTTTCTATAGAATTCCAAGAATCTGATTTCGTTCGATATAAATCGAAACCTTTCTTAGAATAGGTATCTGTAAACAAAAGGGGAAAATATTCATACGAGAAAACAAACTTTTTGTAAAATCTCTAATAACCACAAGAAAATATATTTTTCAACTTAAATATATTCGATTGCGTTGTACTAAAATTTGAAGCTTTGGGAATGTTTAGAATTTCTTTTTATTTTCTTGTATTGGCTTCTTATTTATGCATCCACCTTATTTAAGAACTTTACTAAGAATCTCCACTTGTAATGGATAGAGCATAACCCGCTCTAACCATTCACAAAATTTTAATTTAGAAGTTAAAACATAAAATTTGCATACATGTACAGACACAAACACTAAAAATACATCTTGTGGGGAGGGGGTAAAGGTTACAGGATGTATTTTTGATCACAGTAGTCGTGAAACTATTTTAGTTCTCACTTTTAGTTTAGCAACAGTTCAGAGGTTTATTGCTCCCCACGTAGCTCACTCGTCACACACTTTATTAAGAAAAATTGTACAAAAATTTATTTTTTAATCATTTTAAGACACTTATTAATATGAATCCGATAATTTAGAGATTCTTTTATATTTTTATTAAAGCCTCTACAGCACGTTTAATTTGTTCTGCAAATTTTATAAATTAAGAATTTTGTAAAATCTGAATACATTTATTAAAAAATGTTTTTAAAATGGTTATCTTTATGCACAATTTTATGTATATTATTGCATATACTATATTGTATACTGTATGTTTGTATTTTGTATATTATTTTTTAGAACACTAGGGGGCTCCGCCCCCTGCTCGCTTACGCTCGCCAACCCCCGGGGATTGCTGCGCAATCCCATTTGGTTTGCTTCGCAAACCAACACTCCTTTCACAAATGTCATTTGGTTTGCTTCGCAAACCAACATTCCTTTCACAGAGTGAAACTATCTGAATAATTCGTATTATGCTGATTTCACTTTCCGGTACATGACGTCACAGCGAGGGCTCAATCCCGCTTGGTTTGCTTTCTCAAACCAATACTTCTTTCGCAATTGATTTCACTTTTTTTTGCTTTAACACTTAATGCACCCTAAACTAATAGCCGCATCAGTAAAAAATCTTCTGTATCTTGTTCCCTGTACAATTTTAAGTAAACAGTGTTAATATCAAAACTTTACGATTGTACTTTGTCGGTAAACTGTCTTGAGAACAGAGGGAAAAAAGCGAGCCTTTTTCCTCGCCAAATAAAAAGAAATCGTTTTTATGGCAATTGTTGCTACGATAAATTTGATATCTGGCAAACCCGATAGTAGGAAATGCAACCCACTGCTGTTTGCGGAACCAGCTATGCGAACTGAAAAATACGAAATTTGTGTCACCAACTTTTGATTGCATCGAATTTATTTATGAACCAATTTTAAAAATAATTGTACCGTAAGAAAGAGTACATTGTGAGGTATACTGCGATATTTTTAAAATTAAAAACTAACAGTAATACTATATAGATATGACCATTTTAGTTTTGTATCGGAAGTTACGATCTGAAAGTTCCGAAAATTGTATGACCTACTTTTAATTGCATCGATTTTGTTTATTAACCAATTTGAAAAATAATTGTACCATAAGAAAGAGTGTAATGTAGTGTATTCAGTGATGTTCTCAAATTTAAAAAATAATGGTTTTTGCCGTAGACATAACGGTTTTAACAAAACGTAGCGAAAATATCCGAAGATTCCGAATTTTGTATCACGAACTTTTGATCGCATCCAATTTAATTATTAACCGATTTCAAAAATAATAGTACCGTAAGAAAGAGTATATTCTGAGGTATACTGCGATATTTTAAAAATTAAAAACTAATAGTAATTAGATATAGATACGGCAGTTTTAAAAAAAAGTAACAAAAATGTCCCGATTTTTCCCGAATTTCAAAAAAATATTATCAAGAACCACATTTAAATTTCAAAAAAAACTCGACGAGCTGCAAAAATTTACGTTGAGAGGTACTCTTAAAAAAAAACTCACGACTAAAGACTGAAATTTTGAATGTGTTTTGCTCACTCGCGGAAGAAATTTCACTTCTTCAACTTTAACACTTAATAAAACCTAAACTAATAGCCCCATCGGAAAAAAATCTTAATAATTATCCAGGGAATACGATGAAGAACAAAGCATGTTAATTTCATATTTTTCCGATCAGTACTTTCTCGGGAAACCGTCTAAGAATGGAGCTAAACAACAAAAATTTCAATTCTTCGGCGGCGGCGGCGGTAACTTTTTTTTAATATAGAGAGATATATAATTTATAATAATATATACTTTACAAAAAACTTCGGAAATTAATTTCAAAAATTTATAGAGGTTCATTTTAGAAAAATGTAGAATAATCAGTTCACATAAGAGGCCTTTTCACATATGCATCTACAATTAATTGATAAATTCCCAATCTAATATTACCTGTATCCTTTACCGACAGTGTTAAGAGAAAAATGACCATTGTTCTTTAGGAGATCCATTTCAGACATAATATACATAGTTTTGATAAAAATAATCAACTCCCTTCAAACACTATTACTATGATCTTATTTCTTACTAAACTAATGGAATTTAGTTTTAATGGAAAGTACGATTTGAGGTGATAAGTATCGGTTTTACAAGTAGGTAGGTAGTTGAAGAAACGTCACACTGGAGAAACATCACGAACTATCGGTGATGGTCCTGGATTAGTCCCGAAAAGAAAGATCAGAGGACCAAACCTCGTAATTTTCAACCATGGTCAGATGACGTCAACGAATGAGTTGGCACCTCCCCCCCCCCTCCAAGCGTCTACACTACCCTAACATTTTAATTAACGTCGTACTGGACAACACAACGGGCTATTGACGACGGTCCGAGATCAATCCCTAAGGAAAAAAATCGTGGACAGCACCATGTCATTTTGAACCACGGTCGGATGCCGAGGCAATACCTGAGCCGGCACCCCACTCTGAAAACTTCCACACCAAAACAACGTGAGGACATTCGGCCACGATAGATTTGAGGTGCACCAACCGTCTCTTCACCCTAGACTTACAAACATCCATGTACTGACCCAGATTCGAACCAGGAACCTTCTAGAGGCTTACACCGTAACCATCAGTCAGGTTGCGAAAATCAGAGGGAATAAGACTTAGAGAAAAAATCTGAGAGTGAAATTTCTCAAACTGCTCACCCGGAAACCAAGCACAGCAACTGAAGCGCTTGTTCACGCGATATTACACAAGTGAATATTCTTTAATATGAATAGTTTGATTTATGAATAATTTGAAAATATATATGGATATTTGATATGTGAATAGTTTGATTTTGATGACTGAAAAGTCATGTTTTGAAAATTTCTGCTCCATCTTAGTATCCTTTTCGGAACCAAAGTTGTTATTTATTCTTTCTATCAAAACACTGTATATGGCACCTTTATTGGCCAAAAAGTCCATTTCCATTTTTATTCGTTTTCTAGAAACTAGCATATAACAACTTATCCTTCTCCAAACTCCTCTTTTTTATTCATTTATTCGTTGTATGGAAACACTGGCACATAACATCCCTATTTGGCCCCAAAGTCCTTCATTTACTTATTTGTTGTCTGAAAGTACTAGAAAAAGCACCTTATTTGGCCAAAGAGTCCAACTTTTCATTTATTTATTTATTCGTTCCATGAAAACACTGCATGTTGCACCTTTGTTGGCCAAAAAAAAACCATTTTCATTTTTTATTCGTTTTTTAGAAACTATCATATAACAACTTATTTGTCTCCAAAATCCGCGTTTTCATTTATATATTCGTTCTCTGGAAACACTGGCATATAATACCCCTATATGGCCCCAAAGTCCTTCTTCATTTACTTATTTGTTCTCTGAAAACACTAGAAATAACACCTTATTTGACCATCTTTAATTTATTATTTATTCGTTCTTTGACAACGCTGGCATATAAAATTTCCTTGCCCAAACCTATCGAACATAAGCAAACCACATGCTACAAAATGAATAGAAATGAACAAGTCGAAAACATAATTACTCTCAACCAATGCGCATCCAGCGATTACTAATTATTCTTCAAATTCCTATTCTCTATATTCTGGCCACTAATGACATTTTCACCTATCCGATTCTGATAACCTAGAACTCAGAATGGCGAACGTAATGCAATACCTAATGGGAGACATTACAGTAGCTGTGCAGTCTTTTATTGGGAATAGTAAGCGTTAAAGAGATGAAAACGACTGGGCTCTGGAATATACATATCTATCGTATATTTATTTCCCTTTGAAGTTTTCCCTTTGGAAGAGATCTGAAGGGAATTTCCAACCGATATACAGAATTAAATCAAGCTAGGTGCTAAGTAACGCTGAATATGCATCCTTGCCATGTAGGATTCATGTAGGTTTGGTACACGTAGTGAGGGGAAGAAGTGTTCATTGAGTGAGAGAATGGAGGAACTTCCTAATTTTATGTCACGGAAGGTCAGAACGTGATGCAGTTTATTTAGTTTCGCTAATTGCTTTATTAAGCGTTCGGAGGATGAAAAGTTTGGCTTACGATGAGTTTTAATGATGAGAGTAATGCGCGCTGAGTTCAGATTCGAAATTGGAGGTAACACAGAAGACATAGACGTTATTTATAGAGATGGGAGTAATTCAAACTCGATTGTTTCCCGTTATATATAAATGCGTAAAAGTCACCAAAGTATTCGAATACCATAGTAATCGGATTCCAAAGTATTCATCCAGGCAAAATAATTCAATGTTTCCATCCTAAGCATATAAAAGTACTCGTGTACTCTCGATACTTATAATTATCCGCTGAACTCAGTTATTTCTAGATATATTCGAATACAGTGGCATTCATCAAAAGTTTCAGAGTACTACTGTACTCGGATACCAAAGTATTAATCCTATACATTCGAATAACTTAATATTCTTCCAAAGTATTCATCCTAGACATTCGAATACCAAAATATTCTTTCTAAGTGTTCATCCAAACAATTCCTATAAAAGTAGTAGTGTTTCATTATATACGTATCCATACTGGTCGAGTGTCAAAAATTATAGAATACATAACAATGCAACGATCTTCTGGTTTCCTCTAGAAGTGGATTTGAACTTTGATTCATTATGTCATAATTGTAGTGCACTAACCACAATGCTGATAAAAATCCGAAAAAAGTACTATTTTTATAATTTATAATTTTATGTCTACCTATCGATTAATCATTTTTTCTGTATATGTATTCGAATAATAATTCCATACTTAAAAGTATTCGAATACGAAGTATTCGATTCTTAAAAGTACACGATTCATCTCTAGATATTTCCTTCGTGATAATGGTTTCCTTTCCATTCGTAATGATTAGAAAAAGTTAAAGTAACATCTTGTGTGTGTAGTTGATACTAACTCCTTTTGTAATAGCTCCGTGCTGGACCAAATCCAATAAATCACTTGTCTTCATAACAGTCGGTAAACGTTTTATAGTACGTGTATGTTTTTATGGTGATGAATTAGATATGGTAAATGCGATGCGATGATATTTTGAGAAAAGGAAATGCGATGTAGTAACAAACACAACTTTATTGAAAGCGACCGGCGAAATGCTACACAGACTACGTCCATTCTGCGAGTGTAATAAGTTACAAGAACAGTTGTTCTTGCATTCTAGTTGCTACTTATTCTAGTAAATGAATATCGATTAGATGAGAATGCATGAAATCTGATACGATTAAGAACATGAAATCTGATACGATTAAGAACATGAAATCTGATACGATTAAGAACAGGAAATATTGGGTACGATTACAGAAAAAAACATAAATTAAATACAATTATTTTACAATTTGGAATGAGGTGATAACACATGTCCATTACTAGACATTACCTGCATTGCGTTGACTAATTAGGCTATTGCGACCCAGCTAATCATCTAAATATTCATTACATTTGTTGTTATTGTTGCTTCTTATCCTCTTGATTAAGGTGAAACCTAGACCAAGTCCAAATGATCATGTTTTTCCAAGTCGTAGAGCGACCAACTCCTGTTCATTCGAAAGCTGCCTCACGGAGACACCGATGCAGTCGATAATATAAGGAGTTACTGAAGTTGCAAAACAACAAGATCTATCGAAGGCCATGTATCTTGTGTGCTTCTAAGTCTTTCCAGAAATACATTTTTTGGATTTCATACAAGATCGAGAGGATCTAAACGGAAACAAGAAAGCAAATGATCATGGGAGGCCTGTGCACTTAGTACAGACTGGGAAATTAGTTTGTTCATTTCTTTTTAAAAGAGTTTTGGCAGCATTGTGAAGTCTTGAGAAACGCGTTACAATGTCTTCAGAACCATAGATCTATGGGGGAAAAACATAGAAAATACAATGGAAACCAATAGTCAACAGTTGACTAGTCCATGCTGCATTGGAAGAACACTTCTATTTTCATATTTGTTTCTTCTCCATTGGTGTGGTGCAGAATTACGAGGCGTAGTCAAAAGATCATTCCCTTCTGGATTGATCCCGAACCGTCGTTAATAGATTGTTGCTCCAGTGTGACGTTAATTAACTACCTTTATACAACTAGAATACCTCTATTTCGTTGAAGCCGGAAATTTGGTTATTTAATGTAGGGTTATTGTGATATTGTTTTTGTTGTCCATGGATAAAACACTTCAAATAGGGCCATGCACGGTCCACACAATCTCGGCTATTTTAAGACAATTGTCCGGGTACAGGTCCTCCAAGGGAGAGTCACTAATTTGTTGAATGCTCGCCAAGATGGCCGTGCAAGAGAGGACGTGTTCGGGACTTAATTCTGTATCACAGTTTTTACAGCTGGGATATGTTCTTGTTCCATCCGTCTGAATTTTCATTCCCCTAAGGTGTCCAGTTCTCAGTCTTACTATGGTTTTGGCAAGTCATCTGCTTGTAGTTAGTTCACATATCTGATGTTTCAACTTGATGGTCTTGTCCTTGAATTTTGATTTTGCCACTGCATTTATGTCATTAAGGGTGACGAGGGGAAATTTATCTTCATTGAGGTCTCTCGCTTCCTTTGCCACTACATCGGCTGTCTCATTCCCTTCTATACCGACGTGTGCAGGTATCCATTGTAGAATACATTGTTTGTCTATATCATGGAGTTTGTCCAAGACTCTGTGAATGTTGTGATGTTCAATGTAAAATGTTATTGAGCTATCCAGGCCTTGTTTTTCTGCCTCGTCATGCGTTTTTTTTTTCGGTGGGGGGGGGTCACTATTCGGAATGGGCGAAGTATGTCAGGATATTTTTCTAGAAAGATTTTCTCCATTTTTAGCTAAAGATCTCAGGCATGTAGCAAGGTTAGACATTCTACCTTCGAGCGCCAAAGATCTTCAGACCTAGGAAACTTCCTTTATCCTTGTATTACAAGGGGGAATGTCTCAAACGGTTTTATCTAGGTTGCGAAGTGGGCACCTTAAAAATATGAAGTTCCTGAATGGACGGAAAATCTTTACTAGTTTGTCATGAGTGTAGGTGGGGGGGGGGCACGACTCTAGTAGTCACATTCTTTCGTGCCTTAGAATGAACCCTTTAGACTTACTCCGGAATCCAGACGACATAATATTTCCTTGAGGACGTATGATTTAGACTTGGTCAACCAGACGGTTAGATCAGGAGGAATAAAAAGCAACAACAGAAGTTTATAGTAAGAAGGTTTTTGGGTTGTCTTCTTTTGTTGTATTTTATAATTATTTTTCCATGTGGTAAAAAGTGTCCGTTCTTTAATTTTGTAATATTTTGTACATTTTCAGCTACCATATACTAAGAAGTGAATACAGCCGATAGTAATTGTTATCCCTTCCAGTCCTTGAACGCACTATAAAATAAGGGTGATGAAAGAAAACCGAATGAATTTGTATTATTACAAGTCTTAGTTCAAGAGAAAATTCCTTGGGACGTTAGAATATATGGTGACCTCGGAGTGTCATATGATCCAACTTGTTCGCTATGTCGTTCTTTCTGACATCAGCATAAACAGCAATACATTGAAAATAATATGAGTATAATTGTTCTTTGGTATTTCTTAAGAATTTCAATGCCTGCATTGCCTGGTTAGAGAGGTTGGACATAGTTTTTATTGAAGGAATAACAGAAAAAAGAAATATTTAACTGCAGTAAATAACAATTTTTTAAAAAGTGCCCAAATTTAGATTTAGATATTCAGAATTTTATGTCTAGATAAAATATCCAGACAGAGAGAGACCGAAGATATACAGAACAAAAATGGTTAAATTAAAAAAAAATCAATGGGCTTGAAACCGGGATCATTATAATTAAAAGAGGTTAGAAATCAGAATAGAAAATACAAGCATAATTCTATATAAAATGGCAAACATTCAGAAAAACAACACAAATTCATATTAGTTCAGTGCTCTTCGGTTTGGAAGCTGTTCTACACGCAAAAATAACTTTACTTTAAATTTTTATTGTGTTTGTGTACAAAATTGACTGGGTACATACAGTTTTGTAAATTTGACCTTTAAAACCTTTTTTAAAAGTATTATTTCAAAAAAATGGAATTGGTTTTCAGCCTGATGTGTGCTTTACTATTGTGATCAGTAATTATTTTCCATTAAATTTGAGCTTTTAAAGAAATGTCTTCGCGATGTATATTCAATTTTGGAAGTTACTGCATATCTGAAAATGTGTTTTCAGATATTCGTGTTATCAAAAAATTAATACTTTTATAAAAGTTCAATTATCTGATGGATTTATCTTAAGACATACAACATTTTCTAAAATCAAATTTTTTATTGGATAAACGTGTCTTCTGGAAAAATATAAATTAATTTCCATGTAAAACATTTCATGAATAATTTTAAAACTAATGAAATTACTTTTCAAATAACTAACACAAACACTTTCGATGTCTTCTTACTAAGAATACTAAATTTGTCTGCGCTAAATATAGATTAAATACAAAACTATATTCAAAAGGAAGTTGGGTAAAACTAGAGTTAGAATTTTTGATGTCACTCTAAATCAAAATACGATAGAATTTGCGAAACAAATTTAATGAAATTTTCACTTAAAACAATCTCAAGCTCAGAGATCAGAAGATTGCGTAGGAGGATTTTGTTTACAACCTCCTTTGCCCTAGATAAAGAAATCTAATCATGTTACAGTGCTCCAGCAGCGTAGAGTCTACATCCAAGTGCAAATAAAGAATTATTTATGGGATTCATTTCCAAAGACATTAAGATATCCAAATCAATATTTAAAAAAAGCAGAGCGCTGCATAAATCAATTACCCAAATCGAAAAAAAGAACTTCAAAGCAACAGACGATCCCAATTTGTACAAAAAAAATTAGCTCAAAGAGTCCGGCTCGTTGCCAAACACTCCTTCTTAAAAATGCACGAGAATTTCCAAGTTCGCTTCGTGAGAAAACATTTATTGATTCTGCTCTGTTTTCTGTGGAGAAAATACGATTGAGATCTCGTGACTCCGACAATTACATTTCTACTCGGAGCCCAGAGGCAGATGTGTGTATGCACCGAGTCAAATGTAGATGTGGGACGTTTATTTAAAACTCTTTACATTTCTTTATTTGCGTCGTAGTTGAATGTAGTTTTCCTAGTTGCTGGGTGTAACTGTCGAGTTACGTCAAGTTTCTTGGAATCTGTAGTCAGTACAGAAATAGAAGTACGTGAGTGGGCGGTGTCTTTTTTTGCGCTCTTTTATTACGTTCATTGAAGCTGTTGTAGCTAAAAAGGGGGTTGGTTGTTGAAAGAGGAACAAAAGTTATGCTCTTTCCCACTGGAAGTGATGTAATATGCACTCGTATTCATTTAATATTGATCGCGCAATGGACGTACGGACTTATGGACTTTGATCGTCTCTTATTGTATTCAAATATTTTGTCGAAAAATGATCTGTCAAATTTATTTTTACTTCATAGTAGGTATATTGAATTTTAATTTTTAATTCTAAAATTTGGCTTGTTGGTTCGTAAAAACGACGGAAGACAATTTCTATGGCACAACACTTTTATTTAACATAACATAACTACACACACACGAATAATACACTACGACATACAAGAAACGAAACACACGATACTACATCCTCAAAGACAGGTCGGACAACTCAGACTGCCAAAAAAAAAAAAAACGTCGATGATTTTCAGTTGCGCGTTTTGTCAGCTAAAATATAACCGCGAGATTTCTCTGTGTTAACTCAAATACACAAACCCTGGACGTGTTTTCTTTTACGTGTTCATTTATTGCCGAAAAACTAACTTTAGATTTTAAAATTGGGGCTTGGAGGGGCATTTTTAGGACGACCTGTGATTCCCTGTTTCCGCTTGATTTCCCCGTGTTAACTCATACACAAACCCTGTAGAACGTGTTTTCTTGTCCATGTCCATTTATTGCAGTGCTTCATCACGTTCCCTCTTCGTCATTAAGTTAGTTCATTGAAAAATGTGGGGGTGGTCATAATGTTTTGGCTCGTCAGTGTATATCAGTTTGGAATATGAAACATCAAATAAAGAATTACTGAGGGGTTATAAACCTAAAATGGATTAAAGCCCACGCAGGCCATGAGGGCAAGGAGTGGGCGGATGCTCTGGTAAAAGAAGCGATAGAGGAACAGTACATGGAGAAGGCAGAACAAATGGACAAGGAATACATCCGGAAACAAATTAACAAAGAAGCAGAAGGGATGTGGCAAGGGCGATGGGACTACTCAGAGAAGGGAAGAGTAGTCCACACAGAATACAAGGACATGTCACAGATGATACATCTAGGATCTTTTGAGATCAATCAATTTATCACTGGTCACGACGTATTTGGACAGCAAAAGAAAAGTTTATTCAATAATGAAGACCAATGCGAATGTGGAGAAGGAATTCAAAGTGTTGACCACGTAATTTATGACTGCAAACTGTCGGAAAACATAAGACCTATTTCCCCGTGACCACAAAAAAATAGAAAGAAAACTACTTTGGACAAGTAAAGAGTCAAGACAAGGCCTTAAGATAATAGGCAATCGACTTCTTGAAATAAGACTAGAAGATCTATCATAGCCCATCCCATGGTAGTAAGTGTAATTGTATTGTAATATTGAGAAACATGGGCGGCAACGCATGTGCTGTGCGGGGTTGCTCACAACCCAAAACTACACCGTATGCCTTAAGGCGAGACGGTTTTGATAAATTAAATATCAGTTCGGAATACCTATTGGTCAAGTCCAAAATACATACAGGAAGCAACTTTCTACCACAAAAACATTACCACTACCTACATTTAGCTTGAGAGAAAAACCTCTCATACATAAATGAAAAAGGCGTCGATTTTAGCTGTCAGTAGAGAGCTGAGCTACATCGACTAAACATGCATTGCACCTTTCACATAACTATGTTTCTACAATACATGTATGAAACTATGTTTCTAAAATACATAAATATTGTTTAAATGCATGAAAAATAAAAATTAAGGAATTTGAAAGCAAGGGAGATTATAAATCAAAGCGTCAAATACTTGGTGCTGTTATGCGCAATAATAATATTAATAATAAGCTGCCCTGTTATTATTAGAGATTAAAATAAATAAGAAAACCAGACACTTATAAATAGTCAAGAAAGTAAAAAAAAGCAGTCTAGAGACGGAGCTGTATAAAGAAAAAAAATTAATTTTCGTTATCTAAATCCTCAATTATTTAAATAAAATCTACTTAGTTGAATGTTGATGTAACTTTTAAAGACATGTATTCCTGAAAATTATATCAATACTACCTAAAACCTCGCTTTTCGGGTGGTAAAGCAAAAAAATAAATTTAAAAAAAAAAAAAAAAAAAAAAAAAAAACAGCCGCAGTAACCCACAAATGACCCAAACTAATATTTCCAGTGTTTCAACGAATTTGATTTCCTGTGTAAACAACGAACCTGACGTTATAACTTAAAATTAGAAGGTAAAAAAATTCTGGTTATTCTAACCACCACTTAAATTTATTGATAGAATCTTTGCTCAGATGAAAAAAATGTTATGTCACTTTTCCCAAAAAATTGAGTAAGTCCTATCCTGGAGTCTAATTTGTTAATGTTTAGAAGGTGGCAAAATGTCCTAAGCAATTTTATTTCAGTTTATAAGAAAACAAAGGTGAGAAAATTGTAATAAATTAAAAACCTCAGAACCACATGTTGAATCTTGAATCTTAAAATTGCTGTCACGAAAAATTAAAAAATAGTGACTTAAAATATTTTGCCACCTGAGCACAGATATATTGCGTGTGATTTTTTGGAAAACGTTCAATCGCAAAACACCTGACTATATTCATTAATTTAAAGAATCCTGCTCTTAAAACTATTCGTTTATACTATACCAAAATGAATATAACTCAGCGCGACACACACACACACAAGTACCTCAAAAATATAAAGAAATATAAAATATATTTGATTTCACATCTGAATACATTCCCATGTTACAAAATATCTTTACTCCCGGCTGAGAATTCCAAATGAATTTTTAAACGTGATGTAAATTCAGTAATTCGAGAAAGAGAGAACCGATGCGAAGTTATGAAAATTGAATGTGCAATATCTCGTAAAACAAGAGTGACGTCATATTATTTTAATATTGTGTAATTGCCCGAAAGAGGTAATTAAAAAGAACGCGAGCTTAGCATTCGCCGAAAGTTTTCTTTTCATTAGCGAACGAGAAAAATTCGCCGAGTCTCGGGGAAACGAGATTACCCCGAGATGAAAAAAAACAAATTAATTAATTTCGTTAGAAGGAACTCAGACAGGGATTCATTAAAAACGACAATAGACGGGTATTCGAATGCAAACTGCAAACGAGTTATTCAATTTCGGAATTCGAAATGAGAGCAAGACACTAAGACAACTACTTGAGCTATTACATTACTTCAAACTGGATTTCATAGATCATAATTACTGTTGTTCTTTTTATCGAAATGTTTTTTATAGTTCTTTCGCACACATATTTATTCGCAACTGATTAATGTTCCAACTTTCTTTTGGAAATCTTTTCTTTAATGGATTAATATTTCTAAGAATATTTGGCTTGAGTATTTCCCCAGTGCCAATGTTAAAAATATAATTATTTTGTACGGATCTTTTTCCCATTTAAGGTTTTTTACAATGCTTTTTCTACTCTAATTTCCCTTGTGAATTTTTAAAACTTCCATGAATCTTATTTGAAGTAATGACAAAAAATATTCGATGCAAATTTCGTAAAACTTTTAAATTGGGTACTTATAAATATTTTTAACTACACTTGGGATAAGCGTAAATTTTTAATGATTGCTATACTTTTTTAAATTACGGCGGGCACTCGATTGCTAATCATAGGCCACTGCAAGGCCGGGAAGCGATGGTCATTTGTGAAGGGGCACCCAATGGGCGACCATCACTACCCCTAACTAAGGACAGCACATTTACATCCATGCCCTGACCCCGGATTCGAACAAGAAACCTTCCGATCCAGAGGCCAACACCTTAACCTCTAGACCGGTTGGTCGGCTTGATTGCTATACTATAAATAAAAAAAGCTAATAAATATAATTCTGAAGGGTTTATACGTATAAGAGTATAGAACTTTTATTTTTGCTTAACCCTAAAAAATGTTAATTAATTAATTAATTATACGAAGACTGATAAAATCAGCTTTTTAAAATTTCAAAACGAATGAAATGAAATTTTATTTTTAAAATGATTGATTTTTTGTTAAACATGTTTTTTATTGAACAATTACCTTTAAGTTTTTTTCAAGATAATTTGTAACCATAGTTGCTGTGTGGTGTTTCGAAAAATATGCTAAATTGAGGTTAAATACTTATTCATAACACAAACGTTGCTATGATAAAAAATAATAAAACACATAGAATATAAATGCAACACGTCAGTAAACGATATGGTAATTATCCAACAAATAGTTCACGAAACTTCAAATCATAGAATAATTTATATTAAAAGATCCTTCTTCATTGGCTCGAGAAACCAGTATGGTGATTTAACATTCTCGTTGATTCTGCCTCCTTTTTACGTAGAAGAACCTAACGCGTGAAAGACTTTTATATTTAATAAAATAAAAGTTTGCTCACCAAACCTTTTTTGCCTCTTCTTTTCACATTTTCCTCTATTGATAAATCCAAAGTGCAAATATGTTTTGCAAATACGGAACCTTTTAGTGCTCGAGTACACAAATTTTTGGGTGTGGATGATAAAAGTGGTAATGAATTTTTCATAGTAAAAAACTGTTGGATTCAGTGCACAAGCAAAAGAGCTTTAATCAACCAAACGCTTGGACAAATTCAAAATCTAAATTAAATTTGCATCAATACATGAATATATCGTTAGATTAGTGTCAAAGTAATGCTTATATTCCTTAATACAAGTTTTTCTTAACCCTCTAAGGGGTTCACACACTTATTTCCACCTTAAAACGTGCAGTCTACCTTGCATGAAAATTCCAACTTCTTTTGACCTATTGTCCAATGTAATGTATTCTTTAGGATTCTTTCCAAAGGATTTTATTCTTAGGGCAGAAGCAATAGGATCTTTCCAACGAAATGTATTCTACAAAACGGGTCAATAGAATAGCTTCAAAGGATTCTGTTCTGCAGAATGGGTTGATAAAATAGTTCCAAAGGATTCTACTCCAAGGAAAGAGCGAATAGAATCATTCCAATGAGGTTATTTTCTTTGGAAAAAACAATAAAAGTTTCTTAAGGCTGGAAGAATCCAAGGGATTCTTTAGAAAGTGGTTAGTAATTTTGTTATGGAATAAAATAAACATTATACTACTCGCTAATATCGCGCCGCTCAAGAGGTTAATGCAAAGGTTTCTTAACCAACCAGGTGGTTGTCTCAATAGTGGATAAACAGTAATTAACAAAACTGATGAGATCTTAATAAAAGAACTATCTCGTGAAAATTAAAAAAAAATTACCAGATATTTATCTCTGTTACGAGACTCTCCTTGAATCAAATTATTCAATCTTCTGTACAAAATACACTTCATTTAATCTGACTCCATACATAGAAATATTTTCACCGCTGCCTTATAAAACATTCTTTTTTTGGAATGAACGCGGAGATCAGAAGCTGTGCGATCTCTCTCATACTGTTGCCATTCTTATCAAACGAAATTACACGAATATATAATAGTAACTAGTGTACAAACGATTACACGAAAATGTAAAAGCAATAAGTGTGCAAACGATAATACGAAAATATAACAGCAACTAATGTGCAAACGATAATTCTAACTACTTTTAACAATCTGATCATCATAAAAAAAAATCGGCCATATCTTAATGACAATATAGTAAATATCAAAATTAGTTAAATCTAGATGGACGAGAAACTTCATCGAAACCACTTTAAGGGGGTCCGGGACACAAAAATCGTCCAATTTCCGAATTTTTTTTATTATTTTAAGAAATTCTCTGTGTTTTCTGCTAAAAATGACGTCTAAATCATGTTTCTATCTTAATTAGAACTAGAGATATAATAATTTTTGTGGTGCGTTGTTTTGAAAATCTAACACTCTTGACAGTTGTTGTCATGGCAACAACATCTGTCCTTAAAATTTTAAATGCGTTTTTCTCCATGATACATTTTTTCAAGACTTCCTGTATTCAAATTGCTATAAGTCGAAAACTGATAAAGTTTAATTGTTGAAATTTGGAATATATCTTTTTCAAACAGTATACTTTAATTCTGATTTAGCAAATTTAAAACAAATATTTACTTTTAAAAATATGACTTTTTAAAAAAAAAGTACATTAAAATTTTCAAACATTTTCATTCAAATATTTTTTATTAAATTAATCTATATAAATAAGAATGGAGTGTTTGTTTGTACATTCAATATTTTCGACCCATTTCAAGTTTTCTATCCGTTTTCGACCCTTCTGATGCCGAATCCGCCTTTATCTCGTTTGGTGTCTGTCTGTCTGTCTGTATGTTGTGCCCTATACACGTCCACGCGGTTTAAGATATTTTCATGGAAATTTGCATACAGTGAGTACTTATCTTCATTTAGTGAGTGGCATTGTTTTCGAAAGTCTGTCTGTCCGTCTTTCTGTTCTATGCTCGATTTTGTGTTTGTGTGTTTGTGTAGACATCACATGAATTGTATTCCAGATATTTGATTACAATGTGTTTTATTTTATACATTATTTATTAGTTTAGTGAATGCAATATTAAACATTTTTTTATTGTTATATTTAGAAGAGTTTCAAGCTACAACACCTGAGTAAGTATACTTAAATCAGCCACTATTTGATAGTTTTCGAAAAATTGGAATGTAGTTTGAGTATTACGATTACTTTCATTTGCTTTACCAGTAATGCTGAAAACCAATTATTTTTCAAAAAAAATTTTATGGTGAAATTTTAGCTCTGATATTTTATTTATTTCGAGTCTTATTTTTATTCTTTGTGCAATGAAAACGATTTCCGAATATTTGGGACAGACGATATTTTTCAACGATACGAGAATGAACAAGATCGCGCGAGCAGTGATATTTATTCTTGTTCTTTCGCTCTGAATTAATTTCACATTTCTAAATTTTGTGCACTTTTAGTTGTAAGTTGTGGCAACTGTGCGAGATCAAGAGATAAAAATGAATCACAAATTAATATCTTTAGAACAATTTTTTCCGACATCTTTTATTTTGTTCTATTTCACTGTTTTCTGTTTTAAATATTTATTATTTTAATAAATGTGTTTTCCTTCTCATCACACGCAACAGCACCACAAAGTATTAGACTTAAAAATGTTAGGTAAGTCAGTATAAATTTTCAGTAAATTTTAAGTGTAGTTGTGATATTATTGAAAGAGTAATGCCGTTATTTAAAGAATAATGCCGTTATTGAAAGAATAATAATGTTTAAAAATCCGAAGTAGAACTTTTTCCAACATTAAAAAATTCATTGTAATAATGACAGGAAAAGATTGCAAAATTTCATAATGTCGCATACCGGAGGCAAAAGTGCCACAAGTAAAAAAAAAATATTGTTTTGTTGACTATGAGTGCGAGAGCACTCGTCATAAATCGTAATTTCAATTAATTGAGTTGAACATGAAAAGAACTTAAGAAAGGGAATTCCAAATCTCCCTCAAAATCGCCTTTTATAGTAGTAACCTTAGTATCACCTTTCGTCATTTTGTAGCTTTGTCATACAGCAATTGTGCGATGTATGTGAAATGTATTACATGAATGGATATGCATGTGTAGGATTTGTGTCCAAAGTAAGTTGTAGAAAATATAAAGATGGCGAAAGATGTTAAAATAAATTTTTATTCTACAAAAAACGTAAGTCATTATATATTTTGATTATCTCTTCAATCTAGAGTAAACCAATTCAAACCGAGTAAGGTCGGGTATTTTGCTAGTATTTTATAAATTGCTGAATCAAAATTAAAGTTAATAAATTTGTGAATAATTTACTGCAAGAATTTTGAAAATTGATCAAGAATATTTTGAGCCTTACAATTTAAAATGACCCCTCTTTTTTTCAAAAACATTTAATTAAAAATTTTTAAAGAACTTTTGGAAAAAATGTGTGTTGTGATTTCGCTTATTAGTTAGATGGGTAATCAGTACAAAAAAAAAATAAAAATTCTAAATTAATTAATAAAAAAATTTTTAATGTCCCAGACTCCCTTAAGATGTTGAATCGTCTCTATAAATATTTTGTTGTCCACAAATCACGAAATGGAATTTTTCCTCTAATTCCTAAAAACTAAGGTGCGTCAAAGCCAAGTTCCGACTGGATCCCGAGTAAAAATTGAAAATCCAGATTTCATTTCATCCCCAAGATTAAGAACACTGATCCAGCGGTATCAATGGACATAGGGTCAACAAAGAGTAGAACAGAAAAAAAAATCCCCGGGATCAAATCCATCTCTACCATTCTTTACCCAGAGTGCTTTCTATAGGGAAACCGCGGTAGTGATCACTGAGAAATACGCTGTCACGGAAAACGTTTTCCACTGCAGGGCTTTTTTCCGATTCTCCTTCGATTAGTCCCCACAGATGGCACTCGTTGAAGTTCAGCAGAAGTAGAAGTTTCTTCGCGGCCCCATTAAGATTGATTTCTTTTGGTCTAGTTGTTTCAGGAGTTGTCCCCTAAGATGTCCGTGGCGCTTAGGCTTCGGGGCTTTTGGGAAAGAGAATGATGAAAGAAGGGGGCTTTCCGAGCCGGACATTGTGGAGAGATCGTTTGCGAGGATTGTGTATCGATATAAATAACGATGGTTGCCGAGAAATGAGGTCTTATTTATACAGGGGGAAATATTTGTCTTTGGCCCGACTTTCCGACTCATGAAATTGTGATGTATTTTCGGGTTTCGCGGAGCCAGTATCGCTTGGATAAGATATTCTGTTGCATTTCGATTTTTTGCTGTCAGATTTATTGTCAACACTTTATGAGAGAGATTTTCAATGCGAACAAACAAACCGAACAGTCTACAAAGATTTTTACTTCTACTTTCCAAATGTTCCCTTCTTATGCGGGGATATCTTAAAATGTAGTTTACCACCGTTTCGTCAACGATTGATGTTCAACTATAAAGCATCATATGTATCAAGTTAAATTTTATCCATTGGAATTTATTGGTAGGTAGCCCATTACCGTTGCATTGGAGAAACACAATGGGTTATTGACGACGGTCCTACATCAATCCCGAAGGGGAAAATTCTAGAGACAACCCCTCGTTATTTTAAACTTTTTGTTCACTCGAACCACAATCAGATGACGAAATAAAAATCCGAGCTGGTACCTCACTCTGCAAACTTCCACACCACGGCAATGTGAGTGTGCATTTGAGATCAAGACATATTTAATGTGCACCAGCTCCCTCGTACACGACGAACTTTGTTTGGTCTATTGAAGTTTTATGGAGACGTGCATAAATCGTATTCGAAAAACAAACCTTCAACATTTAGCTTGACAGAAGAGAAAACCCTCGAAAGCGACATTCTGAAATTGTATTCGAATAACCTGTCAAGTTACGATACGGATTTAGAGAGGGGTTATCAAATCACTAGCTCTATGTAATTCACGTATTTTCCTCACAAATTGTCGCTAAGTTACTTCACATAAGATTCACTTATACAAAACATTTTAAGTCTTTCACTCTACACAAAACAGTCAATTTCACACAACATTGAACGCTACCTCCATCCTCAACAAACCTTACTTCATTGTTGTTCTAAAATTGTCATTAATGTGTTTAATCATAGTCTCTGTACGTCCTTCTAAGTTTCGAACATTTAATGAATATTATTGTTCTAACTTAGATTATTGTGTATACCATGCACTTCCGAGAATGATATATCTAACACTAAATGTAAAAGGGATCTAGTAATCTCTAAAAAAGCTAATTACAATGAGGTAATAAACATAACTACCAATATCTATATCACAAACATTTTAAAAATTAAATGCATCTTTTAAAATAAATAATGTTTTAAATTTATAGAGAATTTGTGCTGTTGTTATAATGAATGCATCGTACGATCAAATATATAAAAATTAATTACTTTTACAAATAATGTTATATAATAGTATAGAAAAACAAAGATTCGCTAATTTATTGAAATGGAAATTTTAGAAATCCGAACAATTTTTAATCTCCTAAATAAATAATGCAAAAATAATCCGTCACGAAATTGTAGAAATATAAAAGTAGTGGATAAAGTATTCTATTAAAACTTAAAATTTTATTTTTTTGAGTGATATGGTAAATAAACTAAACGTGTACAAAACACGAAGCTTCTAAAATATCTGTCTATCAACTATTAAATGTTGAATCTTCTCCTTCTTTGTGTTGCTCTAGAACGACAAAAATCCAACTGCAACCATCACAACTTTTAAATGAACTTTTGAATTAGAAATAAATTAAAATACTAACTTCAAAGCTTTTATAGTAAAATTATTAAAATAACTTTAATAAAATTTAAAAAAAAACGAATGCTTCAAAATTTGAAAAATATTTATTTGTAAATTAATAACAATGTTAGTTTTTGATTACATATTAGAATCTTTCAAAGTCAATTTTCCATGAGTTTTAAATTCTTTGAAGTTTGTTTAACTCCTGTGAATCATATCAAACGTAACATAATATACTACTCTGGAGTTGTTTTGAATTCTTTAACGCAAGTTAAACCCTTCACATTCAAAAAATAAGTTGACTAGCCTGTCTTAGGATAATAAGAAAGGAAATGATTTAGAAGATTGCTTTTCCGTTTTCAAGAATGAAACAACGTTTTCCACTAAGAATTTGCTTAGAATCTGTAGAATCCAGTACCTAGGATAAATTGTTCAAGGAATATTTTGTAATTGCTTAACTTTTCTACTATTCAATCAGATTAATTAAAATGTCTTCAAGGATCTAGCCTCAAGTCAGAACAATCTTTTTTTGAAAAATCTTATTAAAATGGTCCATTATTTCTTCTCTTCAGCAATTAAAATGGAAAATCCAAACCATTCTTCAAAAAATTAATTAAAACTACCATTTTCGCCATTAATTTTGTTTTCTTTCCCAATGGTGTGGTGGGTGGGGATAAATCTTTCGAACCTTTTTCAAGAAAAGTATATTTTTTTCTATCTCAGGCTGATTGTGAACAATTATCCGCTTATAATAAACACAAAGGAATTTTGAAAATAACGTTTTTTAAGCTACGGAAAAAATAAACCTTTCTTCCTTACAAATAGATTTTTAACTGTGTTGTGAATCCTTAAATAAGAGGAAATACATTGTAGCTTAATAAACTGTGCTTCGGTTCATCCAGTACATAAAAGCACCCACTTGTCTTCCTTTTTATTATTTAGTGTTTTTTTTACTTCTTTCGTGTAAAAATCTCCAGACATGTCAAGACAAAAAAAAATATATCCATAGATTACAAAAATCTATTCTGCACACCCTAGGGTTTAGAGTAGAATTGTTTTTCGATTGTCTTTAGAATAAAAAAATTTTTTGAAAGAACTTAGAATAAATTAAACATAAGTGCTTATTATAGTTGGCTTTGTGTCTGCCCCTTAACAAGGCAACGGTAAGTTTTTCTTGAGGCTAAGTCTTTGTAATACCCGATTTAAAAATAGGATTTGAACTTATTAGGATCGAAAATATTCGTCACACTGGACTGGATATTTAAAATGATGGACTAACAAGCCATCACTACAATTGTGCTCAACGTACAGCAAATTAATTATTCTGTAGATTTCCATGTACGATATAATTCTTTTATAGGAATAGTAATCTATAAATTCCATTTGTAAATCTTTTTTCCCATGAAATGTCAACATGCAAGGGGTTTAACATTAACTAGTACATAATTAACTGTTCTCTAAATAAGGATTTAATATCGACTAGTTAGGTAACTACTTTTTACTTATTCTGTAGTTAGATTAAGAGGGAATAAATAGGTTTTACTCTAACTGAAGCTTCATTTCATGAAATCTACTCGTTTAGAATGGAAAAAACAACTTTTAATTAAAAATTAATTAAGTCAGTATTTTATCAATACTATAGTAGATTTCATGATTACTGATGTATTTAATGGCAGCAAAGTAAAAAATTAAATACCTATCAAGCTACAAAGAAACTGGGGAGATACAATTGTATAGTGTATGTGTTCAGAGAGAACTTATGTCATATCTTCAACTTATAAATGCTAGCTACGGCTTATATTTTCTTATTTCGGCGTTCAAAACTTAATATTGTGGCTTTCAAAAATTAAAAAAAAAATTATTCATATTATTTTTTTATCTAATTCATTAAAAAATTAAAGGTATTTGAAATTAACAAAAAAAAATTTTATGGGGCTTTTTATGTCGAGTTAACTAAAGGTGAAGGTAGTGTTTCTAAGGCGATATGTGTTTCCAGTACGTATTCAACATGTGACGTCACTTGGTATGTTTTTCGAATATTGTTCCAGCACTTCGCTACTAAAAATTACGAAGAATCAATTTTAAATTGACAAATTATAGTTGATTGGTCAACTCTAATTAGATAAAAAACCAAAAGTCAAAAAAAATTGTCTACAAACTACTTTTAAGATAACCACAAGATATATGGTACGAGAGCCATATGGATAGCGGAAGTAAAATCTTCGCTTTCCAACTTGTTTGTTTGCTTACACTGAGAATTCCTCTCAGATAAATTTAGAAAATGAATCAGAGTCAAAATTTACAATTGAAAGTTTTCCATTGGTTTTTAAGAGGGAAAATTGAAGGTTTTCTCAGAATACTATAAAATTATACTGTGTAAAATGTTTTTTTTTCTGGGGGGGGGGTAGTACAATGTTACTTACTATTTATTGTATTATACAGCTCAAATGGTTTTATTAATTTGAACGATGTCCACAAAACATAACCTTAAAAGTGGTGAACAATTAATTAGCAAATAACTATTTATTCATTGTATAACCATTGTATTTGAAAAATATTTTATGCATTCGCAAAATGTAACGTAAAGGCAAAAGCAAATTAGTTTAAAATTAAACAAACTAAAAACTACATTGACATGCTAATAATAAATTACTATTATTGTGTAAATGTACCATCTAGAGCATTTAGAGCATTTACCAATGCCTTTATTTCCATTTTGAGTAAATGAAACGTTTACAATATTTTAATTAGCGCCGATATTTATGAAAAATGGTGTAGTTTCTTCCAATTTAAAGAATCAAGTTCTCTCTGATCTTTTATAAAAAGATAAACCAAACATAAAATACAAAAAATACATCTATATTATTTTAAGTAGAAAAATAAATAAATTTTTGTTAATGCGATTAATCTTCTAAAAACTTGACCTCCTTCATTCTAAATTAATTTAATTCGCACGTTTTGTCAAATAGATTTGAGTTAAACGATGTTGTTCACATTTATGAAGAGTCTTAATTCAAAACATATCCTCGTACCGGTTAGTTTAGACCTCCCCTATGAAAGCTTAATTAATACACCTATCATAATTTTAAATATTTAACTATGAAAATTCTTTAGTACCTAAGACAGTCTGTAATTGACTTTTGAAATTGATTTAGCGATAACTTTATTCGATAAAAATGTAGCGAATACTTCAGTTTGTCACTCTTCTACGAGATAAAAAGTTTCCAGTATCTCATTTGTTATGCTGATTGGCTAATGAATAATTCAAACAGCAAACTCTCTCTCTCTTTCCTTCCACAGTTTTCGTTCGACATTTTTTCCCTATTTAAATCCCTGCAAGCTACCGTAATCACAAGAGAGGAAGGAAACCCTTTAACATTCTCTAAAATTGGTTTTACGAAAAGAATATTTCCAGAGGATTATTCAAATAAAATATTAAAAAATAACGACATAATTTAAGTTTGGAATGTTCGAAGTATTTAAAAAAAGAGCGAATAATTGCCATATTTAAATCCGCCAAACAACGTCTTCAATTGGGTGCTTAAAGAATTAGAGTGAAGAGAATCATGGAATAATAATAAAATGAACAGCTTAAAAAAAGTTCTTTATTGTACTTTCTCTTTTCTTTTGAAACTGCAACCGTACTCGGATTGCTGAAATACTACTTCACAGTTGCCATGGAAACACATTCAATGAGGCTCTCGTAACAAGCGGGACATCGCGAGATTTTTGGCAAACAGCCAAAACGAACGCGTGGAAAAGTCAAAGAAAGTCCTTTGGAACAGCGTTGTAGGTTCGTTGGGGAACTTGGGCGGGGGAGAAATCAATGCGTGGGAGGATGAAATTTATCCTAATATTTGATCGTATTGTGTTCAGCGGGTTGTTTTTTCTCTGTTCGACAGATAGCGTTGGACGGTTCTTAATGGCGCATAAAATTGTAAACTGTTAAAAGGGAAAGTCGAAAATTTAGAATTCCATTGATTTCAGAGGCGATGCATCGTAAAAATGCTTACCACTACATCAATATCAGTTTTGTAGGTCACTCTTCATACTTGACGTTCGCTTTGAGTTCACTTGAGTAGAAGCTGTAGCACAATTCATTCATTTATTACGTGACTAAAAACGAAAAACAACTAAAAACTTAGATTTATCACTTCGACTATTTCCTTCTACTCAAAGGAAACAAATATCGAGACCTAATGCTCATAGTGGACGACTACAGAAAATCCTTACCTACATAAGGATTCGAACCCAGAGCCTAATAAACTGAGGGGCAGAGCACCAACCACTCAGCAACTAAAAACTATCTTAGGTCATAAAAATGTTAAAATAAGAATTAAAACATTTGTTACCAAAATATTTTGTTTTCACTAATAGAATTTGTTTTCAACAACTAGTTATAAAAAAAAAACATATTGCTTTTAAAATTCATGTTTCTTGCTTCAATATTTGATATTTATGAACCTAAATGTTTTATAAGTAATGAAATGTTAATCAAAGTTAAATATCAAATGTTAAATTAGGTACGATGCTTGGTTAGGTTAGGTTTAAAGGCGCAAGGGCCATATTTGATCGAGTCAAGCCAAACGCAAGGCAGACAAAAAAAATGGATACATAGACACAAGGAAATGTTAACTGACACAAAATAGAGAAACGCACCGAAGGTAAGTAATAGGAATCAAAGCTGCAGCGAATAAAATTCACAGGTTGCTAGCGCAGTGAACAAACCCACATCGACCTTCCGATCAAAACAGACGGAACTTGTGCAAGGAATTGTAAGTTATTTTTCCCGATCACTCGATTTAAATATATGTCACGTGGTTGTAAGAAAGAACATGAATCCTAATGTAAGACGGCCGACTAACCGGTCTTGTAGTTAAGGTGTTTGCTTCTAGATATAGGAAGGTCCTGGTTCGAATCTGGTTCTGTGCATGGATATTTGTAAACGTATGGTGTAGAGGCGGCTGGTGCACCTTACATCTATCGTGGGCGAAAGTCCTCATGTTGGGTTGGTGCGGAAGTTTCAAGAGTGGGGTGCCAGCTCAGGTATTACCTCGTCATATGACCGTGGTTCAAAATGACGTGGTGTTGTCCTCGGATCTTTCCCTTAGGGTAAAGGACCGTCGTCAATAGCCCGTTGTGTTCTAGTACGACGTTAATTAAAATTATCGTACCTTACCAAAAATTAGATGAATTATTGATTGGTAAGTGATTATCCAGCGTGATTAAATACATGCAAGCTCTTCGATAGTCAGTGGACCCAAGTCGATTCGTAAGCGACTCCTCCCACATGCCCTGTCTATTTTATTTGAAGGTCTATGAAAACACATTCAGCCATGGTGTCCCAGTGAGATTTGTCAGATATGTAAAGCTTTTTCTATCAAATCTGTATTTATAATTATCTTACGTGGCACACAAAAAAGGCTTTATTTCTTATCGCGTTTTGGCAACACTGTACGATTGTTTGTTTACCACGATGCCACGCGCCTCAATTGAATATATAGCGTTATCGGATGAAATTATATTGAAAAAAAAAAGAATTTTAGTCTAGCTGTTGCAGTTTATAATTTAGAAATCAAAGAAGGCGGAGGCTCTTTTCAGGGACATTTAAAAACGGCCCTTTTCAGTGTCAACAATTATAGTTCAATAAGAAGCTTGCACAATAACTTTCGACATCAAACTCAATGGAAAAATGTATGGGTGGCTGGAGTGCTGTGGAAATGTACACACGAACAACGTGCTGGGTATTCAATTTCCAAAAACAGCGCTCATATTTCGAGTCCAAAAGTTGCTCAGTTTTCATTTTAATTCTAATTCCAGGCGTACAGTATATCTTTTCTGTATTGCAATAAATATATGTTTTAAAAATACTTTTTTGGAATTTCATATTTTGTAAACGTTTTCTTCTGCAAGGACACGTGTCTTCATTTATGCGAGCGAAGCGAGCATAAGTTTACGTAGCAATTCAATGAAGATTTCAAAGCAATTCTCCAGAGGTTGGCGAGCGTTAGCGAACAGGGGCGGGCCCCCTAAATAAATCTAACTGACGATATTAGTTTGTGTCTTAAACGTGTTTCCTCTGACGTATGCCACAGTGGATATATATCTGTAAGTAAAATCCTCGTCTACTGGTGCATTGTTCGTTTACAATGAGATTCTCTCTCAAGTATCTATCCAAATTCCGAATTACTATAGATTTAGAGTTTAATGTATGAAACACACATATTGCTTTTCTCGAAATACACACTATAACACAAAAATCTACGCACCAAGAAGGAATCATCCGATTGCTTTGAAATTTCGTATGCAAAAATATTTTGACCAAATATGCAAATGATTAATATTTGGTGTCCGATGAATGAATAGTGCGATCTCCAGCGCATCGGAACTGCGCATGCAGCATATGTATATAAGAAGTTGTTCTTCAACTGTTGTTAAAAATTTCTGCTGCATTGCGATTTAGAATACCTTTCAACGACTGAAAAAATGCCTCGCCGCAGGATTCGAGCTCATTACGAGCAACTTTCAGATTTGAAAGAGGTCGTATCATTGGATTGAAAGAGACAGGTTGGGCAAATCGGAGAATCGCTCTTCATGTGAGTCGAAGCGATGCGGCGATTAGAAGATGATGGCAAGAGTGGGTGGACAATGGCAGATTTCAGCGTCATGATAGTAGCGGTCGACGTTGGGCCACAACAGATCGCGAGGACAGAGTGATTGTCAGATCAGCTGTCACAGCGTCTGATTCATCGGTATTAACCATCAGTCGTGCGACCCACACACGAGTGTCCACCATGACCATTCACAGACGGCTGAGAGAGCGAAATCTACGCTCGTACCGACCGTTACGCCACCTGGTGCTTGGCTCGATCAGGCTGGAATGATGCTGACTGGGGACGTATAGTCCTTAGCGACGAATCCCGCTTCCAACTGTGTCCTGACGATCATCGAAGACGTGTCTGGAGACGCCCAGGACAGCGTGCCGATCCTGCTTTCACTATTGCACGCCACACGGGCACTCAACAAGGAGTTATGGTCTGGGGTGCCATTTCCCTTGATAGCCAGACCCCTTTGGTCGTCATTGCAGGTACACTTACTGCACAGCGGTACGTTGACGACATTCTGAGACCTGTTTTGCTACCGTTCCTTTCGCAGTACCCTGGGCTTATTTTTCAGCAAGACAGTGCCAGACCACATACGGCACGTGTTGCTATGAACTGTCTTCAAGCTTGTCAAACACTTCCTTGGCCAGCCAGATCACCAGATCTCTCTCCCATCGAGCATGTCTGGGATATGATGGGAAGGCGACTGCATACGGTAGGGAATGTTGATGACGTAGTCCGACAATTGGAGCAAATTTGGCACGAAATACCGCAGAAGAGCATCCGGGAGCTTTATCGGTCTATGCCACGCCGTGTTGCAGCTTGCATCCAGGATAGAGGGGGGTCAACATCTTATTGAGCTCGTTACTTGTTATATATAACTCTGAAATAAATCATTCAATTGTTCTGAAATTTTAATCATTTTATATTCTGTACATAATTTTCCTATCCACCAATTTTTGTCACCATCGGACAACTCCTTCTTAGTGCGTCGATTTTTTTGCTATTGAGTGTACTTTAAAAATGATTGTTCCATTTCAACTATTTCTTCCAGAATTTTTTCTTAAAAAATAGTTTTATCTGTAGTAATTAAAATAGAAAAAAGTTAAAAATAGTTTATCTGTATACTTTTTTAACGTAGGTCTTCCACGTAGAGTCGTGATGTTTGTTTTTTTACAGCATTACTCATGATGCTACAAAATCGTTTTACAGACAAGACTTCTACAAATCTTGTCTGAGTTTCTAACACAACTATTGTGAAGTGAACAATTCGATATAGTAGAAATCTTGCTGGAGTAAGGTTGTGTTACTCTTGTACGACGTTAATTAAAATTACCTTACCTTGCCGGAGTAAGAAATGCGTAGGTTTTCGAATATTCTATTTACGCAATGGTCTTTCCGTGTATTTGGTAGGTTGTTGAATTTACTTCGCAATAGAAACGACACAACGACATATTGGCGACGATCCGGGATCAGTCCCGAAGGGATAGATCCGATGACAACAACTCATTATTTTGAAACACGGTCAAATCACGAGGTCAGCACCTGAGCTGGCCCCTCACTCTCCAAGCTTTTGCACAACGCCAGTATATGAGGATATATGAGGCTATGCCAGATTTAACGTGCACCGCACGGCTATAGTTGGATAGAAATTCGAACTCGCAACTCTCTTGTCGCTAATAATCGACTCTACAAACTGGGCTACCGTGGACCAACTTCCATGTACTAGAAAAGGTGCAAAAACAAGTTTAGAGAGTTCAGCTAGTAACAAAAGTTTTTATCGTGCAGACCAAATAATACATTATTGATACGACCTTTCCTTACATTATCTTTGAATGAACTCATACTGATACATTTGTCTCTGAAGGCTGAAGAGGACTCTCTTAAAATTAATGTAGGTAGTTATTTCAATTAGCTGGAGCAACACAACGGCCTGTTCGTGAAATTAAGAGCTGTCTATAAACAGTCTCAAATGATAAGCTTTGTGCCATCAATGCTACGTTCATGCTATATCCTATTGCATGGTTTATAGATTTTTATGCCACTCCCACTCCTACCACAACTGACAATGTTCGTAGTTTACGTCAGTAACTAACATCAATTCACCAACATGACTCCCACTATTGTGTACGCTTATTTTAACAGTCAAACATGTGCATCGCTCAAATAGATGCAGACAGCTGATCATATAGTCGCCAACCCCGCACAGAGTTGGCGAAAACGTCGCGACTCAGTGGATTGATGCACCTTAATAGCAACCTGCAGGTTGTTGGAGGTGCAGCTTCTATTTCTCCCTGGGTGCATTTCTCACATTCTGTGTCAGTAGAAAACCTTTCTTTGATGTGTATGTCCATTACTTGGCGCTGTCAGTCTTTTGGTTTGGCGCAGCATTGCGCCATAGAACTCAGCGAACCTTCGAGTTGACAGTAGAGTCACGTGGTTTTTAACGAGTCGATTAGTTAAGTTAAAGTACTGATAGTTTCATAAGAAAATCGCTTTGTACGAATTCTAGTTCTAGGTTTAACATTTGGCGTCGAAAGGGACAACAGTGATAACGTGTTATACTATTAGGGGAACGAACCACAACGATCGTCTTTGATGCTGTGTGTGTTGGATATGATAGTCTTTCCTAGCGAGATTTCACATTTTCAAAAATCGACTAACTCAAGATTGTCTGCCCTCTCGTTTAAACGTCACTATATCTGCAGAAGGCAGTTTCCCCCATTAGC
This sequence comes from Metellina segmentata, assembly GCA_947359465.1. Taxonomy (NCBI): domain Eukaryota; kingdom Metazoa; phylum Arthropoda; class Arachnida; order Araneae; family Tetragnathidae; genus Metellina; species Metellina segmentata. The sequence continues at coordinate 27,358,890 of OX375880.1, read as the reverse complement.
ATAACATGGATACATGAAACGCATTTCAGAGTTGAAGCTATTTCAGAGTTTATATTGGAATTATTTTTCCACTTAACAATCCACGAAATTCTTAAAATGCAAAAATAATTGCACTGGAATGGAACATTAAAAGCTTCATAGATTCTTCCGTTCAAGTCACTGCAGTGAAAGAACCTAAATTTGTATTTCTCAATTGAGATGTAGCTTCGGGGACGACGTATGAAAAAATATATTTATCTTGGAGATCAAACAAAATTAAAGGACAACGTTGAGATCTGAAATATGTCTCGATTTGCAAATCACGATTACACTATTTTTTTTTATTTCCAATGGCAAGGCAGTACAATTGCGAAGACAAATACAGATACAATACAATACAAAGTACAGAGTTGACCGAGGTCATTTTAGCCTTATACAAGGCCAGAAGTGATGGTCAATTGTGGAGGGGCACCCAGTGGGTGGACCATTATTGTCCGTAATAAAGGACAGCACAATTTACATCCATGCCCTAACCCCGGATTCGAACCAGGAACCTTCCGATCCAGAGGCCAATACCTTGGCCACTAGTCCGGTTGGTCGGCACGATTACACTATTGCTGGCTATGTATTTTGTACAGAGAAATTTATTGTTACTTTTGCTCAAGTATTACAGTAGGAAAACTATGATCGTAAAGATTTGAAAGAACTTTCTGAATGATTCACAAATCAGTATAATTTTTTATGAAGAAATACTTTCTACAACTCTTATCTAGTATTTTTTAGAATATTCAACACTTCATATATCATGTTGATGGTACTTACATACCATTCCACTAAGCTTTTCAAAGAGCGTGCCAAAATCTCAAGCACACGGGAACATTAAATTCCAATTTAAATCGACATATTGCCCTTCCGTGACTATTAAGTAAACCAACCTAGTAGTTTGCCTCTTACGACCGTATTTAGAGATATAACGCTCAGTCATAAACTCAGTTTTATGTCGTGCTCATTTATAGGATCCAGAAACTTCTACTATTTGGTATCTTTTCTTTTACTGTCATGTTTTGCGTTTCTTTTAAGTTGTCATTTACGTTAATCTTTTGGTTAAAAATTTTGAATTTTTTTATTGGCAATCGATAAGAATATTAATTTTCTTAATATTTTACAGCGTATACGATGGTTTTATCCTAAGCAACTGGTTTAGTGGTCATAGCATGTCTACTACCATTAGATTTCGTATTCGAGTCTTGTTTTGTAAGCACATGAATGGTGAGGATTGTCCCTGTTAGCGTTTTGCTTCTTTAGAAATAACCGCCAGTTCACCTCGTGTAGAGATAAAGGCCAAAAACAGTGGTCGCACATTGGAAATAAAAATGTGGTATACGAAAAAGTCTTGATGTTCCGTGAAAATAGAAAATATATTGGCTTCAAATGCTAAAGGAATACGAAATTGTAGTGGTTTTGTGTAAATTCGTCTTCCTCGCTGTACAAGAGATATTCGGATAGTTTTGTTTAAAGGAAACCAAAAAGTTACAGTCAAAAATTCTCCATTGAAAACATAACGGACCATAGTAACATCTCACTGTAAACACTCGCCATACAATATTTTACGTTATCAATTAAATTAAGATTTCTTCCAAGTCATGAATCACGGATAAGGAAGCCGACCAACCGGTCTAATGGTTACGGTGTTACCTTCTAGATCGGAAGGTTTCTGGTTCGAATCCGGGTCAGTGCATGGATATTTGTAATCGTATGGTGTAAAAACGGCTAGCGCACCTTAAATCTGTCGTGGCCGAAAGTCCTCACGTTGGGATGGTATGGAAGTTTGGAAAGTGCAGTGCCAGCTCAGGTGTTGCCTCGTCATCTGAGTATGCTTCAAAATTACGTGGTGTTATCCTCGGTTCTTTCACTAAAACCCGGACCGTCGTCGATAGCCCGTTATCTTGCTCTAGTACGATGTTAATTAAAAATTACCTTACGATGGATTAGGGTAGGGTAAGGGTAATTTTAATTAACGTCATACTAAAGCAACACAGCGGCTATTGACGACGGTCCGGGATCAATCCCTTAAAGGAAAGATCCGAGGACAACACCATGTAATTTTGATCTACAGTAGGATGACGCCATGGATTAGGAAAAGGAGGATTGAGGGAACCAAAGTCAATGCAATCAAAGCCGTTTGCACCTTAAATCTGTCCAGGCCTCAAATGCCCTCAGGTTGGGGTGTATGCGGAAGTTTGGAGTATCATGCGCCAGCTCAAATGCTGACCTCGTCATTTGACCCTGCTTCAAAATTACGAGGTGCTGTCCTTGAATCCTGAATTAATTCCAGACCGTCGCCAATAACCTGTTGAGTTGCTCCAGTGCGACGTAAATTCAATGTACCTACCTAAACCTTGGGCTTCTAGACTGCGCTGGTTCGATTACTGTACCTTACACCTTGGGTGCATTTCTCTATTCTGTGTTAGTAAAGCTTTTCATGTGAGTGTATATCCATTACTTTATCTTAGCTGCATCGTGTCAGAAGCAGCTAGGCCATATATAGCATTTTCCCCATAAAATCTCAAATGAATCTACTTTGAGCAACTCATTGAAATGGCGTTTTGAAGAACACGGGATGAAAAAACTTCTAATTAACATTGATTCGCACAGTTCTTAAATGAATTTCAAAAGGTTCTCTTACCTGTCAGACGAGAAAAAAGTAACATAAATTTTTTATACGTCCTTTTTATTTATCACAAGCACATCATAAAACACAACCAAGAAACAGAATAGTAATCATGGCGTCACATCGTTCCCAAAAGCAGTACTAACTAGATCTTCAACATCCACGCGCCCTCTGGTCAAAATTTGAGTTTCACCACGGATGACTCTTAACACTACAAGTGCAATTTCCCTTAGAATTTCTCTATAAATCCTCAAAAGAAACACGGAATAGTATACAAAGAAACACGGAATAGTATACAAAGAAACACGGAATAGTATACAAAGAAACACAGAATAGTATACAAAGAAACACGGAATAGTATACAAAGAAACACAGAATAGTATACAAAGAAACACGGAATAGTATACAAAGAAACACAGAATAGTACGCAAAGAAACACAGAATAGTATACAAAGAAACCCATAATAGCATGCAAAGAAACACAGAATAGTATACAAAGAAACACAGAATAGTATACAAAGAAACACAGAATAGTATACAAAGAAACACAGAATAGTATACAAACACCGAATAGTATGCAAATAAACACGAAATAGTATACAAAGAAACACAGAATAGTATACAAAGAAACACGGAATAGTATACAAATAAACACAGAATAGTACGCAAAGAAACACAGAATAGTATACAAAGAAACACATAATAGTATACAAAGAAACAGAGAATAGTATACAAAGAAACACAGAACAGTATACAAAGAAACACAGAATAGTAATCATGGCGTCACATCGTTCCCAAAAGCAGTGCTAACTAGAGCTTGAACATCCATGCGCCCTCTGGTCAAAATGAGTTTCACCACGGATGACTCTTAACACTACAAGTGCAATTTTCCTTAGAATTTCTCTTATAAATCCTCAAAAGCATAAGTCGATTCCCTTCCAGCATTTCCTCCATTTTCGATCTCTTCCTGCAATCACTCAATCCTTCTAAACAATTATCTTCCCTGCCATTATCATCACTCATCATACCCCAACAAAAAAAAAACACCAACGTAGAGCGAGACCCATAGATGTGGAGCTCTGTATTTCATTATTCGAAATGGGCTGTCATACCCACTTCGCTACCCCATTTGTTTTTTTTTTAAATCATTACTCTCGCAGGGGAAGCGACAGTGCCAAATACTGCGGCTTCCCGAAAACATCCCCTTTTGTTGTTTCGTCATCAAAGAAGGAAGGCCTCGAGGAAACTGGGAAATTAATTCTCTCCTCTATGCAAAGAAACTGGACGAGAAAAGAAAGGCGAAAAAAAATTCTGTCACCTATCGAAGCAAAACTTGTTATGACGTGTTCCTAACGAATATGTATTTGTTAGCCGAAACCTGGCAACGAGGATGGGGGATGCGATGTGTGATTTTGTTTTATTTTATTCTTTTCGAAGAACAAGTGGGTACTTAACTCATTTACACCTGCCGAGGAAAGAGCCTTTCACTTAGGTGTCATATTTTTTCCCCGCTCACAGGTACTTTTTTGTTGTTATGGAGGTTTTTGATGCTGCGCTCTCTTCATGACAAAGATCGAACTGGTTCTTCGTCTGATAAAACAATTTATTTTCAAGGAGAAGAAAATTGGGTGTTTTTTATTTTTGTACATATGTATTCAATTTACCTTTTGTTTTTCTTCACGGGGCATGTCTGATTATTTTTATACGGAGTAACAATTACAGTGAAAGCTTATTGAATTCAATTTTTTTTTAAGATTTCCTCTTAATTTTTTTTAGTTTCTCACAAAGTTAATCTAGAGACTGCACATTTCTTTGTTTTGACTTTTCTCTCATATTTAAAAAATTAAATTGAACCCTTTTGCAGTCAGTAAATGTCAAGTCTAACCCCAAGAAAGGATTAATACAGTCCAAGATCATACACTACAATCTTGTCTTTTTGTGAGGATAAGCATTTCAAGGCCGTGTTCAGTATTGTGGCCTTGCATCACTTAAAAAAAATTATTGAATGAACGTTATTGATATCACATATTCAATGACCTTTAAATATAACGCAGCTGCAAAATTTTCGAAGTTGATTTAAGATTTTCCTAAGTGGGATATATTTCTCTGTCCAGTTACTTAAGGAGATTTCGGAACTCGATCCAACCAAAGACAGTCGCGTACATGTGGTCTGGTGCACGTTAAATCTTCCGTGACCTCGAATGTCATCGCGTTGGCGTGTTATAGAAGTTTGAAGAATGGGAATCCAGCTCTTTTGCTGACCTTGTCATCTTACCGAGGTTAAAAATTACTAAGTGTTGTCCTAGGATCTGTCCTTTAAGGATAGATCCTGCCGATCAACCGGTCTGGTGGTTAAGATGTTCGCATCTAGATCGGAAGGCTCCTGGTTTGAATCCGAGTAAGTGCATGGATATTTGTAAACGTATTGTGTAGAAGTGGCTGGTTAACGTTAAATCTGTCGTGAACGATGAGTAGGTGTGGACGTTTGGAGAGTGGGGTGCCGTCTCAGGTGTTGCCTCATCATCTTACCGTGGTTCAAAATTACGTGGTGTTGTCCTCGGATCTCCATTGGGGGATTGATCCCGGACCGTCGTCTATAGCCCGTTGTGTTGCTCTAGTACGACGTTAATAAAAATTACCTTACCTTAAAAAATCCTATAAAAATGGGTCGACCAACCGGTATAGTGGTTAAGGTGTTAGCCTCTAGATCGGAAGGTTCCTGGTTCGAATCTGGGTCCGGGCATGGATGTTTGTAAGCGTATGGTGTAGAGGCGGCTGGTGCACCTTAAATCTGTCGTGGACGAAAGTCCTCACGTTGGGTTGGCCTGGAAGTTTGGAGAGTGGGGTGCCAGTTCAGGTGTTAATTCTTCATCTGACCTTGGTTCAAAATTACGAGGTGTTGTCCTCGGATCTTTCCCTTAAGGGACTGATCTCGGACCGCCGTCAATAGCCCGTTGTGTTGCTCTAGTACGACGTTAACTCAAATTACCATTACATTTTATCAGATGACACTTTTTTTTAGCCCCTCGTGTATTGGTCCAGTGTGAAGTTAATTAAAAATACCAAACACCAGACGATACTTTAATTTATTTCAAAAGATAAAATTGGAAATTACAGAAAGTGGCAACAGTTGTGTTTTGTTGTCATGAAGCAAAGTTTTAATGAAACACGATGTGTTGTAAATGTTGGTTGGCAGAAGCTAATTTTGGAATTCACAACATTTGTAAATGTAAGATTTTTGGAATACTATGTTTGTTTGTGGATTTCTTATTGAAATGACTTGTGAAGCTTTCAGATAAGATATAATTTTGGAATTTTATAAATTCTGAAGAAGTCGTGTTTGTAAACTAGCATTTGTGAAGTCAAACTAGTACCGCGATAAACTTGCATATTCTTCTAAGACTTAAATAGGACAGGGATATAATTTAAGAGATAAACCATTTAAACATTTGTTATCAAGAATATTTTAAATACAAATTTTAGTTTTTCGTTTATCTGTCTTAAATTCGATATTACGTTCTGAGAGAGATTTTTGATAAAAACAAGCAAAATCGGAAGACGGGAAAAGCATTCCATTCATGAATTTATTTTAAATATTATTAGTAAACAAAAGTAAACTAAAAAACAAACAAAAAATAGCTATAAAAAAAACAAATTTTACATAAAATAAAACCTAAATATATTTCACTCTAATATTATAAATTACAATTACGTAGTTTAAAAGAAAGTGCATCCGATATCATTTAAATGAAGATTGATTACATTATTGATATAGACTAATTTAATTACAAATTAATTTAAAAATTCTTAAAATAACTTTTTTATTTTATACTTGCCATGAATGTATATCGTCAGCTTAGAGCAAAATTTTTAGCTCATATTCTTTCAGAGTCACTAAATAGTTATTTTCATGATGACGAGAAATACATTATTATATTTTGTAATCAGCTTTAAAGAAACTTAAAACCAGCAAAATACTTAAAATTCAAATATAAATACCTGAAATCCAATAGTCTTTAAATAGCTGTAAATTAAAAAGTTTGATTTGTCATTTAATGAGTTCCTACTCTGAGCAGATATTTCTATTTATATATACTTTAACAATTGCTACTTTTTTCCCTAATTTTCCACTAAAGAGGAACATTTTCCTGAAAAACTTAAAACTTTTAACAATATGGGATAGCTGTTAAAATTAATAAAATTATTTTCCAATTACTACATAGTTGGCATAACTTGCATCAACATTCACGAAAAGTAATTAATCGGTTTTTTTCCTCCTAGTTTTCATTAGCGAAAATTTTAACTTTTCCTGCAATGGGGGGGGGGGGATTAAAAGAACAAAACGATAATTATTTTGATTGGCGAGTATAATTAATTATCTGAAATTCCCGAGCAATTAGATATGTAATTAAATTATTTGGACAATTAGCGTCTTTTGCATATACAGATAAAAGTATTTTAAACTTTCAGAAAAAATATTTCAACTAGTTATATTTCTCGCTATATTCGCTCTTTTATAACCGTCATTCAATAACCGTTGTGTTGTTGCAGTGTGACAGTAATTCAACTATCCACAGATCTAATTATACTAAATAAAAAAAATTTCACTTCAGAAGATATTTTTACAATCTACGGTCAATTTTTTTACTGCACAGTGCATAATTAGACCGTAGAGCAACAAACCAAACTATTAATATTTAACTTTCTTGTCCGACTTTTTGGCACTTTTGCTGTGCGTGTTTAGCATTACAGAAAATTCAAAGTCCTATAAATGATAGAGTATTTCAGTTTGGGGAATATATGGACTGAGGAACATTGAGTTACTCCAGTGACACTTTAATTCAACTTACTACGGGTCGAATCATACTTTGAGAAGTAAAAAAAAAATGGTCGCAGAGCAAACAAAGGATTCAACATCTATATATATAATTCTCTTACGTGGCACGCAATAAAGACGTTATTTGTTTTCGCGTTTTGGCAACATTGTACGATTCTTTGTTTATTCCAAAACCTCGCGCTTCAATTAAATTTATAGCGTTATCGGATGAAATTTTATTGAAAAAAAAATGAATTTTAGTCGAGCTGTTGCAGTAAATAATAGAAATCAAAGAAAACGGAGGATCTTTTCAGGGTCAGTTAAAAAAAAGGTCCGTTTCGGGGCAAACTATTATAGTTCAACAAGACGCTTGCATTACAACTTTCGACAACAAACTCAATGAAAAAGCGTGGGTGGCTCGAGTGCTGGGTAAATGTACACACAACCAACATGCTGGGTTTTCAATTTCCAAATCAACGCTCACATTTCGAGTCAAAATTTGCTCAAAGTTTCCATTTGAATTCTGATTCCAGAGGTACTGTAAATATCTTTTCTGAAAAACAGCATAAATTTTTGATTTGAAAAATATTTTTTTGGAATATCATATTTTGTAAACAATTCCTTCTGCTAGGACACATGTCTTCATTGATGCGAGCGAAGCGAGCATAAGTTCGCGCAGCGAACCAATGAGGATTGCGAAGCAATCCTCTGGGGGTTGGCGAGCAGGGGGCGGGCCCCCTAGTATTGTAATATTTAACTATATGGTCCGCCTTTTTCTGTGTGTTTAACGTTACAGAAATTTCCACGTTAAAAATTATCGGGTGTTTCAGTTTTGGTAATATCTGGATAGAAAAATTAAATGTAGCCTATAGCTCGTTGTGTTACTCCAGTGCGATGTGAATTCCACTACCTACGGGTGTAATTATACCGTGTGCAGTACAAAATGACCGCAGAGCAACAAACTAAATAAAATAAAATATTTAACTCTATTGTCCGAGTTTTGCTTTTTATGCTAAGAGTGTTCAACGTTACAGAAAATTCCAAGTCCAATAAATGATCGAGTATTTCAGATTTGGGAATATCTGTGCGGAGGAATGAAACTGCAATTCCTTCGCCTTAACTTTATCTCCAAGGCGCTGAATAAAACCGCAGAAAGTAGAATTTTACCCCGTCGAAAAGACATACTTAATGCTTTATCTGCAACTCCCACACAAACCAACGACTAATCTCGGCCATGGAAAGAAAAGCAGTTAAGAGATTATATTGCTTAGGGAATGAAATTGGCCTCATGCGATAAAGTTAATGCAGCTGTTTTCCCTCCACCAGTTTGTGCCTCTGGAACTGGAGCCATTTCCCTCAAAAGTACCGATAAGGTCAGGATTAGCTGAGCTTGTAAGATAAAGACAGTTAGCTATCAAGCAGTAAATATGGCGACATCGAGGTTGCTTTCTTAAGTTTGGGGGAAGTGTGTGTGGCACCATTCCATAAAGCAAACGATCGCCGAAGTCCCTTCCGGGAGACAAATTTATTGGCTCGAAATATTAGTGCTTTTTATAGGGGTTTTATTTATTAAGGTATTTTATTAGAATATTACATCTTTGGTTACACGTATTCAAAATACAATGGCAGTGATGAACTCAATAATGAAAGTAATTTGACCACCACCACCATCCCAATATATACAGTTTGCTTACAAGTAAGATACTCAGTCAAACATTGTTCTGAGAAAAAGAAGGTGTGTGGAGGAATTCTACTCGCAAACTAAATAAAACTCACGAAGTGTTCCTCAAAACAAAATTTAACCTTCAACCAAAGAAAAAATGACTTGGTGGACTTCACCAGTCTGAAAACGAAGAAGCGATTGCTGAAGAACCTTCCGGGAGACAAATTTATTGGCTCGAAATATTAGTGCTTTTTATAGGGGTTTTATTTATTAAGGTATTTTATTAGAATATTACATCTTTGGTTACACGTATTCAAAATACAATGGCAGTGATGAACTCAATAATGAAAGTAATTTGACCACCACCACCATCCCAATATATACAGTTTGCTTACAAGTAAGATACTCAGTCAAACATTGTTCTGAGAAAAAGAAGGTGTGTGGAGGAATTCTACTCGCAAACTAAATAAAACTCACGAAGTGTTCCTCAAAACAAAATTTAACCTTCAACCAAAGAAAAAAATGACTTGGTGGACTTCACCAGTCTGAAAACGAAGAAGCGATTGCTGAAGAACCTTCCGGGAGACAAATTTATTGGCTCGAAATATTAGTGCTTTTTATAGGGGTTTTATTTATTAAGGTATTTTATTAGAATATTACATCTTTGGTTACACGTATTCAAAATACAATGGCAGTGATGAACTCAATAATGAAAGTAATTTGACCACCACCACCATCCCAATATATACAGTTTGCTTACAAGTAAGATACTCAGTCAAACATTGTTCTGAGAAAAAGAAGGTGTGTGGAGGAATTCTACTCGCAAACTAAATAAAACTCACGAAGTGTTCCTCAAAACAAAATTTAACCTTCAACCAAAGAAAAAAATGACTTGGTGGACTTCACCAGTCTGAAAACGAAGAAGCGATTGCTGAAGAACCTTCCGGGAGACAAATTTATTGGCTCGAAATATTAGTGCTTTTTATAGGGGTTTTATTTATTAAGGTATTTTATTAGAATATTACATCTTTGGTTACACGTATTCAAAATACAATGGCAGTGATGAACTCAATAATGAAAGTAATTTGACCACCACCACCATCCCAATATATACAGTTTGCTTACAAGTAAGATACTCAGTCAAACATTGTTCTGAGAAAAAGAAGGTGTGTGGAGGAATTCTACTCGCAAACTAAATAAAACTCACGAAGTGTTCCTCAAAACAAAATTTAACCTTCAACCAAAGAAAAAAATGACTTGGTGGACTTCACCAGTCTGAAAACGAAGAAGCGATTGCTGAAGAACCTTCCGGGAGACAAATTTATTGGCTCGAAATATTAGTGCTTTTTATAGGGGTTTTATTTATTAAGGTATTTTATTAGAATATTACATCTATGGTTACACGTATTCAAAATACAAAGGCAGGGATGAACTCAATAATAAATGTAACTTGACCACACGTATTATATACAGTTCGCTTACAAGTAAAATACTCATTCAAACATAGTTCTGAAAAACGAGGGTGGAGGAATTCTACTCACAAACTAAACTCACTAAGTGTTTGTTCCTCAAGATGAAATTTAACATTCAATCAAAGAAAAAAAATGACGTGTTAGATTTCAACAGTCTGAAGATCGTGCAGTACAGGTCACTGGACAAGCATTGTCCTACTTGGTATACAGTGTGTAAATAATTGAATTAATATTTCACTGGAACACCACAAAAGGCAGTTAGGTTTACTGTAGGATAATGGTCCTTTGGAATACTAACCATCGCTTTAACTTTTATACTAACTTAGTACCACTGGCTATTGTGTATTACTTAAATTCAGGGAGTCGTCTTAGCTTAGTGGGAATTCCCAATGTACTAGTAACCTGTGAGTTGTAGAAACGTAGATTCTATTCCTCCCGGCATGTTTTTCTGTCTTCCCTGTCAGTAAAACTTTCCTTGTGTGTGGATGTATGTCCATCATTTGATACTGTATGTCGTGTCTGGATCAGCATGGACAAATATGGTCCTTACGACATAAAAAAACCAACGCCTCTCCCTTTGGAATCATGCCCGGAAAATCGGATCATCGTCGATAGCCCGTTCTGTTGCTCCAGTGCGACGTAAATTCAACGATCTGCCACTCTTAATGTTACTTTAGATTTCCACATGTTAAGGAGTATACATTAACAGTTTTTATTTTGTGGTTTCAGTAATAGTTTAAAGTTAAAATGTTTGTCACAAGAAATAAACTTGCCTTTCTCGATTACTGCGATCGATGTTCATGATATGACAAAAAGTAAAAAATAGCTACATTTACACTCTTTTTCGAAAAAAGGGTTTCGGTAGTGTTTTTCTTTGACAATTCCATAGAATTTCAACTCTAAGATATTATTTTTAGTTCCTTTTAGCGCTTTAACTTTCTTGATGTTTTAAAACCTTAAATATGGATCGCTTATTTCTTGGCATATGTTTAAAAGTGGTGTTTTTCAAATGGCACTATTAAAAATAACAAAAATAAACAAGTCATACCATATCTAATTCCCCAAAGGTACTGACTCTCAGTGACAAACCTTTTGATATTTTGCGTAGGCTGAAAATACTGCGAGACCCTTTTGCCGTTGCAAAAGAAAGGAAATACACTTTCAGAGCGTGGGTAGGACTTCGAAGAATCTTTTTGAATACCCAACGATATGAACTGAATACTTTAGATGAGGAATTTTTAAGCATCGTTAAAATAAACTGCCTACACGCGCATCACGGAAGTATCTCAAATAGACAGTATATCGTCGTGCAATCTTTTAATTGCTGCAAATGTTTTATTACTTTGAACGAATTCACAATTTCAATGGATTAAATATAAAATGGAAAGGAAGTATTTCTAAAAAGAACCTTATTCCTTTAATGCTGAGTGATCGACATACAAATATCAATATAAAGCTGTGATTTTTTTTAACTTCCCCTCGCTTTATGCGGCATATCTGTTAAGGTACATAAAGGTGGCGGTAGTGTTTCAGCGCGGAACATGGTACTGAACGTGACGTCACTTGTCTGGTTTTTCGAATATGGACTTGTTAAAGGAACAGTGGTGTAAGACACTTTTTTACGATTAAAATATAAGAACTTCCACTGCCATCAGTTGGCGCCGACCAACCGGTCTAGTAGTTGAGGTGTTAGCCTCTAAATCAGAAGGTTCCTGGTTTAATCCATGTCAGTGCATGGATTTTTATAAACGTATGGTGTACCTTAAATCTGTCGTGGTCGAAATTCCTTATGTTGGGTTGGTGTGGAAGTTTGGAGAGTAAGGTGCTATCTCAGGTGTTGGCCTCGTCATCTGACCGTGGTTCAAAATTGCGTGGTGTTGTCCTCGGATCTTTTCCATGAGGGATTGATCTCGGACCGTCGTCAATAGTCCGTTGTGTTGCTCTAGTAGGACGTTAATTAAAAAATTACCAAATTACCACCAGTTAGCAGTTGAATGAAGATCTGACCCTTCAAGTTTTCTGTTAACAGATTGACTTATCTTGATCTGGTTTCTGTGTTTAACTAATTCTCTTTAGTTAAATTTGGTTAAACTATATCTGGTTTTTGTGTCTAACTAATTCTCTTTAGTTAAATTTGGCTATACTATGTTCGGTTTCTGTGTCGAAGTCTTTTTTTTTTTTGTTGAGAAAGTGACTTACACCACTGTAATTTTAACCCGTCCTTATGATTTCTTTTTACTTCACTAACAAAAATTTCAAATAATAAATTCCTAATTGATATTTGATATTTGCTTGATCACGCTAATCATATTAAACTCCAAGCATGTCCAAAACGACGATTCAACAACTACTAATGAAAATTCAACTACCCTATTAATATTTAGTTCTAATTTCTCTTTCCGTCATGTTTTTAGTTTTATTCCGACTGTGTATTATCTCAAATGTATCTTTTCAAATTACATGGTCTTCGCTAATACTTTCTCTTACAATTTTTTAAATATCGTTTCAACGTTATATAAAAACAAATTTTTAAAATACAATATGACAAGCTTATAGAAGTATATTTATGTTTTAAAAGTCTCGGAAGAATGTCTACGAAACTGTTAGGAAGTTATTAGTTTGTGTAGTTGAGAAATGCAAATTTAAGTAGATAATTATAATTCGCAAAGGAGCTGCCACTAGCTAACGTAAAGCTAATTGTTCAAGATCCTCTTTTCAGACAAAAGAAAAAGTTATTGCCGTGTGAACACGAACACTTTAACCCTTCTCCCTGGATAGCTTTATTCCTTAATTCCACTTTCAATCCGTTAATTGCCCTCATGTTCTCGTAATTTTAAAATCTATCGATACGTTAAACATTGTGCTTAGTGAAAAGAAGTGTTCTAAAGAAAAAGTTCTTAAAGATTTATACTAGGTGTGTATTATAGTGAGCCTTTTGGTAACTGTAAGACCAGCTCAATAGTGTAAGGTTTTTTTCTGTCATAAAGTAATGAGTTACCGCGGAACTCACATTTGAACATGCTTTTTTTCTGCATAAAAACTCAAACCGCATCAAAGCACACTTTTCGTCAAAGATAAATAAAAACAGAATAAATACACCCTGCATCGATTCCATTCAATAAAAGAATTATTTTTCTCTAAGGGATGCTTAAATACCCCTCCGATATTCTTACATTTCGTTTCCAGCGAAGTTGAAACATCCGTGCTCCGAAGCGAAACGTGGCTATAATATTTTACTCGAACGTCAACGAGAATAGCTCCTTTTTTTGGTTATTTCTGACTCCGCTGCCTTTTTAAAAGTTTAAAATTCAGCTTCTCCTAGTTTAAAAAATGATGAGAAGGCTCACTTTGTAGCGGACACGAAATGGTAAATTTATTGGCCAAGAAATACTACAAAGAATTGTCGTCTACCGGTAGGAAAGGGCCTACCTTTCTCAAGATGTCCGCCGCCCCATAGGCAGTTTAATCTTTCTATCCTTCCGAAAGGAATGAGACTTTCTTTTCCTCTTTTTTTCAGCTTTTACCTCTTGCTTCGGATTTCCTATTTTGCCATTCGTTTTATCTTGGTTCCTTCCGAGAGCGAAAACCGATCTTTTTTCCTTCCTCCATTCTTTTTATGGTGAGTTTGGTTTCCATAGTAACCTGGTTGAGCTACCGCCATTTTTTATCGTCATTCTGGTTAGCTGAGAGGGACATTTGATGTGTGTTTTAGCAAACGATTTATTTGGGGCACGAATTTTTCTTCTCTTTTAATTTCTCGACGGAGAAAAACAACTTCATGTTTATTTTCCTCTAAAAGTAGACATTTCTTAATAGTGAGAGATTTAACAAGATTGGAAGAAAATGCAAACGTCTTTTTTTTCCATTCCTTAATTAATCGCGGAGTTCGTTGATTGAATTTCGTATGAATTTCTTTCTACTATGAAATGAATTCTTTATATTCAGGATTTCCTTCCGTGTATTAAGAGTCTTTGGAGCAGGATTTTTATTTTTATTAGTAACATAAAACAGCTTCTCTTCTGTATCACAGTGCAATTAAGATTCTAGTTAGAGAAAATAAAAATTTTTGTTTTATTTAGAATTTATACTCAACTAGCAAAATTAGACGACCTTACTTGGTTTGAATTAATTAACTCTAGATTGAAGAGAGATGATCAGGATATATATATATATATATATATATATATATATAATTTCAAGAACACAAGAATTTCCAAAAAAATTCCAATAAAAGTCTTAAAAATGATAAAAAAAAAGTGAAGAAATGTTGGTGGATCAGGGCGTCATCAGGGAGGAGCCTGACCCAAACAACATAAAATGGTGTTTTCTACATATGGGCAGCATTAGGCTGAAAAAATTGCTCATACACTCCCCCAAACACCACCAAAAAGCAAGTAAAACAAAATACCAAAACAGAGCAGGAACAAAACGAAATGAAACCCGAAGTCGCAGCTGGGATATCAACAACAACAAGCCTAAAAATTACCACCAAATGCCATCAATTACACAATTTAACTTAAATGCTAACATCATACTTCCGATGCAACGAGTCCAAAAAAATCTTGGTTTCTTTCGTCCTTCGTAGAATAAAATAATATTTAACACCTTTCGACAACTTTATAATTTGTATAACTTACTTTGGACACAAATCCTACACATACATTTCCATCATTGTAGTACATTTCACATACATAGCACCCTAGCTGTATGACAAAGCCACAAAATGATGAAAGGTGACATTTAAGGTTACTACTGCAAAAGACAATGTTGAGGGAGATTTGGAATTCCTTTTCTAATACATAAGTTCTTTTCAAGCTCAATTCAATTAATAAAAATGTAGAATTTAAGGAAAAATTACTCTGGAACTCATAGTCAACAAAACAATATTTTTTTCTTGTGGCACTCTTGCATCAGGCATTCGACATAATCTAATTTCGCCATCTTTAAGGGACGAAGAATTTAATGACTTTTTGCGTCGAATTAATTTTTTCTTGAAAATTATATTTTGTGGTCTAATAAAAAAAAAACTTGTTTTAAAATTGAATGTCTTTATTACAGAACTATAAAGGTAATTTTTTACCAATTTTAAAAAATAGTAGGATTTGACATATTTTTTTAAAAGAAAATCATTGCTTTTAATATATTTTTAACATACATAATAAATTGTTTAAACATAGCCTTTAACTCGTAAAATAATCCATTTTGACCTGTCATTGTAACAAAGAAATTTTGTAACATTTCAAAAGTTTTAGTTAGGATTTTATATACATTATTACTTTTTCAATAACGGCATAATCACACTTAAAATTTGCTGTATTCTTACTTATCACTTTAAATTGAATGCTTTGTGGTGGTGTTTGCATGTGATGAAAGAGAGATGCAATTTATGAAATAATAAATACTTAAAGCAGAAAACAAAAGAAAACAGCGCAATAAAACAAAATAAAAGTTGTCAGGAAAAAAAGTTGTTCTAATATTAATTCGTGATTATTTTCATGTCTCTTGATCTTGCAACTAAAAACTGCACAAAATTTAGAAACACAAAATTAATTCAGAGCGAAAGAAACAAAATCTACCAAATTAAGGTTAATTTATGTATTCCTACTCTGGTGTTTCAGCATGAAACTTCAATCTAAATATGTAAGTAAAGAAAAGTTTAACTCTGCATTCACTAAATTTAAATATGTAGTACAGCATATTGACATTGTATTCAAATATATGTAATAAATTTATGTACAAACACACAGTTAAAAAATCAGACATAGAACCGGAAGATGGATAGACATACTATCGCGACCAAGTTCAGTTACTAAATGAATATAAATACGCAAAGTTTCATGAAAATATGTTAAACCGTCTGGACATAGCAAGGGCGCAGACAGACAGACAGATAGACAGACAGACAGACGGACGGACGGACAAACGCGCAAGAGACGGATTTGGCATCAGAAGATTCCAAAACGTATAGAAAACTTGAAATGGGTCGAAAATATTCAATGTACAGACAAACACTCCATTCTTATTTATATAGATTATTATCACAATTTATTTTGCCGTCTACTTAAAATATTCATTTAATTTATTCATCCTTTGTGTCGAACTAATGTTACAGTGTTTAATTATTTTCCTGCTAGAGAGAGCAAGTAAAAATAAACTCGTATTCGTCCAATAACTTGCATAAAATTTTAATTTATTTGGGTAAAAATATACTTTAATTATGTATAGGAATTTAGAAATTAATTGAAGCTTATATTGTTTATATGATGCATTGTATTTCATAACCGTATTTTCATCGATGAAAGTACGGACAAATGAATATTTTGTATGCAGATTTACACCATTTTCACACTTTATAAGTATTTGAATTATAATTATAACTAATTTTTCCATCTTTTCAAATAAATATTATTTTGGCATTTATAATGTGCATAATGAATTAAAAATAAATTACGCGGATAAGTTATTTTAAAAGTAAATTGTCAAGGATGCTCATGAAGCAGTCAACATAAGCCATGATTATAAATTAATACACTACATTTTGGAGAATGTTTTAAGATTTCATTTTTATTTTGAAATGTTAATGTATGAGATGCCAGAGTAGGTGTTTGAAACCTACCGGACGGAACTACATTATAATTTTAAAAATCATGTTTCAATGCTTTAGATAGAAATTTCTTCAGGTTAGAAAATTATTGGACAAGTCTTCGAGTTAACTGCGTGAAAATACATACCAGTACTCCCAATTATACAGCTGTAAACGTCTTGGCGTGTTTGTAAATATACTTTAACTGCGGAGAGGACGTCATGGCTCATTGCCCACAACTTGCGAGTTGTAAGCGGTGCATGTCCGATTCCTCCCTGAGTGTGTTTCTCTCTTTGTCAGCAAAATTTTACTTGATATTGTGTCTTATGTAGCATGGCCAAATATGGCCCTTGAACCATAAAAAACCAATCAAACTTGAAGTCTGGGTGAGTTCCTACTTATTTTAGAAATAGTTTGAGCATCCTTATTACGGTTCATACCTTTTCAATGACGTTGAAGTCTGGGGAATATGTTGGCCAGTTGATGTGAGAAACATATTTCATCCCTAGAATCATGCGTTGCTCCCTGTACGATAAGATAATGCCTTGTAGTGATTCTTTAATTGTTCTTCAACGAACAAGTTGAAAAATATTTTTCTTCTGAAACTATTCCATTATTTTTACCCATGCATTTCATTTTTTAGCTCGCTGTATCCATTAATCACAATGACACACAGCTCCGTTTTCATTTTCTTTCCAAATCAACTGACATCTACAGTTAGGAAAAACTAAATGGACTCTTATGAAAAGTTATTTGACCCATAGGTGATTTGTCTGGCTTCCGTGTTTAAAATAGCGTTAAAAAGGGGGTATGTGTTAAGCTTTCATAGAAAGGCACTAACTACAAGTCAGTCGTTAGTAAAGCAGTCAGGAAGTGTCAATTAGGCTTGGTTGTTTCAACTAAACCTGGCATTTATTTTTCGTCGCAGACGTGTTCGAACGGGAACTTTTTGAAGCAGAGTTCGCCATTAGATTTTGGACACCACCTTATTTAAGGCTTTGGAAATGTGTTGCTACTACTGCTCTATTCATTTTTTTTAATGCTCTTGGTTCGCCCCCCCCCCCCCCCCCCCCCGGTTAAAAAACTATACTTTAATTTCTTTCGCCTTCGATCTATTTACTCATGTCGTAGTTTCAGGACTATCATTTATGTTTAATGGTGCGAACGAACTGTCTAAAAAAATTAAATTACTTAGAACTCAATGGTTAAAAGTAGGATTCAGCTGTATCCTGTATAAATAGAATACCATTGACCTTTTTTTTTATCGTGGTTTGTAATTTTGAGGCTTTAAATGGTTGGGGGGTTAAATATTAAAATTTCAGAAATTGTACTCTATAACTAATGACAGCAAAGTAATCACACTAAATTAAATATTCGAAGCGGATACAAATGGTGGAAAATGGTAACATTTCTATTTATAGCTCTTATTTTACTCTCAAATTTAAGATTACTGTTATTTAGTTGATTGTTTAGTTATTAATTTATTGTACTTTTCACAGAAAATTTTAGTATTTTAACTAGTACTAGATTTACCACTTGGCTTTCCCTGGGAGTTTTTTTTTCTGCTTCGGACAAACGTGATTTTCTCAAAATGACAGCTTTTGCCATCTTGTGTTGATGCGAGTTAAGTTAAAAATGCGTCCTTTGCGAAGTGTTCAACAAAAAATGTTACTTTTATTTAAAACACTATATATCGCACTGAAAATAGTTGCGCAGACCAAGAAATTCCATTTGGAATACACTGAAACTTTCTTCACGCTAAATCTTTGCGTTTGATACTTATTGTTGCTTGAGACAGATTTTTCTGCTTTATACACGAGATTGCTTATGAATAAAAAAATTATGTAGTTTTTCTTAGCAATATTTAATTAATCCCCTACACTTTTTTTCCAGAAAAGTTCTTAGTTCTATATACAGATATAAAAAATATTATATATATATATATATATATATATATATATACTTATATCATTCAAATTCGTAATTTAATGAAAGATCAAAATAAAAATAAAAATCATATGTATTAAACCAGAAAACGAAAGCGAAAACGAAAGTTAGAAGAAAAGTTAAATCTAACCATGCAAACGCATGATTTCAATAAATTCCTTTTGGTTTTTATTTTGTGAATTTCCTCTTGTTTAAGAAAATTATATTCCTTGCCATGCTATGTCTGCAGCTTTCAGCGCGCTTGCATGGTTGGTTTTAACTTTTCTTCTAACTTTCGTTTTCTGGTTTAATACATGTGATTTTTATTTTTAATCTTTCATTAAATTACGTATTTGAATGATATATATATATATATATATATATATATAAATGGCTATTGCACCTTAATACCCTACCAGATTTTCGAATTACTGGTATAATTTAATTGACGTATCACAGATTCTTTAAATTAATCAAGGTATGTATAGGTAAAAATTGCGTACGTTCTAAAGAATCTAAACTAAATTCAGATCTCATCATCAATATAGATTGTGTTATAAAAGCATTTCACTTTAATAATTAAGGCACAGTTGTGTGGATTTCGGGATATAATTTCCTTTCACATTAATGGATTCGTAATGAACAAGTCTTGTCCATTTGCTGAGTACTTTATCGAGTTCACAAATCGTGGGAGGGTTTGTTAAATACCAAACCACGATTAAAATGGACAGAGTAACTAAAGAAAAATCAAATATTGCTCTTCTATTGAGTTCCGAGTCAGATAATCAAATTATTCAATCCGGTGTCTGAAAATCAAAGCGATTGAGTAATTATTGTCCTTCCAGGATCCCTTAATAGTCTCATTCTTTCCCCAGGGATTCAGATAATTGGATATTCAATATCGAGAATCGAATGCTTGAGCAATTAGGCGTTATTCCATTAGTTGTTTAGAAGTTGGCTTCACTTGAACTAACTTTACCACTTTCACTCAATCGTAAGGATCGTCCTGACCTCGATAGACTAGAATTGGCCATAAGAATTAAGAACATTTTAAAACGAATATAAAATATTTCGCGAACTAGTCTGTTGATTTTGTAATATATACACTACCCTACAATAACGGACCGGACGCCAGCGGATTTGCATGACATCCGACTGCTTGTTTGGGGGTGGTTTTCGTGGTATGACCTGGGACCTTTCCATGTTGTTCCTGGTAAAGTGAACACCGATACCAACATGAACATTTTGGGCAATCAGGTTCTTCCTACACTCCTGGCAATTTTATGGAATGGACGAATGTTACTTCCTAGACGACTATGCTCCATGTCTTGTCACAGCCTCTGTCAAGCAGTGGTATCAAGATATGACGTATAACATCTTCCCTGGCCCGCTCAGAGTCCCGACCTATACCCCATAGAACATTTGTGAAACGCGTTAGAGCGACTCTTACGGACCAGGGAACCATGTCCGAAATTTACAGCAGAGATGGCGACATTCTTG
The DNA here is from genome assembly GCA_947359465.1 of Metellina segmentata. NCBI lineage: Eukaryota > Metazoa > Arthropoda > Arachnida > Araneae > Tetragnathidae > Metellina > Metellina segmentata. The sequence goes on along the minus strand of OX375880.1, from coordinate 27,338,280 downwards.
CAGCAGAAATGGACTCAAATACCCATAGCTGTGCATCAAAACCTTGTTGAAAGTATGCCCAGAAGGGTTGCTAATGTAATTGCAGCACGTGGGGGACCATCCCCTTTTAAAGCATGTATTCTTTCCCTTATACCATCACATCTTGTTGTCCGGTCCATTATTGTAGGGTAGTGTAGTTAGTACTCATGGTTTTGTTAATCAAACTTTATAGCTTGGTGTAACCTACAGGCTTTAGAATTTATGTGAAATACTATATAGATTCACAAGCAGAAAGGTGTTTACCTGTGTTTTCGTTCATCTCTTTTTGTTCTTAAGGCTACACAGTACTCTAAAAATGACAAAAATATCGAAAAAAAAAATTTGCATTTTTCGATGGCCCATACAGTTGGGAAGCTTGCCTCAAAATTTTAGATCTGATATCCAATTAGTTTTAAAGATTTTTTAAGTTTTCTGAGTGTTGTCAGTGTCAAAATGTGACAGCATAGAGGAGGGGGCGTAGTTAAATTCGTTTTTGTTTTGATGTAATTTCATATTCTTACAATTAATTAAAAATATTTTTGAATAAAATCAATTCCTTAAGTGAAATGGCTATTATCTTCAACTTTCACTACTAAAATCGTATCTGTTAGTTTATGTTCTGCGTTCTCTTCTGAGTCTCATTACTAGCTAACCAATATTAGTAAAAAGGTCTTTTTCAAAACCAATATTTGATTACGATTGTTATATATAATACATTATAATCAAACTTTGGTAAATATTTGGTTCGAAAATATTTAGTTAGGATTTAGATAAATAATTTGTCGCTGACGTATCAAATTTTTTCATCATATGAAAACATAATATTTTGAATTTAAAAAAATGTATTCAATCACATTGAGTTAAATTAGTGTTTTAGTGCATTTTATAAGTTGGTAAATGACATATTAAAAAATTAGAGCTCTACAAGCATTATTAGTTTTTGTTTTATGACTTCAAAAACTTAAAATGCATTTTTCTCAGACTTTTATTTTTGTGGATGCAAGTGTTTTAAAATCCCTAAGGCTTTTTTTCTGTACAAGATACAGTCTAGAAATTTTTTGTAGACACTTTCATATATATGTATTATAAAAGCTAGTATGGATTAAGGCCTGAGAGTTTTAGTATTTTTTTTTTTAATGTCAGTTATATATATATATATATATATATATATATAATAATAATTTTAGAATTTTCATGTTTTTTTTTCAAGTTTAGCTACAAAAATAATTATTAAAATTCAACAATGAGACTGATGGTCAATTCCATACTAGCTTTTGTTCCCAATTATCTAAGAAATATAAATCACTTGAAATAACTAAAAAATATTATTAATTGAATATTTTATAAGAGTTTAAAAAAACTTCAAAAAATTGAATTTTTTTTTTAATTTTAAAATAATGGTTATTGCTAAACTGACTTTTGTTTATTGGATTTAGTTAAATAATATAAGCCGAAAAAAAGTCATTAATTATTTTTAATGTTACTGTCCGTTGAAAATTTTTTTGAAAAAGGGTACTGTGTAGCCTTAATTGTTCAATAGGTTGTTGATCTCAAAAATGGAACTTTAGGTGAATAAAAATTGAATCAGTGATATTAACGCTAAGAATTTATCGATTCGCTGATTTATCATAGTTTTTTGTCTTCTGCATAGTTTATAATATTTTTTTATGATTTTAAAGAGCGCTTCTGATGATTTGTAGTTTATCAGTTTTAGAGTAAACGCTTTCAAAAATATATATGTTTTATTGTAGAATAAAAAATTGAATAGTACAATTTATGTTTTCCACAATTTATCAAATTTGTTAGTTGCACATTGTAAAACTGGTTAAAAATTTATAAAATTAATATATTCTTCAGTACACACAAATCCAAAAATTACATTTTAAAATATAGTTTATGTGCTTGAGATTCATTCTTTTGCAAATATTTTATTTCATACGCTTTATCTAATAAATAATATGATAATTTTTGTTTAAATTCTTGTTTTAATTAATATTAAGAATCACGCATCTAATTTTAAAATAAAATTTATTCCTACCTCAACTTTAATTCTTATATATTGGTACGCAGCAGAAAACAATCTTCACATCTATTTGAAAATATTTCAAATCACTAAATTATTTTGAAAAGTAATATGAAGTTCAATTAAAACCTCATTCTTTAAGTGTAATTTTAATATGCTTACTCTTAATTCAAGACAAATAAATAGCGCTGGATGACTGAAAAAAGTAAATCTCGGTTAGGTGTGCTACAACATTCCTATTATAAATTGTGTGCATAGGATAACTATAAACAAAACAAGACTTAAAATCCCTTACAGAGAGGATTACCATTTGTTTCATACGTTTTTAATTATACACCGATTTCATACATTTTCCTTCTGTTAACAAATTTATTTATTAAAAGTATAAGCAATGACTATGGTTAAAGTAACAGAACATTGATGCACTAGTTTTTTTTAAAATTCGATATCCTTCAACTTTGTTTACTTAAAGTTTGAAGTAAGGGAAATTCGATCGTTTAAGTTATTTTACTTACCAATGTAGCTAAATTTTGAAAACTTCCAAACAGTAATGAACAACAATTATATAAATTGCAGCATTTAATACTGATTCTAAATCCAATTAAGTTTTATACCCTTTTAAGACTTAAGAAGTATCATTTTTACTACAATTAACTGTAATCTATCTGTATGAAGTAAACCAAGTGAAAAGAGTCAACCTAAAAAAAGACATGCTTCTTGTTAATTGATAATATTCCTTTTCCATTTGCCTATTCTGAAGCTCAATAGGGAATACTTCTTCCATTCAATTCCCATAAGTTAAACGTGATACCGTGAACCTATTATTTTTAATCAATATGTTCAGTTGTGTGAACGAATTAATTAAATTATATCCTTTATTTAACATTTTCATTCTTTTATTATACCAAAATTTGTTCTCCCTGAGTTCTGATCACCTTCGCTTTAAAATGTTATTACACCTTCAGCATTCTTCGTTGTTTTCTCCTAATATTTATTTAGTTTCCTTGAAGACTTTTCTACGGATTGTCTGTTTATTTACATGCGATTGTTGGATTTTAAAACAGCTTCTACAGATACTTGAGCTATTGTTTTTATGCATCTATTGGCTTGGAAGTTTAATTAGAACTTTCCATTTTGGACTCGATTAAAACGCCCTATTTGATTTGCTTATTTTAAAGAATAGCGATGCAATCTTAGGTAATTCAATATGTTCACCAAAGTGGATAGAATCTTTACCAAGCGAGATAACGTTTTTTATACAAGTTGATACATTCTCGGAAATATTTTAACTGGAAAACCATCAAGATTGCCTTTTTAATGTTTGCGAAAGACTCGTGGGTGTTTATAACACTTGGGAGAAAATCTTGAAGATACTTTAATGATTCGTTTTCCATAACACTTATTATTATTTATTTACAAGTATATAGGCTAAAGAACAAAATAATTTGTTAAAAATATAGAGAAGATTGTATTTTATTGTGGAACGAGATCTTTCATCTTTAAAGTAGCTATAAATTCAAAAATATTTAAAAAACATTTAAGTACATTTTGGATTTATTTTAACCCCAAAACAATCAGTTTACGTTTTGTATAATTGAGCAAATATAGTTCTATATTGTACAAAAAAGCTGGGTGAGCTTTATTGTGAAAAATGACCACTTTATAAGTCATTTTTAAAATTCACATCATTAAGCAAATTTTAAAAGCATTCCTTCTTTTTAAAACTAAAACAGTAAAACTTCATTTTAAGTATTTAAAGGGATCACGCAGCGATAAATCACAATTTTTTTTTTAGTTTTTTTATTTAATTTTAGTTTAGTTTACTTACAAATGAAATGCATTAATTTTGTAACTCGGAATCACCCTTAATGATTTTCTCGAACGAACGTAACATGCACCATTATTATTTTTTATTTTAAATATTTTAGAACCATCGAAGTACTTAGGAAAAATAATATTCCTTTCAGCAGTCATAAGTGTTTTTTATTCCGTTCCTATATACCAAGCACCCTGGTTCTATTTCTCCTACCGAATTTTCTGCCCAATCGATTATCCCTTCTCACGCACCGTGCGATTAATCAATTCGACAATCGATTTATAGGAAATCAATCGAAAACTTCAGCATTCAGTTACTCTCCTGTCGGTGGGTATCCTCTCTCTACTCTGTGCAACAACAGCTTTTCCTACCTGAGAAAGGAACTTATAATAATAAGCACTCACACTAGATTTCCAGCCTGAGGCTCTGTCAATAGCATCTGCATTATAATCTCGACCAATCGATAGACTCCAAACGACTGTTACAGAGAAAACATATTAATCAAAAAGGTAAAGCGACTTGCATGAACGAGTCAATGGCTGCTCTAATAATCTTCCCCTGGAACACGAGCTCTGGTTCTATTTTTAACTGCGAGCATTAAATTTTGACTAGTTTCACTATTATAGATTTGGCATAGCTGAACAAATTATAGTTATGCGGCTATTACTCGGAAAAGGAATTTGAAAAGTTTCATGCATACACCTGAACTTTTGAGTCGGTGATGGTTTATTAAGGCTGGTCTCAAAATCGAAATGTCTAGTCTACATTTTATATTTCTCTCACGAAATGTCTATCGCATACGCTTAAAATATTTGTCAATCTATCTAATTGTATTCATCCAATTGTATATACCAATGTTCGAATATTCACAAAGTATTGTGATTCAACTTCGTAGCAAATAAATGTAATTACAGACGCTGAGGTAAAACAGAAAAACTGGCACACACCAGTCTTAGTATAACCACTACAGGAGCATTCGAATTCAACCAAAAACCGGCGTGTACATATGCCTGGTGCACGTTAAATCTGTCGTGACCCGAAAGGCTCTCAAGTTGGATGGTAATGGTAATTTTAGTTAACGTCGTACTAGAGCAACACAACGGGCTATTGACGACGGTCCGGGATCAGTCCTAGCTCAGGTGTTGCTTCGTCATCTGACCGTGGTTCAAAATTACGAGGTGTTGTCCTCGGATCTTTCCCCTAAGGGACTGATCCCGGACCGTCGTCAATAGCCCGTTGTGTTGCTCTAGTACGACGTTAACTAAAATTACCAAATTACCGGGATCAGTCCCTTATGGGAATGAACCGAGGACAACACCTCGTAATTTTGAATCGCGGTCAGATGACCCCTCAAGTTGGAAAGGGGGGGGGTGAAAGTTAAGAGTATGGGGTGCCAGTTCAGGTGTGACCTCGTCATCTGATTTTGAACCAAACTGAAGAGGCTTTGTCTTTGAATCTTTAACTTCGGGTTTGATCCAAGACCGTCACCAATAGCCCGCTGTGTTCCTCCAGTGGGATTTTTATTGAATACATACACTACCCTAAAATAATGAATTAGACGCCAGCGAATTTGCATAAAATCTGACTACTGGTTTGAGGGTGTTTTTCGTGGTATGGCCTGAGACCTTTGCATGTTGTTCCTGGTCAATTGAACGCCGACGCTTACATGAACATTTTGGACAAGCAGGTTCTTTCCTACGCTCTGGCAATTTATTTTATGGAATGGACATATGTTACTTCCTGAACGACAACGCTTCATGTCCTAAATCATCACCACCTCAGCTCGTGCATTTTGCCACTCTTTTCATAGGAGCGTAGATCTTCAGAAATATTACAGGACACGAATTCCACAAGTCTGCGGAAATATTCTGTAGGCATAGCGCTCCATACTTCCTACAGAGAGGTTCACAATTCTGTTGTATTACGAGGTGTCGGATTTCAGTGTTCCACAGCGCGTTGCATGACTTCCCAAATGTGTTCCGCAACGTTGATATCTGGTGACGTAAGTGGGAATGACTCCAAATTCGTGTGACTGATTATCTAACCATAATTTGACGTGTCTAGACTTGTGTGACGGCGCTTGTTGGAAAAGTCCAAACCCAACGGAATGAACGTTTAACATGAACGGGTGTAACTCGTAAGAAAGGATAAACTCCTGTCAGAGAGACGACGCCTCTTTATGCGACGTAGTGGGGACGTCACAGGAGGCACCTCCTGGTCGGTTTTACAGAATATCACCTTTTTGAAATTTCATTAGGGTGTCTGGTCCCGCCTTTTGCCAGAGTTACCCTATGTACTCTTCAGGTGTACCCTGAAGCGGCTTTTCATTATTTATATGTGTGTGTGCGTGTGCGTGTGTGTGCGTGTGAGAAGAGCCGAAATATTATGACCATCTACTCAATAACACGTTACGCCTCCTTTGGCCTGCAAAACAGCTGCAACTCGCCTGGGCATATGTGCCACAAGTTCTTGGTCCATGAATGGAGACAGGTTGTACCAAATGTCTAAGCAGCGTTCACGCAAAGTCGAGATGTTAGGACATGGCGGTGTTTGAGCTCTGAGCTGACACCCCAAATGTGCTCTATCGGATTAAGATCAGGCGAGTTAGGTGGCCAGGACACTAAGTGGAATTCATCAGTATGCTCCTCCTAGAACCACTCAAACACAATCTGAGCCTTGTGACATGGGGCGTTGTCCTGCTGGAAGATTCCATTTCCAGTTGGGAAGACAGACGCCGTGTAATTGTGCAAATGATCAGCAATGATGTTCAGATAGTTCGCAGCGTTCATGGTTTGTTCTACCACAACTACGGGTCCCATAGTCGCCCATGAGAACGTCGCACAAAGCATAATACCGTCATATACATAATAGTACGTCTTTTATCCTGCACCTGTTACATCATGTGTACAGTAAGTGTATACAAGGTGTCCATAAAGTCTCTTTGCAATTCCAAATACTTATTACAGTGGCGAATAAAAAGACAGCCAAGTGGAAATTATTACAAAATGAGACGTATATATTTAAGTTTTTTTTTTGCCTCATTTAATACACCTCTATATGGGTGCTATTAGTTGCACGATTCACATCAAGACGGTATTCGATTTCTTGCCATGTTCGCTGTAGCATACCCTCATCAGTGTTGGCAATGGTATGGCAATGACAATGGCATACATGATAACTTTAACATAACCCCCATCGAAAAAAGTCGAGGGGAGTGATTATCTGGTGAAGAGGTCACCAGGGAATTTGGGTTACTTCTTCCAATCCACCGGTCTGAAAATATTTAATTTAGAAACCCACGAACATGCAGGCCCTAAATAGTGGTGTATCCAAGAAAGGAACGGGACATCACTAATCTTCTAAAGCAGAGGATCACTGATTTTATTGCCACCATTGATGAGTGTATGCTACAGCGAACATGGCAAGAAATCGAGTACCGTCTTGATGTGCTTCGTGTAACTAATGGTGCCAGATAAAGGTGTAATAAATTAGGTAAATATATATATGTGTGTGTGTGTATTTCTCTCTTCTGTACCAGTAAGACTTTCCTTGTGAGCGTGCGTCCATTACTTGATGTTTGCCTTGTGTTTGGTCTGTCAAATATAGCCATAAAGCCCATAAGTTTCGTGTTTGTGGCTCTTAAAAACTAAAAAGAAGACGAAAGAAGACCGGTCAACTGTTTAAAAGAAAAAACAAAATTTATTACCTAGACGCCACAAATTAAACATTGAAATTTACAATATATTTTGTAAAAGAAAATGCATGAATTAATACAACCGTTGCGAAGATCGTTTAATATTACAAATAGCAATAATATCGTACTATACTATAAATGTCGCCGACTAACCGGTCTAGTGGACAAGGTGTTGGCCTCTTCTAACACCACAACATTAAATTCACCACCATATAACATTCTCATAAAATATTTATTTCACCTTCATTTAAATCCTATTTATAAACATCAAATCATTATCACCTTTTAAAAATAATATATTATTTTAATTCAACTCTTGACGTTTGTATTTCTTTTTTTGTATTATAACGTCTTTTTGTTTTGTGTTTGTGTTGTGTTTTATGTTTGTTTGTGTTTCTTGTTCTGCGTTTAAGTTACATTTCCCGGTGTGCCACCGATGTATTAAATGTAATGTTAGCGGTGTGCCACCGGTCTTGCATTCTTGGATTCCCGGGACTCCGGATGATTATTGTAATTTTTAACATAAGGCCGGAATGTTACCGAACCATTATAATTCTCCCTTGGGAATAAAACAACCACAGATATAATATTTAAAGAGAAAAAAAAATCGATCGGCCGGCCGGCGTGGGTCCTCTTGGGGCCCCCCTTTGTGCTGTGGAAGTAGCCCCCACCCTTTCCCCCTGGACCACAAATACACTCTACACCTAACGGTGAGTGGATCCAGGGGGGGTCTAAAAAAAAAAGTGTTGGCCTCTGGATCGGAAGGTTCTTGGTTCGAAACCGGGTACAGGGCATGGATGTAAATTGTGCTGTCTTTTGTTAGGGGCAATGATGAATGCCCCTTCACAAATGACCATCACTTCCGGCCTTGTAGTGGTCAAGGACAAGTCCTTAGTGCCCGCCATTGGAAGTAGTGACCACCACTTCCGGCCTTGTAGCGAGCAAGGATAGTGTCCAGTGCCCGTCATTGGAAAAAAAAATATCATAAATGTCTGAATTTAATATGAATAAAAGTAATATAACCACTTCTCCTGTGAAATGATGTCATTAAACACACATTTCATTGCTAACACTTTCATATAAAAATGGTTAATAGCTTTTTGTATTGAAAACAAAAGACTCGGTGTAATAAAAATAGCTTCTCTAAACTGAATTTCGTAAACACAGTTCACAAATAAATGGCTGAACTAAATAGCCTCAATACTCGCATTTTATCACTTTTTAAAAGCGACTCGCATCGCTCCTGTTGGAAAAGAAAACTCCCTAACTGCGGCAGAATCGCCAGCAAAACCGAGAAAAAACGAGGCAATGAATTTCGCGGCACCATTTTATGCAGCTCGAATAGCGACGGAGACCCAATCCTGTTTGTCTTTCCATGCATAAGAACGGAACCCGCCCGTATCAAAATTACCATACAGACCGCCTGAAAATGAGAAGAGTGGAATTCAGCCGACTTCCTATCGCAATTTATTCCAAAGTCCAGCACCATGGCCGGAATCATAAAACGCATCCATCGCGGACCACGGCCATTGTCGCATTCTCTCCCTCCCCCTCCGACCTGCACCCCCTCCGCTTTGATGGACTGCTTCTTTAAAAGTGTCGTCCCTGACGTCAGATGGCTCCTCCAATGGGCGGAAGATTCCGCCAATTGACCGCGACTAATGCACGACCGTTCGTCAAACGTCGGAGAGCGTTTGCTGCCGGTGTTTGGGGTGTCCAGAACAATTATCTGTCGGAAGGGACGATACAGGGGCGTAGGGGGAAGGGATAGTCCTCCCATCCATTTAAGCGTTTCCAAAATGGCGGAAAGAGGAAGAGAAGGGATGGTATTTCGTGGGGATGGGATCTGGTCCGGTTACAATGAGGTGTTTGTCAAGGCCTGATGGCTGTTCTGGAATTCTTTTGTTGTCCGCAGTTTGGTTCTTATGGAATTGGACTGTAGATTAAAGGGGAAGGTGGCAGGGAATGTTTTAATACCAGAAATGTGAGCCATCAATTCTATTCCATAATGGCCGCTTGTCAAAAGTTTTTTATATCGAGTCGTGCCTGAGAGGAGGAAGATGAGGCTAGTGTAAACAAACTACACCTACATTGAACGGTAGTGTACTATCTATGATCCATTTGGAACACTGAGCACCAGGGTAGTGTTTTGTTTCAGAATTTTAAACGCAAATTATATTTCTTGTGTGTTCGAATGGCTGTGCAAGTCTATAATTTTTTTTTAATTAAGCATCACGAGATTTCAAAAGTAAATTACTTCTTCTTTCCCCCACAGACAGAGATAGAGAAATCTCGCATAACTATATAACCAATTGGTTGTAAGAACAATTATAATGAACGGTAAGAATATTGTAACTATATAATAGTATCTATTGGTGCAAAAATACTGCTTGTCAAGGAGGTCAAAACTGGTTAGTTGCTGCTGGTTAGTTGTTAAAACTGCAAGTTGCAAAGTGGAATTATGTAATGTCTAGACCTACATGAGGAATAAATGGTCTTTCACACATTAGATTAGTCATGTTAAAGGTCACTGGTGATGACTGTGATATGGAAAATACAATGCAATAATATTTTGATAAAAGGAAGTGTGATGTAATTGCAAACACATCTTTATTGATAGAGATCTGCGAGATACTACAGACTACGACCATTTTGTTAGTGCGATAGGGTATTAAGAACAGTTGTTCTTGTATTCTAGTTACTACTGGTTCTAGTAAATGAGCATCGATAGATGACAATGTATGAATTCTGATGCGATTAAGAACATGAAATGTTGGGTGAGATTACAGAAAAGAACATAAATTAAATACAATTATTTTACAATTTGGAATGACGCGTTAACAGTCACAACAGCTAAACCAATACAAAATTACCTTGAAGTTGCTTATAACTCACCATAAACCATAGCAGATTAATGACATGGTATAAGATCTACAAAGCGGAATGGTATCTGGTTTGATTTCAGGCTAAAACTTTTCCTAGCTGGGTCATGCGCATTATCTGCTAGGTAAAACTATTGCTTCTTTTCAGTTTAAATACATCTATAAAAATCTGCTAGTGTACCGTTCACTATACAATCAGGGCTGATTTGTTTTGTGCCTTGCATGCTTGGCATATAAGGTGTTATCCTTCGGAGCCGGCGTCTAACGATTCCCTAACTGCCGAACAGCGCCCTCTAGCAAATCCAGGTGGCGCTTGAGGATGTCCATCCTTGAGTGAATACTGTAAAGACTTGTGTTTCTAAACCTCCTCTAAAGATTGCACAGGAAGTTTTGAAGTATCCTGTAGATCAATATAAAGAACGTTTTCTTTGACTAAGCCTCACTGTAAATTCTCTATACACACACACACACACACACAAATATTGTAAAAACATAGAAAAGAAAACTAAAGTAATATGAATGAAATGAATAAATATCCTGAACAAATTAACCGAACCTTCTAAACACGAGAGTAAAATATAGAAGCAAACGAATGATCGAAGGGAGCGTCTGAATTGAATCGATCGAACGGAACGAATGCTAACAAATGAGCAAATGGATCCAGCCAATGAAATTAATTTACTCACACATTGTCAATGAAACTAACCAACGAAATAAATTTGAAAGTACCGAGGAAAGGGGGAATGTGCGATGGATGTGTGAAACTAATCAAACGAATAAACAGAATGAAAGAATTGTTGAAGACATAGAATGAAAAATTGTACAAAACAGTTGCAATTTTGTGAATTTACAAATCAAATGGAGCGGGATGTATATTTTTCTTCGAAATTAATGAATTTAAAAAAGAGTCGTACAAGCTTCAAAGCGGCATATTTGGGTATTTCAAAACGATGGTTTGGCTATAAGGTCTTTTTTTGCTACAGGAATTTGGCACGAACATCCATGACTTAGTGAATAGAAGTTAGAAGAGTAGATACATGAATAGTAGATATATAGATGAATAATAGATATATGAATAGTAGATAGATAAATATATATATAGTTGGATATATGATTAGTAGATAGATAAATATACATAGTAGAATACATGAATAGTAGTGATAGATAAATATATATAGTAGGATATATGAATAGTAGATAGCTAAATAGTAGAATACATGAATAATAGATAGATAAATATATATATAGTAGGATATATGAATACTAGATAGATGAATATATATAGTAGGATAGATAAATAGTAGAGAGAGATAGATAAATATACATAGTAGGATACATGAATAGTAGATAGATAAATAGTAGGATATATGAATAGTAGATAGATAAATATAGTAGGATATATGAATAATATAGTAGAATATATGAATAGTAGATGGATAAATATAGTAGGATATATGAATAATATAGTAGAATATATGAATAGTAGATAGCTAAATATATATAGTAGGATATATGAATTGTAGGATTCATGAATAGTAGATAGATAAACAGTAGGATAGATGAATAGTAGATAGATAGATAAATAGTATGATATATGAATAGTGTAGATAGATAAATATAGTAGGATATATGAATATTAGATAGATAAATAAAGTAGGATAGATGAATAGTAGATGTGCGGATGGATGGATAGAGGAATAGTGGAGATAGATGAGAATAGTGGATAAATGAGAGTAGTGAATAGATGAGAATAGTTGATTGTTGAGAATTGTGGATAATTGAAAATAGTGGATAGATGATAATAGTGGATAGATGAGAATAGTGGATAGATGAATATTGTATAGATGGATAGAGTATAGGTAGAGATGGATAGAGTATAGAGTATAGATAGATGAATAATGAATAGACTAATATTAGATAAATAGTAAACCAACTAGGAAATATATTTATCTTTTCTATGTAAATATTCAAACGTATCCCCGTGCATGTATGTCCCTTTACTTTATGATACCTCACAAACATATCTCTGTGATTTGGTTATCGATGCAATCTTGGCTTCACGTTTTAATTTTCTTAAAAGTCGAGTTCACATCAGGTTTTTCGTTTTCTTGTGGAACACACGGGACAGCAGTGCTGTGGACTCGAAAACGGATTTAATGAGCAGATACAGCGCCACATGGGATAGAACCACGAACGCCTTGATCCACTTTCCATGCCTTTAAATTCCTCCCTGTGTGTTCGACTTTTTTGTCTTCAACTTGTCTTGTGTTTGGCACAGCTTGGACAAATATGACCCTTGAACCATAAAACTCCAAAGCAACCAACCTCCCTATGTGTGTATTTTTCTTCAAGTATATGTCTATTACATGGCGTTGTATGTCTTGCAATTGGCACAGCCTGCCCAAATAGGGTCTTTGAGCCATTAAAACGCAACCAGAAATCCATGACTGCATACAAAACTTATGAGATCAAATGCTAGTCAAAACAAAAGTAAATAAATAAAATTTAATGTATTAAGATTTTGGATTAAAATTTCTATTGATTCCCAACATTACAAAGTTACTTGCCAGCATATAAAATTTCAAGGATCTTCTTTGAATAACTTATTTAAATTGTCTAATCGAAGCAATTTTTATACAATAAATTTTAATTTGCTCTCGTAGAATGTATAAGTGTTTTGTCTTTTGTAATTAAAGAGTAACAGAATTAATTAAACCTTTACACTGCACGGCTTTTAATAAAGAAGAGTGTTTAACTTATATATATAGACCATGGTTTACAAATTCTAATCACACATCCCTCTCTTTTTAAGAGGATAAAATTCTATCAATTGATAAAAGAGTTCAGAAAGCTGTGTAATTAGATTATGAAACGAAATCTTTACTCTTCCTCCGCTTGCATGGAAACGGCATTTTTCATTTTACACTTCGGTCGTTTGCCGTTGACACATTATCGTTTACAAACAATGCGTCGGCGCTTTCTTCACTGTATTTCTCACTGATGTCTGACATACTTCTTGTTACGGATCCTCATCAATTTCACGCTGTCGGAGTGCCTGCCAGTTTATCACGATACTTTGTCTTCTGAACGTATAAGTTAAGGACAATTTCGTCGAGTGAGAACGTTTTATTAGTTATCAGCGAACTGTGTTACATTCCTAGCTTTGCTTCTTTTTACGCCCTTGACAGAATTCAGTCTTTGAGTTTTATCTTTGAGTTCAGTCAGTTCTTAGTCCTCTCTTTATCTTCATTTTTACAATCGATTTTACTGTGCGTTTAAGGGCAGTCGATACCGGGTCAGTTTATACGATGACGGTAATGGCAAATACCGTCTGATACATTGTATAGAATGAAGTAAGCACTAAGACTAAACAAGCAACGGGGAAAGTGGGCCTTTTAAGTTTTTTACTGTTTTTATTGTTTGGGAAATACCGATTACTATTTCAGATTTAACAAGGAATTTGAGTCTCTGCGATGCTTTCGGAAACAGTACTGCCTGCATGTGTTGGCTCAGTTTGTTTGCACACTTCACAAACAATCTGGGGTCGTTGTGGTACAGTGTATAAGTCCACTACGGTAGCAAACTGTGAGTTGTAGATGACGTATGTTCGATTCCTACCTGGGTGTATTTCTCTATTCGGGGTCAGTAAAACTTTAATTTTTGTGTGCATGTCCAATACTTCATGTTGTCTGTACTGTGTTTGGCGCAGTATCGGCTCATATAGGTCTTGTGCCATAACAACCCAATCCAACCAGCCAACCACCGACCAACCGGTCTGGTGGTTAAGGTTTTAGCCTCTAGATCGGAAAGTTCCTATTTCGAATACGGGTCAGTGCATGGATGTTTGTAAACGTATGGTGTAGAAGCGGCTAGTGCACCATAAATCTACCGTGGCTGAAATTCCTCACGTTGGGTTGATGTGGAAGTTTGGAGAGTAATGTGCCAGCTTAGGTGTTGCCTCGTCATCTGACCGTGGTTAAAATTACGAGGTGTTTTCCTCGGATCTTTCTCTAAGGGGATTGATCCCAGAACGTCGTCAATAGCAAAGTGACACGTCCCCTGTACCCCCCCCCCTAGCCAGCACGGGCCTGTCTATATAGGAAGTGTCCTGGTTTGAATCCGGAACCGAGCATCGATGTTTGTAAGCGTATGGTGTAGAGGCAGCTGGTGCAAAATAAATCTGCCATGGCCGAAAGTCCTCACATTGGGTCAGTGTGCAAGTTTGGAGAGTGGGGTGCCAGCTCAGGTGTTGCTTCTTCATCTGACCGTGGTTCAAAATTACGAGGTGTTTTCCTCGGATCTTTCCCTTAAGGGATTGATCCCGGACCGTCGTCAATAGCTCGTTGTTGTTGCTCTAGTACGGCGTTAATTAAAATTACTAATTACCATAGTAAGTTTGGGCATCACGTTAGAGAGAGTAATTGATAATTTTAAATTAACGTTGTACTAGAGCAACACAACGTGCTATCGACGACGATCCGGGATCAATCCCCTAAGGGAAAGATCCGAGGACAATACCATGTCATTTTGAACCACTGTCAGATGACGAGGCAACACCTGAGCTGGCATCCCACTTTTCAAACTTCCACACCAACCCTACGTGAGGACCTTTGGCTACGACAGATTTAAGGTGCACCAGCCGCCTCTATACCATACGGTTACAAATATTCTTGCACTGACCCAGATTCGAACCAGGATCTTTCCGAACTAGAGGCTAATACCTTAACCACCACACCGATTGGTCGGTACACGTTAGAGAGAGAATTATAAAAATGGGTTGTTTCCTTTTTTCAAAAGAATTTTTGGACAAAAATGTGTACTCTCATTCATAGATTATTTCAACCACACGTAGTTGAATGAAGCGTGTTGCAGTCGAAAAAGTATATTTTAGAAGAAGAAAAAATTTCAACGTTTGTTTGTCAATATTTACGCGTTCACAAAAAAAGTTTTTGCTTACACCCCAACAGCAATTTCACTCTTGCTGCCACTTGCTTGAGATCTAAATTGACACCTACAATATACCCCACCTATCAAATTTAAGAAATTTTATTCTTCCTTTTCCCCAACCTCTATTGCCTTTCAAAGCAGATTTTATTCGTTTCCCTAAGATATTCAATTCAAAAGTAGGTTTACAGAAACTTCTGATTTTATAGGTTGATACTCCATCTATGGTGCTAGATAAAGTCTACACCGACTATTTGAAACTGTTCAAAATTAACTTTTTAGCAATAGTAGTGGGGTTGGAGAATATTTCTTGGCTATTTCACTTTGATATTACGTAGGATGTGATGTGGAAAGACTGGTTCTTTTTCACATTCGGTGCACTGGGAGAGACTTGGTACCATCGATGAAGTTCCTATGATTTAGATGTCCAGTGCTCAGTATTGCCAACATAGTAAAGAACCCTTCTCGATAGATTGAGATCTAAAAATTCAACCGTAGATTTGCCCATGTACAGATGGTGGAAAGGTACAATTTTTCTGAAAAGATTGGATTTTAAGTTAAACGGATTGTGCAGCCGTGAGGAACTCCAGTGTGCTCGACCTTCAAGAAGGTCACTCGGAAATTCGGAGGTCTGCGTGCAAATTAATTTCACCGTAAAAAGAAGAAAAACAATTCGCGTTCATTTTCGGAAAGCCGAATATGTTCTGATTGTTATTGCTTGGCACCAGCTGCTGTTCTTGAGTCGCGCGTCTTACAAAGGAGAAAAACACGTTGTTTCTCATGCCTACACTGGCAGACCAGAGGAGTGCCAGGCCCGTCGAAGACGGCAAGAGGCGAGGGGGGTGCGCCTTCCATGTTATTGAGCCCCATTGGGAGGAAGTCCGACTTTGCTCGACATACATGACACATCCGTTTTACAGGAAGGCCCCTTTCATACATCCATTCACTCACACATATCGTAATTTAGATCCCAATCAGAGGCCGATAACCCCCTGATCAGGTACCCCCAGAGGTATTGATTTGGTATGGGAACATGGGGGACATTGTGACCACGACCTATTTAACGTGCCCCAGTCACCATTAGTGAACACGACGGTCTTTAGCCAGGTCGAAGCGCCGATCTCGCAATCATCAGAATTGCAGGCTCCGCCGAGGACAGAGCTCACAACCCTTCTGATGCGAGCCCGACGCTCTACTGACTGAGCTACCGCGGCTCCTATCGTGAAAAACACGTGGAAAAACACGTGAAATAGAACGTCTTCTGCAGGTGGTGTTCGTTCGGTAGATATCTGTACGGATTTCGACTTTTTTTTACCGTTGGCGTTCTTTTTGGATTGCGGGCAGACGACGTTAGAGAGGCAAAGGGCGACGGTTCCTCACCGCGCTGGACTGTGATGATGCATACTTTGATGTATTGGTGTAATGATGTTAATGCGATGATGTGTTGACTACTATATATTTTTCTTAATATTGGAATAATAAGAACTTAAATGTCTTAGCTTTTGGTTGTTTTCTTCTTGTGTCAGTTAGTACTGTGTTCATGCTACCGTTTTGGGACGACTACACCACAAGATAGTCTTCCTCTGAAAGGACAATGTCGCTTTTTCTGATTCCAGGTAGCACCTTGGCACAGATTTTGTCAAATCGCCAGCTGTTTTGTTGCCTGAAATACCACCGTGTGAAAAGATCCATAGAAAATTAATATTGGATTCTTTTAGGACGCTTATCACCTTATTCAATGAGATTGAACTCGTTTTTTTTTTTTAAGTATAGTTTATTCATTGTTAAATATTTTTTTCGGAGAGTTTTTATGTTAACCCTTCAAGTGGTTTTGACGAGATATCTCGTCTATAAAGATTCGACTAATTTGCTAACGATGAGATACCTCGTCATGGAAGTATTGCCGATTTTTTGATGATGAGATCAAGATCTGGTCAGTTTTCTTGTAGTAGCGAGTTATCTCATCCTTTTTGATAATGATGAGATACCTCGTCGAGAAAACCACAAAGAGGGTGGAGTAAAAAATTCAAATTTTCTATGAATACTATACAATAATACTTCCATATACTATGCAAGAAAAACGTGTTCATTAGAAAATTTCTAATGAACACGTTTTTCATTATTTACAAAATTATGAACATTATTTAATAAAGAAGCCCGAAAAAATTATACATGCATTAAATTTCGCAAATTTTTATTTTAACTTGTATAAAACTAATGCTAAACTTCCAATTGCATAAAGTTAAACAAAATCCATTGTTAAATATATTTAATTAATCTTTAACACGCTGTACAGTATTTATGAAAAGAGAAATTCGGTCTCGTTTACAATTTCAAGACGCCTGAATCTTTTTACCGGTTCAGTTTAGGATGACAGTTCACATTTGAATTCCGAATTTTTTAAAGACAGAATGAGATTTCCTACGCTAAATTTGAAATCCATCGGGGGACAAATAAAAAAAGGAACTATATATAATCGAATGGGCGGTACATCGAAGAGCGGCATAAAATGGGAGATAACAGTATATTCTATAGTGAAATTTATCTTAAGACACTTTCTAAAAATACTTTACAAACACGATTTCGGAAGATAGTTTCTGAATCAAATACTGACTCGAATTGGCTTCTCGTGGCAGATGATCTATGTAGCCCATGCTTTTGCTTAGAGGAGGAACTAAATAAAAACTAATTTATACAATCCAAAAGAAGTATCACAGAATGAGTACGCATTACGAGTACATTAGTCAAATTAGATAGGTAGGTATTTTAAATAAAATTGTACTGGAGCAACACAACGGACTATTGGCGACTAGTTAAAATAGGGGACTGTTGGCAACCTAAACAAAATGCTTCCAGGACAAGCATGTTAGCGCGAATTCTGGTTATAAGTTTATCGTTTGGAGTCGAAAGTAACAGAGTTGATAACAAGTAGACAGGGAGGGTCCATGCTTTTACGCATAGAAGCCCCTCCTAACAATCTTTTTAGCCTTTTCCAAAATCGATTGATCCAAGGTTCATCGTTGAAGCCTTACTATATTTGGATTATAAGATATAGTCAATCAAACTTTCAACTCGAAGCAACCAGTAATTGTTGATCACACTGTATAGAAGGACCACTTCCGTCAAGTGGTTTACTAAATGATTTAACAACTACCACCCTCAAACGATTCACAAATGACGCGAATTTCCTAATAATGCTCGCTCCACTGCTTCAAGCACACGCGATCAATACATTTCCTGAAGTTCTCCGATCACGTCTTTTAACCAATAATTTTATACTCTCTTCTATCTCTGAGTGCTTTCAGAGTTCGCTTTTTGCAGCAACTCGTTCATCTTGCCACTACCGTATCTTTGGGACAGCTTACAATAGTTCGGCTCACACGATAAGGCAGTTGACCTAGGGTCAGTTGATTTCTGAATAAGCGTGAAACCGCGTTAGAAGGATTCCATACGCAAAACCATGAATTGCAATCCTGTTTTCGTCTTGTCATCTCATTATAAATGTCATCGCTTTCGGTAACGATAATTGGTTGGTTTGAATTTTATGGCCCAAGGTCCAAAAGTGGACAAGCTGCGTAAAACACAAGACAGGGCATATCCAAGTGGTTTAGAAATAAAATAAAGATTAATTTTCTAGCCAAATGGTAGATTTAAAATTACAACACGCCGACCAACCGGTATAGGGGTTAAGGTGTTAGCCTCTAGATCGGAAGGTCCCCGGTTCGAATCCGGGTTCGGGCATGGATGTTTGTAAGCGTATACCAGCTCAGGTGTTGCTTCGTCATCTGAACATGGTTCAAAATTAGGAAGTAGTATAAATTGTTAGGGGCAATGATGGTCCTTCCACTGGGTGCTCCTTCACAAGTGGCCATCACTTCCGGCCTTGTAGTGGCCAATGACTTAGGTCAAAATGTGCCCGCCATTAGAAAAAAAAAATTATAACACTTAAAAAAAATAGAATACATCGTCATCAATATAAAAATAGTGAATGCTAGTTAAAAGTATTGATGCAATGGAATATGAAAGATAAAATACTATAGAATTTAAAAATTGTATGGCTTGTAAAAATTTTTAAGGATTTCGGTGGGGATTTATCCCTAATCAAATCCTGCAGTTTTAAAATTGATTTATGGAAAAAGTTTTGACAGTGAGGTTTAAAAACAGGACAATCGACTAAGAAAAGGTGGACAGTAAAAGGGACCATACAAAAAATGCGCCACACAGAGGCATCGTTTTCCTTAGCAAAGGAATGTGCAGCTGTTCGATTGACACTCTTTTGCTTGCTGAATGCATAGCTGAAAATTTGATATAACTTACACAAACCAAAATGTTAATTTTTTGACCATAGCATATAATTTTGACCGCACAATGCGAAGTATTAAACTACGTGAACCAGTCTTTCTCCCAATTGTTATAGCCGACCAACCGGTATAGTGGTTAAGGAGTTAGCCTCTAGATCGGAAGATTCCTGGTGCGGGTCCGGGCATGGATGTTCGTA
Source organism: Metellina segmentata (assembly GCA_947359465.1). Taxonomy (NCBI): domain Eukaryota; kingdom Metazoa; phylum Arthropoda; class Arachnida; order Araneae; family Tetragnathidae; genus Metellina; species Metellina segmentata. The sequence goes on along the minus strand of OX375880.1, from coordinate 27,318,405 downwards.
AGCGTATGGTGTAGAGGCGGCTGATACATCTTTAATCTGTAGTGGCCGAAAGTCCTCGGGTTGATGTGGAAGTTTGGAGAGTGGGGTGCCAGCTCAGATGTAGCCTCGTCATCTGACCGTGGTTCAAAATTACGAGGTGTTGTCCTCGAATCTTTCCCTTGAGGGATTGATCCCGGACCGTCGTCAATAGCGCTTTGTGTTGCTCTAGTACGACGATAATTAAAAAATTACCAATTTACCCAATTGTTAGAACAGCGTTTTTGTGCCGCCCAGAAGATCCAGGGTTCGAATCCCGGTATTTAGGGGTATTGTATGTTGGTGATTGTTAATGTAAGGAGTAACGGCAGCCTTCCCATTGTGTTTGCATTCACAAATAACCGTCAGTTCGCCCTCTACTTCGTCCAAGGTCGAACTTGTCAGCGGTCAGACATTAAAAATAAAACCATTATATTTCTTTTTCGTGCTTACATAATCGAGTCAACGCTTTCGCATCTTTTTGTAAGGAAAGCTAGGAACGAAAGATGTGACCTTATTTCAGAATTCCCCTACTTGTTTGGGGGTAGAGGAAAAGATTTGGGGCATTTATTGGTCCTGTGTAACTTGTGATGCAGCTATGTAAAACTCGATCTGGGAAAGTTCCTCGTCGATTAATCAAGTAAGACATCAAATATACTTGGAGTAAGGACATGTTAAATTTGCTGATCCTGAAATAATATTCTTCCTTATCTTTTTATTTCTGTTTAGAACTTAAATAACCTTTCCGAGACTCGTCTTTTACCTGAACTTGCTATCAATAATCTCGTGCTTAAGCATCCAATTCACCTCGTGATCTCTTTAGGTAATGGTAATGGTAATTCTAGTTAACGTCGTACTAGAGCAACACAACGGGCTATTGAATGTGATCTCTTTAGGATTTATTTGTTTGTTGGGGAGGACTTGGGTATGCCCGCTGCGTTAGCAATCTACGAGTTGCAAGCGGCGCAGATTCGAATCCTCCCTGGGTGTATTTCTTCAGCAAAACTGTCCTTGTCTGTGTATGCCAATTGCTTGCTATTGTCTTTCTTGTGTATGGCGCAACATAGCCATATACCCTTGCTCCATAAAATCCAAACCAATCAATTATTTGCCAAATTGCTGTAATCCGATCAATTTCAACCTCAGGAAATCCGCGTCTGATAAAGTACAGACCCACTTGGACTTATTCAAACTCAAGGCGCATTTTATGCATCGCTATAATAAACTAATCACTCAAACCAGTAGAGAGAGACGATCTAATATCCATTAAGAGTTGTAAGCACAATTCAAATTCAATCTGCTACTTTGTGTGCCATTTCCTCGTTCCTTACGAAAGCCAAAGTTGCAAATTAAGCGCATTCAAATCCATGGAAAATACCGCCCAGTTTGGATGAACCAGAATCCCCCTCTCTTCCACCACCACCCCCAGATCTCCCGAGTGGAATTCAATCTCTTCTAAATCGCTCATTAATTCGCTGCTTTTTAACTCCCGGACAATTTATCGCCAACTGCGGCAACCCGGGCATTCTTCCTATCGGGGGAAGGTAAATGGGGAATTTTAAGGCGATGTAATTGGCGATGTTAATCACCCAGAGGACAAGGCGAGTAGGGGTGAGCCCATTCTGTGTTTCCGGAGGTTACCATGGCGATCTCGAGGGTCGATGATACTCATGCATTCCCTTCCCCACCCTCGGCACACACACCCCTCGTGGCCCTTAAGACGAGGGCGTTGCCAAGGTCGTTTCTTGATCTCCAAATACCTCGACGCCAAAATACGGGCCATTAAAGACCACTGCGTGTGTTCGGAAGGGTTGATTGAAGAAAACATCGGGAAAAATTACTTCTGATTTTTTTTGTGTGCGATTAGAATACCTTTCGTAATCGGAATTAAATTATTGCTCCGATGTCAAACTGTTATTGAGTAGAAGGGTCATTTCACTTGTGGTATTTTTGTTTTGTGTTTTGACTGAATAAATTAAAGATAGGTTTGTCTGAAGCTTCTTACACATTACAGTTGGTTTTGAGGGGGTCCTGCACCTACATAGACACCCATGTTAAATTCACAAACTTTGGGGTGTCTAACTTATTCATAAAGTACTCTATTGATCTGAAATTTTTACAGTGTAATATTTTGATACTTTTATAGACTTTATCATGTTTTTTTAATTAAAAAAACTATAATTTTTTTTTAAATAACAAAAAAAAAATTTTTTAATTTTTTTTTGAAAAAATATATATTTTTGAAAGTATGCATTTGTGCTTATTATTATGTGCTTATTCTGTGCTTTGAAGTCTTTAAAAGTGCTTCATAAACAATCTTAAAAATATTCAAGAATGTATCTCAATTAGTTTTTGAGTAATGTGCCTCCAAACATGAAAAGCCGACCAACCGGTATAGTGGTTAAGGTATTAGCCTCTAGATCGGAAGGTTCCTGGTTCGAATCCGGGTCCGGGCATGGATGTTTGTAAGCGTATGGTGTAGAGGCGGCTGGTGCACCTTAAATCTGTCGTGGTCGAAAGTCCTCACGTTGGGTTGAAGTTTGGAGAGTGGGATGCCAGCTCAGGTGTTGCTTCGTCATCTGACCGTGGTTCAAAATTACGAGGTGTTGTCCTCGGATCTTTCCCTTAAGGGATTGATCCCGGACCGTCGTCAATAGCCCGTTGTGCTGCTCTAGTACGACGCTAACTAAAATTTAAATTAAAAAAATTACCAAACATGTAAAAAGTATGTTCTGAGAAATAAGGCTTTAAACTTTGCAAGAACGTATGTCGCGGTATAATAGTGCATCTACATTAAAAGATATTTTTAAATCCTTCCAATTAACGGATTTCTACAAGTGAAGTATAGTTATGCAAAAGACAATTCAAGTTTTTGTAAACAGTAAAAATATCAAAAAGGATTTTTTTTTTTTAATTTTTAGGTGCAAAACCCATTTTTAAATAATTTTGATAAAGAAAGAGTGTCTCTCTCTTATTGTGGCCTTATTACAGAGCTAGTATATTTCAAGACTTCATTTCCGAGATACCCGATTGCCGAGTAGTCAGTGCTTTGAGCCGCTGTTCAACTGGGTTTGCGTTTGAATACTGGTCTTTGCAGGTTCGGTGGATTTACCCTCGGTGTTAGCAACCTACAGGCTATATTCAGTGCAGTTTCGATTCCTGGGATTATCTCTGCTTGTGTGATTGATCCCTGGACGTATTTCTCCCTTCCGTGTCGATAAACTTTCCTTGTGTGTGTCTGTTCATCACTTGAGGTTATCTTTTGTTCAACGCAGCTTGACAAAATATGGGCCTTGTGCCACAAAAACACAATCTAACCACGAAACCGACCTCGGTATCAGAGTTCATAGTCCCAAATTAGCCAGCAGAGTGCTACAAGTTCGAAACTCGATCCAAATGAAGACCGTCGTGTCATGTATATGGTGACTAGACTTTAAATCTATCCTGGACATTTAGACAATTCAGATGAGATATTTTATATTTTCTCAATGAGTGTATCAGAATATGTTCAAAGCGTTGATAGAAAAGGAAACATACCGGCCTCGAAATCGGACCACTAAATAATTAGATGAAGGGGTCTGCGATTTAAAATGAAATTTCATTAGGCTCATTCGATCGACACCCTGAAATTTTTAACACAACGTTTTACTCAAGCCTCAAGCAAACTGAGGCACCGCATGATACCAAAGTCTCTGAAAAGGTAGGCATTCTCTTTCCAAAGTCGAACATTTACGATTAGTCGGCGGAAAGCATTCAACACCCAAACATATGCCGACCAACCGGTATAGTGGTTAAGGTGCTAGCCTCTAGATCGGAAGGTTCCCGGTTCGAATCCGGGTCCGGGCATGGATGTTTGTAAACGTATGGTGTAGAGGCGGCTGGTGCACCTTAAATATGTCGTGGCCGAAAGTCCTCACGTTGGGTTGGCGTGGAAGTTTGGAGAGTGGGGTGCCAGCTCAGGTGTTGCTTCGTCATCTGACCGTGGTTCAAAATTACGAGGTGTTGTCCTCGGATCTTTCCCTTCAGGGACTGATCCCGGACCGTCGTCTATAGCCCGTTGTGTTGCTCTAGTACGACGTTAACTAAAAAATTACCAATTACCCAAACATATAATGATATATTTTTTTAATTAACGTAACATTGGAGCAACACAACGGTCTATTGGTGATGGTCTGGTATCAACTCCGATGGAAAGAGAGGTCTGATGACAGCACCATGTTATTTAGAACCACGGTCAGATGACGAGGAAAATCCTCAGCTGGCACCAGACTTTTAAATTTCCACATTGTCATCTGACCGTGGTTCAGAATAACGTTGTTTTGTACTCGGTTCTTTCCCGTCGGGATTGATCCCGGACCGTCATCAATAGCCTGATGTGTTGCTCCTATGGGACGTTAATTAAAATACATACCTTCCAAACTACCACATCACGCCAACGTGGGGATATTTGAGACTACGACAGATATAACCTGCACCATCCCACTTTGTACAAGATGGGCCCACCAACCGGTACAGTGGTTAATGTGTTAGCCATTGGATCGGAAGGTTCCTGGTTCAAATCCGAGTCCGGGCATTGATGTTTGTAAGCATATGGTGTAGAGGCAGCTGGTGCACCTTAAAACTGTCCCTGAATTGATCAGTAACCCTGAATTAACCAACCCGTTTAGTTTACTGTCTTTAGTAAATACGAGGTCGCACTCTCGAAGTACCCAATAAAGTATTTTCTGCCTTTTTCTCCCAACTCTGTTCTCAATCCTTCTTTTCTTCCCTTTCCATGATATATTTTACTCAACGTTGTCTGGTATTCGGCCACGTACCCTACCCTACAATAATGGACCCGACAGCAAGATGCGATGGTATAAGGAAAAGAATACATGCTTTAATAGGGGGATGGTCCTCCACGTGCTGCAATGACACTAGCAACCCTTCTCGGCATACTTTCAACAAGGTTTTGATACACAGTTGCGTATATTTGTGTCCATTCCTGCTCCAAGAATGTCGCCGGCTCAGCTGTAGATTTCGGACGTGGTTCCCTGGTCTGTAAGCTTTGCTCTAACTCGTCCCAGAAATGTTCTGTGGGGTTAAGGTCGGGACTCTGGGCAGGGAAGACATTTTACATCCATATCTTGATACCACTGCTTGACAGAGGCTGCAACATGACACGGAGTGTTGCCGTCCTGCAAGTAAGATTCGTCCATTAAATTGCCAGAGCGTAGGAAGAACCTGAATGTCCAAAATGTTCATGTAGGCGTCGGTGTTCAATTTATTATGAACACCATGCAAAGGTCCCAGGCCATATCACGAAAAACACCCCCAAACAAGTAGTCGGATTTTATGCTAATCCGCTGTAGGGATGCGACATCGATGCTTTAAAAAAACATCGATGTATTGGAGTCGATGTTTTTGTAACATCGATGTTTTTACGCTGTCGATGTTTTATTTTTAAATAAAAAAGTACAGTTATAAAAATTTTAAAAATAACCTAATAGCATAGTTTTTATAATCAGTAAATTGAACATACTTTTAGACCAAAGTGACCAAGGGTGAAGGGTCTGAAAAGTAGGGATGCGACATCGATGTCGACGTTTCCAAAACATTGATGTTTTTTATCGATGTATTGGAGCCGATGTCGCATCACTAGTTGCTAAACCGTTTTAAGAAATAGGGGAAAAAAGTTTAAATTCATTGAATTTTAAAAACATCGATGTTTTTGGGGCGATGTATTATCAACACCGATGTTTTAATTTTGAACATCGATGTTTCAAAACATCGATGTTTTGCTGTCGATGTCGAATCCCTAATCCGCTGGCGTCCGATCCATTATTGTATAGTATATCCTTGCGTCAAAACAACCAACCAACCTGAAACATCACCGAAAACAATATGTCAGCTCCCGTGTTAATTCAGGATATTAACCTCCGCGACTCGCCGCATGCCCCAAGTTGACAACAAAAGAGGTTTGACGCCCGATAGTTGATGTCAGTTTAATTAACAGAAATTGAATATTTCTGGTGTATTGAAATAATTGGAATTCGGCGCACACTTCTAAACTAATGATGACCGAAGCGACGGAGACTGATGTTGGGTTCTATCTTGGAGAGAAGCACGGTTTCTAGGCTTAAGTGTCGTTGAGCGTGTATTAATTATTTTGTTAATTAACGTGTTAATATTCGCAATCTGACGATAATATCTTATTCAGAGGCAGTGTATTTGAACGTTCGAAGAGCTCTTGGGAATTGAGCGAAGTTTAAAGTGTAATTCCCTCTTCGGATGGCGATTTCTAGTTGTTTTCCGAGTACGTCCTCATTATCCAGCTCTACGAATCTGATTTTGGTGTGTAACTACTGTAGGAAAGAGCGTTTTAGTAGCTAGGGATCATAACGATGTGATGGGCGAGCTTCTGTTAAGCTATTAATGGTTTCGACAAGAATACGCTAAATTCTTAATACTTAAGCTTGTTTAAATTATTAAGTTTCGTTTGAGGATTGGTAAATACGATTCGTTTGCAGTTAAGGAAATTCCTTCTCACTTAAAATAGTAAATATTTTCGGCTTATTAGTGAAACACGCGAAGTCAAAGAACAAAGTTCTGAGAAAACGAAGCGAAAAATTTCTACTCCCTATGTTATTAATGGGTCGCCGTGGCTCAGTGGTGTTCCTCCTTGTGCTTGTAGTAACCGTAGATGTCTTGTGTTTGGCCAAATATGATCCTTGTGCCATAGAACCTCAAAACAACCAACCAAAACGATTAAGTAGATTGAATAATGGTAGCCGTTTTATGTGCTATTATATTATTTTAATATTTAATGTAAACTACAATTCTGTGATCCAACTTTTGGGTTGTATAAACTGTTTTTTCCCTTTCTCTAGGGGCCGACCAATCGGTCTAGAGGTTAAGGTGTTAACCTCTAGATCGGAAGGTTCCTGGTTCGAATCCGGGTCCGGGCATGGATGTTTGTAAGCATGTGGTGTAGAGGCGGCTGGTGCACCTTAAAACTGTCGTGGCCGAAAGTCCTCACGTTGGGTCGGTGTGGAAGTTTGGAGAGTGGGGTACCAGCTCAGGTGTTGCTTCGTCATCTGACCGTGGTTCAAAATTACGAGGTGTTGTCCTCGGATCATTCCCTTAAGGGACTGATCCCGGACCGTCGTCAATAGCCCGTTGTGTTGCTCTAGTACGACGTTAACTAAAATTACCATTACCCTTTCTCTAGGCAAAGTCATGGGCAAAATAAAACGCATAAATTATCTGATTTGATTAAATAGTTCAAATACCAGCCTAAGAGCACGTTGTTTTACAAACATCTCAATTTAGTAAGTCGTTTCTAACGCATATTTTTCTTCAAATGGCAGTGTGATAGTTATTGCACAAATAAAATCACACCAAGTCTATTGCATCACTTGCAACGTGTCTTTCAAAACATTACTCATTCACTACTCAAGAAAGCAGTTGCTCAAATGTGAGTAAATGCACTGCTACTCGTATTTAAATTGCTAAATAGAAAACATGCATTTTACTCAAACATGTACGTTTGGAAGTGGAATAACTTTCCATCATGGAAACTCAGAATGAAAGGATAAAGTTAAAACAAAGGATATAAGGTTGGTAGTTGAATTAACATCGCACTGAAGCAACACAACGAGTTATTGGCTACGGTCCAAGAGCAATCTCGAAAGGAAATATCCGAAGGCAACTCCTCGTAATTTTCAACCACGGTGAAATGACGTGATCAATACCTCAGGTGACATCCCACCCTCCGAACTTCTACGCCACGCCGATGTGAGGATATTTGAGGCAACGACAGATTTAATGTGCACCAGCCCTTACGTATACTACGATGGTCTTTGATCGGGTCTAGTTTCGAACTCACCCTCCGTTTGATAATCTGCTACGCCAGAAATTGGGATACCTCGGCCCTTATATATTAGGATGAAGGGGAAAAGTAAATAAGGATTAAGAGACAAAAGAGGGATTAAATAAAAATTTCTATTTGCATCGTTCAAAGCATAGATAATCTTCTCTAGATTGCGAAATAAACTTTTAAAGTATTCTATAGTGAATTGGAATGAACGCGAAACCATCTCTATTCACATAAATATTACAGAAAAAGATCGAAGGAAAAACGAAACTTGATAAAATAAAAATTGAGTTTGCAAAAGATGCATACTTTGTATTTGCTCGGATGTAATTTTATTTACCACTAGCAAAATACCCGACCTTACTCGGTTTGAATTGGTTTACTCTAGATTGAAGAGATAATCAAAATATATGACTTACATTTTTTGTAGAATAAAAATTTATTTGAACACCTTTCGCCATCTTTATATTTTCTACAACTTACTTTGGACACAAATCCTACACATGCATATCCATTCATGTAATACATTTCACATACATCGCACAATTGCTGTATGACAAAGCTACAAAATGACGAAAGGTGATACTAAGGTTACTACTATAAAAGACGATTTTGAGGGAGATTTGGCATTCCCTTTCTTAAGTTATTTTCATGTTCAACTCAATTAATTAAAATTACGATTTACGGCGAGTGCTCTGGCACTCATAGTCAACAAAACAGTATTTTTTTACTTGTGGCACTCTTGCCTCCGGTATGCGACATTGTGAAATTTTGTAATCTTCTCCTGTCATTATTACAACGAATTTTTTAATGTTGGAAAAAGTTCTAGTTCGGATTTTTAAACATTTTTATTCTTTCAATAAAGGCATTATTCTTTAAATAAAGGCATTATTCTTTCAATAATGGCATAACTACACTTAAGGTTTACTGCAAATTTATACTGACTTGCCTAACATTTTTTAAGTCTAATACTTTGTGGTGCTGTTGCGTGTGATGAGAAGGAAAACACATTTATTAAAATAATAAATATTTAAAACAGAAAACAGTGAAATAGAACAAAATAAAAGGTGTCGGAAAAATTGTTCTAAAGATATTAATTTGTGATTCATTTTTATCTCTTGATCTCGCACAGTTGCCACAATTTACACCTAAAAGTGCACAAAATTTAGAAATGTGAAATTAATTCAGAGCGAAAGAAACAGAAAAAAGTACTTGAGCATGCATATATTTTCAAATACATGCCATCTGACTCCACTTAAATTCATGTAAATACACATGCACATTGTACGATTTAGTTTAAAAATTCAAACGGTTGACGGTTTTGCGTGAAACACATCCCTCAATTCTGTATAAATCTGATATCACTCTGCGTTTTCAATGTGAAAAAAAAATTTCTTATCTATAAAAGGCAAATATAAAATCCTATTTAAATGATAGTGTAAAAAGCATGAGAGCATGCATTTGCAAGAGAAATAATTATTGTTCACTTGTATGATGTGCTATACACACACACACTCAACGCCACACATAGGAACTAATGTTTCATAGAATTTTATAATACACATGTTTGACATGATCTTTTCTAGTTTCTAATTCAGTTATTAAAAAAATGAGTCATTTCTGTGAAAAATTCTTTTATACAATTTCCATTCGGGATTGATCCCGGACCTTTGTTAATAGCCCGTTGTGTCAATAGCTCGACGTTAATTAATTACCTACCTACCAATTTAAAAGTGATATTTTCCTATTGTTTCCCAATAACCTAAATTTGTAAAAAAAAAAAAAAAAAGAATCACAAGCAATAAACACATTTCCTTTTTATTCAAGCCGACCAACCGGTATAGTGGTTAAGGTGTTAGCCTCTAGATCGGAAGGTTCCTGGTTCGAATCCGGGTCCGGGCATGGATGTTTGTAAGTGTATGGTGTAGAGGCGGCTGGTGCACCTTAAATCTGTCGTGGCCGAAAGTCCTCACGTTGGGTTGGCGTGGAAGTTTGGAGAGTGGGGTGCCAGCTCAGGTATTGCTTCGTCATCTGACCGTGGTTCAAAATTACGAGGTGTTGTCCTCAGATCTTTCCCTTAAGGGACTGATCCCGGACCGTCGTCAATAGCCCGTTGTGTTGCTCTAGTACGACGTTAACTAAAATTACCATTACCATTACCTCTTTATTCAAGTGGAAGTTTGGAGAGTGGGATGCCAGCTCAGGTGTTGCTTCGTCATCTGACCGTGGTTCATAATTACGAGGTGTTGTCCTCGGATCTTTCCCTCAAGGGACTGATCCCGGACAGTCGTCAATAGCCCGTTGTGTTGCTCTAGTACGACGTTAACTAAAATTACCATTACCATTACCACCTCTTTATTCAATACCCCAATCAAACACTTATATAAATTTCGCATTTTGTTTACAACTAATTCAGATTCTATATTTCTCAGTTTGCATGTGTTACATTAAATGCCTCGTAATGATGCAAACTTGCAAGTTTGTAACAAGATTGTATTTTCCTGCGATACCAAAATATGTTTCAAGTTCTCTCGTTGTGCTTTTGAAATATTCAGTTTTGAACCGGGGAACGAAGTGAAAAATAAGGTTTGTTTAAAGCAAAAAGTTCGTTGAACATACTCGGAGATTACAATTTAGAAAACATCTGGTATTCAAAATTCGAATTCCGTATAAGACGAGGGTAGTTTTTTAGTCGTTTATCATGGAATAATATTTTCTGTCAGCCGTATTTCTGTAATGAGCTCCTCTTTCGAATTCGAAAACATTGAAAACCTCTTTCTATTTCAAAATAAATAAACTGTATCGCGAATTTTCATTTCGAATCGTCAACAAAAAGTATTCTGGGGCTTAAAGGATGGAACTTTTCAAAGTAATGCAGTTTATTTACTAAGCGCAATTTTTTAGAAAAATAATTCAAATTATGCAGATTATTCGTTACTCGAAACCTAATTTAAAAGTTTTATGTAAATCTTGTGTTTGTTTTCCTCCTTCATAATTTCTGCCGAGTTTTGTGAAAAAATTCTTGTGTGTGCTCCATTTTATTTTCTTTCAACTATCCATTTTTCTCCTCTGGGAACGTAAAAAGGAGTAAACAGTCTATTCTTTTGGAGTTTCCAGACGTCCGGATTCAACCGCTTAACCGAGTAAAAACTCTAAAATGATTATCATTAACTAAACTAAAAAGGTTCTTACTCACGTGCTCTGACGAAAATGTGTGTGGTACTGAATACTAATGTATATCCCCTCAATCCCAAACGAACAGGATTCAAATATCAGTGGTTTCTATTAGATATAGTATAATCTATATAACAAGAAATATAAATAAGATTTTCTGTGTACTATCACAAATATAAACTAAACAAACGGATGCTATTATAATATTCACAAATGTAGCTGAATAAAAAATTTTGAATGGCATATCGAAAATATTCAGAATTTTGTGCGATATATAAAAAAGTTTAATGCAATTAAAAGGAAATGTGAAAACATAAATTATATCTACTTTGACTTTTTATACTTTTTTGGTATAACTAAAAATGTTTTTGAACTACAAATTATTTATTCATATCTGAATCTGTCAATTTTTTCATGATTTGGTGTTGAATTTATTCAAAGCAACCCATTTCCTTTTGGCAATCTTTTAAAAATCGGATATACCATATCCGATATATACTTTTTCCATATATACCTATCCATATATACCTATCTACTAGGGATGCGACATCGATGTCGATGTTTTGAGAACATCGATGTTTTAGATAAAACATCGATGTATTTAACATTGATGTTTTGGGGTCGATGTTTTTGTAACATCGATGTTTATACGTGTCGATGTTTTCACGTTGTCGATGTTTTATTTTTAAATGAAAAAAAGTACGGTTTTAAAAAATTTTTAAATAATTTAGTAGCATAATTTTTACAATCGGCAAATTCAACATACTTTTAGACTAAAGTGGCCAAGGGTGAAGGGTCTGAGGGATAGTAGTAAGTAGGGATACGACATCGATGTCGATGTTTTCAAAACATTGATGTTTAAAAAAACATCGATGTATTGGAGCCGATGTTTTTGTAACATCGATGTTTATACGTCTCGATGCTTTATTTTGAAATAAAAAAGCACGGTTTTAAAAATTTTTTAAATAACCTAGTAGCATAATTTTTATAATCGGCAAATTGAACATACTTTTAGACCAAAGTGGCCAAGGGTGAAGGGTCTGTAAAGTAGGGATGCGACATCGAGGTCGATGTTTTCAAAACATTGATGTTCTATGACAAACATCGGTGTATTGGAACCGATGTCGCATCACTAGTTGCTAAACCAGTTTTAAGAAATGGAGGAAAAAGTTTAAATACACTGAATTTTGAAAACATCGATGGTTTTGGTGCGATGTATTATCAACATCGAAAGTTTTAATTTTGAACATCAAAGTTTCAAAACATCGATGTTTTGCTGTCGATGTAGCTTCACTAGTTGCTAAACCACTTTTAATAAATAGGAAAAAAAGTTTAAATACGCTGAATTTTAAAAACATCGGTTTCAAAATATCGATGCTTTTGGGGCGATGTTTTAATTTTGACCATCGATGTTTTGCAGTCGATATCGTATCCCTACCTTTTTTATGTTCAATACGATCTGTTTCTACCTGTTTTCCCTGTGTCAATACGATTCAATTTTTACTTTAGTACCTCGTCCGACAGTTTATACAGGATGTTTTGAAATGCCCTGTATTTTTAGGTTGTCTGATTTGTCTTGCCTTTCTTTTTGATTTATGTAATTAAAAAGTCTATTAAAATTAAGTCTATTAAAAAGTCGATTTAAATTCTACATGTAAGAGGCTTTTTCTATCAAGCTAAATGTAGTTGGGGGTAGTGTTTTCAGGAGAAACGTGCTTCCTGTACGTATTCCGAACGCGATGTCATTTGACTTGTTTTTCGAATATTTCAGCTAGTCCCCGTATAAAAATTATGGTGATTATGCAAAGCATAAATTACGAATTGATGCACTATCTCATCATTGGAAGAGAACTGACCAGATCTTGATGGAGCAAATATCTCATCATTGGAAGAGAACTGACTAGATCTTGATGGAGCAAATATCTCATCATTGGAAGAGAACTGACTAGATCTTAATGAAGTAAACATCTCATCAGTGGAAGAGAACTGACTAGATCTTAATGAAGTAAATATGTCGTCAGTGGAAGAGAACTGACTAGATCTTGATTGAGTAAACATCTCATCATTGGAAGAGAACTGCCTAGATCTTAATGAAGTAAATATGTCGTCCGTGGAAGAGAACTGACTAGATGTTGATGGAGCAAATATCTCTTCATTGGAAGAGAACTGACCAGATCTTGATGGTGTGCATTAGGGATGCGACATCGATGTCGATGTTTTCAAAACATCGATGTTTTTTAAAAAACATCGATGTATTTAACATCGATGTTTTGGGGTCGATGTTTTTGTAACATCGATGTTTATACGTGTCGATGTTTTTACGTTGTCGATGTTTTATTTTTAAGTGAAAAAAAGTACCGGTATAAAAATTTAAAAAATAATCAAGTAGCATAATTTTCATAATCAGCAAATTGAACATACTTTTAGACCAAAGTGACCAAGGGTGAAGGGTCTGAAAAGTAGGTATGCAACATCGATGTCGATGTTTTCAAAGCATTGATGTTTTATAAAAAAACATCGATGTATTGGAGCCGATGTCGTATCACTAGTTGCTAAACCAGTTTTAAGAAAAGGGGAAAAAAGTTTAAATACACTGAATTTTAAAAACATCGATAGTTTGGGGGCGATGCATTATCAACATCGATGTTTTATTTTTGAACATCGATCTCAAACCATCGATGTTTTGCTGTCGATGTTGCATCACTAGATTCTAAACCAGTTTTAAGAAGTGGGGGAAAAAGTTTAAATGCACTGAATTTTAAAAACATCGATGTTTAAAAACATCGATATTTTTGGGGCGATGTATTATCAACATCGATGTTTTAATTTTGAACATCGATGTTTTGCTACCGATGTCGCATCCCTAGTGTGCATATCTCGTCATTGGAAGAGAAATGGACAAATCTTTGTTTCATCATCATGAATCAATCGGCAATATATTGACGAAATATCTAGTTGAAACCACTTATATGGTTAAAGTAACCTCGATATGTATCATGCGAGTGCATTTGGTTAATAGGAAGTAAGATCTCCGTGTACTGTCTGTGGCCGTCTTGACTCAGTGGGTATGCCAACTTCTTGAAACGAAGTGAAGGCGACGTGGGTTCAATTCCTGTCATGTTCAATCCCTGCCTGGGTGTATTTCTCTCTTCTGTGTAAGTAAAACTTTCTTTGTGCGTAAACATCCATTACTTGATGGTTGTATATCTTGTTGCAGCATGGCCAAATACGAAGCCAATAACCAGTCCATTTTCAGTGTGGTTTGTTTACACTGAAACTCTCTCTCATAGTTCCAATGTGCCGCTTTCTGTAGTGCAATCTCAGAACTTAAAATTGTTTGGAACTATATTTTTCTATTCGAGTTGGTGAACAATACAGAATATTCAAACAATACAGCTTGATGTTTGAATTCTTATGCTCGACTCACGCCACTGGAATCCCACCGCCACTTAATGGATATTAATGGACTCTCGCGAGAAGGCGTCGAATGTTTTGTCAATCTCGGAGTGTTTATCCAATTTTCCCTCCAAAAGAACAATGCGGGCACACGAACGCTACAGCAGACACTAAAAAGCAACAACAAAAACGAGTCTCGAAAGCAAAGGCACAAACAAATAGTTCTTTGTGAGAAACGCGTCCCCCTTTTCTTTCTGCTTTTTCGAGAAAAAAAAACACATTGTCGGCGGCAGCGACATCATCTGTTTTTATTTATTTCGAATGGCAACACCAGCTCTGCGATTCGGAAGGGAGGGAAAATAAAGCCTTTTGGAACGAGGTGAAGTCCGTTTTTTTTTTTTTTTTTTTTCATTCTCTCCGAGTCCAGTCTGTTCCGTTCGTTTGTGTTGCATTTAGTGATTGCTATTAATCGGTTTTCCGCGCGCTAAAGAGGATGGGAGGTGAAGTTGATGTGGAATTATGATTAATGATGGAAGTGAGGGGGAGAGGGAAATTTCATTTTTCAGGCGCTTTAATTTTGCTTGGATTTCCTGTATCCGACGTTTTCCAAACTGTGACCGCGGCACGATAAGTGGTGCAGTATCTATCCCTAGATGTGAAACGATGATAACTTCCCAATCGATAACTCATTATGCTTTTGGAGTAGAGGGTGATAATGGTTTTCTTTTCATTACAAAAAGCGATTTCAGGGGTTTTTAAGATTAAAGAATGCTCGGGTCCATTAGGAAATAAAGAACACTTTATTTTAAATATCGTTTTGAAACATAAATGATTTATGTGGGGGCAGCAGACTATTCCGTTTGAAGCTAGGTGGGAACTGTTTTCCCTAAAACTAAGAAAGGGGAAATGGATAACGCGAAATTATTTTTGTTCATTAGAAATTATGAACTGCGCATTTTTCTAAGGTTTTCCCTCTTCGTGGAAAGGATTATTCCAATGGAAGTGATTACATAGTTAATGCTGAAGCAATACAAAGAAAACTAGATTTTTTTGTTTCGCCTGTTCTTTATGACTGAAATAAAGCAAATAGGTTATAGGATGGAAATTATAGTATTTGATAGTGTGCCCCGATTCCTTTTGCTGGTGTTATGAATATTTTATTCAGACCTTATACCTATTGTGTGTATGCATATATATATATATATATATATATATATATATTAAAATTTCACCAATAAAATTTTTCATTAGCTTATGGGTATATATTGCTTTTCAGAACGCCCGCCATCGGAGGCCACTTTCACTGGAGAAGAGTATCTTCACTTCGATGTCCGCGGTAGCGGAGGTGAACCCCTGGTCAGCTGGAGTGACCAGGTATCACTGCAGTTCAGAAGTCGACAATCGGCCGGCCTTCTGTTCTTCGCGGCAGACATGGGTGCCCACACTTCTGGCAATGAGGATTTCCTCCATGTTTCCTTGAAAGGAGGTGGTATCGCTGTCCACACCAAGCTGGGGTCGGGGCACGTCGAGAAGATCGTCCGCCCCTCCAAGGTGAGGTTCGACGACAACCAGTGGCATAAGATTGTCATACACAGAAAAGTCAGAGAGGTAAGTCTCCTTAAATTATTGAAAGTTTTGATGCATTCATATGTTATTCTTTCACTTGAATCTATAATTCAGAGGGCAGAAGCCAACGATGGTAATATTATGAATATTATGCATGTGTGGAATCCTTCGGGGTCGAAACTCTTCATCCAATTCAAAACCATGGGGTATATGTAGATCCTCCTCCAAACATCAAGTGATTATTTCCCTTTCCAGACTGCGAATATGGTAATGAAGCGATTTTAAGAGTAGGTTTCTTCATTTCTTGAGATATTCTTCAGAATCAGAAGAATGTAGAACACATTTCGAAATTACTGAGGAAATAAAAAGCAGTGGCTGAATTCTGACTACTAAGCAGGCATGACTGTCTTGCAAAGCACCTGCATTTTCTGAACCTGTCTGTAATCTTTAGGAAATGGACAGGATCCAGCTTCTTTATTTTGCTACTATTCGTGCATCTGCTGAGGATGGTCGCAAGATATCGAATGGGTCAATAGACTTTACTATTTTGTGTGGATATTCTGTCTTACATTTTGGCGGACGTCATCCGTTTATGAAGCTTTCACCATAAAATGCAAATGGACCAGGCCAGCATCTGTTGTAGCATTGTTTTGCGCGTTCTTATTCATTTCAGTCTTTTTTTTATGCATTTTGGCAATCTGTTGTAACCCGTCAACAAAAGTGGAAAAAATCTCAACCACAGATGACATACCAGATTAGATCTCATAGCGGGGTTCCGGGAAACGAGATGGTAGATCTGTCGACCAGATCCACTGTTTCATATCACACAACTCAAATTCCCATTGCAACTTCCGATATCCCATCTAAAGCGGTAAACAAGGGAACGGGTTCTATGTAGATAGCAATCAAGGTGGGATATTTCAGAAAAAAACAAAACATACCGCTTTCTTCCTAATATTCATGGATCGTCACCTTTTCTTAACGCGTTTGTTTCATTTTTTACTAGTTATCGCTTCAGATTTTATTAATATCACATACTTATAAGCATATTGAGGAGAGAAGGGAACCCAAACCATAACTCACTTACCTGCCTCCTCACTAAAATATTTTAGGACACTGGTCCAGCAGATTCTTCAGCGAATGGGGCAAGATCATTGAACGAAACAAAAAAAGGCCCAATACCTACAGACTAGGCTTGTCTGCTTCTCGGACGTTGAGGAATAAAATATGCTCAGATAGGATCTATCGTAATGTTCTGGATCCATCGAGCACCCTTGTCACCCCACCCTAGTGGGGGATTACCTGAAACTCTTTCCACCACACCCTACAGGGTTAATAGCCGTCAACCCTCTACTGATATATTCCGCAGGGTTGTTATTGTATGGATTATGACAAAATAGTCGCGCAACTTAAGTACACGTATGAAAGCAAGACTGGTTATTATACCAGAAATGTTTTTTGAAGCAATTACAGGGTTTTTTGAAGCAATTATGGTATGTTCTTTCGTACAAAATATATTCAGATCATATTGTTGTAGAAAATGCTTTTGCTCTTTGCTCTTATTCGATGGCCTTTGGACAGTTAAATTTTTTACAATTTCGCCTAAAGAGAGAATTTCTAAGACCGTTGTTTTTCATTTATGAAAACTTTTTTGTGTCAAACCTTTTATGTGGAAAGCCATGAATTAAAATGGCCGAGTATGGCCCGTGCGTAATAGTAAAACCCCAATACAACCAACCACAGACGTGAATTAAAAGCTGATTCAATGTCTTACTTTCTCTTTCCTCAATGTTTTTCTTTCTTTTATGTCTTACTTTCCTTACTTTCTTGTTGCTTATCCCCCCCCCCTGGACTAGAAAAAGGCTAGACCAGGTCTCTAAGATCTTTGCTACCTCAGCAGGAGAACCTGCATCCTCTTCCTATTCCTGTAAACTCAGAGATACATCTCTCCGAGACACGCCGACCAACCGGTCTAGTGGTTTAGGTGTTGGCCTCTGCATAGGAAGGCTACTGCTTCGAATCCGGGGTCAGGGCATGGGTGCATATTGTGCTGTCCTTTGTTAGGGGCAATGATGGTCTTCCCACTGTGTGCTCCTTCACAAGTGGCCATCACTTACGGCCTTGTAGTGGCCAATGATTAAGTTCATATGTGCCCGCCATTGGAAAAAAAAATCCGTACGCAACACATCTTCTTTAGGTGGGTACAGGCTTCAAGAACCCGAGGTACCCTAGTAATCTTTTCTTTTCCCAGTGTTTACAGTCTAGTAAACACGGGAGTCGTGTTCCCGGGATACCCAAGCGATTGTTTTCTGCTGTCATCCCCTATATTCCCCAGTCGCCCTTTTCCCCCTCCTTTTGAAAACATTTTTTACTTGACATTGTCTTGTGTTTGGCGCAGCTTGACCAAATAAGGTCCTTGTACCATAAAACGTAAAAACAAACAATGAGAGACGCCGATGCAGTCAATAATAAACAATGGAGTCACAAGCGTACATGAACAAGATGGAGAAAATATTGCTTTGGGCTCGAATATCATAGGTGTTGCAACTATTGCCCCTGTGTTTAATATCTCCTACTCGTGTTTGCAAGCTACTATGCGCGACATCTGTGACTTTATGGAGTTACCTTGATGGTATAAGGTTTTGCCATACGTAGCGCCACGGGCAAGTTTCCTATCAGTTATAGCAACAACATTATTGCATCTGAAGTATTTGAGGCTGTGATCAATGTATTTTTTGTCTCCAATCCATTCAGGGAATACCCAGGTGTTTCCAAATCATAATTTCATTTATATGACTTGAAAGTACATTAAATACTAAAGGTAGGTATGTATACTCTACTAACAACTCGTTTTTAATAGTTGCTCCTCATTTAGCCTGGTGGGTGGTAATAGGACCAGGGGTAGGCGATATAAGGAACCCACTCTTGAATATTCTCTTGGGAAACTTTTTGAGGTTTTACTCGTTAACTTAAACGGACATAAGTAAAGAAGGTATATGATCTCTGGAAACCAAAGGAGAATCGTTCCTAGTGCTGTTCGTTTAGTTTCCAACTCTCTTTTGATTTCCCAACCCAGGAGGCTGAGATACAGATAAATAGTTAGGGTAGGTGATATTTGGGAACACCTACCCAACCTTTGGTGTGCCCACTTTGAGTATCCCCAAAGGGAACAGCTACACTCTACGTTTATGAGCGATGGCAACGGCCTTGGCGATTTTTTTGGCGCGCTTCTAAATTTGCCAAGGAAGTAATTAGTTCTTAACTCTTTTTCTGTCACAAATGTTTTTCTTTTTGCAACACACATTTATAAACACATTTCAGAACGTTTTGAAAAGTATGTTTTTTTTTTTAAACTTTTTCAAAAAGTAGTAAGCTTAACCACATATCAAAACACATTTGTGAACCAGCAGAAAAACTACGCTACGAATGTTGGGTAAAAATACCCTGAAACTTATCAATTACACTAAATGTTACTACACTACAATGTTGAAAAAGAAAAAGATTTACAAAAGAAAAAAAGCAAGAAATAATACAACCTGATAATGTCAGAATTCTTTCGTAAAAAAATATTGAAAACGAAAATGGTCAAAAAAACAAAACTCTTAATCCTTTCGTGAAAACTATTATAGTAAAATAAAAATTCCACAACTTTGTCAAAATACAAATAAATGGACCAATTGTATCACAGAAAACGATTTAAAAGGACCATAGCAATCAAAGGATATTTTGAAAACAAAATAACCAATGGGAGAAAATAATAATTTTCAACGAATAAATGAAATCAAACTATTTTAACGGATTTTGGAAGAACTTTCTAGAATATGAAAATTGAAAGTTTCCGTTTGCCGAGGTTGCCATGAAAACCACAACAACCGTAACGAAAGATGGGTTGCCTTAATTTATCGTAACTCGCTACTAGAAGTGCGCCTAAAAAATCGCCAAGCTGTTGCCATCACTCATAAACGTAGAGTGTAGCTGTACCCCCCAAAGCAGTTTGCGATTATCCTGTACACATCGTCAGTGGGAATTGGGGAATTCATAAACAAAGTACCAGCCTTGTTGGGCTTGAGCCTGTAGCTGGTCGTCAATATTTGTATTTGTATAAAAATGAAGTCCAGTGTGCTTATTTAGACATCAATGACAAGTCAGAGGACTTTTAAATTGATCTATTTAATATAGCTTATATAGTATGCCTGTTTTACTATTGTAGAAAAAAATATTTTCCGTGTACTTTGTGAGTAATTTGTCTAAATTAGCAGTTGTACCAAGTTTCAGTAACTGAATTATACATTAACTTTTTATTCCAGTAGTAGAAATATTCGAGATAAAAGACTCGGACCAGTTTTCTTACAAACTTGACAAAACGACGAGTTAATTCATTATTCTAGTATAAATCAGAACACGTGCTTTTACGGTATTCTTCCTTAATACCCTTAATTTAATTTGCCTCTTCCTCGGCCTCCATTTGTATTCTTTATTTCTTTCACTTTGAGCCATACGTTTTCCGAGTCGTTGGGAAGATTTTTATCTTTAAATGATGCGTTAAAATTCATTCACATGAGCAAATAACTCACATTAGTGTGTAATATCGAGTCTTATACGAGCCTAAAAGAGTGTCTTTAAAATGCGATTCAGTTCAACATAAAGGCAGCTTCGCGAATAGCTCAAGGGAAAAATAGTAAGTTTTTGGCAAAAGTTCAACGAGAGTTAGGATTCAAAAATTCTGCTGTAAGTGGTTTGCTTTGTTCGAGAAAAATAAAGAATTGGGCAGCACTTCTAACTTCAGTGACAATTGTACCACATGGTGTTTTTTTTTCTTTCCTTTTTCTTCCTCGGCCTAAAATTGTATTCCCCTAACAGAGAACCGAGCATCATTAATCCTGACTTCTATAAGTAATCCTTTTAAAGTGACCCCTGGTGGCAAAGCATCATCTTCTGTAGAAAAGAAGAAATTGAGCGTTGTATTGAAACATTTATTTTATCCTGAGTAAACATTTTTACTGAAGTGATCGCCAAAACAAATAGTGGTATTTTTTTAGATGATGCGGACCGTTTAAACAAATGAGTAGATAAAAAATGAAGATTCGTCAACATGAGTGGCAATGCGGAGATGGAAGTGGGCTGGCCTTGTGATGCTACAGAGTCGAAATTCCTTTTTGTATAGTTGAGATAATCAGCTCAAATATATCACAACGCCTGATAGCTTAAGGAGATTTTCAGTGAGCAAACAAACCCGGCGATCTGTGAAGATTTAACTTCTGCTATCCGGTAATGTCCCACATAAAATGTAGTTTATCACCAATTCACAAACGTTTGGTGTGGTGGTTGTCTCAAGATGAATTTCGTCTTTAGGAGAAAACTGACCAGATCTTGATGGATGTGGAATGTCGTCTTAAGGAAAAAACTAATCAGAGTTTGATCTCGTATTCATAAAAAAAATAACCACTATCTTGATTACGAGATATCTCGTCATTTTCAAAATTGGTCAGACCGTAATGGATGAGATATCTAATCTAAACCACTTGTAGGGTTAATCCAGTTTATATTTTCCAACCAACCATCATGTACCAATTCTGAATTCCTTCTTTGGAATTTTTATTAACCTAAAATCGTATTCGAGAAATAAGTCAACTGACGTAATGTTCAACAAACGTACAGGAAACACGTATGGCCGTATCGTTCAGCGAGCACTACTTACCATCTATATTTAGCTTGACAAAAAATGCCCCTCATAATGTGTCGAATTATTTTCTAACTTCTGTATTGCATGTGTGTTCCTATTACTTGTCTGTCTTGTGTTTGCCATAACTTGGCCTCGCTTCAGACTGAAACTGTAATATCGTTTACCGAGCAGTTTAAACTGTACTTCAAGTAATCGGTGATTGATTCATACAGTGTGAGTGAATGAGTCGTCAAATAATTAACCCTTCTTTGCATGATTTTTTCTTTATTGGTGAAATAAATCAAGGTGATATAATTCATGTTCAAAATTAAAGGAAAAATAGTTTAAAAAATCTTAGTATATATTTATAGTATAAATTTAGCAAAAAACAATAGGATGATATCGTGTGGTATTTTTTTAATTAAACGCAAACTTTTTCAGAAATTGCTCTAAAAATAACAGAAACACATGTTACAAACCTTTCTTCCACTCATTTTCACTTTTTTAGCAATAGAAACTCAAATATAATAAAACAAAATTAAAAACGAAATCATACGTTTATTGCAACTACAACAAACAGCGGAATGACAACTTCAAGCTCGTTTTACTGATAGTGACACTTGCTTATTTTTGACAGCTATGTTTTTTTTATGCAATGGACATTAAAAAGGTATCCAGACACGATCCACTTAAAGTGAACTTGTTCTTTTATATAATTTTTGGGCATTCAATGTTATGATGGAAATTTCCACCATTATGCAAAGAAGGGTTAAATATTGTCACACAGAAACTTGGGGTAGTTTTTTATGATGGCTTCAAATAATACAGCCGTTAACTAGATTAAACAGTATTTATTCACAGCAAAGGAATGTGCGGCGATCTAAGGCCGCGTATACATCTGCGAGCCGAACCTTTCGCGAGTCTAGCTCACATGATTTTGACGGGGTTTTGGGCGATTCACGAGCGGTTCGTGAACCGCTCGTGTCTATCCGTTTCCTGTCGGTTTTTCGACGAACACAAAGGCATTCTTTGGTTCAGATTTGGACGGCGTCGTGAGTGTTTTTTTTCTGCTCGCGAACCTCCAGACTCCATCGTTATTACCGGAGGCTGACGAGGCGTGACCTTTGTGGTTCGCCGTTGGTTCCTTCCTTTCCCATAGATCGCTAGACGTTCGTGGTGTAAATAATTTCAACGAACGGTTCGTCTCGCAAATGTAAACGCACCTTAACTGATCGTATATCAGCTCAGCTCAAGGGCAGCAGTTTATTATAGGTACAGACAATAGGTCTAGAACATTCTGGAAACATTCAAATTAACTTAAGCTTGAACTTTCTGGAAAACTCCCAGAGAGACTATTTAAAACAAATTAAGAACTTGCGAGCAGTCGTCAGAGGGTTTCGAACTGAAGACCCAGCGCTCAGCAGCTCGCGTC
This sequence comes from Metellina segmentata, assembly GCA_947359465.1. NCBI lineage: Eukaryota > Metazoa > Arthropoda > Arachnida > Araneae > Tetragnathidae > Metellina > Metellina segmentata. Next base: position 27,295,305 of record OX375880.1, on the reverse strand, counting down.
GTTACCTCTTGGCCACCTGTCTGTCTGAACAGAGATGAAATAAGGTAATATTTCTTCGTTTCATCGCAAATCTTTATCCATTTAAAATGAAGCCATCAGGGCACACCTCCTTTAGGTTTTACTGGCTTGACTCTCTTCAACATCTACATAATTGGACCATCGTCGGCGATAAAACTAGCACTTCTATCCTCCAAAAGCTTTTGTTTATTTTGCAGAATCATGATGTCTACCTACTATGGATACCTTCCCACGTAGACATCTACGGTAATGAGCAGGCAGATTCTCTGGCCAAGAAGGGCTGCAGTCTAGCAGTCCCTACCTCTTCTTGCCTAACTTACTCTTGTAACACCTCACATGTACTCAAGTACACACCTAAGAACTCCTCCATGAAAAAATCTCAAATTATGCACGAATGACGGGTTTCTCCTGTCCATAATTGGTACATGGGTAGAGTATCGGACTGTACTTTTGACTTGGAGTGTGACAGAGCTTCTCAGACTTGCCAGCGGGCAAACTAGGTGCCTCTAATTTTGTGAAGGCAGGAAGGTATTTGCTGACTACACCAGGTGTCTAACCCATCAAGCCTCTGAACATATCCTGGATTGTTTAGGCCCCTCTGGAGAGGACATTTACTCCAGTCTCCTTCTGGTTCTCGACTTTCTTGGTGTCAACGGACTGTTGTATCTCGTCAGACACTGGAGATAAGCAGCAACAACAACGGGCTTGACGATCCCGAGGCATTCTAGTGATCTCTCGTGGGATTAACTGTTGTTAGAAAACACGAGGGTCGCATTCTCGGGATACACAACTGACCTTTTCTACTTTCATCCCACTACTCCTCAATCACTCTTTTCCCCCTTTCATAACATTTTACGTTCTTAGCGTTATCCTGTGTTTGGCGTAACTTGTCCATATATTTCCTAGTCGCCACAAAACGCCCAAAACAAACCATCCATATAAATTTAAAACTGCATCTGCCATTCGCACTCTTACATACTTATAATCTTAGGTACATATTATTTCACATTCATGATAAATTATCACTTACTGTATGTTTTATTGTACGCGATATCCCCCAGTCAGCTAACGCTATTTCCTTTAAAGTTCTATTTAATGAAATCCTGTAATCCGATTTTGCGATTACTATCTAGAATTCCAAGAGGACTGAATACGGTATCTATGCTTCATGTGAAATCGGGTTCAATGAAATCATTTAGGTGGGGGAAATGGGGAGTTGGTGCATTTCTTATCGTACAAAAGCGTGCTTCGTTCATTACTTGACGGTACACTAATGAATTGATTTGAGAGAATATAGCGGGTATTATTCTATAGATTTCTATGGTTTTGTTTTTATTCATATCCCAAGTGCATTTATACATACTATACGCATTTTGTATTTCAATTACGAAATCTTATACAAAATTAGTTTTTATTCGAGGATCTGTTAACCTTTAAAACATTTTGTATGCGGTGTTTCAAAACTTTCTGCTTGAACTTTTTGAAGAGGTATGGAATGCAAATTAATGCATATTCACGAATATATACATGTCCGCAATCATCAGCTGGTTGTTGATATAGGATACACTGAGATGCACAAATGAAAGACAGCAAGTATGTGATCAATATATATATGCTAGTCTTAGTACAAAATGATATCCCATAAATTTGAAAACTTTTCAATAGTGCATAAAAATTGTAAATTTCGAACATTTGAAGTGTGGTATACACAAGAAGGAATATCAATGCTTTTTTTTTTTCAGTTGAAGATATTATTTTAAAAGTTTCATTGATAGAGATAGATGGCAGTGATAATGGTATTAAACACTGGGTGTATTTTTAAATGCAGGAAATAAGTCGTTTATTGCCACAGCGCTGTTATGAGCACTGTTAAAACTGGCCAGCCGTTGCGAAGGTGATCTGACAAACTTCCAGTTTACTTGAAGCATCGTACTTAGGACTGTAGTACGACAAAATTAGAGGACCTCGACCCCTTTTTTCTCCTTTTCTGCATCCGAAATTTTCGTATAGCTTCCGTAGTCCTACTTCCCGCTTTCGTAAAGCAGCTTTACTAACATAATCTTATCCATCAATGTCAGCATGACAGCAACAAACTTTACTGTTCTCTTTGGTCCAACGACTGATTATGCACAGCAACAAACCGTACAACTCTCTTTATATCAACGTCTGGTAATACATAGCAACAAACCTTACACCTCTGCACTAACGACTGCAAATGCACAGCAACAAACCTTACAACTCTCTTTATATCAACGTCTGGTAATGCATAGCAACAAACCTTACAACTCTGCACTAACGACTGGAAATGCACAGCAACAAACCTTACAACTCTCTTTATATCAACGTCTGGTAATGCATAGCAACAAACCTTACAACTCTGCACCAACGACTGCAAATGCACAGCAACAAACCTTACAACTCTCTTTATATTAACGTCTGGTAATGCATAGCAACAAACCTTACAACTCTGCACCAACGACTGCAAATGCACAGCAACAAACCTTACAACTCTCTTTATATCAACGTCTGGTAATGCATAGCAACAAACCTTACAACTCTGCACCAACGACTGCAAATGCACAGCAACAAACCTTACAACTCTCTTTATATCAACGTCTGGTAATGCATAGCAACAAACCTTACAACTCTGCACCAACGACTGGAAATGCACAGCAACGAACCTTACAATTCCCTTTACACGAACGACTCGGAATGTACGTGTTCAGAATGAGCTGACAGAGGTATACGTTCCGTTTTATAGGGAGGTCATCTTCATGCATGAGGCATGCAGTACAGGGCCCTTTATAGGCGAAAAACTTTGAACTTATTTTTTTTTCTTCGTCAGTAAAATATCTCTCTTAAGATTCCTTTTCGTACAAACCACACTTCTCTACGCCTATGTTTTCTATTTTTATGAATTATTGAAAGATTAACAAACTTATGGGACACCCTGTAATTAGTGTTCAACAGGTTATACAGTTTCAAAGTAAGTGCAAAAAGTTGCGACCACGAACAGTAATCCACACCTGACAACGTTGGTGCATAGATTGTCCTACATACTCAAAAATTCCTTCCCTAATACTGTCAGTCATAACAAAAAATATTTCGTTTCAAATCTTTACGTAAGAATTAAAGCAACTTCTCTTCATCTGAGAAAATTGAGTGTCCTATCGACATTTCATTAAATGCCATCCAGATAGCATACGACCAATTTTAGTTCCCCTTAAACCTGGTGGTTGTTTTGACGAGGTATCTCGTCATTCAAAGAAAACTGACCAGACCTTGATCTCGTCATCATCAAATAATCGTCGATATCCTGTTGTCAATATATATTTAACTGGACATTGACAAAATTGATTTTTTATCATTTTTATGGACGAGATATTTCGTCGAAACCATCTGGAGAGTCTAAACATGCACCCTGCGTTCGTAAAAGTTTTTCACGTCAGCATATTTTCTCCAAGTCGAAAAACCACAGCCGAATCCTACAAGCCATGACATTCCATTCAATCATTTGATAAAATATATAACGTTTTAATGTAATGAGAAAAAGATTTAAATCTTCACAAATCGAATTGGGTATTCACAATAACATTCATCATCAAATAACAAAACAAGAAGAAAACTTCCGATTATTTATGATCCTTCATTATCCATTATCGGATATTTAAAAGCTATTTTCTAATCATTCAATCGTGAAGCATGTTACATCCATGTCACAAAAGCTATCGGTCGTTCCAGTTTCAAAAATAATAGTTCAATATTTCTGAGTGGCATTCATGTGGGGAACAAATAAAGAGGGAAACGACCCTGTCTACTCTTCGTAAGAGGTCATTACACCGAGGATCTCCAAGAGATTTCTTGAAAATCGAACAAAAGACGTTCTATTCCCGTTTATTCTCTTGTCCGAATAAAAAAAATTCGATGTAATAGAATGCACTAAAATCACATGCCGGATGTTTCCAGTGAGAGGGAATCGTATTGTTGCACTTTTTGGCTTTTTTGTAAAGTCTGAAAAAGGGATTCATGTTTAAACAAAATCTGGGTGTTTTCGGTTTCATTTGTTACCATAAATTCAAACTAATGCAGAAATGAAAAGGATGCATTCGGTCAAGCATATAAAGTTTCTGAAGATTCCTTAGAAGATTTTCGAAAAGGAAATTTATTCTATTCTGAATTCTAATGTCATGAAATGCGTACCTAAAGATTTGGAATCATCATAAATTTTTCCAATGTGTACATAGACATTTTGAGAAACATACCTTAAATAAAGCAACCATTTTAGCATATAAAATATTTTTTGAGGATTGGTAGGTAATCGGAAGTGATACATCGACCGAGTTGAATTTGAATTTTGGTTGGGTAACGCAAAAAAGATGTCATGAAAACAAAATAACGTGTCATCTTTAAATAAGGTGTGAAAAACGAGTTGAGAAGACTGTTTATTTGAAGATTAGTTTATTATTATTATTTTGTATTTGATTCATACGAATAATTACTACTAATGGTCCCCAAAAACATTTTAGTTATTTTGACTTTTATATGTAAAGCGTTTAAACAACATTTAACCATCAACTGCAAAACCTGCCAGCGATTTTCTGTATTTATTTCTTTTAAAATTTCATTTTCCGACCAAATAAGAATATTTTATACTCATTTTCGTCACTTCAAATCGAACTAAATTCGACTTATGGCTCAGAATTTATTCCATTACATTGTCGTGTTGATTGCCCCTGTAAAAGTATTTTACCTTCAGTATACTCTTTCAAAGGGAAAGCAAACCTTAAGGCTATCTTCATGATGAGCATCTGTTTTTATCGTATTCATATTATCTGCTTTATTTAAACACCGAGCAGTATATGTTCGCGGGGTTCTCATAGTAAATGAATCCAAGACTAGAATTTTCATCTGATATATATTTACCAGTGTCACAATTTTAACACAATTACTGGTAAGCTTCAATATGTTTTAATAGTTATTTTTTATCAAAAAATGGCCTGTTTAAAAATTATGATAAAATTATCTGTTATTTAACAGTTAATTCAACTGAAACAATAATCAGTAAAGAAATATTTTCGTCCTCGGATATTAACATTAACAGAAAACACAATGACTGTGATTAAAAGACCAAATCTTGTCGATTTCAATTATGATACAGAAAACTGACAAAGAAGCAATTTTAAATCGAGGCATTCTCTCAAATCAAATGCAACGCTTTTAAGCAAGCAATGTTCAGTAAAACTTTCATCCAAAACAAATATTTCATAAACTATTTTATAAAATGTTTGATTACAAGCCATATGTTCGTAATTTATTCTACAGTGCTTTATATATTAAATTAGAATCTTATATTATAGGCTGAAGGAAACACAAAATATTCATCAAGCTTAGAACTTTTATAATGCTAAGAGTTACGTTACGTACAATGTATATGTTTTATTTTTCATAATTATTTTCCGGTGTATTGCGGAATTCGTGAAGATTACATTTTTCAGGAATGAACTGTCTGAGATTTAAATATTTCATTCGCAGGTACATAAATGAAAAGCAATATTTTAGGAGCTTTGTTAGCAGATTGTGTTCATTTTCAGAAAATTCCCCTTCGCCTAATAGAGTTGAACGTTAGAAAGATTAAATTATAAAAGTGTGTCTTTTTTTTTTTTTTTTTTTTTTTTACTCTCTAACATATTTTCCTAGTTAATGGAAATTGTGTGAAAGTTGCATTGCGCGCGTGTGAAAGTTAAGCATATTTTCTTAATTGAAATGCATTTTTCCAAAAAAAAAAAGCTTATCTTCTTGCATTTGCCACTGACTGTTTGCTCATGTGTGTGTTACAGCTTTACTTTATTTAACTTAGATTAAATAAAATTTCCTCGTATATACATTTTAAATAAGTATGTGATGTAACGATGTTTTATTTTATTCAACACAGTAGGAAATGCATGTTAGCTTTTATTTAATTTATACCTATCAAACAAAAGAGGAAATCGAGTTTAGGTAACATAAGGGGAAAGCTTAAGTTAAATTTTTGACTCATATTCTTCAGTTAACTTCTATTTTTATTGCATGCTAAACTAAGCAAACACGACTGTCAGAACGTAATTAGAACTCTCCCAAATTTGCAATTTAAATTTTGAATATAAGCTAAACATTGTTTTGTAATTAATTCTATAGATTTTGCAATTAACGGTTCGAATAATGCGCCTGTAATAAAAATGTTCTATTGAATTAAAAACTGACATTTCTATGTATTTTCACGTTAAATACTGGATAGAAATAAATTATAATAATTATGTCATGATTTTATTAAGTGTAAATTTTATGTAGTCATTTAAAAAGCAACTTGTATGTGACACTTAAATAAAGAATAAAATATTGGAATTTCCAAACTAGGTTATTGTTAAAAGAAGAGAAATTAGCTGTATTAGAGAAGTTGTTAGACTTGGAGTTGTTGTTTCATGCGTTGCTAATACATCTCTTTGCCATATTTTAATAACTTAAATTTTTCAAAACAATATTTTACATTTTTTTAAATACTTAATTTTTAAAAAAATGAAGAATTCAGTTTAACAAGTGATATTTGTTTGTGGTTGACGGTTGACAGTAAATAATAGTAAAATTTAAATAATTTTATTCACAGCTGGTTTTCACTCTTGCTATACCGAGATACCGCTTTCTCAAATCTTAAACAAAAGTGTTCCTAATATATCTTGGTCTAGCACATGATATAACAAGTCCCTGAAACCACTTGTGATGAAGCTACACCCACCATCTTGTCTTTAAAAAGTCCTAAACTATCAAAAGTTTTTTAAAAAGGTCATGGGAATGCAAACCCACACATAAAATCATATGACCCGGTGAAACCTGTGAATGCGTTCATGTAGGACAAATAGGATAAATTCAATGTCCATTATGAAATTTGAGAGCGTTAATATGGCTACTTCTAAATCTTGACATAGCCCCCTATGTTTTTCAATCGCATAACACTTTCAAAGCAAATATTAGGCGAGTTCTCTTATACCAGTCTAAGCCTTGAAAGCGTTCATGATTAGGCTGCTTGAGAAACGATGCAGTATTTGAACCCTAAGGCGAATGTATCATGACGTAGGGAGTAGCAACTTCTGTAGTCAAAAGACCTAAGGTATTCGAAGGAAGAAGTCTGACTGCCTCTTGCATGCTAGATTTAGCTAGAGCGATCCTGTCAGGTTAAAATTATCCAGACATAATTCGCCCTTTTAACCCCTGTTGCCCCCTCCACCACAATGAAGCAGCATTGAAGTACTTGGGGAGTAAACAAAAGTACTCGAGTAAAATATGTACTTAAACGCAAAATAGCTTCCATTTTGTTTTTAATACCAAATGATGGATGTAAGATGTTGAATTAAATTAAGCTTCAGCAGAAAAAATAAACGAACTTATGAAAATGCATTCTTTTAATCAAATTTAAAATATGTGTCTCCGTTTGTTGGTTTGTTTAAAAAACCGTTTAGGTTTGTGAAGAAATGCAACACAAAATCAAAGGAAAGAAATGGCAATACTTTTTTAAATATTCTAAAAAATATAATTAACTGTGATGTGGAACACACCTCATACTTTAACATGTGCTACTTGTATTTTTGTTATATTTGATAGTTCGGTTAGAGAACGAAGTGTGCAAAAGTAATTAATAGTAATAAATAAACCGCTTTTTAAAACATAATGTATACAATATTCCAATTATTTTAAGTGGTACTTCAAGGAACAAACTAGATTCCCATACCTTCAGATATATTTGGTAAATCGCATGTTATATTACACGGGATAATAAAATTAACAATTTCATGTTAAACATTCGATTTGAATAGAAAAGTTATGCTAATGTTTTTATAAAGTTTGCTTTTTTTATACGTGATGATTCATTTACGATTATATAGCATCAAAATCTCTCCTTATCCAGTACTAGACACAGCATGGCTTTGCAAACCAGCACCACCGGCAACGGCGTGTTGTAAAGTATTAATCTGGTGTAAAATTTAACTCAAATTTCAAATCCATTGAAATTTTAAATCTATCTTTAACGATTCAGATTTTACAAAAAAAAACTAAACAATGCCAGTCAAAAAATATTTTTTTTGCTCTTTGTTCAAATGGAAGAGGAAATGAGGCAGAAAATGTAATCTGCATTTCCTGCGTGTTAAAAAAAAACAATCTGTTTATTTTTGGAATACGAATGTTAGCATGACGTCACATTCTTTTGAAAAATATAAAAGATATTCAATTTAAAAATTTGATTTATTTAAAGAAAATCATATTTTTAGATATCGATCTAATGTGAAATTTTCCGCAGATTTCAAATCCGTTGAAGTTTTTACTCTATCTTTAACGGTCTAGGAGATAGAAAAAAGAACTACATAACTAAAGTTAAAACTTTTTTTGTCCTTTTTTTCAATCCTCATTCCTCTGAGCAAAATGAAAACGGAAACGGAAAAAAATAAATTTAGAATCTGTCATATCTTTATGCTGTCGCCATTCCAAAGAAAACAATAATAATTAAATTTCATTAAATTCATTTTAGAATGTTCTAGATTGAATTTTAAAATTCGCGGCGACCCAAAAATTGCAAAAAATTCGACTGTGTGCCAAATCTCATTGCTGCAAGTGCCATACAATCGTCAGGATTTTGCGGCAAGAAACAGACAAACAAACACTTCCTTTTATAATAGTAGAGATTGGTGGTGTTCGTATTAAGATATTAGATAAACACTGGTTTTAAAATTCGTGGCGACCCAAAAATTGCAAAAAATTCGACTGTGTGCCAAATCTTATTGCTGCAAGTGCCATACAATCGTCAGGATTTTGCGGAAAGAAACAGACAAACAAACACTTCCTTTTATAATAGTAGAGATTGGTGGTGTTCGTATTAAGATATTAGATAAACACTGGTATCAAGAACTAATCTTAATTACTAAGAGTGTCAGACAAAAAAAAACTTACACCTACCAGCACTAGAAATGCTTCTGTAAAACCTGTTTCTCCTCTGAAGAACAACTCATGTAAAGAAGAAAACCGCTCTTTTGGAATATAAGGGCAGTCGAGGATGGATGGGTGTGTCCAGTGCGTTAACAAACTACGGTCAAGGTTCGATTATTTTCGGGGTGTATCTTCTGTGCCAGGAAAACTTATTCCTTGAGTGTGAATGTCTATTACTTGTGAGAGATATTGCCTGTATTGCTTTTGGCTCAGCATGGCCAAATATGAACATGGCGCTCCATAAGACCCAGCCAACCTTTTGACACATCCAAAAGTATCACTGTAGTCGCTATCACTCTTTATGATCTACGTAATTTTTATGTTATATCGGCTTAAATAAAATAACTCAATTCATATTTTTACACGTTCTCTTGCAGTCATATACAGTGAAACCCTGATTTAACGTAACCCGCATTTAACACGATTTCCCGCATATAACGTCACTTTTCATTGGTCCCAAATAATTTGCTATACTCTTTCAACGTTAAAATTCCCGTATTTAAAGCTATCACTTCAAGAAATTTCCCGCAAGCAACGTTTTTTCAGCAGGGAGAACTCGAAGCAATTTATTTTTAAATAGTCAGATACTACCAGGCCAGCATGACGTTGACCGTGACAGTTCTTTTCTTGATCTTACTGATACTGAAACATCTAAAAACAAATTTAAATTAGTCCCACCAACACCCGACATGACACGGGCAAATTCGCATAAAATTCGGACTTCTTGAGGTAACAATCTGACGTAAAAATTTTCGCATATTCTTAATCCGTTGAAAATTTCATTCTATCTTTAACGATCGTGAAGGTAGAAAACCTCAAATAGTCCTTTTTGTGTTCGTAATGAATATCTTCGTCAAATGTGTGAATTGTAAATTAGATATACTTAAAAACTTACAAAAACTCATATCTGTGGATAATTATTTTAATTATTTAGCTAGTGAAAGCAAAACGCAAACCAAAATAACTTATTTCTTGAAACAATGAACTATTGTAAAGGAAGAAATAAAGGTATGCTGCATAATTTGATCTTAATTTCATGCTCTATGTTTTGTTTTTATCCGACCCCGATATAACGTTTTTATTTCTTTCTGGCCCGTTGAAGTACGTTAAATCGGTGTTTCAAGCATTTCTAATCACCCTTTCAAGTTTGTGAGAGAATTCCGTGTCACCCTTTTACGTTTGGCCAAGGAATTTCGTATAATCCCACATTTAAAAATTACAATGGTGGTATATTTTCATTTCTTCGACGTATTTACGTATTGTTCCACTCCAAAGAACTACTTTGGATTACATCTTCTTTATATTAGTGTAAAATGTTCATTTTCTCTTTCAGTGCAAAATAATTATCGTTATTTCACGTTAATTTCGAAAAAGCATTTTAGTAAATTATATTTCTCTTGTAGTAAGTGAAATTTTTATTTTTGAGTTTGAAAAATTATCCCTTCCAGAGATGACACTAAAACCTTTCCTTTAATTTTGAGTAACTCATCACTCATAGAATCGCATAATTAAAATTCCAAAAGTCCTTTCTCTCAGGAAACTATTTATTATAACCATTGCTTTGCCTTAACTCCACATTTAACGTTTGCTTTATTTTGCTAAAAGAAGGCTCGCAGCATAATGCATATCATGGAAGCAGTCATCCAAAGACCTTTCAACATTGCCTCCTGTTTAATTTGTTGTAAACTAATTGCCATCTGGAAAGTGTTAAGTAATTCTGCCTCTAAGAAAAGTTGGGAAGCTTCCTCGAGTGAATCTAGCGACGAAGTATTTTTCAACTTCATAAAATTCTAGAACTGTTATTTTGGAATATTCATTTACTGAAAAATAAAGACAGCGATGTGCTATCTTTTAATATTTGAGTAAGTGCTCTTCGTGATGTTTACTCATATATAATACTTGACTGCAGTTCTGTCAAGTTCAATCACATTATTTTCGGTTGCGTGCGTTTTTTGATAATTAGAATCTGAATTAACTCCACGTTATGGTACGAAAGACTTTATTTTGATATGATTTTCCAAGTTTCAATTCAAAACTATATCACAGGAATTTGCATAATTAGTTCTTGACAACTTACATACTTATTCAACTACTCTCATGCATACTTTATCAGATCTTAATTAAACTCCTTTTGGAGGCGGGTACTCAGTGGCACATTTAGTTATTTACGGGCTTCCAGGGGTGCTCTAATGATATTTTATTTTCCCATAGGGTGTACTATCTTTTGTAAACATGTCGCACCCCGGTTAGAAAAGTGACACAAGTCACAAAAAAAAACATTTTGATGTTATGTCATTTAAAAATATGTATGAGGTGCCCCAGTGTGTTATATTACTATTCTATAGAATAGTAATATAACACGAAATTATATTCTATAGAATAGTTATATTACTATTTTATAGAATATATTCTATAGAATTATACTTTTCATAGAACTATTATATATTCTATAGAACTATATTATACATAGAACTATTATATATTCTATAGAATTATATTATACATAGAACTATATTATACATAGAACTATTATATATTCTATAGAATTATATTATACATAGAACTATTATATATTCTATAGAATTATATTATACATAGAACTATTATATATTCTATAGAATTATATTATGCATAGAACTATTATATATTCTATATAATTATATAGAATATAATAGAAGTTACCACCGTAAATACTTACCTAAAATTTAAAAGAGAAGCTTATAGTATTTCAATATAAGTTTTATAGTTTCCTTTAAGTTGATGTGTGTGTTTTTTTCTCAAATTCTGTAATTTTGAGTTGTGTCACTTTTCTTGCCGGGGTGCTATGTGTCACGTACCTCTGATACTCCTGCGATCTTTTTCTAATTCTATTCTCCAATCCCTCTTTTTTTCTCTTTCATGACCATTTTTTACTTGAAGTTGTGTTCGACGCAGCTCGCCCTTTCTCAAAGAAAAAGGAAAACGTTGGGATTTAGGGTGGCCGTGGTTAAATGTGTTTGCCCACTACGCAGCAACCTACGAATTGTAGACGATTTTGATTCCTGTCAATTCCTATTTAGGGGGTATTTTTCTCTTTCGTCAGTGAATTTTTCCTTACAGGTGTATGTCTAATATGAGCTTCTTAGGCACAGCCTGGCCAAATATAGCTCTTGAGCCATTAGAACTCCACCAACGAGCCGTACTCGAAGATAGTTTGTCTGTCTGGAAGACGAATGATGTGTACTCTGACCTTTGCTTGAACAGGCTCTGAGACAGACGTGAAATATACGTAGACTGATCATTGCAATTAAGAGGAGCTACTAAAAGTGCGAGCTCCATGTCGACTAGTAGTCACGTGACTGCTTTGAACAAGTGAATTGGTTGGCCAATTTGGCGTCTTATCGTCTCGTTTGGCGATGCAACAACTTATGACAGAGAAGGCGTGTGAATACGCATTTCTATAGACTGGCGACAGTCAGCAAATATGTCGCATGAACCAATCAGATGATATGATGACCAAACAGGATGGAAGTTTTTTTCCACCCGATAGATGAAAGTAATCACGAACCAACTAGTTTGGGTAACATGATCCTGTGGGCACATATGGAAGGTTATAGTGCTCCGCTTTTATATCGTCCTTCTTATGCCAAAGATGAATCTGCAAATTTCAAAAATTTGGGAAATGACGTTTGAATATTTACAGTCCCCTCATAATTCATCTCTTTCACATTCATCTAACGCACATAGCAAGAACAATGTGTTTCAATAGGGGATACACATTCATGTTTCTGGCAAAACTTTGATAGCAAAAGTGAGCCAACCACCTGATAAACGCGAAAAGTGAAAAATCGCACATTCCTGTTTCTGGCGTAAGGGGGGATATTTCCCTCTATGCTCTGACCGAATGGGGTTTGGGTGAAGGAATCGAAATCAATAATAGTTCGGATTTCCATTTGCTGATTTTTACTTTTGAATTATCTAAACATAATTTAATTGATTGTTTTCCCATGCAATTGTTTTTAAGGGTCTAAAGTGGCTCAATAGGTTTGTTCATTGCGCTAACAATCTGCTATTGTACGCGGAATAGGTTTGATTCCTCCATGGGTGTATTCTTTTTTCTGTGTCGGTAAACCTTACCTTTTTTGTTTATATGTCCATTTCTTAATATTGTATATCTTGTATATGGTTCAGCATAGCCAAATAGAATCCTTATGCCATAAAAGTCCAACCATCCACCGTGTGTGTATTTCGTCTGGGATTGAAAACTTTCCTTGTGTGGGTATGTCCATCTGTCATCAACAGGTAGTTTAAATATAACCCTTGAGCCACAAAACCCCAATCAACTTCATTTAAAAAAATTTAATAGAATCAAACTTAAATACATTTATTATTCTCCTATATCTTACGAATACGTCTGGGATCAACTATATAATTCTAAGAGGAATCATTGCCATATCAGTATAACGCGCAATCTATAAATTCCGCTTTCTTCTTTCAAAGCAAATGGCATACATAAATATCCCCCTACAACAAGAGGCTAAGAGCATCTACAAATACAACGAAGTAAGAAAACGTCTACGAACGAAAGAACAGAAATGGAACTAATTGAAATAAATCTACTGTAGTTAAACAATAAATGTTCTTCATCTCGGCAGTGATTTCGAAATATGTGATCTTTACCTCCGTAATGTTATTTGTTTTTCGGGTAATCTTACTGTATGCAAATTTAATATTCTAAAGGGCCGTTGTCTGGAATAACCTGTTCACGGAAAATGAATGTTATCACTGCCATGAACGCATTTTCCTTTGAAATCAGTCCTCAAAGCAAATAAGTGGAAGGAGGTCGTAATTCTTTATTATTCGAAATAATGAAAACCTCTTAAAAAAGAGCTACCTTAATTTAATATTCTCCATTAGGAATTAGTTTAAGAGAATTTGAAACGGAGACATTTTTTCGGGTTTGTCGTCCATGTTTTCTATTGTCGAATAACGAAGACATTTCAATCATATTATAACTCACTCGTTTGTTTTTTGTCTTCCATTTATTGCTTTCTCCGTGCCGCGATGGAATATTTAATGAACGTCTTTTATCTGAGAGTGCATTTGGAACATTATGATTTAAAACGGCTGTCTTGAAGCACGAACTACCTCTAAACATACTTAAATTATGCATGACTTCTGTCTAAATGAGGTAAATAAAATAATATCTAAAATAAGAGCCCAATATCTTCCAAGGAATGTAAAAAAAAACTATTCTGCCATTCGCATTAATACTATATTCTTATTTGATAACCGATTCGAAATAACTATTCATTTGAAGCGTAAAAAACGTGAATATGAAATTTGTAAATTCTATCCGAAGATGGTAAATTTGAAAAAAAAATCGCACGCTTCAACAATTTGTAACGTTTAACTAAACAGGAAACTACGTTTTAAAGGAGTTCTAGAAATCAACAAAAACATAATAACAGTAAAGGAAAATAGGTTGCAAATTAATTATTTTAAGTATACAGTTTCACAGAGTGTCCCATAAAGATCAGTACAACCTCAAAAATTTATTTTAAAAAAGATAAGGCCTACAGCAAAACTAGTTACAACACTAGATAGAATAACTAAAAAAGTTTTTTCTACTACCTTAGTAAATTTCCACATGAGATCCTTTCGTAGCGCGATTCTCCAACGATTTTCCATCGCAATCCACGAACGTTTCAGCATGCTAACATCAACAGTAGCTACATCTGTTTGGATCTTTTGTTGCAATTCCACGACATTGCTAACTATTGTTTGGTACACAGCATCTTTTACATAACCCCAAAAGAAAAATTCGAGTTTAGTAATGTCAGGAGACCTAGGCGGCCATGCTATGGGGTCATCCACTCATTGAGCTTTTTTCACGGGATCCGCCATTTTGAATAACTGAATTCTTTGGTAATAGTTTGCGTGTTGTACAGCGCTATCTATGATCAGAAACATAATGTAGAAAAAAAAAATTGAGTTATTCTATCTATTGTTGTAAGTAGTTTTACTGTAGGCCTATTCTTTATTATAAATAAATTTTTGAAGTTATACTAATATTTTTGGGGCACCCTGCATATCAATCTAATAGCTAAATATACCATCAACAATTCGAAAGTAACTTGAGATTGAATAGGTCATACGGCAGCGTTACGTGTGTGTTTCAAGATTTCCTTCATGAACTTGAATTCTCTGAACGTCTCGAAATAACAGAGTAGTGTGGCACTGGCCTTACGTCACATAACGGCTAAGTAACCACGTTATTGGTTGAAATATTCCTAGGAAATATTTATTGGTCAAGAAGTTCAAAACTGGTTATAAATTACGTAGGGAAGACTTATAACCTGAATGAATATATTCGTGTGAACCATTAACAAAAATCTTTCAAAATTTCGATTATTGTTTTATACATTTGAATAAAGGTTCGTACAATTCTGTTTAAAATGATATATTATTTATAGAGATCCGTTGAGTAGAAGTATTTTAAATATTTCTTTGAAAAATATCTATACGTACCTCAAGTAAGGTCAATTTTATGCTTAACTTCAATATCTCAAAATGTGTAGTTATTCCATAAAAGGAGCATTTTTTCTAAAGTCTATACAATCAATTAGAAAAATAATTAGTTTACAAGTGAAACATCTGTATATCTGTACGTACCTCAAGTAAGGTCAATTTTATGCTTAAACTTCAATATCTCAAAATGTGTAGTTATTCCACAAAAGGAGCATTTTTTATAAAGTCCAAACCATCAATTAGAAAAATAATTAGTTTACAAGTGAAACATACCCTATAACATATTTTTAACGCATATATTTTGTTCTAACTGCTAAGAAAAGTTCATTTTGATTGTTTCAAAGGATGAAAATAGATTATTTAAAAAAATAGGAGCGAAGAAAAAAAAATCTCAAAATTTAAAATATTAAGTTTTTTTTAAATCTTCGTGTTAAAGTGTTTAAAAGTGCCTTTATAATCTGTATTAAAAAATTCAAATCAATACACATAAAAGATTCTGGGAAAATGTTCGTTGAAAATGTCATTTTTGATCAAATATTCCAAAAGTAGTTTTTGATCTTATTGATAGAGTATTTATATGACTTTCCTAAGTATATTTTATTTTTTCACTAAGTTAATTACTTGAAGAGATATTACGATTTTAATCAAGGCGGGAAAACCGGAAGTAGGTTTGGAAATCACCGGAAATGGCCATTAACAGACCAAAAACCTGTCAAAATTTAAATTTAAAACTTACTTTTTTCACAAATATAATCTTAGAAAGTTTTTTCAACTATTCAAATGGTTTCTCTTTGGAAATAGTGTCAATATTTTTAACGAGAAGTGAAGAACAAAATTGTTTGCACAAACAGTAAAAGCAAGGGTGAGAGCAAACGATACACTTCAAACTGCTTTTACTCTAAATTAATATTTTAGCATTATTTTTCACTTCAAATGTTATAACACAAAAAGTTATTGATGGATTCTCGTAAAACTTTGAGAACTTGCTCTTTATAATGTTGTCTAGTGAATGAACTAGAATAATTAAGATGAGTTGAAGAGTTTTCAAATTATGGCCATTTTAACATTACGAAGATAAGACTGCACCGGTACCTTAAATGTAAGTAAGGAAAGCAAAATTTAACCCTATTTGCGCGTATGTATGCTCGCAACAGTTCTTTTTGGAGCTCAATACATTGACCAGAATCGGCCGGTCACTTAGTCACCACGATCGCCCGATTGATCATGCATCGATTTCTTCCACTGCAGATACCTCAGAAATTTCCAGTTAGAGACCACCGGTATCGACTCCGAAGCTAATTCACAGGGAATCCGTCATGGCTGCAGCCAACCAACCGGTTTAGTGGTTAAGGTGTTAGCCTCTAGATCGGAAGGTTCCGGGTTCAAATCCGGACATGGATGTTTGTAAGCGTATGGTCTAAATGCGGCTGGTGCACCTTAAATCTGTCGTGGCCGAAAGTCCTTACGTTGGGTTGGTGTGGAAGTTTGGAGAGTGGGGTGCCTGCTCAGGTGTTGCCTCGTCATTTGACCGTGGTTCAAAATTACGTGGTGTTGTCCTCGGATCTTTCCCTTAAGGGATTGATCCCGGACCGTCGTCAATAGCCCGTTGTGTTGCTCTGGTACGACGTTAATTAAAAATTACCAATTACCGTCATGGCTGCAACTATCCGCAAATGGTTAGACAGTTATGAACATGTAAGGCAATCCGTACGTAGCTACTGTCAGTCATGCATTACTGTTGGCAACTTTAGCTACTATTGTAAAACTATGTGTACATCTAGCTGCAAACTGTAAAATTAGGATTGATATAGAAATGTTCGCATAATTGTCGCCTTTCATTCCTGCAACTTAGACGCACAAGTATTCGACAATACGAAGAAGCAATACATTTTTAAGTCTTCTAATTATGTCCTAAGAAAATACTAACGTATATGGACGCATTCGGATCTGATATGTGTTTTTATTTATCGGAAGCTCAACTGAATCACTTCCATAATGGGCAATTAAAGTAAAGTTTTGTAATTTCAGATATCTGAATATATTACCTATTATTCTTTGAAAACAACTCTTAGGCCCGACGCACACATCCGGTTTTTCAACGTACGGCTCCGCTGCGGCAACGCAACTGAGCCTGAGCAACTGCGGTCTGAGATACATTAGATCCAATGGAGTAGTGCACACATGCCTCCGGTTACGCTGCGGCGACGCACGTTATGTGTGCATGGTTGGGCTTCGGTGCCGCAGCGGCACCGCACGTTGAAAAACCGGATGTGTGCACAGAGCTTTAGAGAGTTGGAATCCGGCAATAAAGATAAATGATGCTTCATTATCACCAGTGTCAAAACCTTTCTTGAATTTTTTATTATCCCATGATTAAATAAATGTGTGACAATAAATCGAATCGAAATTTTTATCACGATCAGATGACGAGCTGACACCCCAATCTAAACTTCCACAACATGACGACTTGCTTACGACATTTGAGGCCACAACAGATTTAACCCTCACCAACCCCCACGTATACGAGGGACTTTGGTTGGATTGTGTCTCGAACTCGATTTCCTCCAATTGCTAATTTGTGACTCTACCAATTAAGCTACCTTGGCTCTATTTAAAAATGAGGCATTCATGGTCAACAAACATACCGGACAAAATATTAAGATTTAACTTCAGCTACCCAATTGCACCCTCGTGATATGTATCGGGAGGTACCTTATCGTCGCCTTGACAACGCATGGAGTTTTATGGACTTCGGAAATGCATTCTATCACGTAAACGTGCATGAAATTATCAAGTTCCTGTGTTCTTACAAGCGTTTTGATAGAACTCATTTCCAATGGTTTTTAAAAATGCATTTGAATAAAATTTCGCAAAAAAAGATTAGAATTCGAAGAGGATCCTTTTCTCTCTCTCCTCTCTCTCCTCTCCTCTATCCCTCCTCTCCTCTTTCTCCAGTACATCTCCTTTTTTCTCTCTCCTCTATATTTTCTATTATCTCTCATCTTCACTCACCACTCCTATCTTCTCTTCTCTCTCCTATCATCTCTATCTCCTCTCTCTCCTATCCTCTATCCCTCCTCTTCTTTCTTCTCTCTCTCCTCTCCTCTTTCTCCAGTATATCTCTTTTCTCTCTCATGTTCTCTCTCCTCTATATTTTCTCTTATTTCTCCTCTTCACTCTCCACTCCTATCTTCACTTCTCGCTCTCCTCTATGTCTTCTCTTATCTCTCCCCCTCTCCACTCTTCTCGTCTCCTCTATATCTTCTCTAATCTCTCTCTTATCATCTCTCTCCTCCTCTCTATATCTTCTGTTATCTGTCCTCTTCACTTTCCACTCATCTCTTCTCTTCTCTCTCATCTATATCTGCTCTTATCTCTCCCCTCTCCTGTCTTATCATCCCCTCTCTCTTCTATCTCCTATCCTCTCTTCTCTTATCTCTCCTCTCCTCTATATCTTCTCTTCTATCTCCTCTCATCTCTCTTCTTTCTCCTATCCTCTCTTCTCTCTTCTATATCTTCTTTTCTATCGCCTCTCATCTCCTCTCTGTTCTATATCCTATCCTCTCTTCTCTTCTCTCTCCTCTCCTCTATATCCCCTCCTCTCTCTCATCTCTCCTGTCTTTTCTCTCATTTCTCCTGTCCTCTCTCCCCTCTTCTCCTCTTCTCTCTCTCTCTCTCTCTCTCTCTCTCACACACACAGGAATCCAAGAAGAGGTTTTCGTGCAACTTTGTGTGTCCTAAATTTGATTCATTTTCCTCCGTCCAGACAATAATGGAGTCTAGACCCCATTAACTTTAATTATCTTCCCTTATCAGTGCGGGGCCGATTTCAACACTCGCATCTACTGATTAGATCAGCAGATTAAGCAAGAGAGAAATACGTGAAAATATTGCGAAAAAGGGAACCAATAAAAACGGAATCTTCAGGAATGTCCGTCTACGCGATGTCTTTATTCCAGATCTCATTTAGGTCCCCCGAAAGTCTCAAAATAAAACTTGGGTTGCGAGACCTGGGACCGGGGAAAAAAGATGAAGATTAATCGATTCAGGAACACGATTTCGTTTTTCTTTTCTTTTTCTTCTCCCTCTTTTGTTGCTTCCTCGCTTTCACCGCCCTTCTTATTTTGATTCAGCTGCCGATTTCCTAAGTTAAAATTCCCCTTCCGTCCAACCAGTCAGTACCCCACTCACCCCCCACCTTTTCCCGATTCCCCTGTCATGCTGGCGCGGTGCCAAGTCGGTGGCGTGCCTCCGGAAGTGGTGGTTTGGCCGACGGCGGCGACACCTACCGCGTTCCGTGTTAATTTTTAGAATTGTAAATTAAATAACACATTGTCGTGGGGAATAGAGATGAAAAAAACTGTTATTTCAAGATAACAGTAGGAACTGTTATTTTGTGATAACAGTAGGAACTGTTATTTTGTGATAACAGTTATCTGCAATAACAGTTACTTCCTCAGTTGACATTTACTATTATTGTTGGTACTAATCACTATTATTATTAATTGTTTCTTTTTCTTACAACTATTATTGTTAATTTGTGTTGTTATTATTAAATGTTTCTGTTCCTTACAACTATTATTGTTCATTTGTGTTATTATTAATTGTTTCTGTTCCTTACAACTATTATTGTTAATTTGTGATAACAGTTATTAACTGTTGCTGGGCCAACCTCCTTTAAGATGAGACCTATAAAAAAAATTTCAAGTAGCATAGCAACCAACTCATGTTCGTTCATAATCGTTTGGGCTCGTTCTCACGAATCCAGTTTAATTGTCGGATTATAGTTGATCAATAAAAGCTGAATATGACTTGAATAATTTTTGTTTGAAACCAAAAATGATTCATTTTTGTTGCTTTGTATAAGCAGCTGTTGGTTTATCAGGACTTTTTGCAAGTATATGGGGATCTGGCACGATGGGGCCTTCTGGACCTGATCAACAGTTTTATAAGCAAAAATATAAAAGTTACAATTAAAAAATTATTCATTTATAAAAAATCAAATTTAAGGTATCGAACTGGTGTAAAATTTTCCGCAGATTTCAAATACGTTTAAATTTTTTACTCTATCTTTAACAATCGCGAAGATACAACGTTGGCCAAGAAAATAAAAAAACGCTTTTGTTTCGTTTCTCCTATAAAATTAACCACGACAGATCGTTTGCGTGGAAATAACTCGAAAGCAGATGGCGAATGACTCATCACTAGGGTAACTTTTTTGTTGCAGTAAAAATGGGAAAAGTTGTATTTCTCATTCCCTAATGTTGCATTTATTTTTGATACACTAAATTATAAAATAAATTATTCGTAAAGAAAGAAAAAATTCAAAATACATTGACAATTTTAGTCGTGTACAACAGTGTTATAATACCTACTGAAATACAGAAGAACATTGAATGGCCGATCCTTGGTCAGTAATTTCTTTAACATTGAAAACCTGCGCCAGCCGCAGTCATATGGTGTGCTGTATCGGATAGCAGAAGCGCCAAATCCTTTCGCTCAACATTCAGAGATTTTATAACGTCATCTACAAGGCTCACAACATATTGATGATCGACACTCACCTCGCAAACTCTGCAATCGATTACGCAAGTTTCCTCTGGATTATCGAGAGTGTGTTAATAGTACTTCTTGACATCTATTTCACTTTCGTCTATTAGGACAAACACCTTCTTTCCGTGAAATTCTTGTTTGATCCGCCATACTTCGGCATTCGCAAGATCAAGACATACGTGATCGAAGGGTTGGTTCAGAGTGCAAAAATTGAAATAGTAATTTCATATTAATTTATTTTAAGCTAAATTTTAAAAAGTTGCAGGTAGGTTGCATTTATGCAAAAAGTTGCATTTATGCAGAAAGTTGCATTTATGTTGCGGTTATAACTCACTTACAATACACCCCATGAAGGAGGAATTTTGGTTTTAGTACTTTACATGCAGCGTAGAATACGTGAAAAAAAAAGTTGCATTTGTAGCAAAAGGTTGCCCTACTAATCACTTGAACGATAAAGTTTGTATGGGTCAAACATTTCTTGATCCATTCAAAAGTTGATCAAATCTATTGAAACAAAGGTTCTCACTATAGTTTTCAATCAACTACAATTGGTCAATTAAACGTGATTCGTGAGAAACAGGCCTTAAGGAGCTTTCACATATCTATTCAGAAATCAAATGATTCAAGGTTGACTGCCTTCTCGCGGAAGCCGCACTTTAATTAAAATCGGTTTATTAAAAGCTAATGTGAACAACCATTTATTGTTAATATTCTAGTTTGAACTAAGGATTAAACAAGGAGTTAAAGAAATTCAGGGCTTACGTTAAAGGAAGGTAGTTAATAAACATCGCACTGGAAACACAACGGGCGTCAACGGCCGGCGACAGTCCTGAAGGGAAAGATCTGAGGACAACGCATGGTAATTTTGAGACACGGTCCGATGACGAAGTCAACGCCTGAACGTGGCCAACGAAGACATGATTATGGTTTTGGTTGAGACTCATTATTACAATTGACCGGTATTGAATTATATTTATAGTTTTTATTAAAAACAGAGAGAGAGAGAGGACAAAATAAGACTAAGATAAAAAACGACGGGACGGTTAGGAATAATGAAAAATTTTGTCCCCTTAAAAACTACATGAATAGTCAGTCTACTTATTAACTGCAAAAAAATAACATTAACTGTTAATTTTAATAGTTATATGCTTTTGACAAGCGGTCAAATAATTTTCAATATTTTTTAATTTCAACTTTTTATTTTTATCAAGTAGTCTTAGCAATTCTATTTTATGAATTTGATTCGATTTAAATTATTTCACTGCTATCTCAATAGCCTTTAGGCCCGCTGCACACTTTTGGTTTTTCAACGTGCGGCGCCGCTGCGGCAACGCAAGTGCGGTCTGAGACACATTAGATCCAATTGAGTCGTGCACACATACCTCCGGCGTCGCTGCGGCGACGCACATCCTACTTGCGTGCTATTTGTACCGCAGTTCCCCAAGGCGCCGCACACGCTTCTCCGGTCTCAAGTACCTTGTTTTCATAAATAAAGTGGAATATAAATAATAATTAATAAATAGTTGTATCCAGTAACACGTCTATTTTGTTTCAAAATATACTTTTTTTTACACCAAGTAAGCGAAATAAACAAGTTTTCTACGATAGAATATCTATCGCAAATGGCGCGACATGAGTACTTGCGTCATTTCACGGTTATGTGTGCATAGTTGAGCTTCGGTGCCGCAGCGGCGAAGCACGTTGAAAAGTCGGATGTGTGTACCGGGCCTTATGGATAACTTAATAATTTTGATAACATTTGCTACCTGTTATTTGTAAACAACGATATTCTTAAAACTGTTACAAGAATAACAGTTCATCTCTGAACGTAATTTTGTTTTCTTTACAAAAAAAATATTATTTTTTTTTCATCCAGGTGGAATATCGTGACTAATCGCATCACCATTAGCACAAAAAATAACAGTTCAGAGTACTTCGCGTGAGAGTGATTACTTCTTGCCTCTGTCACTCCAACCTTTTAATTAGATATGTGATACGGGCAGCCAAGAGCTCATTTGCATACTACCCGCCAAAGCGACCATCTCTAGTTTTTAGTGGGGGTTCGTACTACGTACCATTATCATTTCAAAGCACGTTTTCAGAATCGCTCCGTTCAAAAAAGACCTTGAGAAATAATGTTATTCAACAGACTCGGTGACGACGAATGGGACTCGTTCATTGAATTAGAAGCTCGCTTTGTTCAGATGTAATTACGCGTACGGAGAGCTACTTACTCCTAAATGCGGATCACGTTTTTGAGGGATCGTTCATTTCGTGTGTTGAAATGAATTGGATGTGTTTGGGTCGTAAGTTTTTTGTATACTTGTGGTTTGATATTCCCCTGTGAGGCTCTGTGATCATTTGATGGATATATTAGTCGACACCATATATTAATTAATGTTCAGTAATTAAATAGTATATAAAGTATCGCGTATCGTATTATAAGGTTGTGGTATGACTCCTAATTGTATAAATTACTAAATTCTATCGTCTATCTAAATTATTTACCTTTTTTCAAAGTGCATTGTCACTACCTTTAACTTTCTTCCTTCATTTTTAAGTTTACAACCATTGAATTCTCTATTAATTCTGATGTGGAGGTTAGCAGTTTTCTGCAAGGTACTCCGTAATTGATACATCCGTTCCGAAAGGTTGTGCTTGGATGTCTGAATCCCAGGTATCCATTTGTCGCTCTACAGTCCTTTTTTTGCTACACAAAGGCAAATTTGACTGGGTCATATGAACATACATGTCCATACCGGGATGCCCAATTGGTAGATTCGTGGATTAGCAACCGTGGGGGATGGTGCGTGTTGAATCTGCCGTGACCTAAAATGTCCTCATGTTTGGGTGATGAGGACATTTGGAGACTGGGGTGCCATTTCAGGTGTCCTCGGATATTTCCCTTTAAGAGTGATCCCTGACCGTCGCCAATAACCCGTTGTGTAGCTCCAGTGTAACATAAATTGAACTACAAACATGCCCATACCTGTATTCGAACCCAGACCTTGTTGAACAGAAAGCCAGAGCGTTAAACACTCGGCAACCAAGCCATTCCTGCGTCTTTGTTGCTTGGTCGGTTGATAACATTGCTTTTTGAAAAGCAATTGAGTGTATCATTAATTATTTCCAAAATATGCCGCATCCAGTTGGACTGTATTGTACAGCATTTTTTCCATACTCATGCTTCGTGGGTTTGTCTACTATTGTGATAGCCACCTGCAAATTATAGGCAGCGTAGGTTCGATTCCAGAAACATAACCTGGGTGTATTTTTCTCTTCGTTATCAGCAAAACTTCTCTTGTGTGTGTATTCATTACTTGAAGTTGTCTTGAGTTTGGTGTAGCACATGGCTAAATATGGCCCTTGTGCCATTATACCCAATCTCTTTGCGTACTTAGGATAGTACAACTCTTTGTGTACTTAAGATAGCACAATTCTTTGTGTACTTAGGATAGTACAACTCTTTGCGTACTTACGATTGTACAACTCTTTGTGTACTTAAGATAACACAACTATTTGTGTATTTAGTATAGCTCAACTCTTTGTGTACTTAAGATAGCACAACTATTTGTGTATTTAGTATAGCACAACTCTTTGTGTACTTAGGATAGTACAACTCTTTGTGCATTTAGGATAGAACAACTCTTTGTGTACTTAGTACAGTACAACGCTTTGTGTATTTAGTATAGCACTACTATTTATGTACTTAGAGTACTACAACTCTTTGTGTACTTAGGATAGTACACCTCTTTGTGTACTTAGAATAGTAAAACTCTTTGTGTACTTAGGGTAGAACATCTCTTTGTGTACATAGGATAGTACAACTCTTTGTGCACTTAGGATAATACAGCAATTGGAATCAATTTAAATATACGCGTATATTTGTTACAATCCATTAAAGTTTGTATTTGTGTGTGAGCCCCGACACAAACTGTTCTGATAAAACATTTGAATTTGACGAATATTTGACGATATATATATATATATATATACTTAAATTTGTATTCTAGGTCATATATATTATCTCATTTTAAATTAATTGTTAAAAAAAGTAGATGCCATGTATTCAATGTTTTTTGTGTTTTTCTTTTTGGAGAGTTTGCGCTGTAATTGTAATAATTAAAAAACACAAATATTTTCAATGTTAATAATTTTAATGAACGAATCGCATTTTGCGAACCTGAAATATGGCTTCAATTTTTTTTCAACGGAACAATGAATGCGAAGGGATAAAATATTAAAGTTCCTTAATTAAAAAGAATATTGAACCTTAATGAAAAAAACGCCTGTTCGTAAACATTCTTCAAATTACAACATTCAGGTTAGGAAAAAGAACTTCAATTAGTTATTAAAATGTTATTAGCTCAGGATTTTATTTTTTTAATCCTAAAAATAAGTTATATCCGACATGATTTAGTAAACTAAAAAATAAAAATATGCAACGAAAAGGTTAACAGTAGGGTTTTTTTTTTCTTTTCACTTCACTTTTTTATTTTAAAAAAATAAAAGGAAACCTAAATATATTAATTACTATAACATTGAAGAAAAAAGGCAAATTAACCTTTATTATTTTTACGTTAATGTATTGCAATTCTAAAGTTTTCGTGACTATGGTGAAAAACTTAAATCAATTAAAATAAGGATAAAGATGAAAAAATGAGCAATTACTTAAGAGGTACTGAAAAACTTAGGTTTAAAGAAATAAGTACAAACCAGTCGACATGTGCAAGGTATCTGTATGTATCTAAGGTTAAGCATTTTTTATAAGGTTTTTATTTAGATAAAAGAGCAAAGAAAATCAATCACTTAGGATTGTATCGTAATCATTTTGTTTTTATTACGTCAGTTAATCAATAAAAATAATTTTCCAATATTTGATATTTAAACCTCTGCCTTGGATAGAACAGAACTTATATCCAAATTCGCTGGTTTTGAGTTGTGTCAACAAATCTCTTCAAGGTAATGAAATTTTATAACAGAAAAAGTTTGTGTTCTGTCAATGCAGGTAAAAATCGAAACATTGGAAAGTATTTTTGGTCTGCTGTATTAAAATAAAAATAATTAAATTTATACTAAATCAGGTGTTATCGAAGCTTCTTAAATGGATATTGGTCCTTTTTCTACCGAGATACAAAAGCTATGAGAGAATTTTTTATAATTTGGAGACAACGTTGACATTTAAATCAATAAAGTGTAAATCAAACCTATTTTGGCAGAGCTTCGCGTTTAATCCTCATCATCGTCTAGCAACCATTCCATTCATTCAAATAATGGATTGATCCATAAAATATTCCTTTATATATAGGCTATAGAATGAGTAACCCGTAAAGCTAGTTTTAAAATAAATCATTCGAATTAAAAATAAGAAATTTAATAACGAATAATCGCATTTTCTAACTTTTTTCTTTTTTTCTCAGTGATGGTTTATTAAGCTCTTGTTTAATTCTGTTAAATTTATCTACTAAATATGACAACTTAATTAAAAATAGAATTAAACCAACCCTACTACACATTCAAGAAAAAGAATGGTTTAAGATAATACGCCTACGTTTCTCCAAAAATAACTGATAGCGTGTTAAAAATACCTATTATAAGTTATAAATAGTCATCTTTTCCGACCGATTTATACTTGCTGTGGAACTTATTTATGTTACAAATGTTGCTTTGATAAAGAAGTTTATTTTCATTAACTTAAACTAATGTTCAGTTTGACTATACTTGATTGATGGATTCTTGCATAAGCTCTGGCGAGCAAAATTTAAGTAAGTTTTTAGCCGCTACTTTGCATTAGTGACTTGTATGTCGAAAAATGAAACAAAACCTACATCGAGAGTTGGTTAAAACCGATGGTTAAAAACAACGATAGGTACAGCATCAATCTACGTTTATAGCGGTGGCACCGGCTTTGGCGGGTTTTTTTTTTTTTTTTTTTTGCGTACTTCTAGTAGCGAGTAATGACTGATTAAGGCAACCGATCTGTACTCCGGTTATTGCGGATTTTATGGCAACCTCAGCAAACGAAAAGTTTAAATTTTCCTTTTTCAATTTTCTGGAAAGTTCTCTTTAAAAATCCGTTAAACTGTCGTTTGATTTCATTGGTTTATTTGAAATAATTATTTCCTTGGCTTCCAAAAAAAAAGCGCCAACGTCGTTGCCATAAACGTATACTGAAGCTGTATACAACTATAAAAAGAATAGAAGTTAGCACTAAAGCATTTTGAGCTGAAATGGTGAAACTGCAATGGGGTCCATGAGACAGAAGGATACCTCGGAAAGCTTAAAAAAAGAGGCGGTCCTATGTAAGCTGTATGAACACTTCGCATACTGATGCGGTCTTTGCACCGCTTTTCCTACTAGTTGTAGGTGAAACAGGTTCGATTCCTCATTTTTCCGGTATTTTTCATTTGTGTGTCAGTGAAACTGTTCGTGTATTTCCATTTACATGGATGCATTCCTCCCTGGCGAATTTCTCTCTTCTGTGTAACCGATCTGGTGGTTAAGGTGTTAGCCTCTAGATTGGAAGGTTCCTGCTTCGAATTTGAGTTCGTGCATGAATGTTTGTAAGCGTATGGTGCAGCAGCGGCTGGTGCACCTTACATGTGTCATGGCCGAAAGTCCTCACGTTGCGTTGGTGTGAAAGTTTGGAGTTTGTGGTGCTAACTTAAGTGTTGCCTCGTCATCTGACCATGGTTCCAGATTACGTGGTGCTGTCCTCTGATCTTTTCCTTGCGGGATTGATCCCGGACCGTCGTCAATAGCCCGTTACGTTGCTCTAGTACGACGTTAATTAAAAAAATTACCAAATTACTCTTCTGTGCCAGTGAAACTTTCACTATGTGTGTATATCTTGATATTGAATGTCATGTCAAGCGCAGCATGGCCAAATATGGCTCTTTCGCCATAGAACCGCAAAACAACTAACCTCCCAGGAATCATTTGTCTCTTCAATGTTTGTAAAGTTTACCTTGTGTGTCCTAGTTTAAAGTCCTAGGTTAAAGTTTACCTTGTGTATATGTCTTAATATTTTATGTTTGTGTTGTGGTTGACGCAGCATGAACAAATTTGGCCCTTGAGTTATAAAAATCTCAAAACAATCTTCTAATAAAATCCAGTAGTTTACTGTCTTATGCTCTAACTTGTATTAGTCATGTGGGTTTTGTAATTGTCTTGGGCCAATTGGTTATCTCGAAAAAAAGCGCTAACTAGTGTTTATCTTCATGCTCGATAATCCCACTAATCAGTCAATAATGAGTAACTTGCACCAGTGAGAAAAAAGCTCATTTCTGTGTTTTATTAATAGATTGATCGTCAAAATGTTCAAAAACGACAATTAAAACCCATAAAATGGACTAAATTAATAAATCTTTCCAAGTTTTAAATTACCGAAAAGTACGGCAAAAGCACATGACCTCATAACGCTACGTGACGTCATTGTGCACCACGATGTAATGTTTATGTTTGTATAGCGCGTTGAAATTTCATATTTCTTGCTCTTTGAA
The DNA here is from genome assembly GCA_947359465.1 of Metellina segmentata. Classification (NCBI taxonomy): domain Eukaryota; kingdom Metazoa; phylum Arthropoda; class Arachnida; order Araneae; family Tetragnathidae; genus Metellina; species Metellina segmentata. Next base: position 27,266,713 of record OX375880.1, on the reverse strand, counting down.
TTTTTAAACAATCAAGTAAAAAAAAAATTCCTTGCTGTTTCAACGTTGCTGTAAAAGTAAACAAACCGTCATAGTGCATAGTGACGTCACAAGAAGCAACGTTGGAAAACGAGCGTTTTTGAAATGAAGCAAATAGTGAGAACTTTAATTTTTTTTTTTTTTTTTTTACCTTTTCAGGCTATAAAAGTTAAAAAAGAAAGATACTTTCCATCGTATTTTTTCATTGTCTACGTTATAAAAATATAAACAAAAAACGTGCAAGTTCCTCATTACTCCTGCAATAGGATTCGTGCTTTCTCCCAATATCACGTGACCTACAAACAAAGCGATATGAGGAAATACCATGAGGCTCTCTCCGCACGAGAACCGTCTATTTTATCAGAAGATCAACGTAATCAAATGGAAGATAATCCTCCTAGTTGTACTTTTTTTAGTCATTGGAATGTTCAACTATAAATAGTCACAATGAACGAAGCGAAACTAAGTAGAATGTAATAGGATTTTTCTGTTTTGTTCTTGAATTCTCAATCAACTTATGGTTCGTCGGCCATGCAAATAAAATCGCTAAGTCAGTCATGAATTGGATTTTTTTTATTGCTGGATGGTGGGGTCCTATTCGTATATTTTTATTTTGATGTTACGCGGAGCTAACAAATATATATTTAATTACTCAATAGTCTAACGAAAAAAAGCTTTATAAGACAGCGATAAGGTAACGCTGTAGCTGAATGACGTAACATTTTTTTTTATCTACAGCAAAAATAAAAAGTCATGTAGGGTTCAAATAATTTCACGAAGCTGAAATGGGTTTTCGAAAATAAAGAAACATTAATCTCCTAACTCCCCCCTCCCCCAAAAGTTCATTAATCGCGTTTGGTCTTATGCAACACAATACAATCCTGTGATAACTAGTCAGGGCTGTTTTTAAAGTAATGTGGGAGGCTGCGGTAGCCCAGTTGGAAGAATAGATGATTATCAACCGGAGGATTGCGAGTTCGAAACTCGATCCAACCCTATATCGTCGTATACGTAGGAGTTGGTATACATTCCATCTGGTTAAACCTCAAATGTCCTCTGGTTTTCGTGGTATGGACGTTTGGAGAATGGGGTATTTCCTCACTTGAGGATATCGTCATCTGTCCATGGTTCGAAATTCCGAAGTGCTGTCCTTGGTAATGGTAACTTTAGTTAACGTCGTACTGGAGCAACACAACGGGCTATGGACGACGGTCCGGGATCAATCCCTTAAGGGAAATATCCGAGAACAACGCCTCGTAATTTTGAACCACGGTCAGATGACGAAGCAACACCTGAGCTGGCACCCTATACTCCAAACTTCCACACCAACCCAACGTGAGGACTTTCAACCACGACAGATTAAAGGTGCACCAGCCGCCTCTACACCCTACGCTTACAAACATCCATGCCCGGACCCGGATTCGAACCAGGAACCTTCCGATCTAGAGACAAACACCTTAACCACTATACCGGTTGGTCGGCTCTATCCCATCGAGATTAGCCGATCAACCGGTCTGGTTAAGGTGTTCCTCTAGATCGGAAGGTTCCGAGTTCAAATCCGAGTCAGTGCATGGACGCTTACAATCATCCATGCACTGACCCTGATTCGAACCACGAACCTTCCGATCAAAAGTCTTACGCGTTAACCACTATACCGGTTGGTCGGCGTGTTGTCCTTGTATCTTTCCCTTCGTGACTGATTCCGGATCACAGCGTCTGGTGGTTAAGGTGTTAGCTTCTCTAGATCAGAAGGTTCCTGGTTGAATCCGGGTCAGTACATGGATGTTTGTAAGCGTTGGGTGTGTAGGCGGCTGGTGCATCTTAAATCTGTCGTGGTCGATAATTAGTAATTGGTAATTTTTTAGTTAACGTCGTACTAGAGCAACACGACGGGCTATTGACGACGGTCCAGGATCAGTCCCTTAAGGGAAAGATCCGAGGACAACACCTCGTAATTTTGAACCACGGTCAGATGACGAAGCAACACCTGAGCTGGCACCCCACACTCCAAACTTCCACACCAACCCAACGTGAGGACTTTCAACCATGACAGATTAAAGGTGCACCAGCCGCCTCTACACCCTACGCTTAGAAACATCCATGCCGGACCCGGATTCGAACCACGAACCTTCCGATCAAAAGGCTAACACCTTAACCACTATACCGGTTGGTCGGCCTGTCGTGGTCGAAGGTCCTCACGTTGGGTTGGTGTGGAAGTCTGGAGAGTGGGGTGCCAACTCAAGTGTTGCCTCGTCATCTGACCGTGATTGAAATTACGTGGCGTTGTCCTCAGATCTTTCCCTTGGAAGGTTTATCCAGGAGCGTCGTTAATTGCCAGTTATGTTGCTCAAGTACGACGTTAATTAAAAATTACCAAATCCGGATCACCGGCAATGGCCCGCTGTGTTGCGTCAGAGTGACGTTATTTCAAGTACCTACCTACCTAAATTCTTGGTAATTGATAATTTTAGTTAACGTCGTACTAGACCAAAATTCTTGAGAGGGAATATTGTGGTGAACGTTTTGGTAGAAAAAGTTGCATAACCATATTTTACTAGAAAACAAACCTAAAATAGTCAAAGCAAAAATTGATGCAAGCTTGATTTTCCATTGTAGTTTACACACAGAGGATTAGCTGTTTTAGGTTTAACAACTGTCCGCATAAATTTCAGCTTCGTATTTTTGTTTCAGAAAAGTTAGGTTTCGTAAATTATCCTCTATAACCGACTTACACATACTTTTCGAGGACATTCTTCACGTTTATGTAATAAAAGAATCTAGAACTTCTATCTATTCATTACAAAATGTTCATTTTTAGTTTTACTTATTCTTAACTTTTGGAGAGCTATCTTTACTTATTACTTCTATCTCAGTTTTAAAAAAATTCTTCCGCATTAATCAAAAATTGTCATCATTAATAACAATGTTTTCGCAAATTATGAAAAAAATTTTATGGATTCCACGCGTTTTATATTTTGCTAAAAAAGACATAACCCTTGACATTAATCAATTAGTTTCACGAAATTAATCAATCTAGTTTGATCAATAATCACTAACATTCCCCAACGATTGGTTCGTTCCAAGGAAGACCCCCAAATTAATCTTAATTACAGCAAGTTTTTTTTTACCTCGTGTCATTAAAATATATTTTTTTCACCTTCCTAGTTCAAAAACTAAGAATGTAATTTCAGAATGTTTTTTTACAGCTATTTTTTTTAGATTAAACTAAATATCATCTTTTTACTTGTTTTAATAAATATTGCCACTGTTATGGACTATTGAGACTAACTAATCTGCTTTGAGATAAGATAACAGTGATGTTTCGGTGGCTTAATGCAGCTTTTTTTCGTTTGTCCGGAATGTCTTTGAAAAGGACTTCATCAGGATTAACCCAGATATATGTCGATAAAAAAAGCAGGATTTTATTCGTTAATATTATTTGCAGCAAGGCAGCTCCGTTGATAATAAATATAAATTAAGTTCTTAGTAAGGCTATAAATTACGCTGGAGACAGAATAAAGTTGCAGTTTTAGTTGGGAAAGTGTAATAGAGTAAATAAAAGGCAAGAAAGAACACTGATATTTATGTCTTAAAATTACAAAATTCATAATAACATAGGAATTTGTAAATTTTTTTTATAAATGCATTATGAGCAGCAAAGGGTAAAAACGGAAGAATAGCCAACAACAGCTAACTTGGGGTGAAGATTTATTCTTGTACACACATCTATATTGGATTCTTCAGCCGGTTAAACTGAAATAGCCAGTTGGAAAGGTAACGAATTAACAGCCGTATGATGCGAGTTCAAAACTCACTTCGATCAAAATCCGTCCTGTATCGCATGTTAAACATGCGGTGACCTCAAATGTCTTTACGTTGATTAGGAGAGTGGAGAGCCAGCTATTGGTGATGGCCTTGTAAACTGATCGTGATTTAAAATAAGGAGATGTCTCATCTATCCCATCGAGATTAGCCAATCAACCGGTCTGGTTAAGGTGTTCCTCTAGATCGGAAGGTTCCGAGTTCAAATCCGAGTCAGTGCATGGATGCTTGTAAGCGTATAGTGTAGAGGCGGATGATGCATTTTAAATCTGTCGTGGTCACGTTGGGTTGGTGTGGCAGTTTGGAGAGTGGGGTAAAAGCTCAGGTGAACCTCGTCATCTGACCGTGATTCTAAATTACGTGGTATTGTCATCGGATCTTTCCTTCAGGGGATTGATCCCGGACCGTCGTCAATAGCCTGCATTTTAAATCTGTCGTGGTCACGTTGGGTTGGTGTGGCAGTTTGGAGAGTGGGGTAAAAGCTTAGGTGAACCTCGTCATCTGACCGTGATTCTAAATTACGTGGTATTGTCATCGGATCTTTCCTTCAGGGGATTGATCCCGGACCGTCGTCAATAGCCTGCATTTTAAATCTGTCGTGGTCACGTTGGGTTGGTGTGGCAGTTTGGAGAGTGGGGTAAAAGCTTAGGTGAACCTCGTCATCTGACCGTGATTCTAAATTACGTGGTATTGTCATCGGATCTTTCCTTCAGGGGATTGATCCAGGACCGTCGTCAATAGCCTGCATTTTAAATCTGTCGTGGTCACGTTGGGTTGGTGTGGCAGTTTGGAGAGTGGGGTAAAAGCTTAGGTGAACCTCGTCATCTGACCGTGATTCTAAATTACGTGGTATTGTCATCGGATCTTTCCCTCATGGGATTGATCCCGGACCGTCGTCAATAGCCCGTTGTGTTTCTCTAGTACGACGTTGATTAAAATTACCATTACCTCGGGTTCGGGATCAATCTCGATGGGTAATATTTAACTAATGTCGTGCTAAGCAACATAACGAGCTATTGATAACAATCCATGATCAATCCCCCAAGGGAAAGATACAAGGACAACACCACGTAATTTTGAGCCACGGTCAGATGACGAGGCATCGCCTGAGCTGGTACCCCTCTCTCCAAACTTCCACACCAACACAACATGAGGACTTTCGGCCACGACAGATTTAAGGTGCACCAGCTGCCTCTACACCATACGCTTACAAACATCCATGCACTGACCCGGATTCGAATCTGGAGAATTCCGATCTAGAGGCTAACTCCTTAACCACCAGACCGGTTGGTCGGCCCAAATTACGAGGCGCTGTTATTGGTTCTTTCCCTTCAGTATTGATCCCGAACCGTCACCAATAGCCTCTTCCGTGGTTCTAGCATGATAATGGTTAACTACCTACCTATGATGCCCAAGCGATATTTCTCTATAAATTTTTTCTCTACTCCAACCTCTCTTTTCTGAATTATTGACATTGCCTTGCGTTTGTCGCAGCTATGTCAAATCTGGCCCTTTGCGACATGAAATCCAAAACCAAACATCGTGACATAGATTAACTGCTTTTGGGAGTACTGCTACACATGGGGTATCATTTAAATCGATCTCCGCTTTACTACATTTCAGGAATAAGGAGCAAATCGATTTCAGACAGGTGGTTCGGTAACGAGGACGCTTCGAGTTTCCTCCTCGTCCTAGTGATTTGATTTTGATGCATTTTAACTTTTGTGGGCACTTACGAAGAACTGCTTCTCTTACATGTCTAGTACTATGGGGATCGTGTGTGCATTTTCACCTTACAAGTCTTCCTGCATGGCTTCTAGTCGTTTTTATACTTCGTGACCAACTGAATATCGGCTACGATTCGTTCAAGGAATTTTTTTGCTAATTCTCTAGGCAAAGATATACCCTAGACCAGGGATGGCAAACCTTTTTAAGAAGTTCAAATTTTGTTTATTTTTTTATAGTACTAGCTCGGGGGTCAATTGGAAAGAGGGAAGGGAGCATGGTAAAAAACTACATTTTTTGGTTCTCAATTTCTTTTAATCCTTTAAAATCCGACTAGGGGGCCTGCCCCCTGCTCGCTGGCGCTCGCCAACCCCTGGAGGATTGCTTCGCAATCCTCATTGGTTCGCTGCGCGAACCTATGCTCGCTTCGCTCGCCTCAATGAAGACATATGTCCTAGCAGAAGGGATTGTTTACAAAATATGTTACCACAAAAATGTTTTTCAAATCTAAATTTGCTGTTTTTCAGAAAAAATATATACAGTATCTCTAAAATCAGAATTCAAATGAAAACTTTGTGCAAATTTTGACTCGAAATGTGAGCGTTTCTTTGGAAATTGAATACCCAGCATGTTGTTTGTGTGTACATTTTCCCAGCACTCAAACGACCCACACTTTTTCATTGAGTTTGTTGCCGAAAGTTGTAGTGCAAGCGTCTTGTTGAACTATAATTGTTGGCCCTGAAAAGGAACGTTTTTTAAATGGCCCTGAAAAGATCCTCCGCTGACTTTGATTTCTATTATAAACTAACTGTAACAGGTCATTAAAATTTCTTTTTTTTTTCAATAAAATTTCATCCGATACCGCTATAAATTCAATCGATGCGCGAGACTTCGCGATAAACAAACAATCTTACAGTGTTGCCAAAACGCGATTGCAAATAACGTCTTTTTTGCGTGCCACGTAAGAGAATTATATATATAGATTCCGTTTTGTTTTACAACTTTTACTTTTGCAAGTGATAAGCAAAAAATCGATATAAAGGGGAGAAATCATCCCTATGTTTGCGACCTTGGAAGAGCGGGACTTCGCCAAACGCGCGTTTTACGTGTCTCATGTGAACGGGATCTTAATAAATGTCTTTGTTATTAGTATTTACCACATCCGTTCATTCTCAAGCAGTATTTTATAAAATTACATATTTTACTCAGTCGGCCTTCATATAAATCTCAAAACAACATTATGTGTAATCACACACACACACACACAATAAATCTAAAACTTTTTTACAAAAACCATTTATGCATTTTTTTTTTCATATTTTTAAAAGAGAGGTTCGACAAATAATAAATATTCCTTATGTATATGAAGAAATGATGGTAAGTTTATAAAAATCAACGCGTGGGTCATTTAAAAAGCCTGCGTGGGTCAGTGTCTGACCCGTGAGTCATAGACCTGCCCTAGACCGATCCCCAAAGATCATGTTTTGCAAGTCGTACAGCATTGTTCGGGGATGACCCACAGAGACACGATACATTCTAAAATATGGAAAGTAGTTTCTGAAGTGTAGTACAGGCCAGTTGAATAGTTCTGAACGCCTCTGACAAAATTCATGTATCTGCAATCACTTCTAAATATAGCAAAGCAATCTTGTGTAGTCTTCGACTTTTAAAATACAACAGTCCAAGGAGATATTTTAGGTACACATATGTGTACATTAGGTTTCAATTATGCTGAAAGCGTAATAATTTTCAAATGATAAGATATTGTTTAAGAACTCATACTTAGGAACTAAGAAACTATCAACTGAAGCACATTAACTAAATTATTTAGAAATCATTAAAAACAAATAAAATTTACTTGCTTTTACAAGCACGTTGAGTCGAAGCCGTTTCTTCTAAATCGCATTTAACGTGAACTATCGTTTTATACTGTCATCCATTGGTTTCGATCGGAAGCTTAAACGTCCATGCACGTGTACCCTATCAATTTTATCAGAAAGATTACTTTTAAGGCGAAAGAGTTGAGGTCCACGTATGTGGAACTAGGTAGCGAAGAGGTTAAGGGGACCGGGAAAGCAAAATTCGACTAAAAAATCAATTTCTATTTTATTGCTCCTTTATATAGTTCAAAATCTCCTCTTTCCAATGATATATCACACTAGGTAATAGAATAAGAGGAAGTTTGAAAATTATGCACGTTTCCAATAAGCACTTCACATCTGACACGGCCTTTCAAATGTAAACAAACCGTTTGTGGACATTTCTAATCTTTGTTGCTCAACAATGTATGTTATATTTTTTACTTTACTTTACTCAAATTATTTTCGATAATCTGGTAACAGTATTAACTGTAATCATTTAGTTTTTTTCTAACTATTTTTAATAATTTTACCATGCGATATAAGTTAGCACTTTCTGAGACATGACATTTGATCTATTATGGACTAGCAATAAGGATAAATGTTGGTTTTCTGCACAATATGCAACAATCTGTCTGGGCAGAATATTTTTATTTACTGTCAAGTAACTTAAATCCAAATCACGGTCTTTGTCCAGTTGGGAATGAAAGCTGGTGGAAATTTCAACGTGCTGTAGCTAAAAGTGATGTATATTACCATGATCAACACACACATATTGCCTTGCCTTATACTGCCTACATTTTGAAGACAATTAAATCAAATTTCAGAGACTTGGCGAATTCAGAATTGTTGAAAAAATGTGTTCACGGATAGACTCAAAACCCAATTGAATCGGTGAACAATGTGATTTGGACTCGCGTTCCAAAAAATGTGTTTGTAACCATCCAAACTTTAAAACTGGGAGTGTTTGATGCTGTTTCCTGCTGCAACAGTGGAAATATTATAAAGTGCTATACATTATCTAGAGTTAAAATCAATCCAGGCTGCCATTTTATACAAATTTTTGAGAAAACTGTACTAAGACCGTGTTATCGATGGAGAGCGAAAACTCTCCGAATACAGTAAAAAGGCCCGCCATAGAAAGAAAAGCATAAAAAAAAAATTGAAGATACATGTATTAAAAATGAAAGAGATCACCCTTTATATAAATCAAGATTTCATTAAGGTTAGACGTAAAATTATTTATAAAAATTCATTTGAAATGTTTAAATCCATTTTTCTCAAAACTTAGATTTTTAAGTTTCATGCCCCATTTTCTCAGAGTCTACTGAACATAATGACTTAATATTTTTATGACATATTTGTGTTATATCTCTAAAGATTTTAACATGGGCATTTTTTGATTTTTTGAAAATTGAATTTTTTAGAAATTTAAATGTGTTAAAAAATGCTATCTGAAAAGTGATATTCAGTTAAAAATTTCTATAAAATTAAAAATTTTAAATAAAAAAAAAGTGAGCTGTTAAAGTTTGTATAACATATCAGTCTAACCACCATAAAAATTTTGTGTTGATTACTATTATAGTTATTGAGAAAAAGGGTCTTGAATTTCGTGAATTTAACATGGAGGAGATAGAGTCTTCCCGGTCCCCTTAAGATAGTGGGGATGGACAATCCATGTTTGTAATGTTTCGAAGGTAGCGCCTAATTTGCGAAACTGTTATAAATAAACGTATTTCAACCAATAGATACGGCTATTTAGTCCTTAAATGTGATGAAAATTAATGCATTGTGCGAAAATATGACATCCTGTCTAGTTTGTCGACCAGCCGGTTGCGAGCAATTACAATGACAACAGGACAACTGGAAATTACATATCCTGTGCAAAACTGCGAATACGATGTGACTAAATTTACATCTTTTGGCCGAAAATATCAGAAAATTAAGACTCAATCTTGTGAAAAAATTCTAAATAGAAGTTTTGCTCTCTAGTAAAAAGTTTTTAGAACAATAGAATACCCCTTTTTTTATCTCCTTTAAAACTAGAAATTCTAAATATGCTTTTAAAAAGTTCTTATTATAATGGAATACTACTTTTCCTCTCCAACGCACTACAATGCAATAATCAACTTCGTGCAAACTTGCATATAAGTCCACGCCTCCAACAAAAACTTTGACGAGAATCTTCTTTCATCACTTGGGGGAGGAATAAAAATGATAGTGCACTTAGAGAGAGGGGTAATTTAATCCTACAACCTTTTCTTCTTTTGTCTGGACCTCACATCACATTATCCGAAGCATCGCTGAGAAGTATTCTACTTAGAGAGAGACGTAAGATCAAATTGGTCCTCGGCTTTCGAGACGTGGAAAAGAATCCATTTCGACAGCCTTGTTAATGAACTCAAGCACAAAAGATTGCAGTATATGAAGAACTGACACTCCGTTCTAGATTTCTGGACATTTGATGCATTGCTTTCAGTTACATTTCCAGTGAGGCAGATAATAATGCGCTTGCGTTTATTATTACATACATTTGTTTGTGATGTTTTTGTTATGTGTTTTTAAACGGTGTTTCTTTTCTCTTTCCAGATTACGAGAGCTACAGGATTTTGCCATGTAAGTATTCATTTTCCATTACTATTATTTTCACCTATTTTGCAGTTGATTTTTGGTCTTATGTTAAGAGTGTATCTATGAGTCCTAATACATATTGTAAGCTCTCCTAAATTGTCGATTCAATACTCTTAAAACTTCAATCCAGTGAACGATTTGCAAATCTGAATCTTCCATTTGAAATAATTTTCAACAGATCGCAGCGAATAACGGTGTATTTATATATGGTACAGTAGAACTCCAATTATCCGAATCAATTGGGACCGGACCCCATTCGGATAATCAAAAATTCGGATAATTGGATTGTTTCCGAAAAAAGGGTCTAGTATGTATTTTAATTAATTACTGTATGTATGTTGAAAATGGGAAAAAAAAACTATTTTTAAACAAAACGAGCTTTTAATTAATTAAATGAAAAGGCAATACTTTTACATCTTAAGCGTACTTACAAGTGCTATACATAAGTACAGTATGTACGTACCGTACTGTAAATGAAAGTCATTGCTTGCTAAACATCTCGGTCAAAGTAAGCTGTTTGACTGTCTTTATCCGTTTTCGGGCAACCAAGTCGTGCATCCGCTTGATAATGAGAAGTTGCATGTTGTCACACTCGGGCTTTCGCTCCATCCACTTCAACGCAGTTTCTAAGCCGGCAAATGCTTCACTAGCAGATGGTCCCGTGTCTGCTTTAACTTCGACAATAAGGTCTTTCTTCTCACAAACTTTCAATAAGTTCATCATCATTTAGAATTTGAAACCCAGAATCATTATTTTGCGAATCGCAATACGTTTCCGTCTTAATTTTTTTTCTCCTGAAATTCTGAAAGCGATTCGGATAATCAGCGATTCGGATAGTCGGAGTTAGGATAGTTGGAGTTCTACTGTACCATGATCTAACTCGACATTTTAGTCAAAATCATTTTTATTCCTTTGAATTCAATTGAACTAAAACCCCAATTTTTACTTTCGAGAAAGTCATTAAATGTCTTTTCAATATTTTTTGAAGGTATATGCCAGTTTCCGACATAAGTTTTAAATGTTTTTTAATTTAAATATATTTTCTTTATTTTTACGTTTAGTCTGCCTTTTCGGCGACCTTTCTACATTTTTCAATTGGACAAAACATTATTAATTTTAGTCATGCTTTCGTTACTTACTAATACCTGTTAGCAGAACCATTAAAGGAAGGTTTTTTACTACGACTATACCTACAAACCGAAAACAAATCTCAAGCGCTATCATGTTTGTTAAAATTTCGTGAAATTATCAAACTGTCATAGGTTCCTTGTATTAATAAAACAGAAATTAAATTTTTTTTAAATAAATTTTAAAAATGTAACCAACTGTATTTCATAAATCTTTGTAAGAAATTATTTCCTTTCCAAACATTTATCAAAATCTAGTATAAATTAAAAGACCTAAATTTCATTTCCTTATCGAATTTCAGCAATCCCGTATAACATATATTGAATTAATATAATTTTCTGAATGCCCTTGGCTTTTGCCGAAGATCAACTCATGCTTATTAATTTGTTATATATTTTAACGATAGCTCTTAAATCAGTATTCAATTTGTTATAAACACCTCATATACTTTAATTAAAGATCTCAACATGCAACGAAAAATGTCTCACATTTTGGAATGTTTTCATAAAACTGAATTACAAATTGTTTTAATGAAGAACAACTGTTTTAAAAATGTATCGCAAATACTTTCAATTTAAGAAGTGTAACAAAATGTATTGTTTCGATCGATTTGTTTTTACTGAGCATATATCGATTTTCCGCTTTGATACACGTTACACATTCTTCATAACTGGAGCAGAACAATACCCGGTCTACATTTTTAGAACATAAATTTTCTTGCAACATAAGGTTTCGACACGTCAAAGAGATTGATAAATCGTTTTTTAAAAGAAACGTTTTCTATGGAAGCATTTTAAGCCCGGTGCACACATCCGGTTTTTCAACGTGCTGCGGCACCGAAGCCCAACTATGCACACATAACCGTGAAATTATGCACGAACTCATTTCGTGCCATTTGCGATAAATACTCTATCGAAGAAAACGTGTTTATTTCGCTTACTTGGTGTAAAAAAAGTATATTTTGAAACAGAATAGACGTTGCTGGATACAATTATTTATTAATTATTATTTATATTCCATTTGTTTGTGAAAAGAAGGTACTTCAGAACGGAGACTCATGTGCGGCGACCGTGCGGCGCCGTCGGGAACTGCGGTACAAAGGCCAGGTGCACACATCCGGTTTTTCAACGTGCGGCGCCGCTGCCGCAACGCAAGTGCGGTCTGAGATACATTAGATCCAATGGAGAAATGCACACCACATATGCCTCTTGCGCCGCTGCGGCGACGCACGTCCAATTTGCGTGCAATTTGTACCGCAGTTCCCCGCGGCGCCGCAGAATATTTTTCTATTTTAACCCTAAAATTCTTAATTTTGACGAGCACATGCACTTGTTGGTATCCTTTACGAATGGAATTATAGTGCGACACATTTAAACATAATTAACACCCATAAAATTGCTTCTTTAAGGTATCTATACGTTAAAAAATCAATTTTTGATCAAAATTTCGAATTTTTTTAATTCAATGTTCTTAAAATAAAAACTCTTTTCTTTCCAAAACTGTTTTTGTTTTGTCTCTAAAGAAAACAGAAGTTTAGATAGTTCAATTTGTAAAAACCTTGATGCAAACTTTTCAATCCAGAAGTGGTATTTGCGCGCAGAAAGTTGGTACAGGTTTCGGTTTCGCGCAGGATTTAAAAAATTTAAATTGCAGTTTATGATTTTTAGTTGTGCCGTGTTCCAGACAACATTTATTTTTAGAGCAAATAGATAAAGATTTGTATTAAAAAAAATTATTTTTCAATCTTTAAATGCTTTTTTCTCTGAATGTTGTTTTTAACCAAATCATTGCACGGTAACAATAATAACTAAAAAAGTAATTAATATATTTTTTTGAAATTTGCTATTATGGTTCTTATGTGTATATTTTAGTGCCTGAAGCAGGATTTTATGTGTATCATTAATAAAAAAAAATTGTCAGTCACTTTGTTGTTATGTTGTAGAGAAAAATTTCAGAAATTCATATAATTTTTACGTCATCGCTTATAACTCCAGATTAGAATAAAATTTAGCTTATATCCATCTTCAGCCACTAGCTTATATATTTAAGAGTCTTAGTGTTACATTTTATGTTAATATTGTGATGAGTGAGAAAAGTGGAGTGTTTTTCGTAAACATCATTTTCTGACCAAAACAAAATAGTTTTTGGCCTTTATTTAAAAATAAAATCAATTAGAGTTTATTTGTTTGTTTTTTGCTGTGTTAGAGAGAGAGGATGTATTTCTTATGTTCATTCAACTTTTAAAAGAAAAAAATGTGCTATTGAATCACTTGAGAAAAAAAAGTACTCCGAACGTAATCAGAAGCCTCAAACAGTTTGTTTCAATGCTTTTATCCAATATTTATCTCTACCGATCTCAAATCCAGACGAAATAGTTATTTCACTATTTTCACCAAAACTGAAAAATCAATAAAAAAATGTTCACTCTCGGAACCGTTACCAAAGCTTGAAAAAACAAAGTTGAACAAAAACTTTCAGATCCCTGGACAAAACTGTATGTGCAGTTGCAATATTTCTGATCTGTTTTGACTGGTCTCTTCTCACAGCTCTCCGTTACCATCGATGGCGTGTACACCGAGAGGGGATCCACTGCGGGGTCTTTCTCCATGCTGTCCAGCAGTGTCATCTACGTCGGAGGGACTGCACCCACCACAGCGGCGCAGTTACTGCCGGCTTCAAGGGTCCGGAACAATTTCATCGGTTGCGTTAGGAAGGTAAGATTGTGCTGATGATTTTTCCCGATTAGCTACCACAACTTCATTGCTACCTACATCTGCAATCTTAGCCTAAGTACGAGTTTAAATGACTGGACCCCTTGACATAAAAACATCTTTTTTCTTATCCCGAGATCAAATTTAGATCAATGCCACTCTGTCCTTCCTGCAAAACCCCTCAGAGGATTTACTTTCTTGAAGTAAGTAAGGGCATCACAACCCCGAGGCACAGTACGGCTCCAACAAGAAAGCGGTCAACCTTGGATCAGTCTATTTTCTAAAAAGTGTGAAAGCCCCCTTAGGTGAATTATGATGTTTGCCGCGGATGTCCCCCACCCCTCCTAACTCGTTATAGATGTTTATCGCCTTTGGCAACGAACTTATAATCAAAATCCTTCCACAACTTTGACAAAAAGATTATTTCTCAAGTGGCGCTTAAAACACCACTTGTGGAAAGATGTTTAGGTTACCATCAGTCCACTATTTTTACAAGTAGACTCGTTCAAAACCGTCTAACACAACTGTCTTCTTCCGGGAGCCGGGCTTTTTTTTTATAAACCCTAGAGGTTTGACATCCCTAATGTTTTTACCCTCGCCTTTAGATATGCTTTCTCAGTGGGTTTGCACAAGCAATCTGCAAGTTGTTAGCTGCGCAAATTTGAGTCTTCTGGGTATATTTGTCCCTTCTGTGTTAGTAAAAATCTTTCCTTGTGTGTCTGTCTATTTATTCGACGTTGTTTGACGCAGCTTTGCAAAATGTGCCCTATTCACCAGAAAAAAATTTAACCAACCATTTAGAGGAAGATGATCGGATCATCATGAATGACATCCTATGACATCCCGAAACACCACTATCCGTGGTCAGGATAGCCATTCTATTATTCTGACTGTCAGGATGAATCTTAATTTCCCACATTTCATGGCTTTAGTGGGACCAGCTCTAAATCTTGACAATGCTGGCTGTCTCTACATGACTTGAAATTGTCTATTTCTCCCTGTCTTTGTTCTTTATATTAATAGGATAGTGCTTCTCTATGTACAGCTACACTCTACATTTATAAGCGGTGGCAACGGCCTTGGCGATTTTTTTTGGCGCACTTCTAGTTGCGAGTTACGATAAATTAAGGCAACCCATCTGTCTTTACGTTTGTTGGGGTTTTCATGGCAACCTCGGCAAACGAAAACTTTCAATTTTCATTTTGAATATTCTAGAAAGTTCTTCCAAAATCCGTTAAAGTCGTTTGATTTTATTGATTCGTTTGAAATTTTTTCTTTGCTTCCATTGGTTTGTTTGATTTTAAAATATCCTTTGATTGCATTGGTCCTTTTAAAAATTTTTTCTGTGATACCATTAGTTCATTTATTTGCATTTCTACAGTTGTGGAATTTTTATTTTATTATAATAGATTTGACAAAACGATTAAGAGTTTTGTTTTTTTGCCATTTTCGTTTTGATTATTTTTTTCCCGCATGAGTTCTGACGTTATCAGGTTGTATTATTTCTTGCTTTTTTTTTCCTTTAAAAAAAATCTTTCTCCGTTCAAACAGCCTGCTCTATTTAGTATAATTTATAAATTTCAGGGCATATTCTTACCCAACATTCGCAGCTTAGTTTTTCTGCTAGTTCACATATGTGTTTAGAAATGTGTTTAAGCTTACTACTTCTTTAGAAAGTTTTTTTTAAATTATACTTTTCAAATGTGCTTTCAAGCTTTCATTTTCCGATGTGAAAAGAAAAAAATTTGTGAAAGAAAAATAGTTATGAAATAATTATTTCCTTGGCAACTTTAGAAGTGCGCCAAAAAAATCGCCAAGGCCGTTGCCACAGCTCATAAACGTAGAGTGTAGCTGTACCTTTCCCTATCCCAGACTTTCCTTTTTGTACCAGAAGTATTTCTTCAGATATGAAGTATTTCTTCAGAACCGTGGTAGTCCGCTTGGAAGAATAGCGGATTAGCAAACTGAGGATTGCGAGTTCGAAACTCGATCCAACCATCGTGTACAGGAGAGCTGTAGTACGTTTCCGTCGTGGCCTCCAATATCCTCACGTCGGCATGGTTTGGAAGTTAGGAGAGTGGGGTGCTAGCTTAGGTGTGACCTCATCATCTGACCGTGGCTCAAAATGACGAGGTGTTGTCCTCGGATCTTTCACTTCGGGATAAATCCCGGACGGCCGCCAATAGCCCGTTGTGTTATGCCAGTGAGACGTAAATTCGGGTATCTACCTGCTTCAAAGATGGACTTCCCTTCGGTAAAGATGTCCTCATGGGCACATCTTTAGCATGAGTCCCGGAACCCCCAACCCGACGTGCCCTTGTTAATCTTGCCTTTCCTTTTTTTTCTTCCTTCCTCATTTTGTTGTCTGTCTAGTGTTTGGCGCAGTTCTGCCAATCATAGTCATTGCGTCATAAAAATACCCCAAAACAACCAACCAACCTCTGATAAATGTAAGTTATAGCTGGCCTTGGTAAGTCCGTCCACCATTTCATTAATCGGTATAACTACATGCGAGGGAATCCAAAACAAATGTACCGTGATATGTCTTAAAAGCCCCGAGAGTTCTCTTATTATCGCAATGAAATTAAGACCCTTTACTGCATATATAGTACTAATGCACTGCGGATATCTGTCAAGAGCCAGGTTTACTCTTCGGGGTTACCAATGGTTTTAAGCCGACCAACCGGTATAGTGGTTAAGGTGTTAGCCTCTAGATCGGAAGGTTCCTGGTTCGAATCCGGGTCCGGGCATGGATTTTTGTAAGCGTATGGTGTACAGGCAACTAGTGCAACTTAAATCTGTCGTGACCGAAAGTCCTCACGTTGAGTTGGTGTGGAAGTTTGGAGAGTGGGGTGCCAGCACAGGTGCTATCTCGTCATCTGACCGTGGTTCAAAATTACGAGGTGTAGTCCTCGGATCTCTCCCTCAAGGGATTGATCCCGGACCGTCGTCAACAGCCCGCTGTGTTGCTCTAGTATGACGTTAACAAAAATTACCATTACTAATGGTTTTAAGTGAAGAAGCCAAGATAACGTCAAGTTTACTTACTTGGTTACTAGTTTACTTACTTACTATACTTGGAAGCATTGTTCGTGTTTCTTATGCTGATTTTAACAGAATCCTAAAGCAAAAGAATCCCGAACGAATCCCGTTAACTCAGTTGGTTAGATCGTCGTGGGGAAACATATAATTTATAAACTCAATGTAAGTAAATTAATAACAGTAATATATTTCTTTTCCTAAATGACCGGTAAAGACAACGTGGCTCAGTGGGAATGCCCACTATGCCCACTGCGCTAAAAACCTGCGAGCTGTATGTGTTGCAAGTTCGATTCCTTTTTCAGTGTATTTTTCTCGTCTTTATCAGTTGGCGAGGTGTGGATGTTAGGAAAGTGGGGTGTCTCATCTCAGGTGTGACCTCGTCATCTGACCACGGTTCAGAATCACACGATGTTGTCCCCGGATCTTTCCCTTCGGAGGGTTGATCCCGGACCGTCACCTATAGCCTGTTGTGTTGCTCCAGTGCGACGTTAATTAATTACCTACCTCGTCTGTATTAGTAAAACTGTGTGTATATGTCTATTGATTGAAATTGTCGGTCTTTTTGTGTTTGCGTGTCTTGTGCCATAAAACCAATTCCAACCAATCCGAACTGCCCGGGTGTTTAAGTAATATGACAAACATTGAAAAAGTTAAGCTCGGTTACTTTGTACTGAAAGAAATACAATGGATTGAAAAGGGAAAATTTATTCCAAAAAACGTTGCAACAATTCATTTTAAATGTTACCAGTAAAATTTAAATTAAAGTAATCATCGAAAACAAAGAATTCGAAGAAAAGGAAAAATAAAGTATGCTTAGAAAAGAAAAGTATAGAACGCTGAAATATTTTTTTTCTGACTTTTTTTTTCCTTTGCATTTTTTCCATCATCTATCTTTTTAACTCAAATCGCCCATCTAATTAGCTGGAGATAATGATAAATAGTACTTTATTTTAAAGCTTCTTATACGATGTGACGCAAAAGCGAATGGTATAAAAAGGTACAAGTGAAATCAATTCTTTTTTTACTGTGACAGTAGAAAAAACAACAATAATTTAAGCTAACATTTTTTATTTGTACTTTCCGGATGCTTTTAGTGCTTCTGGGTTGATTTTCTTTGTACTACGAAGTACGATAGAACAATAATAGCAATCAATGTCCAGATGATGGGTTTTGAACTTCATTGCTCAGTAATTCGACAAGTTTGTTTATGAAAACACTAATGAGGTGGTGGTACACTTTTGAGGTACAAATAGCATGTTGAATCAGTTTGTTTACTGTGCGAAACTAAATAATTGTTTCTTACATTTATTTATTATTATCATTTTTTTTTTTTGGGGGGGGGGGGTTGGCAAAGTTTAATGGCCAATGCTCTAACAGCCTGTGAGTTGTTGTTGGTGGGTTCAGATTCGATTCCTCCATGACTGGGGTTTTTTTTTTTTTTTGCTTTCAGGGGGCCTCTTTAGGTATGCACAGGCATCACAACCCCGAATTACTCACGTGATCTGTCCTCCTTTTTTTTTTTTTTTTGCTTTCCCCCCTCGTTGCTGTCTTGTGTTTGGCGCAGCTTGGCCCAATATGGCCCTTGCTTCATAAATCATCCTTCACCAATCATCCCCTGCGCTAGCAACCTGCGAGCTGTTAATAGTGCACGTACGATTCTTCCTTGGGTATTTCTCTCTATTGAGTTAGTTAAACTTTTTGTATGCATTTCTATTGCTTGATGTTGTGTTGCGTTTGGCTCAGCTTGGCTATATATGGAACTTGCGCCATAAAACCCCGTAAACAAACAACCTATAGCTTGCATCAGTCTATTCTCTTATTGAATGTACTGTCTATTACTTTATTTTGGTTAATCGGAAGAATGGAATTTCGTATTTAAATGTATATGCCAGGAAAGATAACTAGACAATAGAGGCAATAGCCATAAATGCAAAAATTGGAAACATAGATAGTAATATTCATTACCCAATTTTGTTTCAAAATAATAAATCACTTGTATATTACCGTAAATAAATTGTATACTTAAGAAAGCTGATTTTTTTTAAGTCAATACATTACTGACGTATTCAAAACATCGATGGTTTGAATTTTTTTTAGCCTTCAATTATTTCAAAAGTTGTGGACTTATTTGAGAGTTGAGTCTTGGGTGTTTTTGGGATGTTTATCCATCCCATCTGATAAACGATTATTAATGGAGTATTACATTTGTTTTATACTACAGAAGAGCTATACCCAAATCGTCATTTTCTTTTTTATTTCTACAGAATTCCTAGTGATATTAAATTCATAACTCAGTAGAAGAGGGTAGATCAAGTCAAAATACAGAAAGGTATAGTCAGTTAGTTGAATATCGTTGCACTGGAACAACATACCGGGCTATTGACAGTGGTTCGGGATCAATACCGAAGGGGAGTTCCGTGGACAACACCTCGTAATTTTGAGCCATGGTTAGATGTCGAGGTCACACCGAAACTGGCACCCCCGCTCTCCAAACTTTCACACCACGTCAGCGTGAGTACATTTGAGGCCAGGATAGATTTAAGGTGCACCAACCTCCACGTGCATGACTGTTTGGATCGATTTTCGAACTCGCAGCAGTTTTAATAAGAACAGAATACCTATAAAATTAAACATTTCACGTTGAAGGCACTAAAACGAGTAATGAAAAGGCGAAGTCTAGTTTCATTCTTTTATCCTAAACTCCAGTAATGTTTTTTTAATTTTTACATCTTTATAGTCACTTTTTATATAAACTTAGAGTTGAAGTTTAATTATTTTTCTAAATCTTGAAATCGCAACTGTAAAATCATTAAAGAGTGCGAAATTATTTTGAATTTAAAGTTTAAGTTATCAGTTACAAAACACATAAACGTACCCTCTTTATCTCAATAAAACAGCGTATTTTCAAATGTAATTTAAACGGATGGCTATGTAGTTATAACTTGAGAAAACAAATGATGATTTAGATGTAATAATTTAATATAATTCATACAAATGATTAAACATCAAATTCTTTAAATTCTATCAACACATTAGTTTTCCTAAATCGATCTTTAGGTACAGTATTTTTGTTCGCAATGTGCTTTTCTGTTCGATTGTTCTAAGTTTCATCCATTTAAAACAAAATGGAGCTATTTATTAATACAGTAATTATTTCTCTAAATGGGAAAACACGATGAAAAAGTATTTCTGATAGTAAATTCATAAGAAAAGTCAGATAACCACAACTTAAGTAGTTCATTAACTATTGTCTCTACATGAAAATAATTTAAATTCGAAAAGTGGCTGGTGCTTCATCGAAATCTAATAAATAGTTGCCTTTTATTATAAATTTATATTTAGGTGTATTAAATTTACATTTATTCTATTGAAAAAATTTACGGTCTTGTAAATACGTTCCAAACAATTTACATATCTTTCCAAGCTCTTGAACAGACTTAAATGTACGTCTAACTTTTATTTTCAAAACTCTATACTAAAATATGCCTGGCCTCTCCACGCAATATTTTATTTGCTATAAGTATCGTGTTGCTCTTTCCCTTCAAAAAATCATTTGTCTCTTCTTCTGCCCACTAAACAAAAAGTAATAATCGATAAAATCTATTACGAAAGTCTTTCGAAGTGGAAGCATTTTTCTTCCTTGAGTACCGTGTAAACAAAAGTAAATATTTCTTAAACTTCCGGTCGTCTTCCTGTGAAAGATTCCGTTGGTTTCTCAAAATAACTTATAAAAGAGCAATCAAATATATCGAGGCTCCCGGTTTTTAATATTGTTTCTCATTTTAGTACAGTAGTTAGACACGGAACAATTTATAAAAGAGCTACAATGAAAGTATGTATTCATATTGTGCCGAATTGATTTCTCCAAACTTTTTTTGGACAGTTAAAGGGGTCCGGGACACAAAAATCGTCAAATTTTCGAATTTTTTTTTATTATTTTAAGAAATTCTCTGTGTTTTTCTGCTAAAAATGACGTTTAAATCATGTTTCTATCTTAATTAGAACTAGAGATATAATAATTTTTTTGGTGCGTTGTTTTGAAAATCTAACACTCTTGACAGGTGTTGTCATGGCAACAACGTCTGTCTTTAAAACTGCAAATGCGTTTTTCTCCATGATACATTTTTTCAAGATTTCCTGTATTCAAATTGCTATAAGTCGAAAACCGATAAAGTTTAAGGGTTGAAATTTGAAATATATCTTTTTCAAACATTATACTTTAATTTTGATTCAGCAAATTTAAAACAAATATTTACTTTAAAAAATACGACTTTAAAAAAAAAAGTACCTTAAAATTTTCACAAATTTTTATTCAACTATTTTTTATTTTTTATTAAATTAATATTTTTTAAATTGCTGAATCAAAATTAAAGTTTATAAATTTGTGAATAATTTACTGCAGGAATTTTGAAAATGGATCAAGAATATTTTAAGTCTTAGTAATTTAAAATGACCCCTCTTTTTTTCAAAAAATTTAAATTTAAAAATTTTATTTTTAATTTGGAAAAATTTTGTGTTGTGATTTCTTTTATTAGTTAGATGGGTAATCAGTACAAAAAAAAATTCTAAATTCTAAATTAATTAATAAAAACAAATTTTCAATGTGTCCCGGACCCCCTTAAATTAACATTTATTAGGACACAGACATTACAACACATAGGTTAAAATTTAGGAAACCGAGGAAAGCATCAGGAATGCTTAGTAATGAAAATTATCCAGTTGTGCTACAGAGACGTCTGATCAAGACGGAGTCCGAAAGCTAATTAACTGTAGTTTCACACGTAGGCGTACACTTGAACATCGAGGGCACTAGAGGGACAGGGAACGTGTGCGATCCACTTAACCCAGACAACTTCAATATTTAGAAGTTGCAATACTTAGCAGTAATCTATAATTTCGGAATCATAACCTATCACTTAATATCTATAACTTATTATTTTCAAGATGGAAGATTTAACTGAATTGAATAAAAATTGGATGGATACATTAACCCTCCAAGTGGTTTTGTAGAGATAACTCGTTTACAAAGATGTCACTAATTTGTCATACCTCCTTGGTGGTTGTCTCAACGAGGTATTTCGTCGTTAGCAAAACTGGCCAGATCTTGATGGACGAAATATCTCCTCCGTCAAGATCTCGTTGTCTCTCATTGGAAAACTGACCAGATCTACTAGATTTAGTCATCATAAAAAAGTCAACAGTACTGTGACACTACAGATTTAACAAGCACCAGCCCCCGTGTACACGATCTTTTGACAGAAACTAGTCTTGGAAAAATCGGTCGTATCTTGACAGTCGAGATATTTGGTCGAATCCACTTGGAGGATTATGACAAGATGTTCTGCCATCAAGATATTGCTGATTTTTTTTTTTTTTTTTATGACAAGATCAAGATCTGGTCAATATTTTTTCTAGTGACGAGATATCTGGTCCATTTCGAACTCGTCAGTTTTCTTCTAAAGACGAGAAGCCTATACGAATATGATTTAATAGAGGGGTGGTCCCCGACGTGCTGCAATTACACTAGCAACCTTTCTGGGCATACTTTCAACAAGGTTTTGATACACAGCTGTGTATATTTGTGTCCATTCCTGCTCGCAGAGTATCTGAGTCGCTCGTATCATCCTTGCGTACCACCGGTTGGGAATCCTTGGTATAGGGGAAAAAATACATGCTTTAATAGTGGGATGGTCACACACGTGCGTCAATTACACTAGCGACCCTTCTAGGCATACTTTCAACAAGGTTTCGATCCCCAGCTATGGGTAAGTGTATACATTCCTGCATGCTGCAAGAATGTCGCCGGCTTAGCGGTAGATTTCGGACGTGGTTCCCTGGTCCCTAAGCGTCGCTGTAACGCATCCCACAAATGTTCTATGGGTTTCAGGTCGGGACTCTGAGCAGGCCAGGGAAGACGTTTCACATCCATATCTCGATACCACTGCTTGACAGAGGCTGCAACATTACATGAAGCATTGTCGTCCTGGAAGTAACATTCGTCCATTCGATAAAATTGCCAGAGCGTAGGAAGAACCTGATTGTTCAAAATGTTCATGCAGGCGTCGGCGTTCATTTGAGCAGGAACACCATGCAAAGGTCCCAGGCCATACCACGAAAAACACCCCCAAACAAGTAGTCGGATTTCATGCAAATCCGCTGGCGTCCGCTCCATCATTGTAAGGTAGTGTACTTTCCTATGTTGGATTCCCCTCCCCTATTCTTTTCGAAAGTTAGAGAACGTTTTTGTTTCTTATGGTGCAATCAGGTTTTTCAAATTTAATTATTACCTCACCTTATACTGCCCATCACGGACACATCTTTAGGTGCGTCCGGGCATCACAATCCCGAGGTACCCGAGTGATCTTTCCTTCCTTTCATTTTTAACCTACCCTTCTTGTTTTTTCTTCCCCCCTCATTGTATTGTCTGTCATACTGAGCACATCTTTCATCCCACTGTTCTGTTTACCAATTCCTCTTTTTCTGCTCTTTTCCTTTCACGTTTTCTTAAAATTGTGTTTGGCTCAGCCTGATTGAGATTCAAAACGTCCACTGTATTATATAGAACACAATGATGCAATAATAGTTATAATAGGGGATTTCACTGCAGAGTTATCACGTTTTGAACAAAGCATTTCCTTTTGCAAAATTGCAGTTCTTCAGAAATCGAGTTTAAAGTTTTGGAAACATGTCTATTCATGGTGACGGTACCTAACGAAAACACTTGAAACTAAAAAATTATTCCGAATATTTGCAAGATCTTGGCATTGTTCTAAGGCCAAAGAATTGGAAAATATTTTGAATTAATAAAAATATATATATTAATGTTCTAATCGATTTTCGTGACTTCTAGTGTACACATACACCTTAAGATGAGTGAACATCTCGCGGATATCGAACCCTGATACCCTTAACGTCCCCGTGAAATTGGAAATCCGTGTGCATTACCACCAGGCCATTCAGTTTCCTTCCAAACGAAATAAATATCTCAACATGACAGGCATTCTTTTGTCAAGCTAAATGCAAGTAGCGGTAGTGTTTCTTCGGAATGCTTTTTGAGGACTCCAAAATCTGTCGTAGTTGGGCTAGTACCCTACATCCTTGCACCTCTGTATACCAAGCAGAACTGCTTGTTCTTAAGGAAACAGTCTACTGTTGTGTATCAGAGGGAATAGCAGCCAACATCATGATTAGACAGTGCATCAGGTATTGCCGCTCTTGGTAATATCTTCTCCCACAACCACATCGTCAATGAGGTCAATGGAAAACTGCTGGAAGCCATTGAAATACCCCCAAATTAACATCTCATGGGTTAAAGCACACGCTGGCATCGAGGGAAATGAACACGCTTGCGAAATCTGCAGCAAATGGGATCTCTCATCAAACAACCAGTCTAAAATGGCCTAGGTGCCTCACGTGGCTTGTTTTTCGAATACGATTTCAGTCCCTTCGTCCATAAAAATTCCAAAGAATAAATTCCGAATTGATGTATTAATTGATTGGTCAACGCCAATTGGATTAAATTCCACAAGGGAGATATAATATATTTAAGGTTCCAATGATAGGATAGCATTTGAGTATCTAAAGTAAAATCTTCGCAGTCCGTCTGGTTTGTTTGCACTGAAAACCATCTCAAAAAATAATCTAATCTTCCAATTCCTCACTAGTCACACTACGGTTTTAGGTCAACAATCGTTATAAGTGCGTTCATCAATATCAGATGCCTTTCTTAACAGAACAAAGGACCCGAGTTTCCTTCGAAGCCTATTTAATTTAGCTGAGTGCTTCATGGCTCCAATCTATTTCATTGCCGCGACCACAACGTCGAATCTCGACAACTCAAGACGACAGCGGAGCGTCAAAGAAACGACGACTACAAGCCCTTCTGCAACACCATCACTGCACAGCCATAACAACCCCCACGAAGCATTCTCCAAACTCCTAATCATCCTGGTTGTAAACACAACCAACCGAAAGACTTGCTCAATCTACAGGTTTAGCGTACGCATTTCTGATGCATAAACGTGAACTTTTCAGTGAGCATTTCGTGGGTATTGCACCCTGAACCAATACACGCTCCCGCGAAATTTTTCCGTATGCACCATTGACGTGAAATATATACAGTGAACATCTCTATTGAGGCGTCGACCAACCGGTCTTGTGGTTAAGTTTTTAGCCTCTAGATCGGAAGATTCCTGGTTCGAATCTGGGTCAGGGCATGGATATTTGTAAGCGTATGGTGTTGGGCGGCTGATCCACCCTAAATCTGCCGTGGCCAAAAGTCCTCACGTTGGGTTGGTGTGGAAATTTTGAAGTGGGTGCCGGCTCAGGTGTTGCCTCGTCATCTAAACGTGCTTCAAAATTACGTGGTGTTGTCCTGGGATCTTTCTTTTAGGGGATTGATCCCCTAAGAGAGTAATGGTAATGGTAATTTTAGTTAACGTCGTACTAGAGCAACACAACGGGCTATTGACGACGGTCCGGGATCAGTCCCTTAAGGGAAAGATCCGAGAACAACACCTCGTAATTTTGAACCACGGTCAGATGACGAAGCAACACCTGAGCTGGAACCCCACTCTCCAAACTTCCACGCCAACCCAACGTGAGGACTTTCGGCCACGACAGATTTAAGGTGTACCAGCCGCCTCTACACCATACGCTTACAAACATCCATGCCCGGACCCGGATTCGAACCACGAACCTTCCGATCTAGAGGCCCCCCTAAGAGAGATGCCTCGTCATCTGACCGTGGTTCAAAATTACATGGTGTTCTCCTCGGATCTTTCTCTTAGGGGATTGATCCCTTGACCGTCGTCAATAGCCCGCTGTATTGCTCTAGTACGACGTTAATTAAAAAATTACCAATTGCTCTGTTGAGAGGAGCTTCAAAATGTGAGACTAACATGTCGACTAGTAATCACGTGACTGCTCTGTGAACAATTGACTTGGTTGGCCAATTTGGCATCTTATCGTCTCGTTTGGCGGTATAACATCTTATGTAAGAGTAGGTGTGTGAATCCGCATTTCTATTGAGTGGCGGCAAAAGTGTTTAAATCGCCAAAATCTACTAGATGATAAATCATTACACCAATCAGTTGACTAATCAATGTATGGGGTCTTCTCCCGTCCCGTGGACCAATCATATGATACAAGGAAGGTTCCACCCAACATACGAAAGCAGTCTAAGAATCACGATTCTACTGAATTTGATCACATGATCCTGAGCATATAAGGTGGTTACCGTTGCTCACTACTTTTATATATCCTCTATAGTATGCGAAACCAGTAGCCAATCCCAGTCACTTCAGTTTCAAACAAAACGCCGGCCGACCAACCGGTCTAATGGTTTAGGTGTTAGCCTCTAGATCGGAAGGTTCAGTGCATGGGTGTTTGTAAGCGTATGATGAAGAGGCGGCTGGTGCACCTTAAATCTGTCTTGGCCGAAAGTCCTCACGTTGGGTTGGTGTGGAAGTTTGGACAGTGGGGTGCTAGCTCAAATGTTGCCTCGTCATCTGACCGTGGTTCAAAATTACACCGTGTTGTCTTCGGGTCTTACCCTTACGGGATTGATACCGGACAGTTGTTAGCGGCCCGTTGTGTTGCTCTAGGAAGACATTAATTAAAATTACCTACCTTATCAAGCAAAAGAGCTCACAATAAAAACTAATCGAATTGCCCAATGATTACACCACAGTTCTCGTTCAAAAAGGGTGACACAATATATTCGTCAGTGCCAAATGCTGTGCCTCACAGAACATAGGACTACCGAAGCCTATTTAATTTAGCTGAGTGCTTCCCGACAACAAACCCCCACTTCAATCTGTTTCGCTGGCACCGATAACAACATCCAATCTCAACAGCTCAGGACGACACGGAGCCTCGAAAAAGCGAAAACTACAAGCCCTCCCGCAGCATCCCCCACCCTCATCACACCCCCTCATTCTCCAAACTCATAATCATCCCAGGGAGTAATTTAAATAAATAATTAGTCCGTCCGTCACTATCCGCAGAATATTGAGAGATTTTTAAGACACGGAATTAGTGCCTGCTATCGAAGATTGCAGCTCTCTCTCTCTCTCTCCCTCTTAACAACATTTTTGCAACAAATTAACAAACAATCTTCATTAGTGCTACATCATCATCGGAGGGAACTGATTAAAACCGGACTGGATTAATTTGACTGGGAAGGGTAATGGCATACTCGCACGTCAGCACGTGATGGGTGAAAAATGGTGGAATAGGCTATTGATTTGGAGGGTAGATGCGAGGACAGGAGGGTGATAAATGCCAGGCTTACGTGTCGTGCAGTGGGGACTGTTTTATGTGCGACGCATGTTCGATGCTACGGTTGCGGTGGAATATTTTTCAAGAGCTTTTCGAGAGGCAGAAGTTTTGGATTTCGGTACTCGTAGATCTTGAGGCTTTGTTGGCTTTAGATGTACCATCTGATCTGGTATCTAGCTTTTTAATGATCTATCGTAACAGATTAAAAGTTTGGAGGACGAGGTTATTAAGAAACGGAAATAAATATTTTCGGAAGCGTCTGAAACATTCGTGGAGTGTTTGTTCAGTGACAGCGTACCATCTCGCAAAATTTTTGTATATTACACTAATAGGATGCTTGCGATTGTTTCGAGTTGAAATAAAAAAACTAATATGATAATTTGAAAACACAGAAATTCTAACAAGCTTCTAAACAGTAGTTATTCTAAAACGCTGCGGTTACGATTGGGTACTTTTTAAGGACTTTTCGAGAGGCAGAAGTTTTGTATTATGATACTCGTAGATCTCGAGATCTTTTTACTTCATCGGATCAGCTATTTAGTAATGAGTTTATCTTAAGAGTTGAAAAGTGCGTAGAATATGAAAACGAGCTTATTAGAAATAGATATTTTCTGTGCTCGAAATTTTTTGTACTGTTTATTTATACCTACAATATCGACATTTTTGGGTCTTATCCGAATAGGTTGATTACGATTGTGCTTAAATCGTTAGCAGTAGCTAATAAAACACTATTGATATAGTTTGTAAGCTAATTCTTTTAATAATTCGAACAGGCTTTCATTTTATCTTTGCATGCAACATTGTTTAAGCTATTGAGTACATTTAAGCTTTTTAATGGTTTGTCTTAAAGGATGAAAAGTAGAATACAAAAATGAGCTTATTAAAAATGGAAGCAGATATTTTCGAAGTGTGAAACTTGCGTGGAGTGTTCATTAACATCCACAACCTTTTGAAATTTTGGGGTCTTGGATTGATTACGATTGTTTCAGAGTAATAAGGAAAACTATAATAAAATAATTTTAAACAATTCTTTCAGTGATTCTAATAGGCTCCTAAACAGTAGTTCTAACAGGCTTTATACACTTCTTGAGAAGTACCATCGGATCGTCAGTTATTGAGTACGTTTGAGCTTTTTAATGATCTACCTTAGTTGAAAAATATATGGAAACGAGCTCATTTATGAATGAATCAGATATTTTCGTACTGTCGGAACCTTTGTGGAGTGTTCGTTAATACCTAGTACCTCGGTGAAATTTTTAGATAGTATTCGAATAGAGGGGGATTATGATTGTTTCAGCGAGTAACAAACAAAACAAATAAGTTGAAAACAGAAATTTTGACAAGCTTTGTTTACTTTTTGGGATGTACCGTCGGATCAGCTACTGAGTAGTTTTTTAATGGTCCATCTCTTAAAGGATGAAAAGTGTGGAATATGAAACGAGCTTATTAGAAATGGTAATAGATATTTACGAAGTGTTTGAAACTTTTGTGGCGTGTTCGTTAATACCTACAATATCGGGGGCAAAGTTGTATTTTACCCGGATAGGTTTATTACGATTGTTTCAAAGAGTAACTAAGAAAACTATTTTAAAACAATCGAAAACAGTAGTTCTAACAGTCTTCTAAATAGAAATTCCTCTAAATCAGTGTGATTTGAACAAAATATTTACTTTAATTCTAATAGACTTCTACCCAATGTGTCAGCTATTTCGATTGCAGCAGAAGCGATGAAAAGTGTGTGCAATATGAAAACAAGCTTATTACATATGAAAGCTGATATTTTCGAAGTGTCTGGAACTTTTGTGAAATATTCATTAACACTTATAATCTCGCGGAAATATTTGGTTTTACCCGAATAAGGGATGATTACGATTATTTCAAAAAGTAACAAAAAAAATATTTTGTTATCTATATAAATAAGAATGGAGTGTTTGTTTGTACATTCAATATTTTCGACGCATTTCAAGTTTTCTATCCGTTTTGGACCCTTCTGATGCCGAATCCGCCTTTTTCTCGTTTGGTGTCTGTCTGTCTGTCTGTCTGTCTGTCTGTCTGTCTGTCTGTCTGTATGTTGTGCCCTATACACGTCCACGCGGTTTAAGATATTTTCATGGAAATTTGCATACAGAGAGTACTTATCTTGATTTAGTGAGTGGAATTGGTTGCGAAAGTCTGTCTGTCCGTCTTTCTGTTCTATGCTCGATTTTGTGTTTGTGTGTTTGTGTAGGCATCACATGAATTTTATTACAGATATTTGATTGCATTGTATTTTATTTTATACACTATCTAATAATTTAGTGAATGCAATATGAAACATTTCTTTATTGTTATATTTAGACGAGTTTCATGCTAAAACACCTGAGTAAGTATACTTAAATCAACCATAATTTGGTAGTTTTGGAAAAATTGGAATGTCTATTGAATATTACGATTAATTCGATTGCTTTACCAGTACTGCTGAAAAAGTAATTATTCTACAAAAAATTATTTCTTTTATGGAATTTCATTTCTGATACGTCATTTATTTCGAGTCTTATTTTTATTCTTTGCGCAATGAAAACGATTTCCGAAAATTTGGGACAGACGATATTTTTCAATGAAACGAGAATGAACACGATCGCGCGAGCAGTGATATTTTTTTTCTGGTTCTTTCGCTCTGAATTAATTTCACATTTCTAAATTTTGTACACTTTTAGTTGTAAGTTGTGGCAACTGTGCGAGATCAAGAGATAAAATTGAATCACAAATTAATATCTTTGGAACAATTTTTTACGACATCTTTTATTTTGTTTTACTTCGCTGTTTCCTGTTTTAAATATTTATTATTTTAATAAATGTGTTTTCCTTCTCATCACACCCAACAGCACCACAAAGTATTAGACTTGAAAATGTTAGGTAAGTCAGTATAAATTTTCAGTAAATTTTAAGTGTAGTTATGCCGTTATTTAAAGAATAATGCCGTTATTTAAAGAATAATGTCGTTATTGAAATAATAATAATGTTTAAAAATCCAAACTAGAACTTTTTCCAACATTAAAAAATTCGTTGTAGTAATGACAGGAGAAGATTGCAAAATTTCACAATGTCGCATACCGGAGGCAAGAGTGCCACAGGTAAAAAAATATTGTTTTGATGACTATGAGTGCGAGAGCACTCGCCGTAAATCGTAATTTTAATTAATTGAGTTGCACATGAAAACAACTTAAGAAAGGGAATTCCAAATCTTCCTATAAATCGTCTTTTATAGTAGTAACCTTAGTATCACCTTTCGTCTTTTTGAGCTTTGTCATACAGCAATTGTGCGATGTATGTGAAATGTATTACATGAATGGATATGCATGTGTAGGATTTGTGTCCAAAGAAAGTTGTAGAAAATATAAAGATGGCGAAAGGTGTTAAAATAAATTTTTACTCTACAAAAAACGTAAGTCATTATATATTTTGATTATCTCTTCAATCTAGAGTAAACGAATTCAAACCGAGTAAGGTCGGGTATTTTGCTAGTCTATATAAATAAGAATGGAGTGTTTGTTTGTACATTCAATATTTTCGACCCATTTCAAGTTTTCTATCCGTTTTGGACCCTTCTGATGCCGAATCCGCCTTTTTTTCGTTTGGTGTCTGTCTGTCTGTCTGTCTGTCCGTCTGTCTGTCTGTCTGTCTGTATGTTGTGCCCTATACACGTCCACGCGGTTTAAGATATTTTCATGAAAATTTGCATACAGTGAGTACTTATCTTCATTTAGTGAGTGGCATTGGTTGCAAAAGTCTGTCTGTCCGTCTTTCTGTTCTATGCTCGATTTTGTGTTAGTGTGTTTGTGTAGACATCACATGAATTGTATTCCAGATATTTGATTGCATTGTATTTTATTTTATACATTATCTATTAGTTTAGTGAATGCAATATTAAACATTTCTTTATTGTTATATTTAGTTGAGTTTCATGCTAAAACACCTGAGTAAGTATACTCAAATCAACCATAATTTGGTAGTTTTGGAAAAATTGGAATGTCTATTGAATATTACGATTACTTCGATTGCTTTACCAGTACTGCTGAAAAAGTAATTATTCTTCAAAAAAAAATTTTTTTTATGGAATTTCATCTCTGATACTTCATTTATTTGAGTCTTATTTTTATTCTTTGCGCAATGAAAACGATTTAAGAATATTTGGGACAGACGATATTTTTCAATGAAACGAGAATGAACAAGATCGCGCGAGCAGTGATATTTTTTCTGGTTCTTTCGCTCTGAATTAATTTCACATTTCTAAATTTTGTACACTTTTAGTTGTAAGTTGTGGCAACTGTGCGAGATCAAGAGATAAAATTGAATCACAAATTAATACCTTTAGAACAATTTTTTGCGACATCTTTTATTTTGTTTTACTTCGCTGTTTCCTGTTTTAAATATTTATTATTTTAATAAATGTGTTTTCCTTCTCATCACACGCAACAGCACCACAAAGTATTAGACTTAAAAATGTTAGGTAAGGCAGTATAAATTTTCAGTAAATTTTAAGTGTAATACCATTATTGAAAGAATAATGCCGTTATTTAAAGAATAATGCCGTTATTGAAAGAATAATGCCGTTATTTATAGAATAATGCCGTTATTTAAAGAATAATGCCGTTATTTAAAGAATAATGCCTTTATTGAAAGAATAATAATGTTTATTAAACCAAACTGGAACTTTTTCAAACATTAAAAAATTCGTTGTAATAATGACATTAGAAGATTGCAAAATTTCACAATGTCGCATACCGGAGGCAAGAGTGCCACAAGTAAAAAAATATTGTTTTGTTGACTATGAGTGCGAGAGCACTCGCCGTAAATCGTAATTTTAATTAATTGAGTTGAACATGAAAAGAACTTAAGAAAGGGAATTCCAAATCTTCATATAAATCGTCTTTTATAGTAGTAACCTTAGTATCACCTTTCGTCATTTTGTAGCTTTGTCATACAGCAATTGTGCGATGTATGTGAAATGTATTACATGAATGGATATGCATGTGTAGGATTTGTGTCCAAAGTAAGTTGTAGAAAATATAAAGATGGCGAAAGATGTTAAAATAAATTTTTATTCTACAAAAAACGTAAGTCATTATATATTTTGATTATCTCTTCAATCTAGAGTAAACCAATTCAAACCGAGTAAGGTCGGGTATTTTGCTAGTAAAACATAAAAACAGTAATTGCTATGAATTTTCTTTTAATAGATTACACTGTACTTCCATAGAACAATATGATTCATTCATTTTCAACACAACTCGCTATTTTGTTCCAAATTTTGTGTAAAACATTCACAGTTTTAATTCTTACTCAATTTTGATAAGCGTATTCTTCCTATGAATATGCTAATGAAATCTGTTCGATAGAATTGGAATATTTTGTCAGTCACTAGCTTTACTACCCAGCTTTCGCCCAATGGATTTTTTTTCTTCTTCCGGCAAAACAAATCGTTACTCTGTTTGCTCAGCAGTTTCACTGAGTAGAGGCAAAGGTTTATAAGCTTTGTTTTTCGTATTCCGATTACTCTGCTCGTGACAGCTTCTCAGTTATTGCGCTGATTGAACTCTGCTTAATGTGCAGTGTTAAATTTTACTTCTGTGTTCTTAAGGAAAGGACTTAGAGAATTGAAAATAGTTGCATTGACCTATAAATTCCAGACAAAATAAGCAATGCAAATTTCATGACACCTAGAACTTAGCGTTCGAAAATTCTTACTGCTTCAAGCAGATTTTCTGCCTTATACATGCGATTTGCAAGTTTAAATAGAAATGTTATCCCAGCGCGTGAGCGTGTTATTTGGTGAAATGGGGGGGGGGGTTGAAATTGGCAATTCCGAATCCAAAGAAGGCTACTGTATATTATAGACCTGAAGTTTCAAAGTTACGATCAGAAAATGGATTAGTTCTACGTTCTTTTCTGACTGATTAATCTTGTAACAAAGATGGTAGGTAGGTAAATTTACATCCGACTGGAGCAATACAGCGGGCTATTGTCGATTAATCCCGATGGGAAAGAGGGACTGATCTCGGACCGTCGTCAATAGCCCGTTGTGTTGTTCTAGTACCACGTTAACTAAAATTACCATTACCATTACCCAATGGGAAAGATCCGATGACAATTCTTCGTCATGATAAGCCATGGTCAGATAACGAGATAAATTCTTGATCTGTCACACCACTCTTCAAACTTCCAAGCCACGCACTTCGAACTGTAGGCCGTCCAACCGGTATAGTGGTTAAGGTGTTAGCCTCTGGATCGAAAGGTTCCTGGTTGGAATCCAGGTCCGGGCAGGGATGTTTGTAAGCGTATGGTGTAGAGGCGGCTTCTCCTTAAATCTGTCGTGGTCGAAAGTCCTCACGTTGAGTTCGTGTGGAAGTTTGGAGAGTGGGGTGCCAGTTCAGGTGTTGCCTCGTCATCTGACCGTGGTTCAAAGTAATTTGGTGTTGTCCTCGATCTTTCCCTCAGGGATTGATCCAGGACAGTCGTCAATTGCCCGTTGTGTTGCTCTAGTACGACGTTAGTTAAAAATTGCCAAATTACTCTCATGTATGCGATGGTTGGATCTAGTTTCGAACTTTCAACCCTGCTCTCGCTAAACCACGATTACCAACTGAGCTACCACAACCCTGATACTAAAGGAAACTTGCAAAAGAATGTATCTGCAAAAAAAAACTAGTCGTGAATATAAAGGTAGGTTAAAAATTATTGTCGAGGTTTCCTCTCTTACCTCATAACTTTTGATTAAAGAACATGACAAAAAAAATTATGACGTATTCGTAAAGTACAGCTCGAAAGGTTCTTATAATAACACGAACAAAGTTAAGTAATTTGCACGAGGCAGCTTTTCGTGGCACGTAACACATCAAAACGGAACTCAGTTCCCCGCCAAGAGATCGATCCAAAGTGTTACACTGCAAATGCTGGAGAACACTAAGCGAGAAATTGAGTTTCCTACTCGATGTGTTACGTGCCATGAAATACTTCCACGTGGAAGCTACCTAACTCTTTTTTTGCTAATTATTAAATATGTAACTTTGTTCGTGTTACAAAACCTGTTTGAGTTATTTTGGAATATGCCAATTGTTTTCGTCGTGTCCTTTGATCAAAAGTTATGAGGTAAGGAAATCCCGACAGTAATTTATGGACACCCTATATTATGAACTTTGTCATCCCTTCTGTAAAGGGAAATTATTCCTTAGCCCGTTTGGTAATGGCAATGGTAATTTTAGTTAACGTCGTACTAGAGCAACACAACGGGCTATTGACGACGGTCCGGAATCAGTCCCTTAAAGGAAAGATTCGAGGACAACACCTCGTAATTTTGAACCACGGTCAGATGACGAAGCAACCCAACGTGAGGACTTTCGGCCACGACAGATTTAAGGTGCACCAGCCGCCTCTACACCATACGTTTACAAACATCCAACCTCTAGATCGGAAAGGTCCTGGTTCGGGTCCGGGCATGGAT
Source organism: Metellina segmentata (assembly GCA_947359465.1). NCBI lineage: Eukaryota > Metazoa > Arthropoda > Arachnida > Araneae > Tetragnathidae > Metellina > Metellina segmentata. The sequence continues at coordinate 27,232,016 of OX375880.1, read as the reverse complement.
GTTTGTAAGCGTATGGTGTAGAGGCGGCTGGTGCACCTTAAATCTGTCGTGGCCGAAAGTCCTCACGTTGGGTTGGTGTGGAAGTTTGGAGAGTGGGGTGCCAGCTCAGGTGTTGCTTCGTCATCTGACCGTGGTTCAAAATTACGAGGTGTTGTCCTCGGATCTTTCCCTTAAAGGATTGATCCCGGACCGTCTTCAATAGCCCGTTGTGTTGCTCTAGTGCGGCGTTAACTAAAATTACCATTACCATTACCTATTTGAATTACGGCAATTTTACAGGAAACTAATTTGAGGGATATTCATTGTATTTAAGAACTAGTATTTGAAAGTGCTGTTAGTTTATTTACAAATTGATACAAATATAACTCAGTCAAAACGAAGCGTCATACAACGAAGAGAAAGAAAGAATTAATTAAAAACATAATTAACATCTATTTTTGCCAAACGAGAATACTTAAAAATGAGCTATTTAAAAACATGAATACTTAAAATTAATTAACTGATTAAAGTTAAGCACGACGTCAGACGACAACAATATCTTGCGCTAGTAAATTAGTCTGAAATGAAAAATACATGATTCATCATCATTAAACTCATCACTTTACTTTTGCTTGAAAATGATAATATTTAACTGAAAATATTTAAAACTCATTCCGAGCAAACAAAATTACAACCTAATTTAAAGTGTAGTTAATGTCTCTTATAAGCTTAATGCTCACACGAAACCATTAAAAATAATTAAAAACAAGGTTAATGAATATTTATTTATTAACCTTGCCCTAACTGAATATACAATTATTGATTAAGCCATAAATCAGCAGCTACTCAAGATATAAACTCAACACGAGTATCTCTATGGAATTATGATTAACATAAAACGCTTCCAAATCTATGCAACTGTGATTAATTATAGATTTAGTTATGAATTAAAATAAATACTGGTAATATGCACACATCCCGAATAAATATAGTCAAATGAAATTAACATAACAGAGATAGATTTAAACATTGAATAACATCAAAAAGTCAATGTTTACCTCAATTATGCTTACACAAAAATTAATACATCTAAACTTGTGAGCATGTTAGTTTATAACAGTCGTTTGAATAGTAATTATTTAAATATTATTTTGACAATGTAACGAAATCAGTAGGGAGACTCAAATGCTTTAGAAATTAGTATCACGATATCCAAGAGGGATATATCATTTTTCAAAAAGTAAAGGAATTCATGTTGATGAAAATAGATGCAAAAGGTAAAAGACAGTCACAAAAGTTTAAAAAAAAACTAGCGAAATTTCTGTAGATTTTTCTCACACATCAGTATAGGCATCACTTTCCATATCATTTCATATTCATGTATTCTTTTGTCTCGTTGCCTATCCTTATTTTTAATATTCGTTGCAATTTTTCCCGAAATGCTGAAGTATTTTTGTGTAATCATTCAGGCTATTTCTCCAGTGGCTGTTGTGGTAATTATAAAGAACCCGGCTAGCGAACGCGGAGAAACAAAAACTTATGAAGAATGATGATCTTATAAAACGCACCATAAAAATGCGAACTGAATATTTTAAATGAGCATTAAGTTTTTCCTTTCCATCGCTTTTTCCATCTATTCAAGTTGTAGGTGATATAAATTCCGTGGAAATATTATAAATTCATTTCCCAGTGTCTAGGGATAGCAGTTTGGAATATTTTTATGTGAATTTTATCTACTTCTGGAAAATTCGATCGTAAGTAGTATACTTGGAAATAACTTTACAGCTACCGTAGTGGTACAGCTACACTCTACGTTTATAAGCGGTGGCAACGACCTTGGCGATTTTTATTTTTGGCGCACTTCTAAAGTCGCCAAGGAAATAACTATTTCATAACTCTTCTTCTTTCAAAAAATTTTTCTTTTTACATCGGAAAATGAAAGCTTGAAAACACATTTGGAAAAGGTTCTAAAAGATAATTTTCAAAAAACTTTCGCAAAAAGTAGTAAGCTTAAACACATTTCAAAACACATATGTGAACAGGGAGAAAAACCAAGCTGCGAATGTTGAGTACGAATATACCCTGAAATTTATCAATTACACCAAATACAGTAAGCTGTTGGAAAAGAGAAAGATTTTTAAAAGAAAAAAAAAGCAAGAAATAATACAATCTGATAACGTCAGAACTCTTCAGTAAAAAAATAATCAAAACGAAAATGGTCTAAAAAGCAAAACTCTTAATCCTTTCGTGAAAACTATAATAATAAAATAAAAATTCCACAACTGTCGAAGTACAGATAAATGGACCAATTGTATCACAGAAAACGATTTAAAAGGACTAATCCAATCAAAGGATATTTTAAAATCAAAATAACCAATGGAAGCAAAGAAAATATTTCAAACGAACCAATGAAATCGAACGACTTTAACGGATTTTGGAAGAACTTTCTAGAATATTCAAAATGAAAATTGAAAGTTTCCATTTGCCGAGGTTGCCATGAAAACCACAACAACCGTAACGGCAGATGGTTTGCCTAGAAGTGCGCCAAAAAAAATCGTCAAGCCGTTGCCATCACTCATAAACGTAGAGTGTAGCTGTACTCAAGTAGTTTATTCGATTAAATTCAATGTACTTACAATAACTTTTGTTCTTATTTCCCTTTAATATGGATTCTTTCTTAATTTCCTTCATGCTAAATGTATTTTATGTTACACTTATCATATGTATCTATAACGTAACAATTTTAAACCCAACCTTTAAGAAATCCAAAACCTTTCTGAAATTTAGGCTTGGTTTTATTATATGGTTTCTTGGCTCAGTGTCTAAATATGGCCAGGCTCGTTATACGGAGCATAGACAACGTCATATAGACATGCATACAAGAAAAGTTTTGATAACAGAAGAGAAGGGCTGTCGTGGTTCAGTTGGTACACCCACTCCGCTATCAATCTGCGAGTTGTAAGCTGCGTGGGTTCGATTCCTCTCTGGGTGCATTTCTTTTTTCTGAGTCAGTAAAACTTTTCTTGTGTGTGCCGTATTAATTGAAATTGTCTGCTTAATGTTTGGCTAAGCAGGGTTTAGGGGAGTTAGTACCTTTTTGACCTTGCGCTGCTGGCGAAAACATACTTTTTTCGATTCATCATAAATAATTGAGTTTTGTATATTGTAGTATAAAATTGATACAGTGTAAAGAAAATTGTATGGCTTTTAAAAATCTGCAGTCATATTTGTAATTTAAAAAAAAAATTTATCTAGCAAAAATCATACATAATTTCTTCGTTTTGAAATTTACCCACTTAACTGATTTACCCACTTTTACCCACTTTTGATCCCCAGCTATGCGTAAGTGTATCCATTCCTGCATGCTGCAAGAATGTAGCCGGCTTACCTGTAGATTTCGGACGTGGTTCCGTGGTCCGTAAGCGTCGCTCTAACGCGTCCCACAAATGTTCTATGGGGATTAGGTCGGGACACTGAGCAGTCCAGGGAAAACGTTGTACATCCATATCTGGTTACCACTGCTTGACAGAGACTGCAACATGACATGGAGCGTTGTCATCCTGGAAGTAACATGCGTCCATTCCATAAAATTTCCAGAGCGTAGGAAGAACCTGATTGTCCAAAATGTTCATGTAGGCGTCGGAGTTCAAATTACGAGGAACAACATTCAAAGGTCTGCCATACCATGAAAAACACCCCCAAACAAGTAGTCGGATTTTATGCAAATCCGCTGGCGTCCGGTCCAGTATTGTAGGGTAATGCATGTGAACTTTTTTTGTGCAGAAGACGATGTTAATCCTCCGTGTGAATAGACGAGTTACCTTGTCAATCAAAATCTGGTCAATTTTACAAGTGACGAGATACCTCGTCGAGACAAAACTGCCCTATTTCTCCCAGAGGGCATGAGCCGACCAACCGGTATGGTGGAAGATGTTAGCCTCTAGATCGGAAGGTTCCTGGTTCGAATCCAGGTCGGGGCATGAATGGCTGTAAGCGTATGGTGTAGAAGCGGCTGGTCCACCTTAAATCTGTCGTGGCCGAAAGTCCTCACCTTGGATTGGTGTGGAAGTTTGGTTAGAGGGTTCCAGTTCAGGTGTTGCCTCGACATCTGACCGTGGTTCATAATTACGAGGTGTTGTCCTCGGATCTTTCCCTTAGGGGATTGATCCCGGACCGTCGTCAGTAGCTTGTAGATATTAGGACAGATATACTACAGATATTAGCTTAAAATACAGTGTGTTGCTATAGTACGACGTTAATTAAAAATTATCGATTACCCAGAAGGGCTTGAAGATCTAAATAGGAAAAACAAATCGCACCTTGCATAGAACTGTGGACAATTTCGAACAGGTTTTTGTATCAGGCTGGCCACATACAGGACAGTTTTCAACGCAAAGATAAACCACCAAAGAGGGTTAAGGTTGGTTTATAGCATGTACTGTGAATGGAAGTTTTCTGGGGAATAGATATAGTTAATTATGATATATGAGACGAATCGATTTTAGTAAAACCATATAGTTATGAAGACTTTCTCTCATAAGATCATATATAAAGTATATATGCACACATATATAGTAGGTTAAGGTCATGCTAACCACAGTGGGTTTGGAGAACGATTTGTTTCTGATGGCCAGTGTCTTCATATTCCAGCCTAGGAACAAATATCACAAATGGTCAAAGCAGCAATGAAAGAGACTGTATTTACACATTTAAAAAACTGTATTCATAAACTTTACGGCATAGTTTGAAATGTGTTTCAGAGTTTATTGTTTAGAAGTTTAAGAGACTTGTCTGTTGTTTCCCTTCAGGTTGAGTTCATAGCGGACAGCGTATCACTGGATCTCATCTCATTGGCCAAATCGCAAAGCAAGTTACTGCGATACCATGGCGACGTGCAGTTTTTCTGCCAGGAAATGGAAGCAGCGGATCCTATCACTTTTACAACACGAGAATCTTTCCTGGTAAGTGTTTACTTTGTGAATATCCATGCCCAAAATATAACAATCATACATTTTAAAGCATATGTTTCATCTGTGGAAACCGTATCCTCTATTACAGATATTAGCTTGCAATACAGTGTTACCTTTATCCACCCTGAAGTACGAGTACTTTTTGGCAAACAAAGTTCCACTGTCTTAAACTAAATTGGTAACTGGTGGAAGTGATAATGAGTACAGATCGACAATTCAAAAATAAGCCTTATAGTGCATCTGTAAAACGACATATAGCGCTGGGAATAATCAACCTGCACTTTTATAGATGGTCCACGGTAATAGTTTTATTGCCAATGCTTCCATCAACTGTCTAAAGCACTGTGATAACAGATACTACTTCTATTCATACCACAGTATCACTCATCGTTATCCTCAGTCTTCTCTCTTCATACAGCTTACACTAGGCTGCTAAAGTCAGCACAGTCAATGGTCGCAATCATCCACTATATTACCACGCATACGTAAGTACACTCGTCATCTTAATACAACTCATTCAATAGGTAATCTGTCACCTAAGTGTTAGCATCTATCGAATTCAGCCACTTCTAAATTGTGGAGGGCGAGTATTGCGGTGAATTTATAGCCATCACTATAAAAATTATGTACAATAACGTTGTATATATAGCAAGGAAACAGCAATTATACCCTGCTCACTAACGATACGCAAAATCTAAAACTAACAATAGAGACGAAGATTGACAACAACCTATCTCCACGTTAAAGAACTTTTTAGTAGGCAAAATTGAACTCTTTCATACGTCTTGTCGAAATAAAGAATTAAATTCCCGTTAATTTTCAAAATAATTTCCCATTCCCTTCTTATATTCAATAAATTTTGAGGGTGGGGTGCCTCAGTCAGCTCAGGTGTTGACCTCGTCATCTGACCGCGATTCAAAATTCTGAGGTGTTTCCTCGGACTTTTCATTTGAAATTAATCCCGAATCATCGTCAATAACCCGATGCGTTGCTCTAGGATGACGTTTACTACCTACCTCAGTTGCTGATCATTTTCTGCTAATGTCTAAATCACCACGATTCAAAATATAACAGGGCAAGGTGAAACGGATGCTATTCCAGTCTCCCCATAACTACTTCATTGTTGATATTCGCTATGCTTTTATCTATATTGGAAGACTTAAATTTTGTTTTGGTAAGAGGAAATTCAGTAAGAAAATATGAACAAAAATATATATCAGGACTATTCAAAATCATCACGTTTATGAAAAAATTCAAATGACATTTCATTCTCTGATGACCCAAGCATTTGAAAATAAAACTACCATCAAAGGACTAATCATTTCTAATCTCAAAATAAATTCTAAGCCCCAGCAACCTTGCCCTTCTTATCAACGATACGCAAAATCTAAAACTAACAATAGAGGCGCAGATTGACAATACCGTAACCGTAACCACAAAGCATTTCACAATTTTGACACTAAATTAAAGATTGTTCATCATTCAAGTATTTTAAAAAACAACTTTTTTCAGAATTACGGAATGCTTTCGGATGAGAAACTAACGTTTCTTCGATCAAGGGTAAAATATAATTGAAGAGTGAACGTGTATACGCGTAAATTGTAACTGATTACACGAATCAATAAGTGCTTAAAGAAATTTTAACCAAGAAGACTCAAGAGAAGAGCCTTTCCATTAAGTTCATTCTGACAATTTGCGCTTCGTGAATATTAGACGACTATCATCTTCACTCTAGTGGACACCAAATTTTTCATTCATTGATCAAGAAAATAATTTGTAATAACTTTTCTTTTGATCATGACTACAATACTGCATACTGAAAATGTATTCAAATTTTATATGCGTTTCCGAACATTTCAGCGCTTTATAAATGAACTTAGAGAGAAGATATACTCTTTTAAGAATTTACATAATTTTGTACTGCAAATTTTTGATAAATAAAATTACGATTCAAATACCTACTAACGAGTTATTTGTTATTTTTATAATGCTTTGAGTAGAAAAGAGTTTAAGGAAACCCCGATTTAAAAAAAAAATTACAGTTAAATGGTTGAATGACAATTTTAGCTCGTGGAATATAAAATAACGAATTTACAAAAGAATACTTTTTTAATTTTAAAATATTTTCAATAGGTTAAAAAATCTATTTTTTTTTCTTTTATTATTGTTATATGTTGCAGTTTGTGGTTTCCACCTGTTGTCAAAATCTCATGTCATCAGCCAATCCAATAAAAGTTACAATCAAACGTAACAAAATAAAATAAAATCATAAAGAAAACGATTAATTTTTTTGTTCTGAAAAATGCAGCTGTTAGACATACGTCCTTTTTCTCTTTGAGTGACGATATTCATATTACTTCTAAGAAAATGTTCTTGATGATACTCGTGCGATGTAGTTGTTATAAGTAAATTAATCCTATATCCAAAGTTTATTTATTTATAACAAATTTACATACACTAGCAGAAGCCGTAACATTAAATATATATCTATGCGTCCGTATTAATCATTTGTGCTAAAGCATAGAAGTCGAAGTAAAGCTAGTCGAAAAAATTCCACAGACAAAAAGAATAATTCTAAAATCATTTTTAATTGATGCCACAACTGGCGTCTAAGAGAGCAAAATTAAGGGGGTCCGGGACACAAAAATAGTCCAATTTTCGAAATTTTTTTTTATTAATTTAAGAAATTTTCTGTGTTTTTCTGCTTAAAATGACGTTGAAATAATGTTTCTATCTTAATTGGAACTAGATATATAATAATTTTTGTGGTGCTTTGTTTTGAAAATCTAACACTCTTAACAGTTGTTGTCATGGCAACAACATCTGTCTTTAAAACTTTAAATGCGTTTTTCTCCATGATACATTTTTTCAAGATTTCCTGTATTCAAATTGCTATAAATCGTAAACCGATAATGTTTAAGGCCTGAAATTTGGAATATATCTTTTTCAAACATTATACTTTAATTTTGATTCAGCAAATTTGAAACAAATATTTACTTTTAAAAATATGACTTTTAAAAAAAAAGTACCTTAAAATTTTCAAACATTTTCATTCAAATATTTTTCATTTTTTATTAAACTAATATTTTTTAAATTGCTGAATCAAAATTAAAGTTTATAAATTTGTGAATAATTTACTGCAAGAATTTTGAAAATAGATCAAAAATATTTTGAGTTTTAGCAATTTAAAATGACCCCTCTTTTTTTTTCAAAAAATTTTAATTTAAAATTTTTAAAAAACTTTTGGAAAAGTTTTGTGTTGTGATTTTGTTTATTAGTTAGATGGGTAATCAGTAAAAAAAATTCAAAATTCTAAATTAATTAATTTAAAAAAAAATTTAATGTGTCCCGGATTCCCTTAATTTAAATACAAGCTTATGTTAATACAATAACACATGCTCAAGACAGGGGCCGGGTTATCCCGGTTGGAAGAATAACGGATTAACAACCAGAGGGACCAAATCTAACCAAAGAACGACGTGTACAATGAAGGCTAGTGAACGTTAAATCTGCCGTGATCTCAAATATCCTCATATTGGTGTGGTGTGTAAGTTGGGAGAGTGGGGTGCCAGCTCAGGTGTGACCTCGTCATCTGACTGGTTCAAAATTACGTACGGTCCTCGATTCTTTCCCTTCGGGCCATTAGCCCGTTTATTTTCTTCAGTGCAACGTTAAGTAAATTACTTAACTACCTACCGCGAGCTTAGGTATCAATCAATACGCGCGGACAAATAAAATACTGGGCGAAAAAGAGATTTCTATTGAAAGTTTTGGAGCAGTTTTTCCGAGACAAGTGATTTTAGGCCTCTGTTCAATCTTGCTGAAGTTCAGTTCCGTATACAGAGGTAGATATTTAGGGTAGGTAACGTAGTCCAAACTTCTTTATCCCCCTCATATTTTTGTGATTATCCCGTCACGAGAGCTTAATATTACTGACTAACAAACCCACTCATAGTATGTGTGTGGGGGGTAAATTTAATTACTGCTATAAATTCTTTAATTCACATGATTTTGGAAGTCCGCAGTGTTGTACACGCTTTTGTGGGAAAGAGTTATTGGGACTTTTAGGACTTTATTGGGATTACTTGTGGAAAAGGAATTAAAAGCTTAAAATAAAAATAAAGAGCTCATCAGCCGGGAAATAAAAATTTAAAGGATTGGTTCTTCGAGTGAGAGTATATTTGCTAAAATGGTACAGCTACAATCTACGTTTATGACTGATGGCAACTGCTTGGCGATTTTTTGGCGCACTTCTAGTAGCGAGTTACGATAAATTAAGGCAACCCATATGTTGTTACTGTTGTTGTGGTTTTCATGGCAACCTCATCAAACGGAAATTTTCAATTTTCATTTTGAATATCCTAGAAAGTTTTTCCAAAATCCGTTAAAGTCGTTTGATTTCATTGATTCCTTTGAATTTTTTTTCTTTCCTTCCATTGGTTATTTTGTTTTTAAAATATCCTTTGATTGCATTGGTCCTTTTAAATCGTTTTCTGAGATACCATTGGTCCATTTATTTGTATTTTGACAGTTGTAGAATTTTTATTTTATGATAACAGTTTTCACGATAGGATTAAGAGTTTTGTTGTTTTGACCATTTTCGTTTTCATTATTTTTTACGAAAGAATTTTAACGTTATCAGGTTGTATTATTTCTTTCTTTTTTGTTTCTTTTGTAAATCTTTTTCTTTTTTAACATGCTCACTGTTATTTAGTGTAATTGATAAGTTTCAGGGTATTCTTAACCAACATTCGTAGTTTAGTTTCTCTGCTGGTTCACGAATGTGTTTTGATATGTACTTAAGCTTACTACTTTTTGTGAAAGTTTTTAAAAAATATACTTTTTAGAACGTTCTGAAATGTGCTTAAAAATTGTGTTGCAAAAAGAAAAAAATTTGTGACAGAAAAAGAGTTAGGAAATACTTCTTTCCTTTGCGATTTTAGAAGTGTGCCAAAAAAAATCGCCAAGGCCGTTGCCATCGGTCATAAACGTAGAGTGTAGCTGTTCCGCCAAAATTTTCAAGAATATTTAAGTTGGTGGGGATAAAATGGGAAAGGGGGGATCGAAAGCATCTATCTGTCACACTATTAGCGGTAAAGTGGTGGTAGTCAAATTTAATCTTATTCCAATCCATTTATGAAGAACATAGGATCCAAATTTCATACCTCTAAATTAAATTTAAAATATGTAAAAGATTTTCGCTTACTTTTATTGGTATTCATTCTTATTTACTATAAAATGTTTTAGAAAAAGCCCTCTTCAGTCATTTTATCACAATGTATTCTGGACGTCTACTTCAATTTTGTTCCATTCAAAGGCAATTCGTCATTTTTTGACTAAAAATTAATTTTTTAAACTATTTTCTTTTCCACATTGATTGCTATCTTCCAGATTTCTTATTGCTTTTTGTTGACAGAATGAAGAATTTCGTCAGCTCTAGCTAAAATCATCGTCATCTGACCGAGGTTCAAAATTACGCGTTGTCCTCGAAACTTTCCTTTCGGGGCTGATTGCAGACTGTCTTCAATAGCCCGTTGTGTTGCTCTAGTGCGACGTAAATTAGCTACCTACCTAGCACAAGCATATTTCAACAGAAACAAAATTGGCGAATGAATCCTGTGACGATCAATTTTAAATTGTTTATATTCGTTGTTGCCATTCGACAATAAACAAATAACTTCACTCTTTTTTCCCCGTACGTTAATGTAATAATTCATAGATTTCAGGGGAAAACTAAATATTTTTAAGGACAATGCAAAATTGCAAAAAAGCAATAATTTAATTAGCAATTAAAATTTCACTCCATATCTATACAAGAATGGTGACGTGGTATAATTTCTAAATACCATATCAAATAACATCAGATAATAGTTTAAAACTAAAAGGAATCTTCATTTAAAAAATTTCGAGTACTTAACACTTTTCAAACTAATTAATTCTCTACGCAACCTTTTAACTGCGATTAGCAACTTAAAATATAAATAGTGATGGTTTTCTTTCTTGTTCTAGGTGATAGTAAGGTTTCATATGAATATTTATAATACTAGGGGCTCCGCCCCTGCTTCGCAACCCAAGGTGATTTCTTCCCAATCCCATGTGGTTTGCTTCGCAAACCATCACTTTTTCGCAAGCGTCTTCCTTTTCCATGACGTCACAGCCACTTTAACCTCAAGACCGGTTAGAAGGATGTAGCGTTGTATTTCCATTACGCGATAGGACATCCACGGTGTATTTTTCCTCGTGGATGTCCTCTACACGATGAAACATTTGTACACTATCGCGAAATTATACTTTCGTTGCATCGAATTTATTTATAAACCAATTTTAAAAATAATTATACCTTAAGAAAGAGTGCATTCTAAGGTTTCCAGTGATGTTTTCAAATTTATAAACAAATAGTATTAAGCTATAGATGTGACAGTTTTAACAAATAAATAATAAAAATATCCCGATTTTTCCCGAATTTCAAAATAATATTATCAGGAACCAAATTGAAATTTATAAAAAAACTCGTCGAGCTGCAAAAATTGACGTTCAGAGGTACTCTAAGCAAAACTCACGGCTGAAGATTGAAAATTTATGTGTTTTACTCACTCGCAGTTAAAATTTTGCTTTTTTCTACTTTGACACTTAATGCCTCCCAAACTAATAGCCACATCGGAAAAAAATCTTCTCCGTCTTGTTCCCTGTACAATTTTTAACAAACAATGTTAATTTCGTAACTTTCTGATCCGTACTTTCTCGTGAAACCGTCTAACAATCAAACGAAAAAAGTGAGTTTTCAATCCTGCGGCGGCGTTAACTTTTTTTAATATCGAAGGAAAGGAAAATTGCTGATTCGATTAAACATTCTTTTTCATCGTTAGATACCATTTTACATGACTTTAACCTAAAGTACAGTGAATTAAATGACATTCATCTGAGTTCTATCATGTCTACAATTCAAACTTTTGATCAAAAATGCTCCCCTTATAAATGGGGGAGAGGGCAAATATTTCTTGTTCTAACGACGTCTTTAAATTTACCGAGTACTTATTCCGAATTCCAGCAATGTTTTAACGAAGTAAAAAAAAGGACAGTTCGATGAAAGTTGAAATTCATCCCGAGTTCGATTCGATGGAATAGATTTGTTGATGTTCAGAAAGTTTTCCCATCGAGGTTCTCTTCCTAAAAAATTTTAAACTTCCGATTTAAAAAAATATTTTTATAATAACTATGTTGAAGCTCTTTTTCTATTTTCTAAGTGGTTCAATTATCTTTCATGTAGCAAAAATTGATCGTAAAGCAACAAACCAAACCCAAAACCTTTTCCAAATCCAAGACTTCGGTGTATCCGATTTTCCAAAAAATATTGAAGCTAGTAATTCATTCTAGGAAAATACTAAACGTAGATCTTTCACCAGTTAACCTTAAAACTAAACGAATCTAAACATATATATTGGGTCATCCGGAAAGTTCTGCGTGTTTTTTAAGATAAATTTCAACGAAGCAGTACAAAAACATTAAAAAAAAATTTTATTGAATCACATAAGCACAATTTTGTTCGATGATTTTTTTGCCATCTTTCCTGCAGCTGGAAAATTCTTTTAAAAAAATCATTAGGCCTATTTGTAAAGAAGTTGTTGAGGTGCTATTTGACAGTCTCCAAATAATTGGAACTCCAGGCGGTTCAGAGAACATTGAAGTGACCTGAAGAGGTGAAAATCTCAGAGAGCAAAGTCTGGTAAATTTTTTTTGGAGGGAGGGGGTGACACAAAACATTTCAGCCATATTCAATAAGTCTTTGTATGACATTCAGTGAAATACGGGGCCGCACATTGTCATGCTGGAAGAAACACCTCGACGATTGGTCAGTTCTTGCCACTTTGCTTCGATTTTTGCCTTTATTATTGCCATTTCACTGGGGTTTTTTTTCCAGATTTAGTCTTATTTTGTGGCAATAATTCATAATAAACAATACCTTTGTAGTCCCGCCATACAGAAAGCCGTTTACAGAGGATGGTCGTACAGAGCGGGCATCATATTCGAGGCTGAATTTTCCGCACATAAATTTGTCGAACCATCCTCGAACTGTAGCCTCAGAAACAGCACTATGCCCATACACAGCTCACATTTTACGAGCAGTCTGACTAGCATTTTTTTCCTTTCTTAAAATAAAAGAGCGTAATATGACGAAAATGAACTTTCTGGTTCTCCATTCTTAGCACTGCAGTGAAATAAATATTATGACACAACATAAGCTAGAATTATGCAGTGTCAGCAGAAAATACCGAATGCAAACATCTGCTGCAATCAAGGTCACTCCTTACCAGCGGTAGAAAAATAATAATAACAAAGCGCGTTTCGATGTGAAAACTAGGGATGCGACATCGATAGCAAAACATCGATGTTTTGAAACATCGATGTTCAAAATTAAAACATCGATGTTGATAATACATCGACCCAAAAACATCGATGTTTTTAAAATTCAGTGTATTTAAACTTTTTCCCTCATTTCTTAAAACTGGTCTAGCAACTATTGATGCGATATCGACAGCAAAACATCGATGTTCGAAATTAAAACATCGATGTTCGAAATTAAAATATCGATGTTCGAAATTTAAATATCTATGTTCGAAATTAAAACATCGATGTTGATAATACATCGCCACCAAACCATTGATGTTTTTAAAATTCAGTGTATTTAAACTTTTTTCCCCATTTCCTAAAACTGGTTTAGCAACTATTGATGCGACATCGACAGCAAAACTTCGATGTTCAAAATTAAAACATCGATGTTGATAATACATCGCCCCCAAACCAACGATGTTTTTGAAATTCAGTGTGTTTAAACTTTTTTCCCCGTTTCTTAAAACTGGTCTAGCAACTAGTGATGCGATATCGACAGCAAAACATAAATGTTCGAAATTAAAACATCAATGTTCGAAATTAAAATATCGATGTTCGAAATTAAAACATCGATGTTGATAATACATCGCCCCCAAACCATTGATGTTTTTAAAATTCAATGTATTTAAGCTTGTTTCCCCGTTTCTTAAAACTGGTTTAGCAACTAGTGATGCGACATCGGATCCAATACATCGATATTTTTTTCTAAAACATCAATGTTGAGAAAACATCGATGTCGCATCCCTTCTTTTCAGACCCTTCACCCTTGGCCACTTTGGTCTAAAAGTATATTCAATTTACTGATTATAAAAATCATGCTACTTGGTTATTTTTTAAATTTTTATAACGGTACTTTTTTTATTTAAAAATAAAACATCGACACCGTAAAAACATCGACAAGTATAAACATCGATGATACAAAAACACTGACCCCAATACATCGATGTTTTTTAAAAAACTTCGATGTTTTTCGAATGTCATCGATGTTACTCATGTACTATGTACATAACTTTCTGGATGACCCAATGTATCGACGTTCTAATGAAATAGACGAAGCATGTGATATTAGATACATGCAATTTCTTCCGGTCGCTTAGTTTGAAGACGTGCTTTGTGGTTTTGGGAAATAGCATGAATCCTAATGGGGATAAATTATGGATTGGGTTAAAGTAATTATCCAGCGTGATCAAAAACACATTTCTGCGCTTTAGTTAGTAACCAGTCGATCCAAGTCAAATTAAGCCCACTTACTAGTCTGAGATCTGATGATACACATTATTGATTGATACACATTAATTTTAGAAGGATAAATGCTGAAAGCAATCTACTTGTATCCGAATTATTATTATTCTCTTACGCATTTATTCTTGGTACATCCTTCCAAAGTATCTTTTCACATTACAAGTTTACATTATTAAAATATGTTCTCCTCTAGCATCCAATTAATAAGCATAAGAATCTGAGTTTCCTTTTCCTCGCAAAATACTTTTTGTGCATTTTTCCATTTCGTTATCAAAATTATTCTGTGTTATGAAAGCCAATACTTTCTGTAAAGAATAGTCAAGCGAGTATTATCTATGAAGACAAATTTATTCGAAGTTTCATAACAACTTTCTGTATTTTGCTACAAGAGAAATCGCTATAGAAGATATAAATTTGTTTCAAATATTAAAAACAAATTAATAACAAGTTGGCTCATTTTTTTGAGATTTTTGTTGGCTTTTATATCTGACTCCATCCGTCTTATTATTACATGTCTTCCTTGGTGCACAAGGTAAAAAATAAAACATTTCTAATTTCAATTCGAAAAGTAAAAGAGCAAAAAGTGCACAAATTTAAAAATCGACTTTTAAATTTCAAATGCTTCACCTGAAGTTTACGAAGTTTTTGTTTTTCTCTATAACACTCAATACAATTAGGAAGGCTTTAATGAAATAGTAATACACAAAAGCTAATCAGACTCGTGTGATGTAATCTGTTTGGCAACTTAAAAATGAATATCTTTTTAATATAGATATATTACCACGCATATTCGAAGTTTCGTAACGACTTTCTGTATTTTGCTACAAGAGAAATCGCTATAGAAGATATAAATTTGTTTCAAATATTTAAAACAAATTAATAACAAGTTGGCTCATTTTTTGAGATTTTTGTTGGCTTTTATATCTAACTCCATCCGTCTTATTATTACATGTCTTCCTTGTCGCACAAGGTAAAAAATAAAACATTTCTAATTTCAATTCGAAAAGAAAAAGAGCAAAAAGTGCACAAATTTAAAAATCGACTTTTAAATTTCAAATGCTTCACCTGAAGTTTACGAAGTTTTTGTTTTTCTCTATAGCACTCAATACAATTAGGAAGGCTTTAATGAAATAGTAATACACAAAAGCTAATCAGACTCGTGTGATGTAATCTGTTTGGCAACTTAAAAATGAATATCTCTTTAATATAGATATATTTTATAAAAAATAGGTTTTATAATATCAGCAAAGCACGTCAATAGGCTGTTGATAGGAGCTTAAATATTACATTTATTTACTTGTCTACTAACAGACGCAAAACTTGACATCTGTATGTTATCTGTATGTCTTGTATGCTATCTGTATGTCTTGACATTTGTATGTTAGATATAGCAATAAATATTCAATCTGAATAGCATTTTTTCGAGTCAGATATTTGACCGGACAAATTCATTTTGATAGATAGAGGACAAAATTTAATGTCCGATTAAGGACTCGAACATTAGCTAAGAAATCAATCAATTTTGAGAGTTTGTTGGAGATTTTCGCTAACGTAACCTATTTCTTAATAATGCCATTCACTGCAACATACCGACAGAAAATAAAAGTTATCTATCTTCATGTTCCAAAAAAAATTTCTTACTATGCCCGACCAATACTTTATCCCGTGACGGGCAAGAAATGCTTTTTTGGCCAATGTCCAAAAGAAAGGGGGGAATGTACACCAGGCTTGAATTATTGGTTGGCTAAGCAAAAGAAAAATCGAAAGGAAACTACGTGAGATATATTTTTAAGTAACACGTTTCTGCCTGCCTCTGCCAGAATTCCCGGTAGCCCTGTTAGGATCTGTTGACTAAACTTTATGTACGCAGCACCGTTTATATCCAATCACTCTATCGGAAACAATGGTAAAAACAACTTGGTAGAACCGTGCTACCTATTTTCATGTGCAAATTCCCTTTTGAGAGAGAGTGCAGTTTCGAATAGATAAGTAAGCATTTCTGTGATAGGAATCAGCTTTAGTCAGGAGAATGCTGTGTGCAAGTAAAAGTAATCTCATTGTGGGTACCCGTTTTTCGCAAGTAATGCAATACAATAAGTGGTTATTTGGCAATAATATTGACCAGTGGCGAACGCAGAATTATCGAATAGTTGCAATTACCCGCTGTACTCTTTCATAGACGTGTACGGGCATCGCAACCCCGTCGTACCCGAGTGATTCTTTTTGTTAAATTCATTTTCATCCTTGCCTAACCTTCTTATTTTTACTTTTCCTTCGTCCCTAATTGTGATGTGATTGGTGTGGTTTGGACAAATATTGATCGTTCGCCATAAAATCCGAAAACGACCAACTTTCTGCTGCACGGTGGTTAGGCATTTTAAAGTACACCAGTGATAATAATACATCTCTCAGACAATCCATTAACTGGTGGTGCCCATCAATCGAATTCGACCACTGCTAAATTCTAAAGGAGGAGTATTGGTGGCGAACTTCAGAGTCATCACTACAAAAATTAATTTACACTTACAATGCAGTAGTATATACACTATTTGGACAAAAGTATTTGGACGCTGTATGTTTTTCCGAAAAGGTGCTTTATTGTTGTATTTAGTAACGGGTAGGCTCTCCTTAGCTTGTATTACAACTGCAACACGTCGAGGCATACTTTCCAGAAGTTCTCTGTAAGTCTGGGCAGGAATAACTCGCCATGCCTCTTGCTAGACTGTGAGAAGAGATTGTTGTGAAGATGGGCGTGCGTGACGGTGTCGTACTCGTCGCTCTACTTCGAACTAGGGATGCGACATCGACAGCAAAACATCGATGTTCAAAATTAAAACATCGATGTTGATAATACATCGCCCCAAAAACATCGATGTTTTTAAAATTCTGTGTATTTAAACTTTTTTCCACATTTCTTAAAAGTGGTTTAGCACCTAGTGCTGCAACATCGACAGCAAAACATCGATGTTGATAATGCATCGCCCCCAAACCATCGATGTTTTTAAAATTAAGTGTATTTAAACTTTGTTCCCCCATTTCTTAAAACTGGTTTAGCAACTAGTGATGCGACATCGGCTCCAATGCATCGATATTTTTTTTATAAAACATCAATGTTTTGAAGGCATCGATGTCGCCTCCCTACTTTTCAGACCCTTCACCCTTGGCCACTTTGAACTAAAAGTATGTTCAATTTGCTGATTATAAAAATTATGCTACTTGGTTATTTTTTAAATTTTTATAACGGTACTTTTTTTATTTAAAAATAAAACATCAAGAACGTAAAAACATCGACAAGTATAAACATCGATGCTACAAAAACATCGACTCCAATACATCGATGTTTTGAAAACATCGAAATCGATGTCGCATCCCTACTTAGAACCACAAGTGCTCGAACGGATTGAGATCGGGACTCTAAACAGGCCAGTCAAGCATATTCACCTCATATTTTGGAAACCAATCCAGCACACGTTTTGTAGTATGACATGGAGGTCGATCCTGTTGGAAAAAACGAACGTCATCGCCGTAGTATTGCCATAGTGTAGGCAAGGCCGAATCATCCAGAACGTCTAGGTACATGTCAGCTTTCATGGTACCAGGTACCTAAAGCAATGGGCCGAGTCTTAACCAGGAACAGAAAAATACACACTAAGATGGATCCTCTTCCGAATTTCTGCAGTGACCAAATACTTTTGTCCATATAGTGTATAACAGCGCAATCCATCTCCACTATATGAAGTACTTTCTGTTGTTGTTGTCGTGCGGGCCATATATGGCCCAATTGGGGGTGCCATTGCCCCGGAGGGTTGGACTTCTTCATGCATGACACATCCGTTTTACAGGAAGGTCCCTTTCACACATCCATTCACTCACACATATCGTAATTTAGATCCCAATCAGAGGCTGATAATCCCTTGATCAGGTACCCCCAGAGGTAATGATTTGGTATGGGAACATGGGGGAATTTGTGACCACGACCTATTTAACGTGCCCCAGCCACCATTAGCGAACACGACGGTCTTTAGCCAGGTCCAAGCGCCGATCTCAGAATTGCATGCTCCGCCGAGGACAGAACCCATAACCCTTCCAATGCGAGCCCGACGCTCTACTGACTGAGCTACCGCGGCAGTACTCTCTGTTAGAAAAGGTTTCAGTGCTATAGCACCAGTATTATTTTTTACTAGGGGGCCCGCCCCCTGCTCGCTAACGCTCGCCAACCCCCAGAGGATTGCTTCGCAATCCTCATTGGTTCGCTGCGCGAACCTATGCTCGCTTCGCTCGCATCAATGAAGACATGTGTCCTAGCAGAAGGAATTGTTTATAAAATATGATATTCCAAAAAAATATTTTTCAAATCTAAATTTTTTGCTGTTTTTCAGAAAAGATATTTAGGTGGAGTGGTCGTTCACGGTAGGAAGGCGATTTGTCGCCAAATATGGTAATTTTCACCTTTTGCGGATTTTCTTCACATCTGCCGTTTTTGTTATGGCAACCCTATCTGCTGTTACGGAATTCGGCCGCCATCTTGATTTGGCGACAAAAATTAGTTGACGACAAACGTCTTACCGTGAACGACCACTCCACCGATATTTACAGTACCTCTGGAATCAGAATTCAAATGGAAACTTTGAGCAAATTTTGACTCGAAATGTGAGCACTTATTTGGAAATTGAATACCCAGCATGTTGTTTGTGTGTACATTTACCCAGCACTCGAGGCACTCACACTTTTTCATTGAGTTTGTTGTCAAAAGTTGTAGTCAAAAGCGTCTTGTTGAAGTATAATTGTTGGCCCTGAAAAGGACCGTTTTTTAAATGGCCCTGAAAAGATCCTCTGCTTTCTTTGATTTCTAATTATAAACTGCAACAGCTCGACTAAAATTCATTTTTTTTCAATAAAATTTCATCCGATAACGCTATAAATTCAATCGAGGCGCGAGGCTTTGTGGTAAACAACAAATGTACAATATTGCCAAAACGTGATAATAAATAACGTCTTTTTTGCGTGCCACGTAAGAGAATTATATATATAGATTTGCTAATACCCGGTCAATTGAGTACTATTCATTATGGCACCAAATAGCGGATTTGTGAACCACATCATCTCGTTACACCTCACATTCATTCACACATTTCAGATGCGTTTATAGAGTCCCCGTATTCATTCCAGACGGATCCATGCCTTAACCCCTGATTCAAACCGGGAACCTTTCGATACAGAAGCACCGTGACCACTACACCGATTGGGTTGGTCATAATGGCACAAAGTAGTACCTTTCCGAAAGATAAAGTACTTCGGTCTGGTCCAACCCAAATCGCCATGCCCGTTAAATCTGTCGCGGCCTCATGTGTCCTCCCGCTGACGTGATGTGGAAGTTTGAAGTGCCAACTCAGGTGTTGACCTCGTCATCTGACCGTGGTTCAAAATATTACAAGGTGTGCCTGGTTCTTTTCTTTCGGGATTGATCCCGGACTATCGGTAATTGTCGGCTTCAGTGCGACGTTAATTGACAACCTACCTACCAAAAATTAAATTCGCGCTTTTCGGTAATGGTAATGGTAATGGTAATTTTAGTTAACGTCGTACTAGAGCAACACAAAGGGCTATTGACGACGGTCCGGGATCAGTCCCTTAAGGGAAAGATCGAGGACAACACCTCGTAATTTTGAACCACGGTCAGATGACGATCGCGCTTTTCGGAATAAATAACTTTGAACTCAATCTCATCTTTAGGACATTATTTTATATTGGACTGAAAAGAATTAGGATCCTAAATGAGAGAGAGAGGCGTTTTATAGTTAGGTCATTTGCCTTTAATGCTGTTAGATGTCGTCGCACACGTGTCGTTTCTTCGTTCAATAAAATATTTCATTCTTTTGATGACATAATTTTGAAAGTAGCTCGCCGAAACTGACATCACATCAAATATCGCTTGAATCGGTAATAAAATACTCTTTTCGTCACTTTCCGAGGGTATCGATCTTTCGAGCGTTATTTATGAGACTAAAATTTATGGGTTTTAAAATTTACAAGAGAGGCTTCGAATTTCCAAACTACGTTCTGATAAATTCTCTGCATAAAACGATATATACAGTAAGAAGAGACGGGAAAAGTTGAGTATGTTTAGATGAGAGGGGAGGATATTTAGAACCCAAAGCTGTCTTCTATCAATTCTCTCATTTTTCTTATCATATTCTCGGATACTTTGGAAATTCATTCAAAATTGCGACGGAATTTTCGTACGTGTCAAGTTTTTGAAAGACAAGGTATCAACTGAGTTGACTTCTTTTATCACCAGAGCACTATCAAACTGGACATAGTATCCATTATTCAACGAAATATAGATCGAACTTTCAGACGCGTTTCTAGAAAATTATATTTTTTTTTCGAACCTAACTTAAGGTACAGATTTACAATAGCGCGTTGCTCGGTATTTTTCTGTCTAAAATTTAGGTGTCGCGTTAGCCTGGTTGGAAGAGTTACGGCCATATTCACAAATATCGAGTTAACTCGAGGATCAGTTGATCCGCGAGTAAGAGTTAACTCACGGTTTATAAAGAACCGTATTCTCAAACAGCAGGTTAAGTGATCCGGGGATTAAAATGAGACACCCGCTGTGATTGGCTACTTCCGTCTCCTCATGATGACGTAATATTGTTTATATTGGTTACGACGCCCGAATCCGCATTTATACTGATCAAGCACGTACTTCGCCGTAGAATTGATTCCAAATTGTGATTCAGTAGAACGCATACGGCATTTTAATTTGGGTTTGGGAAAAGAAATGCAAAGGTTTTTAATTTCAAATTGGATTTTTATGGAAACCTAAATTTTGCAAGAAAGAATTGTACACAATGTCTTGACAGATGAATGTAATACGATTATCTTTGTACTCGTCAATATGGGTTGGTGGTGTGAAAAATAATTTGCATCGTCAATTTTATTTCCTTTGTAATAGATCAATAGAATAATTTTTATTCTACGACGAATTTGCATCTGCCATGGTTATATTCTACCTTTCGCTCTTAACGGACGGAGGTACCGCCATCTATCTTTTCGCCAAGCTGCTTGTTTACGTTTACGTAGCTACCTTTATTTCCATTTTTCTTTTGAATTTCAATAACATTTTTCCATTTAAGCAATGTTATGATGAGGAGATGAGAGTAGCTATGCAGAAGGTGCTCCGTAATGATAGGTCCAGTCCAGTCGTCGGAAGAATACTGTAATTGAGCATAGAATGAAATGTGTTATCCATTTTCTTTCCTTCGCAAAAAGATAGTACTGCGCATACGTAACTCTTACTCGCGAGTTAACGCGCCGATTTCGGAGGATCAAAATGTAACACCCAAATGGCAGTTTAAACCACGGATCAAGACTTGCGAATACGGTTTTTTCGATAACTCGCAGATTATCGTTGATCCTCGAGTTAACTCGGACTTGTGAATACGGCCGTTAGTGGATTAGCAACCGGAGGGTTGCGAGTTCGAATCCAACCAGAGACTGTCCTGTACAAAGGGGGGGACTGGTGCATGTCAAATCTGTCGTGGCCTCAAATATCCTCCCAGCTGGCGTGGTGCGGAATTTTGAACAATGGTGTGCCCGTTAAAGTGTTGACTACGTAATCAAACCTCGTCGTAGTTCAAAATTGCGGTCGCAAATAGCTCGTGGTGTTGCTTCAGTACGACGTTAATTTACCTACTTGTCTAAAATTTAGATTTATTCTGTTAAAATTTATATTGTTATTTATCCTGATTAATTTTTTCTGTTGGAAACTAAAATTTTTTAGCTTGATTTGTCCTGATTATAATTATTAATTGTTGACATGTGGTCTTTTTTGTACAGTCGAGTTTGTATTCAGACTAGTTCTAGAATTTATAAATTGTTAATATTACAATGCCAATTGTTTATACTTGCGATATCGACTCGGTGGATTTGTCCTTTAGCAACCTGCTGAGTTGTATACAGGACAGATTCGATTCGTGCAACTTAGCCTGTATTTATCTGTTCTTGTGTCAGTAAACCTTTTGTGCGTGTATGTCCATTACTTCACGTTTCATGTTTGTGTTTGGCGCAGCTTGGCGGCCAAATAAGGTCCTTGCGTCATAAATTCCAACTATCCGTCTACTTGTGATAATGTTGAAGTTCGATTCTTCGAGATTATGTGAAACTCATTCGATTCTTATGATAACTGCTTCTACAAACCATGAAACTTGCTCTGTTTCAATCATTATTTTTAGGAACTCAAAGTATTTCTCTGTAATAGTTTGGCTTCATATTGGAATAGTATAATTCTGTACATTGTTCATAAAAAGGATCAAATGCCCAAAGTCGCTGATTCTGTGTTATGTCCACAAATTACTTCATGATACCTCAAGTTATAACAGAAAAGAGTGCCAATGTCCTCCTTTCAGTACGTTATGAAATTATTGGAATGTATTTTAGTACGCTGCATTAAAAAGCAATTAC
This sequence comes from Metellina segmentata, assembly GCA_947359465.1. Classification (NCBI taxonomy): domain Eukaryota; kingdom Metazoa; phylum Arthropoda; class Arachnida; order Araneae; family Tetragnathidae; genus Metellina; species Metellina segmentata. Next base: position 27,208,971 of record OX375880.1, on the reverse strand, counting down.
TAAAAGAGCAGTTTCCAGAAACTTGCAAAATGGACACTCCCTTTTCTACAGAATTATTCTAAATTCATTTTCCGAAGCCAAAGGACATCCTGCAGTAGACAATCTTCCTGTTATTAAAATCGATTGGAAATATTAATGCTAAATAGTATATAATCGTTCTAAATTGTAAGCTGATGGAACTTTGAATTCGTTAGCTCTCTAAGTAGTTTCGACGCTACATTCCGGCCAACAAGACCTGATCAATTTTTCTAATGATGAAATACCTCGTCATCGATCATTCCGATTTTTGAATGATGACGAGATCAAGATTTGGTCAGTTTCGTGTGAAAAGATTCCTCGTCGCGACAACAAACTCCAGGAGGGTCGAATGCAAAGTTCTTAGAATCAAGTGCTTCGATTGCCTACTAATCTTATGTAAAATGATAGGTTCTCCTGTGTTTCCGTGGCTATTGCAGTTTTGATTGGTTGTGTGACGTCATGAGTAGGTGGAGTTTCAAATTGAAGATTGATCATCAAGATTGGTTGTGTGATGTCACGAGCAAAACGACATCGACTTTAAAATGAAATAGACGGACCATGTAGGCGGAGTCACTGTCGTAAGATTTCTGAAGGGTAAATCACAAATCGAATTCACCGATTGGCTATGGAACAGCAGACTAGTGTTTTTGTGATCACGGTGGATAGTCACTTTAACCAATCAATACTATAGGATTCATGCTTTTACCCACAACCACGTGACACATCTTGAAACCGAGAACTGGGAAAACATAACATGAAGCTGCGGGCTGTCTATTTCATTTTAAGGTCGATGCGAAACGAGATACGAAAAATCCAAAATCATTACATTTGAAATTACCATGGAAATAACATTGAGTTTAAAACGATTGCCGTACGCAGCTCATTGTTTTACCAGTGTTGATAAAAAATTAAGTTTTCCAATACTATTGTTTTACCAGTACTGCTCCAAAAAACAACAATATGCGACATCATGGCAAGTTGACAGATAGTGGCGGAAAAATGTTTATTCATAACCAGTGATCAACAAAAGTAGACAGATAGTGGTGAAAAAAGTTTTACACATAGCCACTGATAACGCACAGTCAGGTTTTAAAAATATATAGAAATGAAGTTTGACAAAAATACATAAATTGTTATGCACCCGTCGTATGAAGGTTCATTTATATAATTCTATTATTATATAATTCTATTGTTCTCTAGAAAGTATTCACCCAGCAATCATTATATAACAATTTTTCTTTCCAGGCGCTTCCAACTTGGGAAGGCAGTAAAACGGGATCCATCGCTTTCCGCTTCCGAACCAACGAAGCCACGGGGCTGCTAATGTACAACGGAGGGCAGGGCGACGTGTTCTCCCTCGAACTTCTCGACGGCCATGTCTACCTAATCCTGGGATTAGGATCGGGAATCGCAAAAGTCAAGGCTTCGGCTAAAAGATGTGACGACGGACAGTGGCACACAGTGACGCTTCGAAGAACGGGCAAATCGGGGAGAATAGCTGTCGATGAAGCTGCTTATGACTTCACGACGCCAGGTAAGAGATTGGAGCGATGATCCAAAATCTAATTCAGGTAATCATCACTTAACGACCTATCTGTGTAACGACCGCTCAGACTTACGACCAGCTAGGGAAGTTCTCTTTCTCAGCCTGAGCCACACACAAGGGTAAATCTAGAGTCAAAGATGGATGATTCGCCGGACTGGCCTCCAACATTTTCAAATGCATCCGGCGTTTAAATCGACATATCGGATGCTAGAATGCTGGATTACTCTAATTTAGGTAATCCTCACTTAGCGACCTATCTATGTAACGACCGCTAGGGAAGTCCCCTTTCTCAGCCTGAGTCACACACACGGGCAAATCTGGAGTCTACGCTGACTCCAGATCCAGGTTAATAAGATAGATGATTCACCGGTCTAGCCTCCAACATTTTCAAATTCATCCGGCGTTGAACTTGATACTTCGGATGCTGGAATGCTGTGTTCTCAGCCTGAGCCACACACAAGGGTAAATCTAGAGTCAAAGATGGATGATTCGCCGGACTGGCCTCCAACATTTTCAAATGCATCCGGCGTTTAAATCGACGTATCAGATGCTAGAATGCTGGATTACTCTAATTTAGGTAATCCTCACTTAGCGACCTATCTGTGTAACGACCGCTAGGGAAGTCCCCTTTCTCAGCCTGGAATGCTGGATTACTCAGCGGCGTTTAAATCGACGTATCAGATGCTAGAATGCTGGATTACTATAATTTAGGTAATCCTCACTTAGCGACCTATCTGTGTAACGACCGCTAGGGAAGTCCAGGGTAATAAGATGGATGATTCGCCGGTCTGGCCACCAACCTTTGCAAATGCAGCCGGCGTTGAAATCGACGCATCATATGCTGGAATGCTGGATTACTCACCGGCGTTTAAATCGACGTATCAGATGCTAGAATGCTGGATTACTCTAATTTAGGTAATCCTCACTTAGCGACCTATCTGTGTAACGACCGCTAGGGAAGTCCCCTTTCTCAGCCTGAGTCACACACACGGGCAAATCTGGAGTCTACGCTGACTCCGGATCCAGGTTAATAAGATAGATGATTCACCGGTCTAGCCTCCAACATTTTCAAATTCATCCGGCGTTGAACTTGATACTTCGGATACTGGAATGCTGGATTACTCTAATTCAGGTTATCCTCACTTAACGACCTACCTGTGTAACGACCGCTCAGACTTACGACCAGCTAGGGAAGTCCCCTTTCTCAGCCTGAGCCACACACACAGGCAAATCTGGAGTCAACGCTGACCCCGGATCCAGGGTAATAAGATGGATGATTCGCTGGTCTGGCCACCAACCTTTGCAAATGCAGCCGGCGTTGAAATCGACACATCAGATGCTGGAATGCTGGATTACTCAGAGGCACCAGTCCCAGATAGTCCCCGAATACAAAATAAGCATCACGGGATTTCCGAGTAGTACAGTGTTGCCTTTACCCTATAACATTCTTAATGACTAAATAACCACATCTATTGTGGTTGAAAGAAAACCAGGTAGAGATATATGGGTCGATAAAGTCAAACTAGTAAGAATTCAACATAGAAGAGTGCAGGTTGCAGAATGGTTTTCTGTGTGTGAACCTCTCTCAGAGCGTTAAACGATGAGCAACTGAATCTATCAAAATTAGTGCCGACCAACCAGTCTGGTGGTTAAGGTGTTAGCCTCTAGATCGGAAGATTCCTGGTTCGAATCCATGTCAGTGCATGGATGTTTGTAAGCGTATGGTGTAGAGGCGGCTGGTGCACCTTAAATCTGTCGTAGCCGAAAGTCCTTGTGTTGGGTTCGTGGGGTAGTTTGGAGAGTGGGTTGCTAGCTCAGGTGTTGCCTCGTCATCTTACCATGGTTCAAAATGACGTTTTGTTGTCCTTTAATATTTCCTTTTGGGGACTGATCCCGGACCGTCATCAATAGTCCGTTGTGTTGCTCTGGTACGACGTTAATTAAATTTACCTTACCATCAAAATTAGTGATATAATCATTAATTATGATGTTTTAGTAGATTGTAGTAATTATTCAACGTATAGTAAGGTTATAGTAATTACAGTCAAACCTCGTTAAGACGACTCTCAGGGTACCGTCAAAAAATTTGCACTATCCGTAGCTCGAGTTCATCCTAATTCAGAAAAAAACATATTCTAACAATAAAATATTAACGTATCTGCATTACTTACAGTACAATTCTTGATTCACAGATAAATGGTACTCATCAAGGAATATAGGGACGAGCCTTTGATATAGGATAGAGCCTGGGATATAGGTACGAGCCAGGGATATATTGGGACGTCCCAGGGATATAGGGACTAGCTTGGGATATGGAGACGAGCCTTGGATATAGGGACGAGCCTGTGATATAGGAACGAGCCTGGGATATAGGAACGAGCCTGGGATATAAGAACGAACCTGGGATATAGGGACTAGCTTGGGATATAGGAACGAACCTGGGATATAAAGAAGAGCCTGGGATATATGGAGGAGCCAGGGATATAGGGACGAGTCTGAGATATAGGAACGAGGCTAGGATATAGGAACGACCCTGGGATATAGGGACGAGCCAGGGATATAGGTCCGAGCTTGGAATATAGGGAAGAGCCTATGATATATATAGGGAAGAGCCAGGGATATAGGGACGAGTCTGAGATATAGGAACGAGGCTAGGATATAGGAACGACCCTGGGATATAGGGACGAGCCAGGGATATAGGTCCGAGCTTGGGATATAGGGACGAGCCTGGGATATAGGGAACAGCCAGGGATATAAGGACGTGTCTGGGATATAGGAATGAACGGGATATAGGGATGAGCCTGGGATGTAGAAACGAGTCTGGGATATAGGAACGAGCCTGGGATATAGGGACGAGCCTGGGATATGTCACTAAGTTTGATGGTAAGGTAATATTAATGAACGTCATACTCGAGCAACACAACGGGATATTGACGATGGTCCGGGATCAATCATCTAATGGAAAGATCCGAATCCTGTATATTTGACCACTAGTAGTTCTGCTAAATGTATCATTAAATGTATCGTTGAACTTTCCTTTCCAGGCACAGCCAGTCAGCTGGATTTGGAGGGTCCTCTCTTCGTGGGTGCACTCGCCCCCTCGGACCAGGGACCCAACGTCCCCAGCGAGGTGTGGACGGCGAAGTTGAACTACGGCTACGTGGGCTGCCTGCGACAGCTGGTGATCAACAGCAAGACGATAGATCTCGCAGCCCAGGCACGTGAGCAGGACTCCGGGAGCCTGAGGCCGTCCTGTCACACGTCTCCGTCGCAGTGCGACAGCCAGCCGTGTTTGAACGGGGGACTGTGCTCGGAAGGATGGAATAGGTTCGTGTGCGACTGCACCAGGACAGGATTCACGGGGCCAGTGTGCGCCAAAGGTTAGCATGCATGAAATTCACACGTCGTCCACGACCACCCCTAAACAGGGTTGAATTCAGAGGGGCGGACGGCCTAGGGAAAATGCAATGATATCTGACAGTGATAAAAGCTTGAAAAATACTTCTTTCCTATGACGTGATTGTGATTTTTATGATTGTGACTAGACACTGCATCCCGTAGGATGTAGTGTCTATGTAACATTGTTAACATAACAACAAAACCTTGCTCGATTGGCTTATGTTACGAGCAGTGGTAACATAACATTGCTCGTAACACAAGCCGGTTTACGCATTGTTTCATATACTTCTAAAGTCATACATTTGCGAACCGAACCATTCGCGAGCCGCTCGTGAACCGTTCGTTGATATTATTTTCACAACGAACTTCCAGCGATCCATGGGAAAGCAACGAACCAACCGCGAACCAACAGGCTGTCATTTGCCAGACACCAGTGATGAGGATGAAGCTTGGAGGTTCGCAATCAGAAAAAAAAAACAACGAACTACTCACTACGCCGTCCCAATCTGAACCCGAGAACGCCTTTGTGTTCGTCGAAAAACCGACAGGAAGCGGATCGCCACGAGCGGTTCACGAACCGTTCGTTTGGCACTCAAAACCCGGTCCCAATCATAAGAACTAGAGGCTCGCGAGCGGTTCGGCTCGCATATGTATACGCGCCTTAAGACGAATAGTCTTACACGTTATTCAACATGGCCAAGTATGGTTCTTATGCCATAAAACCCAATCATATTGCTCAAGTACAGAGAGTCCTAAAAGTTACCGTACTGACGAGTCGTGAATTTATTATACAAAAACAACAAAATTTAAAACGGTTATTTTTATGCTAATGATGAAAAGCACTTTTAACATAACGTAGGAAAAAAAATTTGTTCCTACATTTATAATAAATGTTCGAAATGTCCGCCCCTTTCTTGGAGGTAAAGCTGAAGTCGTTTGCGCATATTTTTATAAACAGGTTTCAAGATGCTAGGAGTGACTTCTAGTATCCTTTGAGTAATGGAAATTTTAAGATCATCTATTTTTTGGGGATTATCTTCATAAACTTTGTTCTTTAAATAACCCCACAGAAAAATGTCAGGGATGCTCAGATCAGGGAACGAGGTGGCCAAATATTTCTTAAGAAAATCTTGAAGCATTCCCATGGTTTCAAAACTTGTATAGCAGGTTGCAACGTGTCTTGTTCGAACAAAGAATCTCGCTGATTTACTTCTAATAATGCAACAGGTTGTTGGATACGTTCTCTGTGCTCAGTGCCATCAACAGTTGACTCGAAAACCAGAGGCCCACCAATGCTTTTGCGTGATACGGCACACCAAATGCCAATTTTTTGAGAAGGTAAAGGATTTTGCATTGATGAATGGGGAATTTGTCGTCGCCCAAATGTGGAACGACTTTCGGTCTTCCACTCCTTTTTTCGTCTTCCACCGAATCTGTCACGAAATCGCCGAACGAGTTCATATAGCGTATCTATACTGAGCATTGCATCATCTGTGGATATTTATGTTGCCAAAATTCTTTACATCTTTCATGTGATTTACATTCATAATAAGCCTCAAGCATCGCAATTCTATGAATGCGTGATAAACTCATTTTGCAATGAAGAACAAAATGACGTGGAACTTTATTAACGCACAACTTGAGCGCGAAGAAAACCAAATGATAAAAATTGAAGTATCGATAAAATTATAAGCAGACGATAAAATTCAATAATTACATATAAAAACACGGGCAATGATTTTTTTTAAAGATGGAGTGCGGAAACTTTTAGGATACTGTTATAATACACAAAAGTACATTATGTATGTTTCAAACTAAATATAAAACGGATGGATACGAAATAATTTCAAGCGAAGTCTCGCTGTTCCTAACGGAAGGCCTTGAGACGTTCTCTGTAGTAGAATTACAGTTGTCCCAGACTTTCCTCTACAGGAAACAGTTGCCAAGTTCAGATTGCTTACTTGGCCAAAGCTGCCCAAATCCACCGATTAGAACTTGCTGATTCAACAGACTGCAATTTCTGTAGTAACCTAGTACATCCTATGTCTGGTGATTATTTGGACGACTGCGATGTACAAGTGGTTTCTAAGTGTACAGTGCAGCGGGAAAATATCGGAAAGCGCGTGGTTTAATGGCCTATAGCTTGTGACAACACATTACGTTTATTTTAAATATTTCTTAATTTTTCCCGGGCACAATGGGTTTGCCCATTGCGCCACGACGAGAGCCTACGAACATGAGCCACCTAGTGCTAGTTGTAGGCGGCTCATGTTCGAAACCTCCTTGGGTATATTCCTCTCTTCTATGTCAATAAAACTTTGTGTTTATGTCTATTACTTGACTTTCTCGTGTATTCGACGCAGTACGTCCAAATATGTCACAAACACCATAAAACCCATCCAAACAACCTTAACGTTTCCGAGCACATAGTTGCAAAGTGACTACTGAATTAAAAAGCTTATTCATCAACTTTTGTTTACATTATCAGGTATCAGACACTCAAGTAAAAAAAAGTGAACAATTGCTGTTTTAAATTTAAAATCTAACCATATGGGCTTTAGAGAATGGCAACTCCCCATTAGCCTAGATATAGATCTAGACCAAACCGATCTCTATCACTAACTTTCTTTCACACTACATAAATCATACTCTCTATAGCAACATAAACATGTATAAAAAAACGAGTGAGATAAAGACAAAAAGATTTAAACAGAATACCTCCCAAACGAGTAAACTGATAGATGTAAATTGTTTGGCAGCTGTTTAGATACTGAAAAAGAATCTGCCAGATCTACACTGATTTACAATACCAAACGAAGTTGATTGATACCGTACAATACTTGCTAGCATAACAGTTCCACTATACTATTATCTAGAGGGGAGTTAGTGTTAGAGTGAAAAGAATAATTCCCAAACACTCTTATCTCCACTATCAGCACTCCTTCCCCACAAGCTTCGTCTCTTTCTTCCTGAAGAAAAGTTGACTCTGTTTTCTTTTGCAGACGCGAGCACTCTAAGCTTCGACGGCAGCCAATACTTAAAAATCGATATTCCTGAGGGATCCAAGACGCAAGCGGAAGATGTTCAACTCCGGTTCCGCACTCCCAGGCCCGGGGGTCTTCTTCTGGCGACCACCACCGATAAGGCCACGACGTTCTTGGTCTTGGGGCTGGAAGGGGGGAAGCTCAAGATCGTCATCAATCTTGGTGACAAAGATAAGGTGAGATCCTCGGCGCCGCTTTGAGAGACTTCCTCTATTGTAGGAAAAAAATGTCCCCTTCCCTCCCACAAAACACGTCGACTTCAAGCTGTCTTTCTTTCAACGCTCATTCTGCGTCTTAATTTAAATAATTTGGTATTGTTTTCCAGTTCGTGGATAGATAACGCTTTTTTTAAATACGGCCATAGAAGTTTTAATCAACTGTTTTCGGAGAGGCGATGTTCTGCCTTGAATATCAGCTCTTCGAAAGAGACATAACTCGTATTATAGCAAACAATATATTTTTTTAATATATTAATTTAGTATCATATTATAAAAAAATCTTCGTATTGAGTTCGTTAAGAAGCATTTGTGGAATCACTTTTGAGTTAACTATTCTTTAAAAATATAAAGTTTTATATTCTTTAAAAGTATAAATTATTATATTCTTTAAAAGTATAAACTATTATATTCTTTAAAAGTATAAACTATTATATTCTTTAAAAGTATAAACTATTACATTCTTTAAAAGTATAAACTATTATATTCTTTAAAGTATAAACTATTATATTCTTTAAAAGTATAAACTATTACATTCTTTAAAAGTATAAACTATTATATTCTTTAAAGTATAAACTATTATATTCTTTAAAAGTATAAACTATTATATTCTTTAAAAGTATAAAATATTAAATGTATTCTTAAAATGTTACTTTTTTTCTTTAAGAGTATAAAATATTAAATATATTCTTAAAATATTAATTTTTTAAAGTATAAACTATTAAATATATTCCTAAAATTTTACTTTTTTTCTTTAAAAGTATAAACTATTAAATAAAATACCAGGTGTGTATTCTTTAAGAATACTTCTATAAATAATGTAGAATTCTTGTCGAAGCTCATTTGGTAGTAAGTTAATTCACACACACGACCACAGTGATAGTGGTCTGTATAAATTTTATTGTTGAATCATGAATTCAATCACCAATGGACAATTCTTCTCTGTGAAGAATATAACACAAAAGAGTATTGTAACCTAAGGCAAAATCCCTCATGAATTGCGGAGCACGCTGCTGTCTCCCCACACACTTAGAATACGAAAAAAAAAAGAACGAAGTTGGCGCCTAGAAAACTAAGATATTACCTGACATTGTTCCAAATGTAAAAAAGAACATAGTTCGGCTACTGTTACTAGCTTATACATATTTATGTGTGATCCATCTAGAACATTCCATGTAGAACATTTCATCTAGAATATTCCCTCCACAACATACCATGCAAAATTGAATCATGTGCAAAATACAGGCTACAAAAGGCGAAGAGGATGGGATGAAGACTTACGAATTACTTTTCAAATTATTACGATTAAACAAATAATACCTTTTTTTTTTAGCTGTACTTTTTTTAATTACAAATAAGTATCAGTGAACATATGAGATTAAGTAATCACTTATGTTCCTGTATGAGCCCTTCAGGGGCCGAGGTGATCTAGGGATCTTTATTTTGCCATGGGTTTTACTGTTTTTAGTATACACGGGTATCGCGTGCTCCCTGGATACCAAAGCTATCTTTTTTCCCACTACTCTGTTCCCCAATTCGTCTTTTTCTGCTCTTTCCCTGTCACATTTTCTTAAAATTGTGTTTGGCTCAGCTGGGTCAAATTTAACCCATGCACCACAAAAACCCCAAACTGACAACCATATTCTAAACGATATTCGTATTAAATTTGATACGAAGCTTTTACGGTATCATTTGTGAGTATTAGGCCCGGTGCACACATCCGGTTTTTCAACGTACGGCGCCGCTGCCGCCACGGAAGTGCGGTCTGAAATACATTAGATCCGATGGAGCAGTGCACACATGCCTCTAATGACCAAATGACGCACGAACTCATTTCGCGCCATTTGCGATAAATATTCTATCGAAGAAAACGTGTTTATTTCGCTTACTTGGTGGAAAAAAGTATATTTTGAAACACAATAGACGGTACTGGATACTACCATTTAATAATTATTATTTATATTCCATTTATTTATGAAAACAAGCTACTTCAGAACGGAGACTCGTGTGCGGCGCCGTGGGGAACTGCGGTACAAATTGCACGCAAGTTGGACATGCGTCGCCCCAGCGGCGCTGGAGGCATGTGTGCACTGCTCCATTGGATCTAATGTATCAAAGACCGCACTTGCATTGCGGCAGCGGCGCCGCACGTTGAAAAACCGTGTGTGTGTGCACCGGGCCTAAAGCAATGCTAGATTCTCTCCTAAGTTTTCGTGCCTATAAAAGTTCCGATTGGTTGTGTGACGTCACGAGTAGGCGGATATTGTAATTGCTTTGATTGGTTGTATGATGTCACGAACGAAACGAGATACGAACTATCAAAAATCATTAAATTCGTAATCACCATGGACATTGAGTATATAACGATTGCCGAACGCAGCTCATTGTTTTACCAGTGTTGATCAAAAATGTAAGTTTTCCAATAATATTATTTAACCCTTCTTGGGGGGGGGGGCATGACTTTTTCTTTATTGGTGAAATAAATCAAAGTGATATAATTCATGTTCAAAATTAAAGTAAAAATGGTTAAAAAAATCTTAGTATATATTTATAGTATAAATTTAGCAAAAAACAATAGGATGGTATCATGTGGTATTTTTTAAATTAAACACAAACTTTTTCAGAAATTGCTCTAAAAATAACAGAAACACATGTTACAAACCTTTCTTCCACTCATTTTCACTTTTTTAGCAATAGAAACTCAAATATAATAAAACAAAATTAAAAACGAAATCATACGTTTATTGCAACTACAACAAACAGCGGAATGACAACTTCAAGCTCGTTTTACCGATAGTGACACTTGCTTATTTTTGACAGCTATGTTTTTTTTTATGCAATGGACATTAAAAAGGTATCCAGACACGATCCACTTTTAAAGTGAACTTGTTCTTTTATATAATTTTTGGGCATTCAATGTTATGATGGAAATATCCACCATTATGCAAAGAAGGGTTAAACAGTATTGCTCAAAAAAACAACATGCGAAAGCAAGGCAAGTGGACAGATAGTTGTGGAAAAGGGTTTATACATAGCCAGTGATCAACAAAAATTGACAGATAGTGGTGATAAAAGGTTTATGCATAGCCAGTGATCACGTACGGACAGGTTTTAAAATATATATAAATTTATATTTTAATATATTTAAAATATATATAATTGACACAAGTAAATAAATTTTGTAATGCACCCGTCTTATGACGGGCCATTTATCCTAGCTTTATATAAAACAAAAAATATCTCTAATATGATAAACAAACATCATAAATTAAGTTCTATCCCCATTCAAGATTAAAAAAATGAAGCTAAAAAATCTCCTTGAGAACAATTAATCAGATTTTTCCTGATAATTAATTATGGAATTCAGTCTATAAATAAGTGTCGTGAAGAATTCTTATCTGGGAGTGGCTGCGAAAAATGTTAATCATGATACTGAAGCAATCCTTAGTGGGTCAAATTTATTTTCCTCTCTAACTTCAACCGGTCCTCAGATTTAACAGTATTTGTTTTCTTGCAAGAGACGCGTTATTTTGTTATCCTAAATAAGGTGTGTTGTCGTCCCCCCAAAACGGTAGCGTGAAAACATCACGAATCGTACGCAAGGAGAAAATAACCAACAGCTAAGGTATTTAAATTCTTATTATTCCTCACGTTGGGATGGTGTGGAAGTTTGGAGAGTGGGGTGCCAGCTCATGTGTTGCTTCGTCATCTGACCGTGGTTCAAAATTACGAGGTGTTGTCCTCGGATCTTTCCCCCTTAAGGGACTGATCCCGGACCGACTTCAATAGCCCGTTGTGCTGCTCTAGTACGACGTAAACTAAAATTACCTTTACCATTTTATTATTCCAAGAACATTATTAAAATATATAGTATTTACATCATCGCATTAACATCATCACATTAACAACATCACATTAACATCGTCACATTAACATCATCACATTTACATCATTACATTAAAACATCGTCACATTAACATCATCATATTAACATCGTTACATTAACATCCTCACATTAACAGCTTCACATTAACATCATCACATTAACATCCTCACATTAACATCATCACATCAACATCATCACATTAACATCATCACATTAACATCATCACATTAACAGCGTCACATTAACATCATCACATTAACATCATCACATTAACATCCTCACATTAACATCATCACATTAACATCCTCACATTAACATCATCACATCAACATCATCACATTAACATCATCACATTAACATCATCACATTAACATCATCACATTAACAGCGTCACATTAACATCATCACATTAACAGTTTCACATTAACATCATCACATGAACATCATTAATCTCATACATCAAAGTATATCTCACAGTCTAGTGCGGAGAACCAACCTCACCCGCTATTTCTGACTCTCTCCCTCCAACCGTCGTCACCAACGTCTCTGACGCAGTCTCAAAAACCAATCAGACATCATTGGAGGAACACCACCTGTTCTCAAGTCGTTGTAAAGTGCCCGACGGAAGAACAGAAGCTGGCGCCAAGCAATACAAAATCAGAATACATTCGGCATTCCGAAATTCCGAGCGAATTGTTTTCGTTTTCCGGTCGGAGTATCTCACAGTGTCACTAATGTTTAACCCTTCTTAGCATGATTTTTCTTTATTGGTGAAATAAATCAAGGTGATATAATTCATGTTCCGGATCTTTCCCTTAAGGGACTGATCAGACATTGCTCTAAAAATAACAGAAACACATGTTACAAACCTTTCTTCCACTCATTTTCACTTTTTTAGCAATAGAAACTCAAATATAATAAAACAAAATTAAAAACGAAATCATACGTTTATTGCAACTACAACAAACAGCGGAATGACAACTTCAAGCTCGTTTTACTGATAGTGACACTTGCTTATTTTTGACAGCTATGGTTTTTTTTATGCAATGGACATTAAAAAGGTATCCAGACACGATCCACTTTTAAAGTGAACTTGTTCTTTTATATAATTTTTGGGCATTCAATGTTATGATGGAAATTTCCACCACTATGCAAAGAAGGGTTAATATTTGATGTTTCTCCCAAGATCTTAATTTTAAGAAAACAGTTATTTAAACTTAAGGCTGTTTACACATTGTTTCTGTTCTTCACAGGTCATCGACCTTGGTCAAAGTCTAAATGACGACACCTGGCATACCGTTCACATCCGAAGAAGAGGTCACAAAATGGATGTACACTTAGATTCGGATTCTAAAAGCTATGGTAAGTCACCAGGTTCTTTTTCTTAGTTTCTAACGAAAACCGTTTAGTAGAAATGAGTAATCCTTCAGAAACTAAAACATTCTTGTGAAAAAATATTTTTGTCCAGAAATCACTTTGTATCTGTGGAGAAAATAACATTAGCTATGCTAAGAACCCTTTCACATGAACTAGATCGATCTCTCTTACTGGTATGAAGGCGACGGAACTTACATAGAAACTATAGGAGCATTTCACACGAGAAGACTCGCAGGAGACCGGTATGAGAGACGAAAAAAATGGCAGCCGAGGAAGTTCGGTCGCCGGCGACTTTTTTTGTATGAAGGAGTCATTCAGATGAGAGAGACTATCTCCTGGAGATTTTTGATTCCTAGCTATATCAGCTGTCGTTTTAAATTTGTTTTCTTGTTTTTTTGTCTTATATTTTTCTAGTAATGGAAAGTTTATTACTGCTGTGCAAATGCAGCCGGCATTGTGGAACAAAACTCACGAAGATTGTGTGTATCCAATTGAAGAGTTCTCTAAAAGAAGTTACTGACATCCGGAAATAATTGAAAAATTTAGTCGAGCCATACCTGTAGTTCGCGTTTTAGAACAAGCCTTTCTGCATGCGAAATTTACTAACCCCTTGAGTACATTTGTCGATTGAGACTCGTCATACACTTGTTTTGCCTAAGTTAGAGATGACGAGTCTAATTCGTCATTCAAATTGGGACAAAATTAAACATATATACTGCTGTTTGTAAAAAATGCAACACCATGAAGGAGTCATCAGAATTAAATGAAATTTAATACACAAACGGCTTGTATTAGTACAAATAAATGAATAAATTTTCCAATAAAAAAACAATATTAAGTGTCCGAAATCAGTGTTTGGTGTAGCCACCACGCGCTGCAATAAGTGCTGCTATACGACGTGGCATGGAGTGAAACAGATGTTGAATGTCTGCTTGTGGAAGAGAATTCCATATTGTTTGTATGCGCACCCAAAGTTCATCTTTTGAAGCTGTAGGACGCGGATCACGAGTGAGACGCCGACCAACCATATCCCACACTTGTTCAATAGACGACATATCCAGCGAATAAGCAGGCCAAGGAAGAAGTTGCATGTGTTGGGTTGAAAAGAAGTCTCGAACATTCCTTGTAACATGTGGGCGTGCATTATCCTGTTTAACGATAGCTCCAGGGATGCCTTGAAGGAAGGGAACGACTTCGGGCTCTAGCACTTCATGGACGTACCTGTTGCTATTCAGATTACCCTCAATTCGTAGCAGCTGAGATCGTCCATGATAAGAAATCGCCCCACAGACCAAAATTACCGGGTGTTCGGCCACTATGACGTTCGATAACGCACTCTGAAAGGCAGCGTTCACCGGCATAGCGTCTAACACGAATGCGTTCATCATGGTTCCACAAATTAAAGCGGGATTCATCAGAAATGACAACTTGTTGCCAATCAGCTCGCCAGTCTCTGTGCTCATGAGCCCATTGCAGACGCAGCCGTAGATGTTTTGGCGTGAGGGGGATCCTGTATAAAGGAATCCTTGCACGCAGTCCACGGTGCAGCAGACGTCGGCGAATTCACGAAGCCGACATTAGTACACCAGTAGCAGTAGACCAAATTGCTGCCAACTGCTTGGAGGAAGCTGTACGGTCATTCACCGCCATGTGGAGCAGGTGTCTATCATCGTGCGCTGTCGTCACCTTCCGTCGTCCACTCTCAGCTTTTCGAGTTGTCCAGTGCTCGTCGGTCCACTGCTTCCAAACTCGCATCACTGTGGAACTGTTCCGCTGCACACGACTGCTATTGAGCGATAGGAAAATCATCCTTCACGAAGGCCGATGATGCTCCCCCCTTCAAACTCCGCAAGTTTTTAAAATTTCACCCTAATTCGTCGTGGAGGCATACTTAGGTCTCACTAAACGTTCGCCACTAAAAAATAACCATGCACTATTTTCAACGTCCCGCTACAGCCCTCTATTTATACGCTTTTAACATCAGTTCAGAGGGCGCTGCTCACACCAAGCATGCGTGGTGGTTCTGAAACTTTACTACTTTGCATAACATCCTATAATTGACATTTGCTGCAAATTTCATTTCATTCGGATGATTCCTTCATGGTGTTACATTTTTTACAAACAGCAGTGTACATTCTTGTTCGTAAGCAAGAGTGATTAGTGTTACGAGACTCTCCTTGAGTCAAATTATTCAATCGTTCTCTACAAAAATACACTTTATTTAATCTGACTCCATACATAGAAATATTGACACGGCTGCGTTCTCAGACATTCTTTTTTGGAATGAACGCGGAGATCAGAAGCTGTGCGATCTCCCTCATACTGTTGCAGTCCTTATCAAACGAAATTATACAAAAATATAACAGTAACTAGTGTGCAAACGATAATACGAAAATACAACAGAAATTAGTGTACAGACGATAATACGAAATTATAACAGTAACTAATGTGCAAACGATTATCCGAACTACTTTTAAAAATAAATCTGTACCCAAGGGGTTAATAGGGTGTACCCTAATACCACAATGCCAACATTTCTAGCTCATCCATTCTGAAAGCAGGCGTAATACAAACGATCTTCAGCTGAAATGTGGAGGGGAGCGGAGTATAAGAGGAAAGTGGAAAGATACGTCACCGGCGACAATCTCAGGCGACCTTTTGTATGAAATACCGGTATGAGAGATCGATCTCCTTCGTATGAAAGGGCTCGAAGTATTGCCATTTTTGCATTAATGTTGAACGAATGGTAATACTCAGAACTAAAACGATTCTAATACCCCAACGGTTGTCGTGGGCTTTCCCACCGCGCTATCTGCCTGCGAGCTGTAGGCGGCACAGGTTTGACGTTTGGAACTATCTTGAGAAAAATTTTCTTTGTGTAGGAGTCCGTCGTGGTTCAGTGGCTTTGCCCGCTGAGGTAGTAAGCAGCTAGTTGTAGGTGGTACAGGTTATATTTCTACCTGTGCGTAATTCTCTCCTGTCTGTATGTAAAACTTTCTGTGTGCTAGTATGTCCTTTGCTTAAAGTTTTCTATAGTGTCTGGCGCTCCATGGTCAAATGGTTAGAGTCCCTTGCACCATAAAATCCAAGCAACTTGTGTATGTACTTCCATTTACTTGAAGGTAAACCATTGCTTCGAGCAGCTTGATGGGGTATGGCCCATTGCACCATAAAAAAAAACATAAGTTTCTACATATGAAGTAAAGAATCCTTTACAGTACCGTGAAAGATATCTTAGAAACATGCCTCGTTTTCCTCAAACCTCGGTAAAACATCGGGTGTCTTAAGCATCGCCTACCGGCAAAATCAGGTACGTGGTAATCCTGCATCTAAGTTTCAAATCGATTTACACTGGAGATCAAGATCTGATTAACTTTACTAATGACTAGGTATCTCGTCCAACAAGATCTAGTTAGTTTTGCTTATGAATCGATACCGTGTCGATACAATCAACAGGTGGGTAAAGAAATCGTTCCCAGCGACTATAATACAGGGGAAAAGGTGCTCAGGAGAAGCTGTAGCGACCGGTACTCTTGGTACCAGGTGAAGAATTATATTCCGTGTTCTGCAACACATCTCCAAGCAATTGCAATTGTTCTGCAGGCATTTTGTTCGAATTTTGAAAACTGTAGAAAAATCAAAAACAGACGCAAAACGCAACTATCGGCTAAATTTGTTTTTCACATATTTATAATAAAACATCAAAAGTAATTTAACGGTACAGGTACAGTCTACGTTTATGAGCGGTGGCAACGGCGTCGGCGATTTTTTTTTTTTTTGGGGGGGGGCGCACTTCTAAAGATGCTAAGGAAAGAATTATTTCATAAAAAATCTTCCTTATTTCAAAAATATTTTTCTTTTGACAACGGAAATGAAATGAATGAATGAAACGGAAATTAAATCTTTTGACAACGGATAAATGAAGCAATGGTATCAAAGAAAAAAATTTTAAAGGACCAATGCAATCAAAGGATATTTTAAAATCAAAATAACCAATGGAAGCAAAGAAACAATTTTAAACGAACTAATGAAATCAAACGATTTTAACGGAATTTGAAAGAACTTTCCAGAAAAATTCAAAATGATAATTGAAAGTTACCGTTTGCCATGGTTTCCATAAAAACCACAATAACCGTAAAGTCAGATAGGTTGCCTTAATCTACCGTAACTCGCTTCAAGAAGTGCACCAAAAAATCGCCAAGGCCTTTGCCACAGTTCATAAACGTAGAGTGTAGTTGTACCAATTTAACTTACTTTATTTAAAACCAATGCATACTTTTAGAATTTACTATTCTGTCGATAACATTTGAAGTTAGATATTTTGGCATTGGTATAGAAAATGTGTTATATATATATATATATATATATATATATATATATATATATATATAAAGTGTTTGTGGTAATTTGTGGCGGTGTAGGAAGGTTGTTCCGTAGTTAGAGAAGAAAAAAAGATGTGGAAAGGAGCGCGCTTTGCACTGTAGAACATCGTAACTTATAATTGAAAAAACGGTCAAGATTTGTATAAAATTAAGGAAAAAATCTTCTGCGACGTAAGTCGCAGTTTTAAGTACTTTCTACTCCCGGGCTCTTGGTGCAAAGTGGAAAATTATTTTATTTTTACCTTTTTAATACATGAAAATTGCTTATATGGCATAAACACCTCATTCCTGAAATAGTATCCGTTGAATTAAGGTATTGAACTCATCCGACAGTAACTGTTCTTCGTCCTGATGAAAATCCAGTCAGAATGACCAACGTTTTCAGCATCAAGTTCATTGTCCTTTAAGGGTTTCTGAAAAGCCAGCATTTTCACGTCTAGACAAAGCTCGGTTTCTTCCTTGTGTAAAATCAAAGACATAACCTTACTGATCTTGCGTTTTGTACCTGGATATATGCCAATTTTCCTTTTTCAAGTGAACCTAATAATGCTTAGAAGCATCCAGAGCATCTAAATGGAATTTATTTGTATTGTCTGTATATAATGTTTGAGTCTATTTGTCTTTGCAAGGCATGTGGTCATTAGCCTGCTTTAATCAACTCTAGCTTAGGATTTGCAGTTAGAGATAATTCAACAAAACTTTTTCTTACTGTACATAGGTTATCTTTGTTCTACGAGCAGTACTTTTTTGAAGGTGTTTAACATTTATCTTTCGGTTTATTTCACATGAAGATATTACTAAATTCTAAATGGATACGAAAAGAGGAACAACTCATCTATATATAAATATATAACACTAACGCACGTGGACCCGAAATCGACGTTATTTGTGTATCGTCGAATGGCAACAATCAACGTAAAAAAAATATCCCAGCTATTTTGAATTCTTGTTGTTTTCAAATAGCCGAGGTCAATTTCTATGCGAAATAAGGAATTAAATTGTAATATTTATGTTTGAACTGACTTTTTATTTCTTCCTTTGATGTAAAAGTAATTTAAACGTAATTTTGCTACCTGGTATCTGGCCACGTCAGAATTAATGTTTACTTTTTTAATTTGATTTAGAATTCCGTGTTTGGGTATTTAAGTTGACTACGAGATGTTGCGGACATATTTGAGGATTCCCAAGTATTATAAATGTGTGTTCTTTTTGTTAATAAATCATAATTGTCTTAGTCAATATCGTTGAAAGTCTTTTGTCGCATTATTCTATTTCACAATATATTCAGGAAGTAGAAATTCAACACGTTTGAATAGATACGTACGTGGTTTTTTTTTTTTCAGAATTTTGAATTTTTTCATGGATTGGAATTTTATTTTGGTTTGCATTAATGTGTTCCGGTATATTACCTATTGAAGAAATATTATTTAGGAGTTATATTTTAATGATATGTCTATTTCCTGCAAAATATCACTAGATATGGATAATTTTGTAGCGGTGTATGTATATTTCGACCAGCTTTACTTAACCTTTTCGAGACGGGGAGGTTTCAACCAGATTTCGCTTCAAGACGGGAGAAATGGAAGAGTAGCTCTCCCTCTTTTTTACGCGCATCTGACCTTATCTTTACTACGGCCAGGTCCCCTGGGGTGATTGGTACCACGGGCGGTCCGTTCGTGTGTCCCTACATGGAGAGTTGAAAGGGACACCTCTTCCAAATTCCCCAGTCCTTCTGAGAAATTTCCCTTTAACCCTCTGGTTACGGTAGCCGGCCCAAACGGCCGAGATTTCCTTGTCCTTTCGTTACTGAGCAGACGGCCGAAATCCATTACAGTTTCCTTCCCCCTTTTTCTAAGCAACAAAGAGACCTCCTCGTAAATAACCACTTCACCGATGACAGAGGGATACCGCAGGACCGCTTTACCTCGAGCTATTACGATTCGTGAAAGGCAATTTCCCGCGCGCATTTACGAAAGAATATTAAAGAATCTACGAAAGAAATATACTCTGTAATTTGTCTTATTAACTATCAAAATTTGTTCATGCAAATTTTTTTTAAATCATGGTATTCTTACAAGTTTAGAAAGCAATGGTTTTTGCCCAACAATGAAATAGTGAATGTCGTGAAGAACTGCACCGTAAACGTTAAGTAAATAAACGAAAATCATAAAAAAAAACTTATTTTATGTATGGCATCAACACAACCTCCAGAAAAATTGTCAATAGCCAAAAATAGTTAACAATGCAAGTATCTCAAGTAATGAATATAATTTGAAATATATAATTTACAATGAACAAGTGGAATTTTTAAAAGGTCGTAAACATATAGAAATGTAATTAAAATTATTATTATTAACTTTACCCGCTCTTAAGAGTTGTAAATCTAAAAAATTTGTATGAGCTTTTATTATTATTTTTTTAAAGTGCAAATAAAATTGGAAGCTTTCTAAGTTTGTTAAAAATTATGATTGTACTCTTAAAATCCATAAGTATTTTACGTATAAGGTTTCAACTAGAAAAACTCCATAAAATTAGTGCGGTATTTTCAATTAAATTCTATTTTTCTAATAATTTTCTCATTGAGCTCATTTGGTACGAACGAATCTCAAAAAGATTTTTTATTTCCTATCATTTTCATAATTTTTGTGATCATTAAAAAAATTACTGATAAAATGGGGAATTTCCAATGCATCATAATATTCTTTGTTCTTAAGAATGAAGTAATTAGAATTTTATTTCCGTTAACAACTTGGGAAAATAGAATATTTGCGCCTTGCCGTAGCTCAGAGAGTTGATGGAAGAGGTAAGGGTCACAGAGGTAGCATGATTTATGCAACCTGATATAAAGCTTGAGTTTTTCATAGAGTTAGATAAATTCTATACAGCCAGAATGTTTAATGAATATGTAGTCAATAATTTCAATGGTAATTGGTAATTTTTAATTAACGTCGTACTAGAGCAACACAACGGGTTATTGACGATGGTCCAAGATCAATCACCCAGGGGAAAGATCCGAGGACACCACGTAATTATGAACCACGGTCAGATGACGAGGCAACACCTGAGCTGGCACCCCACTCTCCAAACTTCCACACCAACCCAACGTCAGGACTTTCGGTCATGACAGATTTTAGGTGCACCATCCGTCTCTCCACTATACCCTTACAAACATCTATGCCCGAACCCGGATTCGAACCAGGAATCTTCCGATCTAGAGGCTAACACCTTAATTTCAATGGATTATCATCTTAATAATGCACATTATAAAATAATATTCGCTCAGCGCTATTTTATTTGAGGATATTTAATTAATGATGAATGTATTACGAAAAATGCTTTTCTAGAAATACTTGCGTGTATTTTGAACTTGTACTAGTATCATGATGTACCAATAATATAGCGTTGTATCAATGTACACATTTCAAAGATATATAAAACAATTAATATTACATTTAAAAATTTATTTCATCATCTATGATTTTGTTTGACAAATTTTGTTTAATCATTATGCTATATTTATATTGGAAAAAAGTGTATCAAACCGATTTCCTCAACAACCAAGTGGATGGTTTATTGATGAATTTCACCTTTTGCAATTCGCTAGGCGGTTTCCCTAAGAGGCATTTTTTTTATTTCCTTTAATTCAATTCTGCATTGGACAGGGAAGGAGGGTGGGATATATTTATGATTCTTGGAAGCAGGTCTTGCAAAAGCATATTGCACATTCCACACTACCACGAACTCTACTATCCGATTCATTCAAGGCATTTGACACAAGATCTTTTCCTACCATCTAATTTTCTTCTTTTATGTCTATGTGGAGTGGTGGATGGGCTCAAAAATACTCTCCCTCTTGTTATTCGAATATTTTCTCTCGATATCTGTATTGAAGCAGCACCACCTGAAGTCAGGGAGTAGTCAAGTGCTGAATGCAGCTATGGATAAGCAATCTTTATTTTTGAGTCGCTTTTTCATACAAAGGATCAGTGCTTGAAGGTACAAGAGAGGAATGATCAAAGAAAAATTATCACTTTCTGCAACTCTTATAAAGATTTCCCACGGTATAAACGACGCCGAGGACAACTCCAGAATCCTTTGAGTTCAAGTGACCATGTCTTAGTTGTTGCCGCCTTTTCAGTGACTCCGGGAAATAATTGCGCCTTACAGGCATACCCCGACCCAACAAAAGAGATCCCCTACACTAGGTGATAAGAATTGGCTCACTCTCCACGCCTCCTGGGGGAAGGCACTACGTCGGCCGTCTTCCCGTAACCAAGTGCGAAAACGATATTTCGACCTTCCGTATGTAGAGGGTTAATACTGCCAATGTTATCTTTCTCAAGAGCTTTCCAACACGCTACCGGTTTTTTACGCCCCTCAGCAAGGTTGATGATTTCATTGTCCCAGGGAGGGCACATCCTGTCAATTGGAATTTGGAGAATGAATACTTAGAATTTTGGAAAGTGAACTCGAAGCCTAATGGATCAAGAGACTGCTTTACAGCTGAGGCTACTGAATAGTTTTAACCCGCGGTTAGTCGCGCATTGGTCATTTCCCCGCAAGTGCATGCTCTTTCTGTTGTATCTTCCCGTAATTTTTAAATAAAGAGGAATGACATTGTGTAGCTGACCTTCAAAGTGTCCTCTAGCACTTCCCCCTGTTTGGTCACTTTCTTGTGAAATTCCTGGAAGTTATGGTATCCGAAAGGGAAGTTCGGTCAAACTGACCGCGGCGCGCCTACTGACGTTAGTCCAAATAGGAAGGAGAGTGCATATTCATTTCTCCACGTTTTTTTGATGCTGGCTGGCTCGCAACACAAGAAATAAAAAAATGCAGCAAACATGTCGCGATTGTTGCAAATATATTTGCAGGGAACACATGCACAAACAGTTTGTACTGAGTGTTCTCAAATTGACAGAGCAGAATTGGAAATAGAGTAAAAAATATTTACAAATTCACAAATATAAATTCATTTTTTTCTTAATCATAATTAAATATTTGTTATTATATAAAATTCATTACTAATTATTAAAAAAATTTTAATTGTTTAATTTTACATAAAAATATGTTTATTTGTTTACGTTATCTTCTCATACTTTTAAATTAATTTCTAGAATTTATGCATTTGCCACTTGATTGTCATCGCGATTTATGTTTAAAAATAACTTTTTAAATACTTTTTATTGATATGTATCCATAAAAGTGTTTGGTTATTCCAGAAACAGTTTCTATCTGTTATAAAAATTGTTCGGTTGAAAAGACCGGCGCGACTACTCACGTTACAAAAAGTGGCGCGACTAACGCCGGGAAATTAGTCAACAAATTATTTAGAAATAACTGTTTTTTTGCTAATGGAGGAAAAATGGGAACAACTCCAGGGGCATAGCTAGTTTGTTTTCGTGGGCCCGGGGTAGATAAATGAAGTGGGGGCCCCTTTAATTACCTGGAATCTCACATTTTACAGTACTATCCCAAATACATCTTTAACCATGCTGTATGTAAACCCGATTTGATCTCAACGTTCTACCCATAAACGTTCGTATTATCTATGTGCTACACAATAACTTGTGTGTGTTTGAAGTAAATAATAAAATAGTGGATATAATAGTGAAGAAAAAAAAATGAAACATTAAATTGAAAGAAAAGTTAGTTTCTAATTTTTATAAATTTTATATAAAATGCAGTACTATGTACAAAAGTTACCTAAAAGATTGTTTCCTTTACTGATAATGTCGGTAAGAATATTAAATAGATTAGAAAAATGCAACTTTCTTGCCTTCTCTTTTTCAACCGACATCGTACTTCTCAGATACGTTACAACATATATAAGCATCTTATATTGTTACTTAAAAAAATTTACAAGCCAGCAAATTTGGTTACATTACGATTACTGCAAAAATCGAGGTGGTACTGAACCCCTGGCAGAACTGACAAAGTTGCCATCATAGGTGCTACATTTTTGTTAATATTTCATCCCCTCTACGTAAACGACCTACTTGTCATTATATCTTCCTGCTATACAGATTTAGCAAATTTTATAATATATATAGGTTAACAAAGATGACGTATTCTTGAAAACTAATACAATAATTAACTATATTGATGAAAAATAAAATTTTAAAATAAAAGTATCTGAGAAAATTGAAGTAAATACTAAGAACCGAAGGATATAATTCCAATTAACGTCATGCTAAAGCTACACATAAGGCTATTGACGACTGTCCCGGATCGGCTCCTCTAGAATGCTCCTTTTTATAATAAATATCATGTCATATTGAATCATGGTTTGTTGACTGGGTCACACGTGAGTTGACTAACGACTCTCTAAACTTGCACACTTCATCAACGTGAGTACAATTGAGTCACGACTGATTTAACACACACCGGTCTGCTTTACACGACAGGAATGAAAGAATTTCAATAAACGACGTACTAGAAATACACACCAAGATCATTCCCACAAAATAGAGTCAAGAACTGTCATCAGACATGTTTTGAAATGCGATCATATGATGAGGTCATACTTGAGCTGACATCCCACTCTCCATAATTCCAAGGTACACCAACGTGAGGATATTTTAGCCAAACCGGATTTAACGTGGACCAGTCCTCTCTATAGGATGGATCTTTGGTCGACAGACTTCGGAGTCGCAACCTCACAGACCTACAACAGACGAGGATCAAACTCATTCATTCCCTCAGTTTTCTCGAGGCCGCGGTGGCCTGGTTTGCAGAGTGTCGGCTTAGCAACTAGAAGGTTTGTCAAGTGTACTGAGTGAATGCATGAGTTAGATCCTTGCCAATGGAAATATGCTTGCGGCTTTTTGAGGTTGCGACTCCGGCACCTGTCTACCGAAGATCCGTCGTGTAGAGAGGGCCGGTGCATGTTAAATCCGTCGTGTTTCAAATGTCCTCACGTTGGCGTGGTGTGAAGAATGAGATGCCAGCTGAGGTGTGCCCTCGGCATCTGACATTTGTTCAAAATTACATGGTAACAATTGTTCTCGGATCTTTCTTGAGGGAAAGATCCCGGGCCGTGGTCAATAGCACGAAGTGTCGCTCTAGTACTACGGTAATTGAAATTAACTCCTCCCGTCAGTTCTCTCGACAACCCTCGAGATACTGATCCTCCAGATAAAATGGTTGGCTTTGAAAAAAGCCCGTAGTATTAATTTCAAATAAGTGTTGGCTTTGAGAAAAGCCGTTTTTTGGGAAAGGTTTTTTGGCTTTGAGAAAAGCCGTTTTTTTGGGGTGGGGGTTTTTGGCTTTGAGAAAAGCCGGTTTTTTTTGGCTTTGAAAAAAGCCGTTTGTTAGAAAAGCTTATGACAGAAAAATCATGACTTGGATGACTAAAAATTAGCTTTTGTGATAAGTTTCAAAGCAATTGATACAAAGACCGACATTGCATTCTTTGCATGATACCGACGTTCTTTTGCGTAACCCATTTCTTCGGCAAGCAACGCATCGCCTTTGAACTTTCTCCGAAACCGGCCAGTGATTGCTGGTTTGGGAGTCAGTTGCAATAGAAAATCGTTTGCTCAATTTGGGACTTGAAGTAAGCTGTAGAAGTGGATTTCTGGATGAAGTGAGCTGTGCATTATTTGAAAATGCTATCATTTGCTGTATTAAATTTAATCGTAAGTTTTTATGACAGATATTGGCATTTTTTATCTTAAAAAGTAAAAAAGCATTTAAAATGGCTAAATCTAACAAATGGAAGAAAATTTTTTTTGTCCATTTCAGCGTTTTTCTACCAAAGGTGTACGAGTTGGCCATGCGATCGCTCAAATCCACATACCCCATGTGGGCGTTGTAACTTGCAATCATTAGGGGCTTATTGTCATCTTTGGTAAATATATTATGTGGGCTATGCATGTTTGAAAGCATATACACCTCTCTCTTGTCTTTCCAACATAAGGCCGTCATACCAGCTGCAAATTGAACATTAACATCCCCTCGTTTCATGCGATGGGTCTTCAAATCTCGGGGATACCCTTTACGATTGGCACGAACAGTACCACAACTGTTTATTTCATAATTTTCAAACAACTCCAAATACAGTTTCGGAGAAGAAAAAAAGTTGTCCATATACAGCTTATGGCCTTTACCTTTTACACATTCGACTAAATGTGTAACAGTTGAGTGTGCCGATGATTCATTATTTAATTTATTAGTAGAGTCTTTCCCTAAATAAACTCTCATGTTATAAGTATAGCCTGAATTGTCAGCAAGTTTATAAACTTTAATGCCGAATCTTTTGTGCTTTTTAGGGATGTATTGCCTAAAAATCACTCTTCCCTTGAAGGAAACAATCACCTCATCCACAGGAATTTCCTCCGATGGCTCATAAACATCCTTAAAAGTTTGATTCAGGGTGTCAAAAATGTCTCTGACCTTCCACAAACGATCATAGTTTGAATCAGTTTTGTCGGGAGGATTTTCGTTGTCAGAGAAATGAAGAAATTTTAAGAGTAGAAGATATCTGTCTCGGGGCATTGTTCGACCAAAATATGGTGTTTCTAACATCTCCTCTGTCGTCCAATAGTCCTTCAGCGTATCTTTGTCGATATGGCCCATCAGCAAAGTCAAACCTAAAAACTTTTGTATTTCTGCTGCATCGGTCTCTACCCATACTGCAGAATGACTGGGTTTTCCATCTGAGGTGTTATCTAGCAGTTGAGATGCATACCTGTTTGTTTCCAATGCAACTTTTTCCATCAAAGAAACTGGAAACACGCATGAAAAAAAATCCAACTCACTTTTAGCTTGTAAAGCTGCGCCTAAAATTCGACGTGAGCCCGAAAATTTTAAAATGACAGGGTTTTGAGAAGATAAAGCTGTTTTCCACTTCAAATTTTCAAAATCTTTCTCACCAGCAGGTTCATAAACATCTTCCCCGTCATCATCATCATTATTTCCAACTTCTTTTCCTTCGTCAGTTTCGCAATCTGAGTCATTGTCGTCGTAAGTTTCATCATCCAATTCTGCCATAAGCTTTTCTATTTCAGCTGGGGTGAGCCCTCTACTACGCTTTGTCATTATAAATTTATGATCAATCGAATAAAAAATAATAATATTTTTAAGCAGATCTATGAGCACGTAGAAGAGTAAAAGAACAGAACCCAAGTCAAATAGCTTGAAATGAGGAGTCGTACAGTTTCAGTGGAAACACCTGCAAAAGGAAGGAAGAAGTAGGGATTCCTAGGAACTTGTTTGCCAAGCGCACGCGGCGAAGCCCCTTAATGTGTTCGGGAAATGTAGGGAAAATAATCCCCTCTCTCGGACCACATGGCGATTGATTACTTTACACTGCTGAACCTCCTGCGGCGACCCCCAGAGATCCCTGAAAAAGATACGCGCCGAACGAGGGGTGGGAAATGAGTGGCCGAAATATAGGCCAGTCCCGTCTTTTTGGAAAAAAA
This sequence comes from Metellina segmentata, assembly GCA_947359465.1. Classification (NCBI taxonomy): domain Eukaryota; kingdom Metazoa; phylum Arthropoda; class Arachnida; order Araneae; family Tetragnathidae; genus Metellina; species Metellina segmentata. The sequence continues at coordinate 27,181,682 of OX375880.1, read as the reverse complement.
TAGTGTGGCCGAAATATCGGCCACCCGTACTCTAAAGGATAAATATTTGATTGAATACGCAATGATTTGAAGAATAGTTTCATAAAAATAAATAAAATATACAAATCAAAACATGTTTAATTACGGTGTGTAAAAATTTAAAAAAAAAAACACTTTTACACACCGCCGAGCGGTAGCCGGCGCAGCTTCACTCTCCTCTCTCTCTCTCTCTCTCTCTCTAATCTTGAATCTTGAATCACCCCATTATAAAGAGGTTCTTTCTGACGTGCATCGCACTGTGCAAGCAATCTGCTGATTTACAGGCGACACAGGTTCGATTCCTTCATGGACATTTCTCTCTTCTGGGTTAGTAAAAACTTTCCTTGGGTGTATGACCATTTATTTGAGGCTGTTTGGCCCAGCTTGACCAAATATGACGCTCCCCCTCCCCAACCCCATCGAGATATGAATTGTTGAAATTTCTTAAAATTAGCATCTACTCATCCCGTTCATGTCAGAAAACTTTTACATATCGACGTAATTTTCTTTACACTTCTGTAAAGTCCCTATAAGTTCTAAATCGTTTCGTTAAACTAAACTTCTAAACTATAGATCAAATCAAAAAGTGTGCTCTTAAAATCTACCTAAAGGAGCAATTTTATTTTATTTCTAAAAATTCAAATTAAATGCTAAAATGCGTCGAATTCAAGAACTAAAACTGTTATTTTACCATGTTTCTATGTAATTTTGATACACGTTTCTTGTATGTATCCTGAAACTGACTTGGCTTGGCTTGTTTTTCGAATACGATTTCAACACTTCGCCAGTAAAAAGTCCAATGAATAAATTTGGAATCGATATATGACAGTTGATTGATCAATACCACCATCAGATTAACCTTTAACTGCTGTCATGGGTCTCACAGACCCCGAGTCATTTTTGACAGGTCGTTTCCACCTCAAAGTGAATATTGGTCCCTGTCCTATTCAGTACCTTCCTACTACGTCCAACAGGAACCACATTCCAAGACTGGTTTGGCTGCCCCAACTATTTCGTGTTTTACACTATTTGCATTTCCCGCGTGGTCTCTTAGATCCCCTTCACAGCATTTGCGTTACCGTTCTTGTTGAATGAAATCGTCTAAGTTGGAGTAGGACATTTCGGCAGAGAGCCTAAAATGGCAACAAACTTTACTACAAAACGACCTGTGTATCTTACACAAAAAGAAATTCAGTATATTGTTGATAATTGGTGGGAAATAGAGTACTGAGACAGTGAAATTTCGGTTGAATTTTAAAAGCGAACATGAAACGGATTCAGAAATTTATGCAGATAAAGATGAAGACATTTCAAGTGCGTCTTCACAAGAAGACTATTTCTACGGGAAAAAAAACGTCAAATGGGATGCCAGGGGGAAACTACATAGTATTACACAACATGGTTTTACAGTTTCCAGGGTGGAAACGTCCTGTAAAATTAAGTCCGAAAGCTTAGCCTAAAGAGACATGGAATCTACTTAACTTATATAGTAATATAAAATGTATTTCATGTTAAGAATTGAATTATCCAAATTTAAAATGTATAAATAATAATTATCTAAAGAATCTTTCATTAATATATTATGTTAATCAATTTTATACGCACTTTAGTGAGCGAGGTCTGAGAGACTTCTCCACACTAGTTACGAGAAGGTTTGTACACAACAGTTAAGGGCTAAACTCCAAACGTTGCCAAAACGACGATAAACTACAGTTTAAGGTTACTCTAATATGTGTCATGAGAGATTGGACATCAGAAGTAAACTTTCCCAGACCGTTTGTTTGCAATGAAAATCCCTCTCATAAAGATGCCATTTTTGTGTTCACTAAGAATTTTTCTTTCCACAAAGATCTAGGAGAAGTTGAATCGATGACACTCGACATTCAAACCCTCCACGTCGGTTCGGTGCATCCGGAACATCTAAAGCCAATGTCGAGCATGCCCAACTTCGTGGGACACCTGCAACACCTAATATTCAACAGAAAACACTATCTGGACATGGCGCACAGTGGACAGATTGCGCACTTCAAGGTAAGGAATCGTTAACGTACCTATCGAAGTACTGTTGGGCTGTTATTAATCCCCAATTGATCACCCGAGACAGCAATCCCAATTGATAACCAACTGCACATGCTTCTTGATGGATGGGGGAAAGATTACAGCCTCTGTTGAACCAGAAGTATCAAAACGGGAAATTTTAACGGCCTTAAATATAATAGAAAGGAAGATTGTGCCTTCCTGGAGAACTGCAAGTCCACATTCGGTAAATTCTATTGAAAGTAACTGCGAGATGCTGTGCGGCGGTTCTGGAGAGAAGACCTTCGGCTACTCCACTTCAAGCATGGTATTAAGCTCGTAGTAGGAAAAGGCTGCCATTTTAAAAATAATGTATGGCGATCGCCAGAAGTGATTATTTGTTTTTGCTATCGCCATTTGATTCTGTCGCGTCCGTCACCAAAGACTGGGGTCGTTGTGGCTCAGCGGTTATGCCTACTGCAATAGCCACCTTCGAGTTGAAGGCGGCGCAGGCTCGATTTTTGTTATTTTAAATTCCTCCGAGGGTGTCGTTCTCTCTTCTGTGTTATTAAGTATTTATTTGTTTGTGTATATCTATTATTTTATGTTGTCTGTCTTGTGCTTGGCGCCGCATGGCCAAATATGAACCTTGCGCCATAAGACCCAACTCAAACAACCAAAAAGACTTAATCTGCGTTTCAGACTCCAATGGTGAAAACACATTGTTTGCGTTTTAACCTGTCCCCTAAGTTACTGAATAGACTTGCATAGAAAACCACGTGACTCAAATGTAAACTTACCAAAGCTTTACTAATTATAAAAAGCTGTTTTGGTCTATCTGTCTTGTGAGAAATACTTCAAGATGCTTGACCACTGATGGTACTTTGTGGAACTTCTAAATATTTAGATCAATAAAATGAGTTCTTTTTACTGTAAATTTTTTTTTTCAGTTTTATTTGTGCTGAAACTAATATTTCTGGAAAAAGCAGTTCTCGGAAACTAACCTTTTAAAATATTTGCATCGACGTAAAGATTGCATTCCTTTTTGTATACATATAAATTCTACGAAAAAAAATTCGAAATATAAGGAATGTCGGGAATAAAACCCAGACTGGTGGAAATTTTTTTATTTCTTATTTTACATACACTTAGCTACAAAACGTGAATTTTAAATTAGATAATGTTCTTTCTAAACCAGCTTTGGAGATTTTTAAATCTAGATTTTCACCGCAAATTCAATCTTTTGAATTATTTATCTTCAGGTCACGGCAAAGTTTGGCAAGAAGGACAACATAGTCCACCACCCTGTCACCTTCAAGTCCAAATTCACCTTCCTGGGACTGCCCCAGCTGAGGGCCTATTCCACTTTGAACCTCTACTTCCAGTTCAAAACCATGGAACCCAACGGTCTCATCCTGTACAACGCCGGGAAAGGACAGGACTTCATAGCCGTGGAACTGGTGGACGGACACTTGCACTACGTCTTCAACTTGGGCGATGGTCCGAGGGGGGTGAGGTCCAACACCAAGACCACCCTGAACGACAACCAGTGGCATGCTGTGACCATCGGTCGACCGGCAGTGTCTCAGCATACCCTGATGGTGGACGACATGATTACAAAGGTTAGAATTCACCTCTGATGTGTGGACGCTGTTTTAGCGTCTTTTTAGTATTATCGCTTACGACGTTTCAAAAAATACTGCACTGCGTTCAATTAACTTTTATTTGAACACGCTTGGAAATTATGAATAATTTTACCCTCAGTTTTTGTAGCTTTTAAAGGAATTCGCCGATTCTTATACTTAAACCCTCCAAGTGGTTTCGACGAGATATCTCGTCCATCAAGATCTTAGCAATTTTGATAATGACGCGATATCTCGTCCATCAAGATCTTAGCAATTTTGATAATGACGCGATATCTCGTCCATCAAGATCTTAGCAATTTTGATAATGACGAGATATCTCGTCTATCAAGATCTTAGCAGTTTTGATAATGACGAGATACCTCGTCCATCAAGATCTTAGCAATTTTGATAATGACGAGATACCTCGTCCATCAAGATCTTAGCAATTTTGATAATGACGAGATATCTCGTCCATCAAGATCTTAGCAATTTTGATAATGACGAGATATCTCGGCATGAGTACCGATTCAATTCAGAATGATAAAGATATGACGAGAACAAGATCAGGTGGTGACGAGGTCAATATTAATTTTTTTCTAATAACGAGATATCTCGTCCGTCAAGTTCTGGTCAGTTTTGCTAATGACCGGATACTTAGTCGAGACAACCATCAGTAGGGTTAAATTAAGAGTGGTTGTGACTATTATTTTTGTCAGATAACCTCTGTGAACTGTTTCTAAAAGTTTTGGACAAATATCTTTAGATTCCAGTGTTGCTAAACTATTTTGTAACTGTTTGATATGTCGTCACCAAAATGCAAAAAGAATCTACAAAAAGACCCGAAGAATAGAATTAATAACACTGGAATCCCTCACACTTATGATAAACACAAGGACTGGGGTAGGCTTATCTCGCAAAAAAAGTAGGCAATTTTGCATTACTCAGGCGAATGCGATAAATATCGCAATGGAAAGGGAACCTTCAATTAATGTCGTACTAGAGGTTAGGGATCAATCCAGCAGCGATCCATATGGTGATGGATTTTGAAGCAATCCCCTACTAGGGATGCGACATCGACAGTAAAACATCGATGTTTTGAAACATCGATGTTGATAATACATAGCCCCAAAAATATCGATGTTTTTACAATTCAGTGTATTTAAACTTTTTCCCCCATTTCTTAAAACACGTTTATCAACTAGTGATGTTACATCGACAGCAAAACATCGATGTTCAAAATTAAAACATCGATGTTGATAATACATCGCCCCCAAAACCATCGATGTTTTAAAAATTCAGTGTATTTAAACTCTTTCCAACATTTATTAAAACTGGTTTAGCAACTAGTAATGCGACATCAGTTCCAATAGATCGATGTTTTTATAAAACATCAATGTTATGAAAACATCGACATCGATGTCGCATTCCTACTTTTCAGACCCTTCACACTTGGTCACTTTGGTCTAAAAGTATGTTCAATTTGCTGATTATAAAAATTCTGCTGTTTATTTTTTAAATTTTTATTAAGGTACTTTTTTTATTTAAAAATAAAACATCGACAACGTAAAAACATCGACAAGTATAAACATCGATGTTACAAAAACATCGACCCCAATACATCGATGTTTTTTCAAAAACATCGACATCGATGTCGCATCCCTATCCCCTACCCCTCATTGTTAAAAAGTATAGTTCGCAAAGCAAACTAAATATGATTGCATAGCAAACATCGGTTCACGAGCGATAGCGAGCAGGGGGCGGAGCCTCTTAGTCTACAAAAAAGACCGAAGATGAATAGAATTAATAACATTGGAATCCCTCACACTTATGTAAGCGATGAAAACGTATGGATGGTTATGTAAGCGATGTGATCTTTATTGTAAGGGCAGGCCACTCAAGAATGGCCCTGAAACTGTTAAAACTGAGCGTTATTTGTGATTTGACGATGTTATATTTGCCCCCTCTAGGTTAGCAGCCCGGGACCCAACACCCATCTGGATCTGCAAGGACTCCTATATGTTGGCGGCGTAAGACGCTCCATGTATACCACTCTACCTCGCTTGCTGCATTCCAGACAAGGATTTCAAGGATGTCTAGCATCTCTCGACCTCAATGGCGAGACAGGAGACTTGATCCGCGACGCCCTTATACCCTCCACCTTAGTCTCTAGGGGCTGTGCAGGTGAGTTCCCGCACAGGACCACTGAGAAATTCACGAGAAGCCAGTGGTTCTCGGAGACCGATAGGTCAAGATAGATAATGGTTAAGAGATACCTTTAAAACAATAATTGAAATATTTTATAATCAGAAACACGGTAAACACGTTATTACTAGGGCAACTCTTTTGTTATAGTTAAAATGGGAAAAGTTGCATTTATTTGATACACTAAATTCTAAAATAAATTATTCGTAAAAAAATGAAAATTTTCAAAATACACTCTATAACAAAAAAATCGACGCACCAAGAAGGAGTTGTCCGATGGAGACAAAAATTGGTTGATAGGAAAATTATGTACAGAATATAAAATGGTTAAAATTTCAGAACAATTGCATGATTTATTTCAGAGTTACAGTTACGAGCTCAATAAGGTGTTGACCCTCCTCTAGCCTGGATGCAAGCTGCCACACGGCGTGGCATAGACCGATAAGGCTTCCGGATGGTCTCCTGCGGTATTTCTTGACAAATTTGCTCCAATTGTCGGACTACGTCATCAGCATTCCCTACCGGATGCAATCGCCTTCCCATCATATTCTAGACATGCTCGATGGGAGAGAGATCTGGTGATCTGGCTGGCCAAGGAAGTGTTTGACAAGCTTGAAGACAGTTCATAGCAACACGTGCCGTATGTGGTCTGTCATTGTCTTGCTGAAAAATAAGCCCAGGGTACTGCGAAAGGAACGGTAGCAAAACAGGTCTCAGAATGTCGTCAACGTACCGCTGTGCAGTAAGTGTACCTCTAATGACGACCAAAGGGGTCCGGCTATCAAGGGAAATGGCACCCCAGACCATAACTCCTTGTTGAGGGTCCGTGTGGCATGCAATAGTGAAAGCAGGATCGGCACGCTGCCCTGGGCGTCTCCAGACACGTCTTCGATGATCGTCAGGACACAGTTGGAAGCGGGATTCTTCGCTAAAGACTATACGTCCCCAGTCAGCATCATTCCAGCCTGATCGAGCCAAGCACCACTGTAATCTGGTTTGACAGTGTGCAGGCGTGAGTGGCAGGTGGCGTAACGGTCGGTACGAGCGTAGATTTCGCTCTCTCAGCCGTCTGTGAATGGTCATGGTGGACACTCGTGTGTGGGTCGCACGACTGATGGTTGATAGCGATGAATCAGTCGCTGTGACAGCTGATCTGACAATCACTCTGTCCTCGCGATCTGTTGTGGCCCTACGTCGACCGCTACCATCATGACTCTGAAATCTGCCATTGTCCACCCACTCTTGCCAGCATCTTCTAATCGCCGCATCGCTTCGACTCACATGACGAGCGATTCTCCGATTTGCCTCTTTCAATCCAATGATACGACCTCTTTCAAACTCTGAAAGTTGCTCGTAATGAGCTCGAATCCTGCGGCGAGGCATTTTTTCAGTCGTTGAAAGGTATCCTAAATCGCAAAGTAGCAGAAATTTTTAACAACAGTTCAAGAACAACTCCTTATATACATCTTCTGGATGCGCAGTTCCGATACGCTGGATATCGCACTATTCATTCATTGGACACCAAATTTAAATCATTTGCATATTTGGTCAAAACATTTTTGCATACGAAATTTCAAAGCAATCGGATGATTCCTTCTTGGTGCATCGATTTTTTTGTTATAGAGTGTATATTGACAATTTTAGTCGTGTATAACAGTATTATAATACATTCTTAAATACAGAAGAACGTTGAATGGCCGATGCTTGGCCAGTAATTTCTTTTAACATTGCATAACTGCGCCGGCCGCATTCAAATAATGTGCTACATTGGATAGCAGAAACGCCAAATCCTTTCGCTCAACATTCAGAGATTTTAAAACGTCATATCTACAAAGCGAACAACATATTGATGATCGACACTTACTTCGCAAACTCTGCAGTCGATGACGCAAGTGTCCTCTGCATTATCAAGAGTGCCAATCAATGTGTTAAAAGTACTTCTTTCCATTTATTTCACTTTCGACTGCAAGGACGAACAGCTTCTTTCCATTAACTTCTTGTTTGATCCGCAATACTTCGGTTTTCGCAAGATCAGACACACGTAATCGAAGAGTTGGTTCAGAGGGCAAAAAATAAAATAGTAATTTCATATTAATTAATTTTAAGCTAAATTTTAAAAAGTTGCAGGTGGGTTGCATTTATGCCAAAAGTTGCATTTATGTAGAAAGTTGCATTTATGTTGTGGTTATAACTCACTTACAATGCATCCCATGTAGGAGGAATTTTGGTTTTAGTACTTTACATGCAGCGTAGAACGTGTGAAAAAAAGTTGCATTTGTTGCAAAAAGTTGCCTTAGTTATTACTAATCCCCTTGGTGGAGGTATTCCCTAGATCAAGTTTAGAAACCACGTTTTACAAGTCGCCCAGCGACCCGATCCAGAAGCCGTTTCACGCAGACACTGTTGCAATCTAATTAAAATATGGAGAAAGTTGCTGAAAAGTTCTTCGACTCTCTTTTCACAAAAGTCATACCTTATTTAACGTAAAACTCGGCATTACATGGTAAACTCGTATTAGCAAATAGCGAAATCGCTTACTCGTGTCAGAATCTGGTAATAGATTTGAAAACAAGGTTGTCTGGTATCGACCTCTTCCATTGGAACTGGGTGAAAAGAGGATTCTTTCCGAAAACAAAACAGCGGCGTGAGAGACTACAAGAGCTATTGAAATGAACCCTAAAAGCTGCTACACACTAGGCCAGTAATTTAGTCGAGTAGCGAGTGATTTAGTAACTAAACGAGTTGGGACAAAACTATTGAGTCGAGTAGTTTAGTAAAACGATTTAGTGGACTCGATCCTGTCAAACGGATAGCAGGCGGTCGAGTAGAGCCCCCACACCACTCCTCTCACCACTATCAAGACACTCGACAGGTGTGAACACATCTGCTTAGTAGAGTTCATTAGTTATTCGTTTTCATTGCTCGAGGTCTCTCTTTCTTGTGTGTGTTTTTTGTTTAAAATACAGGGTGGTCCCGAATTCATGGTACAAACTTTAATGGTAGGTACAGGACATTGTAACAATGATTTATTGTATAGGAATGTATAGTCGCAAGTGACGCGGTGAGGCGAAAACAGGGGAAATAACGGCCGAAAGGAAAAACAAAGATTTTATTGAAAGCGTTGTTGACAAGTGTCATGTTTACAGTAATTGTTCAAAATTGCGTCCACCAGTATCGATACATGCTTGACAGCGTCGGTGGAACGATTGGCGTACACGTTCAAAGATGCCTGGTATTTCACGCACACCTGCAGCAGCTACAGATAAGCGAGCGACGAGATCCTCATCTGAGTCAACTGGAGTCTCATAAACAAGATGCTTTAGATGTCCCCATAAAAAGTAATCGAGGCTCGATAAATCGGGAGATCGGGGTGGCCAAGGGACTGGTCCACCACGCCCAATCCATCGAGTACCAAACGTGGCATTCAGGTAATTCCGTACATCAATGCTGAAGTGTGCTGGCGCCCCATCGTGCTGAAACCACATGCGGTTACGAATGGCGATCGGAACATCATACAGCAGTTGTGGTAACACTTCTTTCAGAAAAATAAGATAGCTTCCGCCAGTGAGCCGCGTGGGTAGTAAGTATGGGCCAATCAAAAAGTCGTTCACAATACCAGCCCACACATTAATACTGAAACGTTGTTGAAACGCATGTCGACGCGTTGCATGTGGATTATCGGTTGCCCACACATGGGAATTGTGCGCATTAAAGACACCCTCGCGTGAAAATGTCGCTTCATCTGTAAATAGCACATAATCTACGAAATCCGGCTGCAACGCACATTGCTGCATCACCCACAGGCAGAAGTTCACGCGGCGAGGATAATCTGCCGGATTCAATGCTTGTACTTTCTGAAAATGGAAGGGGTGTAAGCGATTTTCGTTTAACACTCTGCATACAGTCTGATGACTCACACCTACGTCACGCGCAACAGTTCTTGTGCTTGACTCGGGTCTATCAGCCACAATGTTCAAGATGCTTTCTTCCAGCCTTGGAGTGCGTACAGCTCTTACTCGACCAGCGCCATGTCTGTTGACGTCGAACGCACCTGTTTCACAAAGTTGACGATGTAACCGTTGAAAAATTCTATGATCCGGCATTCGTCGATCAGGATACTCCGCGCGATACATTCGTAACGCAGCTCTGCCGTTACCATTTGCACGGCCGTACATGTAATGCATGTCTGCTTTTTCTGCATACGTAAAGTCACCCATCGTCTACGGCAGCACAATTGTGAATGGCGCTTTTCCCTACTGCGATGCATCATGTTCAACAGCGGCTAGACATCTACTGCCCTCTACCGGCAATGATACCAACCGATCACTCCATTTCTCTTTCCTTTTATTTCCCCTGTTTACGCCTCACCGCGTCACTTGCGACTATACATTCCTATACAATAAATCATTGTTACAATGTCCTGTACCTACCATTAAAGTTTGTACCATGAATTCGGGACCACCCTGTATACCTGTTACATATGAGTTTTTAATTTTTGCAACGGTTTGTTGGTCGTCTCTCTCGCGTATCGTTCTCATCGCTGTCATTTAAATCCATTATTTTTCTTTAGTCTATAAATCGGTTCAGTTCAAATGTTTAACGCTTATTATTCTCATAAAATAACATTTTTATCGTCAACATGATTCGTTGGAGTGATGATACTACGGTCGAATTTGTTACCGCTTATGTGGAACAGGAGTGTTTAATAATGTCAAGTCTTCCCTGTACAAACATAAAGCATCCAAGGCAGTTGCAATCGATGAGTTAGCAAAAGCGACGGTAATACCGGAGTTTCTCAAAAAGGAAATCAAACAAAAAATTTTAGGTTCAGCTACACTCTACGTTTATGAGTGATGGCAACGGCTTGGCGATTTTTTTTTGGCGCACTTCTAGTAGCGAGTTACGATAAATTAAGGCAACCCATCTTTCGTTACTATTGTTGGGGGTTTCATAGCAACCTCGGCAAACGGAAACTTTCAATTTTCATTTTGAATATTCTAAAAAGTTCTTCCAAAATCCGTTAAAGTCGTTTGATTTCATTGATTCCTTTGAATTTTTTTCTTTCCTCCCATTGGTTATTTTGTTTTTAAAATATCCTTTGATTGCATTGGTCCTTTTAAATCGTTTTCTGTGATACCATTGGTTCATTTATTTGTATTTTGACAGCTGTGGAATTTTTTATTTTACTATAATAGGTTTCACGATACGATTAAGAGTTTTTTTTTTTTTACCATTTTCGTTTTCATTATTTTTTTACGAAAGAATTCTGACGTTATCAGGTAGTATTATTTCTTGCTTTTTTTTTCTTTTGTAAATCTTTTTCTTTTTCAACATGCCCCCTGTATTTAGTGTAATTGATAAGTTTCAGGGTATTCTTACCCAACATTCGTAGCTTAGTTTTTCTGCTGGTTCACAAATATGTTTTGATATGTGCTTAAACATACTACTTATTGTGAAAGTTTTTAAAATTGAAATGTGCTTAAAAAGTGTGTTGTGAAAAGAAAAAAATTGTGACAGAAAAAGAATTAGGAAATAATAATTTCCTTGGCAACTTTAGAAGTGCGCCAAAAAAATCGCCAAGGCCGTTGCCATCGCTCATAAACGTAGAGTGTAGCTGTTCCAAATTTTAAAACATTACGTAAATATTTTGTATTTATTTTCAAACTAGCAGAATTAATTACCCGGCGTTGTTCGGGTTGAATAAATTAAATGTTGATTGAAAAGTGATGTGACTAATCACTTCTCTTTCGTAAAAGAATGTTACCTTCATTTAAGTGTACGGAAAACAATTTTTAATGTCGTTTTAACTTTTTCATCGTTTCTATTTACTTTGGACGCAAATATGTATACATGATACATCCATCTATATACTCTATTTCATATCATCTTTTTCATCGCGAAAAAGCTTCTCTATCCACATCATCTTTAGCAGTCGACACTCGAACATCAACTAAACCGTGTGCGAACAACCACTCCCTCACTTGCAGTTTTCGCGTTTAGTAGAGCTACTAAATCACTCGCTACTCAACTAAATTACTGGCCTAGTATGTAGCAGCCTTTAGTTTCGGTGTAGTTAGGGGTATTTTAGAAAAAAAAGTCCCATGGAATGCTGTTAAACTACTAATTATACCGTTCTCTGAGGGTGCCTCCGTGTACCAAGAGAATCCAGGTTAATCTGAATCCAGTAGAAACTCAAGTTTTATAGAATAAAGTACAGGTTCTACACTAACCTTGTAGAAACTGACTAATAAACATTTGGGTGCATTGATTTGCAGGATTGCTCTGGATTCATGGAGTTTGAAAAGTTTTTCGACGAACAGGCTACTTTCTATCGAAGCAGCCCTCCCGAATATTCGTCTATTGAAGGACCGTCGTGCCTCAGTGGGGTATGCCCATACGCTAGCAACCATCGATGGTACAGCTACACTCTACGTTTATGAGTGATGGCAACGGCTTGGCGAATTTTTTTGGCGCATTTCTAGTAGCGAGTTACGATAAATTAAGGCAAGCCATCTTTCGTGACGGTTGTTGTGGTTTTCATGGCAACCTCGGCAAACGGAAACTTTTAATTTTCATTTTGAATAATCTAGAAACTTCTTCCAAAATCCGTTAAAGTCGTTTGATTTCATTGATTCGTTTGAAATTATTTCTTTCCTCCCATTGGTTATTTTGTTTTTTAAATATCCTTTGATTGCACTGGTCCTTTTAAATCCTTTTCTGTGATACCATTGGTCCATTTATTTGTATTTTGACAGTTGTGGAATTTTTATTTTATTATAATAGTTTTCACGAATGGATTAAGAGTTTTGTTTTTCTGACCATTTTCGTTTTCATTATTTATTTACTAAAGAATTCTAATGTGCTTAAGCTTAATACTTTTTGTGAAAGTTTTTTAAAAATATACTTTTAAAAATGTCCTGAAATGTGTTTAAAAAGTGTATTGTGAAAAGAAAAAAAATTTGTGACAGAAAAAGAGTTAGGAAATAATTTTTTTCTTGGCAACTTAGAAGTTTGCCAAGACTGTTGCCATTGCTCATAAACGTAGAGTGTAGCTGTTCCCTCCCCATCGAGTTGTAGGCTGCGCAGGAAAAAGCAAGAGATAATACAACCTGATAGCGTCAGAACTCTTGCGTAAAAAAATAATCAAAACGAAAATGGCAAAAGAACAAAACTCTTAATCTTTTCGTAAAAACTAATACAATAAAAAAAATTTTCCACAACTGTCGAAGTACAAATAAATGGACCAATGGTATCACAGAAAAAGATTTAAAAGGGGACCAATGCAATCAAAGAATATTTTAAAATCAAAATAACTAATGGGAGCAAAGAAAAAATTTCAAACGAACCAATGAAATCAAACGACTTTAACGGATTTTGGAAGAACTTTCTAGAATATTCCAAATAAAAATTGAAAGTTTCCGTTTGCCGAGGATGCCATGAAAACCACAACAATCGTAACGACAAATGGGTTGACTTCATTTATCGTGACTCGCTACTAGAAGTACGCCAAAGAAAATCGCCAAGCCGTTGCCCTCACTCATAAACGTAGAGTGTAGCTGTACTGAGTTGGAAAATAGCACCTATACCAGGGATAGGCAAACTTTTTCTGTCACGGGCCAAAAATCAAAAAAAAAAAAAGTTTGGCGGGCCAAGATAAATTTTTCTAAAATTTAAAAACAATATACAAGTATTACAATTTAAATATGTTAATGAGATAAATGAAATTCCGATTTCATTTTTAAAAGTTCCTTATATTGAGGTTCGAAGTGAGATGTACTGATTCTAAGGAACGAGGCTAAATGCTCATCTGTCAGTCTACTTCTGAAATAATTCTTTCTAAGGTTCATAGTTGAAAACACTTGTTCACATGTTTAAGATGAAGCAAACATAGCACTGATTTTCTGGGCGTGAGATATTAAATTTGGGAAATTTACTTTCGATAATGATTTGTAAAACTCTAACTTTGGCATATTTATAAACAACTGCATGAGATGATTGTTAGATTACAACTCAATTAATTCAAGCTGCAAATCTGACCTCACTGCTTCACAATTTACGTTGAAAGGCATGGTAAAACTATCAAATTCTGTTTGAATTGCACTGAAATCTTGAAATCTGCGTTCGAACTCAAAATGCAGTTTATTCAAGCCATCTTCATAATTCTTAAGTTTCTCTTCATTTACTGAGGGTATTGAATTTAACCTCGAGAAATGAGACAGGTCGTTCTTAGCTAGCTGCCCAGCCAGCAAACAGATTGTTTAAAAGCTTTGAGATGGGCCCAGATATCGTCGATAAATTGATTTTCCCCTTGCATCTTGACATTCAAGTTGCTCAAATGACAAAGAAGATCTGTGAAAAATGCAAAGTCCGAAAGCCATTCTGTATCTTCTAACATTTCGCACTCCGCAGATGACTGTTTCTCATGGAAGAACGACACAATGTTGTCTTTCAGCTGCCAAACTCGCTCGAAAACAGATCCTGCACTAAGCCACCGTACTTTCGTGTAATACAGTACATCAGAGTATTCAGATTGCACGGACTGAAGAAATTCTCGAAATTCTATCCGCGGGCCGGATAAAACCTTCTGGGGGGCCGGAGTTGGCCCGTGGGCCGTAGTTTGCCCATCCCTGACCTATACCATCATTGTTGTTGTGTAATAATAAATATGGTGTTCATTTTTTATAGGTCCCATTACGAAGTGCAGCCACTCTGCTTGCGCCAATCACGGAGTCTGCGTTCAGATGTGGAACAGTTATGCCTGCGACTGTGACATGACTTCCTTCTCTGGTCCGATATGCGCTGATGGTCAGTATTTTGCTTTATTCTTTTATTGCCGAAATCTAGCTCGCATAACAACCCTATTCGGATCTCATGGTATAGAAATTGCAAATATTTTTCTCCCTGTTTTTGTGGCGAGGACGTTTTACGTTTCCGTATGGTCCCCGTGGTCGAGCGAACAAAAGACGATGTGATCGACCACGGGGTGCCGAAGGGCAGAGGGGGGGATTGATTATCGAGCAATACCGAAATAGGGGAGCATTTTCATCCCAAATTTCCTGTCGGATAAATGTCCCCCAAAAGTTGCAATCCTTTGATTTTTACCGACTCCTGACGGACAACAAAATTGGAGTTGCAAACTCGCCAAATCACCACCCCGACAACGAGATCTTGACTATAAAATTAGCGCCGTTTCTCGGAATATCTTCGATGTTTGGAGGGGAAGAATGCTTGCATCTCCGGTGTAAACGCGGCTTAAGTGGACTGAGCATCGATATTGAGGGGAGCTTCAGAAAGAATGACCAACATGTCGATTAGTAATCACGTGCCTGCTCTGTGAAACATTGATTGGTTGGACGATTTGGCATCGCATCGCCTCGTTTGCTGAGGGCATTCGATGTGTAAACGCGCGTTTCTATAGCGTGGTGGCGAAAATGGCGACATCGCTTAAATCTACTGTCTTGTGGATCGATCGGATGATGAATCAATGGTTAGACTCTTTCCTAACGTTCCGTGTATCAATCAGGTGATGAATGTTCGTTTCCACCCGGTAGACGAAAGAAGTCTAAGGACCACGTTACTCCACGTTTTGGTCACATGATCCCGGGCACATTAAAATATTTCGATTCGCTTGCTATACTTTATATTTCCTATGAGTAGAACGCGATTTTATAAAATTCGTTACGTAATGTGAACCCTCAGCAACACTAGTAAATTTATTGTTAGTTGACATAATTTCCTAGACTGGGGCACGGGAAATAAAAGTATTTGAAAAGGGAATTGTTGATCCACTAAAGTTTTGGAAACTGTCAAAAAGGCAAAGACAGATTTGAAAGACTTAAAAGTAGCGAAATGTAATTTTGAAATACAAAATCACAATGATGCATGGTAGCGCACAGGTAACACCGGAAGACTGCTCGGATTGTGTTAAAGGGCACGTGGTTTCCAGGTCTCATTAACATTAGTCATTGAGTGAATCCCTCTGTTGGATATCACCTAAAGGAAGATGGATTGAGTACCCCTAAGCCAGAACCACACGGTCGGCAATTTGTCAAGGTCACAATACGAGGATTTCTGGATTCAGAGCTACTACGTATTTGCTGAAGGCATCGCCCGATATGCACCACATACCGTAGAGTCATGCAATCGGAATCTCTAAATAAAGGAGGGGGGTTTTAAGGAACTACAACCGGAGGGTTGCCTGTTCGAAACTAGGTCTAGTGAAAGTCCGTCGTGTACATGAGGGCTGGTGCCGTTAAATTTATCAGCCTCAAATTTCCTCATGTTGGTGTAGTGTGGAAGGTTGGAGAGTGGGGTGCCAGCTCAGATGTGACCTCGTCATCTGACTGTGGTTCAAAATTACGTGTTGTAATCGGATCTTACCCTTCGGGCTTGATCCTGGACCGTCGCCAATATGCCCGATGTGTTGCTCCAATGCAACACGTTAATTAAATACCTACTTACCTTAGAAAACAATAAAACCTGTGTAGCTTGGTATTTTTTAATTAACTCTAGTCCTGGTTCAAATCAGGGTCAGTGCATGGATGTTTGTTTACGTATGGTGTAGAGGCCGGCTGGTGCACCTTAAATCTGCCCTGGCCAAAAGTCCTCACGTTGGGTTGGTGTGGAAATTTGGAGAGTGGGTTGCCAGCTCAGATGTTGCCTCGTCATTTAAACATGATTCAAAATGACGTGGTGTTGTCCTCGGATCTTTCCCTTAGGGGATTGATCCGGACCGTCAATAGACCGTTGTGTTGCCCTACTACGACGTTAATTAAAAAATTACCAATTGCTAATTATCCAGTAGAACTGATTATCCGAGCTTCTATTGACCGTATACTCGAGGCGAATTTGATATCGAATCTTTTAAGCTTTAAATAAAGCTACCACGAGTGTGCGCACTTTGTCCGAAGACGCAAGAAAGTGCTGCGAACCAGAAGATCCCGGTTAGTTAATCCCCGTTAGTTAGTCCCGGAAACAGTTTAAGAATTTTTCAAGATAGTTTAAAAGGTATGTAACCCACGTCCATGTTTGTTGTAAAAGTATCCCAATAAACACATACTATAGCACCAATCCCGGAATACTCATATAATCCTTGCTTTATGAATCTGAAAACATGAAGAACGGTATTTTTCTTTATATTTCGAATAGGACTATTTTGTGTCACTACATCTGTATAATCTAAATTTCTGGTTAAGCGAGGTGGACTTGGTCCACATTACCTCGGATAATCGAGGTTCTACTTGTATCAGCAAACCTTGTCCATATGTTTGCAAATTTCGTCTGATAGATTCCTTCTGCGCCATTTCCTCGATAATGGTGTATAATGGAAGTCGACAGAGCTAATAAATTGTGCAGGTGGAAAAACAAGAAATACTGAGGAAATGAAAAAAAGCTCTTTACTTACATAATATTACAGTAACTGCTCAAATGTGTCACCACCAACATCGAAACAGGCCTGGTAGCGCCTAGCAAGTGATTGGCGTACTCTTTCGAAGATACCAGGTGTTTCGCAAAATATTGCAGCAACGACTGAAAGTTTTGCAATGAGATCCTCATCAGAATCAATTGAAGTCTCGTAGACGAGTGCCTTTAAGTGTCCCCATAAGAAAGAATCGATACTTGATAAATCTGGTGAACGTGCTGGCCAAGCGACTGGTCTACCTCGTCCAATTCATCGAGGGCCAAAGGTGGCATTGAGGTAACTACGCACATTATTTCTGGAATGGGCTGGAGACCCATCGTGCTGAAACCACATGGTATTTCGAATAGCAACATCGTTTGCAGCTCGCGTAATGCCATTCAAACTCAATAAAATTGTTTTGCAGACGATTTGATAATGCAAACTAAATACACTTCTACTATTCAATATTTTTCTTCCCAAAAATTCATTTTTTTTTAAAGCTACGTCACTAAACGTGTTCTATCGTCTGCTCTAAAAATATTATGTAAGTAAAGAGCTTTTCATTTCCTCAGCATTTATTGTTTTTCCACTTGCACTTTTCATTTCCGACCCCACGTTGCTATACAAAAAATGCTTCTTTATATGTATTTTACTTACCCTTAATGTTTGGCCCATGAATTCAGGGACACCCTGTATAATACAATAGCTCATTTTAATATCACCAAGCAAATTTAAGGATGGGATTCTTATCAATTTTTTACAGAAAGTATTTCCTACGAATTCGGCCCCGGAACTGGCCTGATCACATTCGCCTTCCCATCGGATAAAATGCCGGACACCAAAGCCGACTTAGTAGCGCTTGGCTTTATTACCATGGCTGACAACGGAGTGCTTGTGAGGATTGACAGTGGCACCTCTAATGACTACATGGAACTCGAAATAGTAAGACATCTTTTATTAATAACCTTTTTCAAAGATTCGATTTGAATGCTAACACATAAGGTGACGCGTATTCAGGTAATAATATTTCGAAAGGGAGCTCAATCTTCTCCCGAAATTCAATCAAACTGCCATTATTCCGTTTTTTCTAATATCCTGTGTCACAGCCACCCCTTTTTTGCATACGGTGTGTGTGGTTCATATAATCTACTGGAGAGGGCTACACTTCTTCGTAGGTGTATTTAAAGATATTTATTAAACTCTAGCTGAATAACCCGGCGTTGATCGGGTTTCAAAAATGACCGCGACATTTCTCTGTGTTAACTCAAATACACAAACTCATTAGAACGTGTTTCCTACTGCGAAAGCTAAAATATGACCGCGACATTTCTCTGTGTTAACTCAAATACACAAACTCTGTAGAACGTGTTTCCTACTGCGAAAGCTAAAATATGACCGCAACATTTCTCTGTGTTAACTCAAATACACAAACTCTGTAGAACGTGTTTCCTACTGCGAAAGCTAAAATATGACCGCGATATTTCCCTGTGTTAACTCAAATACACAAACTCTGTAGAACGTGTTTCCTACTGCGAAAGCTAAAATATGACCGCAACATTTCTCTGTGTTAACTCAAATACACAAACTCATTAGAACGTGTTTCCTACTGCGAAAGCTAAAATATGACCGCGACATTTCTCTGTGTTAACTCAAATACACAAACTCATTAGAACGTGTTTCCTACTGCGAAAGCTAAAATATGACCGCGACATTTCTCTGTGTTAACTCAAATACACAAACTCTGTAGAACGTGTTTCCTACTGCGAAAGCTAAAATATGACCGCAACATTTCTCTGTGTTAACTCAAATACACAAACTCTGTAGAACGTGTTTCCTACTGCGAAAGCTAAAATATGACCGCGACATTTCTCTGTGTTAACTCAAATACACAAACTCATTAGAACGTGTTTCCTACTGCGAAAGCTAAAATATGACCGCGACATTTCTCTGTGTTAACTCAAATACACAAACTCTGTAGAACGTGTTTCCTACTGCGAAAGCTAAAATATGACCGCGACATTTCTCTGTGTTAACTCAAATACACAAACTCATTAGAACGTGTTTCCTACTGCGAAAGCTAAAATATGACCGCGATATTTCCCTGTGTTAACTCAAATACACAAACTCTGTAGAACGTGTTTCCTACTGCGAAAGCTAAAATATGACCGCGACATTTCTCTATGTTAACTCAAATACACAAACTCATTAGAACGTGTTTCCTACTGCGAAAGCTAAAATATGACCGCGACATTTCTCTGTGTTAACTCAAATACACAAACTCTGTAGAACGTGTTTCCTACTGCGAAAGCTAAAATATGACCGCAACATTTCTCTGTGTTAACTCAAATACACAAACTCTGTAGAACGTGTTTCCTACTGCGAAAGCTAAAATATGACCGCGACATTTCTCTGTGTTAACTCAAATACACAAACTCTGTAGAACGTGTTTCCTACTGCGAAAGCTAAAATATGACCGCAACATTTCTCTGTGTTAACTGAAATACACAAACTCTGTAGAACGTGTTTCCTACTGCGAAAGCTAAAATATGACCGCGATATTTCCCTGTGTTAACTCAAATACACAAACTCTGTAGAACGTGTTTCCTACTGCGAAAGCTAAAATATGACCGCGACATTTCCCTGTGTTTAAATCATACAAAACCCTGTAGAACGTGTTTTCTTGTCCATGCCCAGCTATTGCAAGAAAACAAACTTTAGATTCTAAAATGGGGGCTTCGAGGGGCACTTTTAGGATTATCTGTGCCAATTTTCATGGCTACAGATTGGTCTGAAGACGGGAACGAAATTGCCTATATTTTCCGCAGTTTTCTAAAGTATAAGCGTACCAAATTTGGTGTGGATTGGTCAAACGGTGTAGATTTGTATAGAGAATATACACACACACATCCTTTTTTATACAGATAGATTGTCATATAGTATGTTTTTCCATCCCATTAAATAAATTCAAGAATTAAAATAATAAAAATCCAAGTATATTTTCAAATGGTGCTTGATTGTATAAGTTAAATTGACAGTTTTTACATGTACATCTAAATTCAACTAATTCGACAAGTTTCCAGAGTTGACAATTTCTAAATAAGTTTGCTTCATAAGGAATTCTAGTCAGCAATTTTTTTGTATTTTGAAAAATCTCGAACTTTCTTTAAATGGATTCCATTTCCATCGCATTTACTGGTGGGATCGAATCACGAAACAATGCTCAACCATTAATTGTGAATTTACAAAGACTGACTTTCCTGTGTTTTACAGGTGGACGGTAATATTTATATGGTATATAACATGGGAACTGAGGATCATCCCATTGGAGAACACAGTGTCCACGTCAATGACGGACAATATCATGTCGTCCGATTCACTCGTTCTGGACCCAATTCTACCATCCAAGTAGATGACCATAATGTTCGAGTTAAACAACCACCTGGTGAGAGAAAACTGAACAAACTACTTAATTTATTTTATAAAATATCAATGTACTGTAAAAGATTATCAATATATGAAAGTGTGTATCTGCATGATCGATAAAGTGCATATTTGTATTGAAATTTCTGCAACAAAAATCTTTCGGATTGAACAATTGAAATGTTATTTTATCCTCAGGATTATTTAATATTATATACTTATTATGATCAAAATAACGATGTAGAATTTAAGGAACTTGGAATGTAGAGATCAACTCTCCCGAATTAGAGCTAATTTTTTGGATTCATTCATTAATATTGAAATATTACCTATAACAGTCTGGAAAGTTTAACATGTACTAATCGATAGCAGCATGTCCGTTTCCGGATTATAAACAAGTGTAGAACAAAATAGGTTAAAATTTTCAGTGATTTAGAAACGAATTGGAGGCCAAACTTTAACAAGATCTTATGCTTTTTTATCAACCAGACTCAAATACCCATATAGTAAGTTTTTCCACAGCTGAGCTATAAATGGACTATCATCTAAGCTTAGAACTAATTAAGTCGGAGCTAATGGTTGCAAAAAAACTGACTACAGTAGATGTAAAGAGTTTTTGAAAGTACAGAATCAAAATAATGCTTCGCTCTGCAGCATCAGTGGACAAATGCATATGGTTACGACTAAGAAACATGTAAAATTGTAAATTTGTATTCCATGTGGTGACTTGTATATTACATACAATGTAAATGAATTGCTTTGTTTAACGTTATCCATTCCTAAACATTTACTGGAATGATGCAGCGGCTCAAAAAAATGAGAATAATCTGTGATTAAATGAAATGGTGATTATCCCTTCAATACATGTCTGAAAGTTGGTCACTCTATTGATTCAGCAACGTCGGTTGGAAAGTTTTCAAGGTATTTCTTATTTTCCATTATGAAGCAATATTAATATTATATATGTCACTACAAAAATATCAACTATACTCTATAACAAAAGAAAAATCGACGCACCAAGGAGTTGTCCGATTGCGGTAAAAATGGGTGGATGTGAAGAACACACATAGGAAAAACAAACGATTAAAATTTCAGAACAATTGAATGATTTATTTCAGAGTCAGAAGGAGTCAAAGGAGTTGGTTCACTTCTGGCCTGGATGCAAGCATGGCAGTTCCTGGATGGTGTCCTGCAGAATTTCTTGTCAAATTGTCTCCAACTGTCGAGCTATATGGCCAGCATTCCGGGATGGTTGCAATCGCCTTTTCACAACGTCCCAAATTTGCTCTATGGGAGAGATATCCCTAGCTGGCCAAGCAAGTGTTGGAAAAGATTGAAGACAATTCATAGCAACTAGGGATGCGACATCGATAGCAAAACATCGATGTTCAAAATTAAAACATCGATGTTGATAATACATCGACCCAAAAACATCGATGTTTTTAAAATTCAGTGTATTTAAACTCTTTCCACTCATTTCTTAAAACTGGTTTAGCAACTTGTGATGCTACATCGACAGCAAAACATCGATGTTTTTAAAATTCAGTGTATTTAAACTTGTTTCCCCATTTCTTAAAACTGGTTTTCCAACTATTGATGCGACATCGACAGCAAAACATCGATGTTGAAAATTATAACATCGATGTTGATAATACATATCGTCAACAAACCATCGATGTTTTTAAAATTCAGTGTATTTAAACTTGTTTCCCCATTTCTTAAAACTGGTTTAGCAACTAGTGATGGGACATCGGATCCAATACATCAATGTTTTTTTTCTAAAACATCAATGTGTGAAAGCATCGACATCGATGTCGCATCCCTACTTTTCACACCCTTCACACTTGGCCACTTTGGTCTAAAAGTATGTTCGATTTACTGAATTTAAAAATTATGCTACATGGTTAGTTTTTAAATTTTTAAAACGGTATTTTTTTCATTCAAAAATAAAACATCGACAACGTAAAAACATCGACAAGTATAACATCGATGTTACAAAAACATCGACTTCAATACATCGATGTTAAATACATAGATTTTTTTTAAAAAACATCGATGTTTTGAAAACATCGACATCGATGTCGCATCTCTAATAGCAACACGTGTCGTGTGCAGTTGGGCATTATCTTGTCTCAGATCCTCCACCTCCCGACTCACCCGTTAGGGTTTGGAGTCTTTGGTTGGGAGGGTGGAAGGACTTCCAGCCCATGAAGTAAACCCAATGGGGCCCACGTAGACCGGACGAGTATTTATTGTGTTTTTAAAATTTACATGGGACAAAAGGTCATAATGAATATAAAAGGACAAGAGTAAAATATTGGGTAACAGGCCCCAATAAAAGGTCCGTGGAAACATGGAAGATTGTGACGTAGTATGACATGAAAATAAAACATTGGTAAACATACATAAATAAACTATGATAAAATGTTGAAGAAATAAAAATAGAACAGTAATAAAATTTAAAAGATTAAAAAGATTAAGAGAAAGAGGGAACGCATCGGGAGGTCAACAGTGCTCAGGCCAAAGTGGTCCCATTAGCCACTTCTGGCGCAATGGATGCATTTTTTAATTCGGAATTTGGAGATCGTGTTCTTCTTTGTAGCAGAGATAAGCTATTTCGGTTTAGGTACAGCTACACTCTACGTTTATGAGCGATGGCAACGGCCTTGGCGATATTTTTGGCGCATTTCTAAAGTCGCCAAGAAAGAATTATTTCTTAACTCTTTTTCTGTCGCAAATTTTTTTCTTTTTACAACACACTTTTTAAATACATTTCAGAAAGTTTTAAAAAGTATATTTTTAAAAAACTTTTGCAAAAAGTAGTAAGTTTAAGCACACATCAAAACATATTTGTGAACCAGCAGAGAAACTAAGCTACAAATGTTGGGTAAGAATACCGTGAAAATTATCAATTACACTAAATACAGTGGGCATGTTGAAAAAGAAAAAGATTTACAAAAGAAAACAAAAGCAAGAAATAATACAACCTGATGACGTCAGAATTCTTTCGTAAAAAAATAATGAATACGAAAATGGTAAAAAAAAAAAAAAAACTCTTAATCCTATCGTGAAAACTATTGTAGTAAAATAAAAATTCCACAACTGTCAAAATACAAATAAATGGACCAATGGTATCACCCAAAACGATTTAAAAGGACCAATGCAATCAAAGGAAATTTTTAAAAACAAAATAACCAATGGGAGGAAAGAAAAAATTTCAAACGAATCAATGAAATCAAACGATTTTAACGGATATTGGAAGAACTTTCTAGAATATTCAAAATGAAAATTGAAAGTTTCCGTTTGCCGAGGTTGCCATGAAAACCACAACAAACGTAACGAAATATGGGTTGCCTTAATTTATCGTAACTCGCTACTAGAAGCGCGCCAAAAAAAATCGCCAAGCCGTTGCCATCACTCATAAACGTAGAGTGTAGCTGTACCTCGGTTTATTGTCATCCGTGGGCCTGCATAGGTGATATCGTGAAGTGAGTGCACAGTCAAAAATATATTGATCTGGATCACCCACGGCTCCACAGCTTCAAAACTCACTGCTTTAATATGAAAACGATGTAAATAAGACATGAACGGGCCATGACCAGTAAGAAACCATGTCAGGTAGCAATTAGCAACTAGATCCTTTGAGCTGGTCTCCGGCATGAACTTGAGATTATCTTGTTGATGTATTCCTTGTTGCATTATCTTGTTGAAAAGTAAGTCCGGGGTGTCGCAAAAGGAACGATAACACAACCGGACGTAGAATTGGTCTACGTACCGCTTTGCAGTGTATCATAAATGACTACCAAAGGGGTCCGGCTATCAAAGGAGAGGGCACCCCAGACCATAACGCCCTGTTGTGGGCATGTGTGGCTTGCGATAGTAAGAGTAGGATTCCCACGCTGACATGAACGTCTCCAGAGACGTCAGCGGATGTCGTCAGGACAGTTGGAAACGGGATTCGTCACTAGC
Source organism: Metellina segmentata (assembly GCA_947359465.1). NCBI lineage: Eukaryota > Metazoa > Arthropoda > Arachnida > Araneae > Tetragnathidae > Metellina > Metellina segmentata. Next base: position 27,157,031 of record OX375880.1, on the reverse strand, counting down.
GTCGTTCCAAGTTCCAACGAAATTCCATTCCGACTGGACAACTTCTTGGAGCGTCGATCTTTTTTGTTGCAGTGTATTTTCCTTTTAACGTTTTCTCTCTTTTAGTCCTCTGCAAGTTGTAGAGGGCACAGGTTTTATTCCACCCTCTGAGTATTTCTCACTTCTGCGTCATTGAAACTTTCTTTGCATGTCCATTATTCGATGTTGTCTGTCTTGCGTTTGGTGCGGCACAGTCACATAAATACATTATCCCTTGCGCCATAAACACATTTAGTGCTCTTCCATTTCAACATCAGCACATCTAACGTCATCCGATTTCAGGTCGCCAGCTGACAGTATTCAACAGCCACTCCACCGTGCAGGTGGGTGGCAAGAAAAACCCTCTGAGGGGTGGAATAGAGCGACCTTTCCAAGGCATCATATCGGGACTTGTGGTAAACGGCGATCGCATACTGGACATGGCAGCAGAGGATGACCCTCGAATTTCTGTTCAAGGAGACGTCGAACTTCTGATGTCTTTGCCACTCAGTCTGCAACAAAGATCAGTTCCCACTGACCATCAAATGCAGCAGGTAAAAATGTTACACTTGTGTTGATGCAAGGAACAAGATTGGAGACGCATCTTGATATTTATGTTTTTCCCCTACATTCTTTCAGCTAAATATTTCACTAATATAAATACACTAGATATCAACGTTAGATATATATATAGGCCTAAACCAGGGGTTCCCAAACTAATCAAAGTCGCGGCACCCTTAAGAGAATTAGAATTTTCTCACGGCACCCCCTCGTCATGTAATATCTATATGTGGTTATATTTTTATATACAGTATATGTATTTTATATTTGTACGACTTAGAAGAAGAAATTAGAAAAGTAAGTGATAAGAACAGACATAATTAATACAACTCGTATTTAAAATTCACACAAATACTTTAATTGTACTTAATGGAAAAACAAAGGTGTAGGTGAAAATTTAAATAAAACAAATAAAATTACCTTCAACATGCTCTTGGAGAAATATGTGTGTTTAGCGCGACGGTTGAGCCTGTTGCTCACTGCACAATTGTTCGAATAGTGGAATTAAGATACAGCTACTCGCAATGAGCAAATGGTACAGATACTCTCATTTCTTCTACGACATTAATTTTCGAACGATATTTTCTCTTCATAACAGCAACTGCTTCATGGGCCCTTAGCGGTACCCTTAATCTCTCTACGTGGCACCCGCACGGTGCCACGGCACACTGGCCTAGACAGTTATTAAATAGTAATGTTCTTGGTAATGTACCACAGTGTAGTGTCTTCTGAAACAATGCGCTCTATCAATTCTACTGCTAGTTTAAAGCTAGGTATGACTATTTCTGACACTGCACATTAAGCATTTTGGAGATAAATGATTCAGATCAATTTGTTTTCTTCATTTGACCTTTGATAAACTACGCAATTCTCTTATTTTGTTAGAACTACATGTTATTTTTTTTAAGCAAAGATAAATTAACTTGCACGTTATGTGCAATTAGCAGTAAGTTTTAAAATCGAATAGCGTTTTGTTGCAGGTTTGGATTCCCCTTCCTGAACTATAACACACAACACTGTCATATTTAGTCTTTCAATAAGTTTGACACTTGTGGGTCACTCATGCAATACCATGCTTTACCTCACAACTATATCATACCTCACACCATAAAAACAAACCCAACCAACACCTCCAAATCCTGTTACCAACTGTGAAGTAAATTGCTTAGTCATTGGAGAATACAAATCATAGAGGGCTCTAATCAATTTTTATAATTGAGAGAACTTCTCTATCAACCAACAAAGCAGTTGTTGGAACTTCAAAAATAATTATTTTCAATAGTAGGCAGATAATATACAACAGAAAAGTTAATAACAAAACTACACACAGTGTATGAAATTGATAATATAAGATAAAACAAGAGAAATAGGTGCCCATCCTGGGATGTATTTTGGTTATTAAGCCAAGGTTTATTGAGTTTTTGATAAAGTTGCTTGATTTTCTAAATACACAAATTTATGTGGAATTATGCGAGATGGGTCTATTGTTTGCGTAGATTCACATAAAAGTATGTGTTCCAAAAGCACTGAATGAAAAAGCATTAATATCTATACTCATGTCCATAAATTAAGAATAATGCTAGCTCCGGTAAATAAAGGTTTAGAAACAAACGTGACTTATACATACAACCCATATTTTAAACTAAAGATAAAAACCAAAAAAGATGGTGTATGTATAATACCATTCATAAAAACTACGATTTTTGCTCACTGGAGTAATTATAAAAAAAATATCGACCTTACAAAAACTTAACAAGACATGGTTATTATGATGGCTAATACATTGTATGTCTCCCAGACGATGAAATACAGTCTGTAAAACGCCTAGGCATGCTGAGGATCAAATTACCCAGCCGATCTTGGGTTTAGGCACCGTAGGTGGCCCCCTCGTCCCCGCTGTGATAGCAGGTTATGAGCGGTTTTTTGTGGCCACCCACGGAAGGGTCCAAGCTGATCTTGGGGAAGATCACTCCACTCAGCAAGCAATGCTCTCCGAAGTTCCGGTACACATGTAGGAGGTGGTTGACAGGCTGCAACTCGTCGGCCAAGCATGTCCCACTTATGCTCAATCGGATTCAAGTCAGGTGAGAATGCTGGCCATTCCATACGGGTGATATCCTCAGATTAAAGGCATTTGTTTACAATGTTTGCACGGTGAGGACGGGCGTTGTCATCCATAAACACAAATTCTGCGCCCATGGCACCCCTAAACAAACGTACATCTTGTTCCAGAATGATGTCCCGATACATTTGGCCTCTCATGGTTCCGATTTGAACATGTATATATGTTCTGGAGCCCAGTATAATTCCGCCCCAAACGAGCAATCCTGCACCACCGTAACGGGGTCGTTCAATGATGTTGTCTTGGTGGTAGTGGGTACCTGACGTTCTCCACATGAACATCCCCCGTGAATCAGACTGCAAGCTAAACCTGGACTCGTCGGAAAACATCACACAAGCCCACTGTGACGATGTCCACATTGCATGTTCTCTACTCCAAACTAACCGCTGGCGACAGTGAGTTGCCGTGAGCGGAACACATCTGACAGGCCTGCGAGCATATAGACCAACATGTCCCAAACGTCTGTAAACGATTTGCCTTGAAACTGTCGTACCCGTGACTGAAGATAGCTGACGAGAAAGGTCGAATGCTGTGCACCGTCTGCTTCTTTTTGCAGTTACTGCCAAATACATACCGGTCGTCATTCGGCGTTGTAATTCGGGGGAAACCTGTACTGTAACGACTACTGACATTTCCTTCATTTTGGAATCGTTGCTAAGGCCTAGAGATGACACTTTGGGCGATTCCAAGTTCCACTGAAACTTCCGTCTGAGTACGCCCATATTCCAGGCGGCCGATAATTCTACCGCGTTAAAAATAATCGACATAATCTGTGCCATAACTATTCGGTTGTGGCACTGAGCGGCTTACAGAACGCTTGAGAACAATTTTACTTCTTTGCTATATTCCTTATATACACCTCTCTAACACTCTCGTCATTGTGACGTATTATCGGCGTCATCTGATGGCTTCCTGTAATTTGGATGTTATTACTTGAATATGTGTGCGATAATTCTACAGGTGAAATTTTTACTTTACAGTTCGATTTCCGTGTGATTCTGCATTATCCTTAATTTATGGACATGAGTATTGTTAAGAGATGAAGATAATTAAAAAAATAGTCAAGTCATGCAGATTTTAATTGGATAAACATTCAAAGAAACATGTAGCTTATATATCATCTGAAAGACTACAAGTATAATGTGTGTGGGAATCTGATTTGATTACATAATCGGTCAAGATAAGTTAACTACATCTATACGAAATTATTCAACTTCAATCCAAATATAATGAATGGTATATTTTTCAGCATGCTGGTGCGTCTCCCAATTACGAGGGAGATGATCTCGTGTATTCTGGAGGAGGTGGTTCAGGCTGCTGGGACGACGAAGACGACTGCGGGGAATCAGAATCGACCACAGGTAGAAAGCGTACGTTCAATCCCATACTAGAAACCTTATGGAATGCACGTGGCAAGAGTGGGAGACTAAATCTAACTTTCTTTTTTCTTATCCAAATAAAAAAATTAAGACAACAGATGCACTGATACCAAATATGCTCCGTGTAGTACTTATGCAGTTTTAAAAATATTTCATCCTATTCCTCTGTTCACTTGCATTCTGAATAGAATATGCTACAGGAAAATTTAACATTTACTGTCGATAATTTTCTTTCAATAACTGATTAAAAATTGCTTCATAACCTTAGAATATTTGCAAAGTTATTCGGGATGGTAAAGGTATTTAATTACTATTGTGAAGCACTCACTAATTAAAGACGAATTCACCGGATGCTTTTTGTTTACTTCAGCTTTCGTTAACTTGAAATTTAATTTCTTTTAGAGACAAATGAAGCAATCAGAAACGTTTGCCTGTTCGGTATTTTTTTAGAAACTTTTAAATTTCATGTCAAACAGGGTCTGATACAAACTGTTTTTTTAGGTGATGATCTCATAACACCTGTTTACATTCCACCCACACCAAGACCCAACCCTAGGACTACACCCAGCATTTCGGCAGGAGGGAACGGGAACTATGTTCACGGCCGGTCATCGGCACCACCCCGCCATGCTGTCGGTGGACTGGAAGACACCACCTGCGACGACGAAGAGGACTGCATAGAAGGAGGCTCTGGACTGGGAGAAGTGAGCTTCACTGTCAACCAAAACACTCCAGCTACACCAGCTTTCATCACCACCACTGGCAGTCACCAGGACATCTCGGAAAACTACGCATCCCCTCCTCGAGTCCTACCTCCCCCCACCCATGAGATGGACATAGTCCAGAGGATTGTCATCACTCCTCCCACCATCTCGACGACGACCGTCTACCGCAGGTTGCCACCAGAAGAGATCGGTGTCACCCATCGCCGACCTCCAGCTCCGCCGCCCCCGCTCTACCCGGCCATACCCCAGCAGACGCCACGTCCTCCACATCGGACATCGTCCAGAACACCCCCTCCGGTCTACGGTGTGCCCATTCCCGACATGCCCGTCACCGGTCGCGAGAGCAATAAGCCACCCCCCAAAGTGAAGACTTCGTCGGCAGCAGACAACACGGCGATGGTCATCGGCATCATTGCGGGAGTGTTGATTGTCGTGGTCATCGTCGCTCTGGTGGTCTATCGGGTTCGAAGCTGGACTCTGGCTGCATCGCCAGGAGGTGGCGGTTACAAGGTGGATGAGACGGCAAAGAGGTACCACTTCCCGCCGGCAGGTACGGCACCCTACCAATCGCAGCCGCCCTCTGCACAGCATATGAATGGGGCTCTCAAGTGTGACCCGACGCAGAATAAACTCATGAAGCAGCCGAAGAAGAAAGACGTCAAAGACCTCAAAGAGTGGTACGTGTGAAAAAAAAAAGACAAGCAAACATCCACGTTTGATTCATTCATCAAAATCGCTCGTTCCAACCATTCTTTGGTCGTTTAGGTCTCTGCATGATCTTCGTCATTGAATAATGATAATGGCTTCATTAACTTGTGCGTTATTCTATTGTTCTGTGGTTAGAGGCCGGGAATATAAATTCCCAGAAAGATTCACACCAGAAGAAAATGGTAAGCCATTGAACGCTTAAGGTACTCAGTTCCTGGAAAGGACATGCAGCTTTCTCGTACCCAAGATCGTATGCTTGCTAAGTTTTTCCAATTCTTTATTTGCATTTAAAAGGCACATCGAAAAGAAAACTTATTACTCCAGCAAGCATTTTGAAACATTTCTGATTGGTGCGAGAATTGACGAGTGTGGTCGATCTTCAGAAAAGAGAATATTCCATCGTTCAGTGGTATTGCGCAGATTTGAAAACATTCATGCTGGTACTGAAGGTTTCCATTTCTAATATGAGAACCTAAGAAATGTTATACTGTGTTACTGTACATTAACCTCGCTGTGGTTTCGGCAAGAGTAAAATCTGTGAAGTTTATGCAATAATCTTAGATTTAACTCCCTTCATTAAAAGGGAGTGTTTATTGTGCAATATGTATATGAATCATATATTTGACTATCTCCTTTGAGAAATTTTCGTTCATTCAGATGTTATATATTCAGATGCATGAATGTGTAACAAGTTGTACAAACCAGTCTGCAGAAGCATTGCAGGAGAGAACGATATAGTTTTTATGCTATGCTTTGCAGCAGACCAAACATTCGTTGGAACGAGTTAATAATAAAAAAGCCAAACTGGCGCAAAACGAAAGAAGTCTTCGCAAGAAGGCAGAATTCTTCTGTGGTAAGGTCCCTGAAGCAGCCTTCGAGAGATCAAAGTGTTTACAAAAGCTGAGCATGGCTGTTGGTGAGGTGACCCGTGAAAGAATCCACTGAAGAACCAAATCCAGAAAGAATCGAACTTTAGTGCTGTTTTGTTAACTAAATTATAATATCCGGATTTGAAGTTCAGCACCATGACATTTCGCACTCACTTGCAAATAGAGCAATGTGTTCTGAAAGAATTTGGACAATAGAATGTAACTGAGGTGAGTGAATGAACTTGAATGAAATTTTAACAATATCTTCCCATTTTTTTTTTTTATTATTTCTTTGATAAGAACTTTATATGCTGAATTGGGACAAGGATCAAGAGCTTAACTTTGCGCCAATATCTAACACAATATTTCCCAGCAAACGTTAGAGGCTGACTAATTGTTTTTAAATGAATGCACAGTTTCTAAACATTAGTTTTTATTATTCGAAACAAACCTACTTGCTTTATTTGAAAATAGAACCAAAAAATATCGAATGCTTTCAATTGTTACTATAAAAATAAAAATTTAAATTCAGTACAAATTGTTAAATAATTATAAAAATGCAATTTTTTTTTTGTAAGAAATTGAGTTTTTTAGAAAGATTTATAACACTAAATTTACTTATATGGACATTTTTACATCTGGACCACCCAGCCAGATGTAATTATACTTGACAACGCTACACGTTTATCCCGAGATTAAAATCTCTCACCCTCAAGCTGAATTCAAGTGGGAAAATCTGATATGTATGTGTCACTTCACACCTTAAGCTTCCTATTTGAATTCAGCTTTATGGTACATAAATCTGTCAAGATAATGTGCAGAAAGTTTTCAATGGTCCTGCAAATACCCTGAGCTTAAAAACTGCATATAAACGAGTTGACAAAAAATCCTAATACAAAGTAGGGATGCGACATCGATAGCAAAACATCGATGTTGATAATACATCGCCCCAAAAACATCGATGTTTTTAAAAGTCAGTGTATTTAAACTTTTTCCCCCATTTCTTAAAACTGGTTTAGCAACTTGTGATGCGACATCGGCTCCATTACATCGATGTTTTTTTCTAAAACATCAACGTTTTGAAAACATCGACATCGATGTTGCATCCCTACTTTTCAGACCCTTCACCCTTGTCCACTTTGGTCTAAAAGTATGTTCAATTTGCTGATTATAAAAATTATGCTAATTGGTTATTTTTTTTATTTTAACGGTACTTTTTTCATTTAAAAATAAAACATCGACAAGTACAAACATCGATGTTACAAAAAAATCGACTCCAATACATCGATGTTTTTTCAAAAACATCGATGTTTTGAAAACATCGACATCGATGTCGCATCCCTAATACAAAGTTATTGCATTTATTTGCTATCCTCATGTGTATTGTTTTCAAAAAACATTTTAACACAAATTTAGGATAAATATATCTCATTCTTATTTTGAAAGTGTAGAGCATAAGTTAACATTTCAGAAACTGCAAATAATTCGATTGCAACCGAGAAATTTGGATTGGATCTAAGTGTACCTATGTCAGCATTCAAATTGGCCTGAAATTAAGCTCCTAGTTGAACCTGGTCTCACAGCAGAGAAATTGTATTGTGTACTATAGGCCGTCTACATGGCACGTCCAGAGAGAATCTTGTAGGTCACGGAAGAACTGCCAGACTGAAGAGAGAATATTGACATCTTCTGTATGTTAGGCCTGTTATGTGAGATTGTCACAGAAATGAAACATGTTAGAACATAGCCTAGTGTTCAACTAAGTAAAGCAGAAATAAAGGTATCCCAGCCTTAATTTGTGTCAGCTTTTTACTTTCAATGCCATTAAATACATCCAGGAAACACGGCAGCTGCCAACAATTCTCATACAAAGGTTGACGTTTTATCTCAAAGAACTAAGTTATTTAAAATTACATTTTTCAGCTCTTCAGCATATATAAGCAACACAAATATTGCTTTAGATTATCACCATCAGCTGGTTTATGGATATTTGAAACACTGAGCATTGTGAACATTAATTGCTTACAAAATAATTGAAGGTTAAGGGTCCAAGGTATATATATTTAGTTGGATTCGGTTAGTATTTTTAATCTAAAATTCCACAAGTTTGATTTCAATTTTTTTTTTTAATTAAAGCAGCAAAAAGATTAAAAACGAGTGATGCCAATGGTTCTCAACAGGAAAAAATAAGAGATCTAAGAACTTTTCAGATGTTCACAAAAAAATATTCCATTCAGTTTGATTTTTCATGCTTTTTTAAGTCTGCTATGAAAAGTATTAAGACAGTTAAATAGTTTTAAAAAATAAGATTTTCATAACTGATTGGTATAAACTGCCATTTGTAAAAAAAATACTATTTATTTTGCTGTTAGAAAAAAAAATTTATTTAAAAAAGTTTCAAATGGGGGTTAATATGAAATAGTTGGGTAATTTGGAATAGGTGGTTTACACCATTGAAAAACAGCTGTAGTAAGGGACCCAATTTGTCTATTACATGAGGAACTTTACTTTGAACCACAGACAAACCAGTTTCGTCTACATTAAATGTTAGGATTATTGTTTTTTAAAAACATCGATCAGATCAAAAAAATTGTCTGCTTTATTAAATACCCCGGCTCTGTCAAAAGTTGTACCCGTGGGTTTACGGACTGAAAGTTTCGGTTCCCTTTTCATAAAATCGTATAACCAGTCTTTGCCGGTAGTTTCGTCCTTAAATGGATGGGGTATGTTATTGCGAAACGGAATTGGCATGTCAGGTATTATGGAATACCTAGTATTCCATAATACCCGACACGCCATCTTGGAAAATGAACCTTTAAACTGAAGGACAAAACATTCTGAGCTAAAAATCGATACAGTATTTCAAACTACAATTCTTTTAGTGTACATTATGCTTAACATCAATGTTCAAGTCGCATGTGTACTAGTAGGTTAAAATGTTTGAAAATTTACCTACAAAAACTCTTGAAAATCACAAAACATACTTTGTTCTGTAACGAATGGTATGACATGTGGTCAACTCTCACTGCACTGCATCATGGGGTCTTTCTTGAGTAGTTCACGGTATTCCCACGTGATAACAGCACCAATCAGAGCCGAAACCTCGGTATTCCATATATTCCCTGACTATTCCATAATACCCTCCTCTCATCTACATATTTGTAATGCAGGGGATGACAAAAATAAAAATCATTTAGGAGCCAGGACCTTTCATAGTTCCTACACCTTTGTCTGCAAAAATTCAAGGACTTTTCAAAACTCCCCAAAAACATTTCAAGGACCTGAAATTTTTCATAACGACCCATAACAAGGTATATGCAAAAACTGTCAATTAAAAAGAGAAATGTGAAAAATATTTTTTTAAATGACAATTTTGTAACTATTTTTTACCCATGCCTTCAACTGTGGTTAGTCAAAGTGCGTAACACCAGCTTTATTCAGAATGATGCTCAAATAGCGCATCTGCCGAGAAGGAAACTAGTCTGGACAAGTTCTACCGCAATACGAAATTACGCACGTCAAAAAAAAAGCAAGTACTTTTTTACCAAGTTCCGTAATTTTCAAGGGCCCGTAGTTCAGAAAAATAAATTCAAGGACTGTGGGAAGACTCTCTGTCCTTGCAATACATATCATACTAATATTTTTTCGAACGCTGAGTATATTCGCATAGTAAATAATATGCTATATGTAGTGTAACTGAGGCAATAAAAAATAACATTTTTGCTTTTTATATTAGATGTTCTGCTCCATTTTTGATATTTTAGAGTCTAAAAAAAATCACATTTTTTTTTCATGAAAAATAAACGTTTTTACAGAAACAGAAAATCTAGGCGCCAGACCAAATTTTTAGGTGACTTGGCACCCAAGATTTATCGTGCCCTGTTGTAATGCAATATTGGAAGAGAATCTCTGGTTTCCATTTTATTAAGCCTCAAATCTCGCCCTTGCTATACATATCATACTAATATTTTTTCGAACGATGAGTATATTCGCATAGTAAATAATATGCTATATATAGTGTAACTGAGGCAATAAAAATTAACATTTTTGCTATTTATATTAGACGTTCTGCTCCATTTTTGATAGTTTATAGCCTAAAAAATCACATTTTTTTTTATGAAAAATAAACGTTTTTTACAGAAACAGAAAATCTAGGTGCCAGACCAAATTTTTAGGCGACCTGGCACACAATTTGTTGTGCCCTGTTGTAATGCAATATCGGAAGAGGATCTCTGGTTTCCATTTTATTAAGCCTCAAATCGCCACCCAAAACACTGTTAATAAGTATCCCTTGAATGATTCATTCAAAGGATAAGTCCCTTCCATAGTCCAGCTCCTGGGAGAAGGCAATCACCCCAAGATTTTGGACAAGTTTATTTCTGATCACCGCTCTTGTGTATGGCAGCTCCCTATCTAACGACTTTTCGAAAAACGACTATCAAAGGTTGAATGCCTTCACATGACACTCTATGATACAATTTCTGAAGTGACAATCTTATTTTAACAATAAGCGATGATGAAAGATCTCACGTATGGTGACATTCATAAAAAAGGTTAAGAAAAGAGAACGAGTACAAATTCATTCAAATGGTAACTTTAATGACGTACAAAATAATGTGTCCAAATTGTAAAAAAATCGTTTTCCAATAGTAAATTACAAAACAAATTACAGATTTGCCAGCTAACAATTGTACTATGCACAGTAATAGTTAGAAATTTTTTAATTTTCCATCTGTTTAGAAAAAATTTCAGGAATGTGAAACAGGAACTTTTGAACAATCATAGATTTTTAATAGTTTCATAATATGCCATTCTACTAGGTATCGTATTCAGCATTAAAAAAAAGCAAACTTTTACAGTATAATAATTGTAATTTCAATGTAACAATTTTTCTAATTAAAGAATAAATTGAAATGCAGTTAGAAAGTAAAATCAAAAAGTTAAGCTGATAAAATATATTAAACACATTATGCAAAATAACAAAAACTTAAATGAAGCAACAAAGTGCGCAATGCATCACAAAATATCTTGAGCTGGATGATAACTCATTTCAAATTGGAGTAACTAGACGTCTTTTCAACATAAAAATTCTTTTAAAAAAATGTTTAATGTGCAATGATTTCAGGTGGTTACTTTTCATACAAAAGTAATGGTAAAAATACATTTGGATACCTAAAACATTTCAAAAGTATGGTCGTCGAGTTGCAGTGGGTGGTGTTCTGGATGATCTAGAAAAAGTTAAAAAAAATTCTATTAACTCAGAGATAGGCAATTCTAAAGGTTGGGAAATTTATGCCTATAATTCTTAAATTGGAAACAAAATGCAAGTTCTCAGAAATAAGTGCAATTTAAAAAAAAAAACTAGGAACTACAACAATACTCTCAGAAAACATTGGTGGTTGCTAAAACATTGTTACTGTGCTGTCTACAAAAAATATCTTTACACTGCTAAATATAAGTGGCAGTGGTCATACAATCGGAGTAAGAATAACATCAGCAGTAGATAGTTTACCATTCATCAAATAACAAGTAAAAATCATACATTTATTTCCATTTGTTGCCAAGTGAACCAATGTGAATGCATTAATTCAAGTATTCCCTTTACAATAAGGTCGGTTTCAATGACAACCAGGTGGATTCAAACTTAGTGGCATAAGTTCTTGGTAAAGGTAAAAATTAAGAAATTTTGTAAGTGGCCAGTGGCTACTGAATTTGTTTCATTCAATGGCCACTTACAAGTGTTCACATAATTTGTAGAATACGTTATATATGTGGTTGGGTGTGTCCAGACATTTAAAAAAATTTATTTTAAGGTCCTCAGAAAGAAAAAAAATTTTTAATCAGAGGTTCCAACATATAAACTAATGTTTTTTAAAAAGTGTGGCAACTGTTGCAAAATTTTTCAGTCGCCACATGGCGAACATTAATTTTTACCTTTAGTTCTTGGTAACAGAAGTGTTCACATAATATAACTGACTAAACCTGCCCTCAAACACGAGTAATAATCTTGCCCCTTCTTACAAATAAATCTTAGGTATACATAATCCTCTTTAGTTTTCGCAATTATTCATCTTGTGCTGAATTTCAATTTTCTTGGGTTTGGTTTCCAATGTGACAAGATGCTCTTACTTGTGTACAATACCCAGTTTTAAACCTTAGGTCATAATTTACTGAACTAAATAAAAATAAGGTAAAAAATAACCATAGAATGACCACGTATGTTGTTGATTCAGAAATTTTAAAAATGAAATATTTAATTCACTTAACATGAAACAAATATTTTTAGTAATGAAAATAGCTGATTAATAACAGCCTTCCTATTTCTGACCACTAATTGAATAATCAAAAGCTTAAAGTTTCATGCTTAAAAGCAGAAAAATGGTTTTTCGCTATCTCCAAAGAGATTTTTTTTTTTCGTTTTAACATTGCTTTCCATAGTTCCACAACCAGTTAAACAAAACTGGAGAAACTACATTTTATAGAAGTCGAGTGAAATTTGATTCATTCCCCAAAAGTCTGAACACTTTGCAAGAGAATGATTGAATTCAGAATGGAGCATGTGTAAAGTAATCAAACAATTGATTATTAAAAACAACAAAAATCATAGTTATGGGTAGTTTAATTGGCAACTGTGTTTCAAAATAAAATTAATTTATTTACTTATTTCATGTAAAAACAGAATTTGCACATTTTTCTTATACTGAAATGAATGACAGATTCTCTTAACTAACCCATCATGATTGTATTTGTATAAAATTATTTACAGTTCACAAACAAAACATACCAAGAGGTACTTACGAATCTCCATAAGGATCGCTAAACCAGTACGAAGATCTAAAAGTAAAACAAGATTTTCAGATTTAGGAAAAGACAGCTCAAATAAACAAGTTAAAATTATCATTTTAAGTAGCCTAAAGAAGAAAAGTTGAATGCTTTAAAGAACAGGGTTTGCAATGAACTACACAGAAAGTGTTATATCAATTTGAGAAATCACTTTAGAACACACATTTCCAATTCATGCAGCAAAATTCCACAAAATTATTTTGTATTTAATGCTCTAGGGCATTAATTAGTAAAAGCAGTGGAGAATAAAAACTAGACAAATGAATTCCGACTAACAACTTCATGTCTAGACAGTTGAGTTTTTCAAATCAATGAATCAAAGGTGCTATTTTCAGTAATTCCAGTTAAACCTAGGAAGAATCAACACAACTGACAATCGAAATTTGCATTGCAATTTTACAATATAATGAAATTTAAGGGAACTGCTTCATTCCATGAAAAATAGTTACTTGACAGAGGTTGAATGGGATGGAATTCAAAGTACACACATTTAAGTTAGTATTTGACAGTAAAACTGGAATTTTGCACTCTTTGAAACAAAATTAGTATGACTTTTTTGTGCCTAAAGCTATTTTGTTAAAATTCAGTAACCATTCTCCAAATAGATGAAGATTGAGATCAGTCCAATAATCCAATACGTTTTGACATTTCAAATTAGATGTGAAAATGAAATCCTTTTTTCAGTCTCCAAAAAGGCTGGTCACTACCACAGTGATTTCAGAAAGTGTTTAAAATAAATTAAACTTTGTCTATAAAAAATCCATTAAAAAAATTCTAGTTCTAAAAATTCTAGATGAATTACTTAACAAAAGTGGTTAGATTTAACTACATATTAACTCATTTTACATAAACATTTCATAGGAGAAAAAAACATAAATCCAATCCAAACATAAATCCAAAAGTTTTACTTTTTATTGGCAGACCTACTCAAAGGAGGCATTTAATTTACTCTCATCAAATAACTACGCCAATAGGGTCTTCAAAGTAGGGTAATTATCTTTTGCTATACTTTGACATATGCTTTTAATAAATACATGCAAACCTTTACACACAAAATAAATTAGCAGAAATGTAGTGGATTCTAGAGCCTACTAAAAGGTATTTCAGTATGGCTCAATTTTTAACTTTAATCCATTTGACTGTGACCAACCAGGGTGGCAACAAAATCCTTGAATAAAAGTTCCCGGATATTTCCCTGATTACCATGATAGTGCAACAAAAATTTCCCCGATTTCACAAATCCCTTAAGATATGTCGTTATCCGTAATTGGCATCAATATATAGTACCCACATGACAATATGTTGAAATATTTAGGGTCAGATGGGGTAAAAGGATAATTTTCCAAATATTTTGTATTTTTTCTCTTCAGATATTTTAATTGTTATTGTGAGGGTTGGATATCTTAATGGAACTCTTACAATAGCAATTGAAAAACTGGGAAGAAATACAAAATATTTCGATTATGAACTCTTTACACCTGACCCTACAGTATTCTACTATACATCAAAATCAAATGCAAATATAAATAAAAAATTGGTACAGCTTATCTATGTTTAAAGCAGTGGCAACTGTCTTGGCGCTTTCTTTTTGGCGCGCTTCTAGTAACGAGTTAGGGCAGGTTAAGGCAACCCATCTGTATTACGGTTATTAAGGTTTTGATGACAACCAGGGAAAGTGGAAAGTTAAACCATTAGACTACGGACGTACTGCAGTCGTACCATGATTGCAGATTTGAAATTTGTTGAAAATTTAACACTAGATTCTCTTTTAAAAATTAACTTTTTTTTTATATAAATAATTAAAATAGATATTTTTTTTATAAATAATTTTTCTCTTTTATGAATAATTCAAATACAGATTTTCCTTTAATAAATAATTTTTCAGATAAATAGTAATATTTTCGCAAGAGACTGTGACATCACAGCGAATTCCAATAAATACAATCCAACACCACAGGCAACTCCATTATGGCTGCTATCCAATTTGCGAAGCAAACCATAGTTCCTAATATTCATAATTTGGTTTGCAAAGCAAATCAAACTGGAATTTGCAGTGAATTCATTCCAATAGGCTACGAATTTCCAAACCAACACCACGGGCAACACCATGATGGCTGTTATCCAATAGACTACAAATTCCCGTTTGGTTTGCTTTCCAAAATGTATTCGTAGCAATCACCGGGGGTTAGCGAGCAATGGTCACACCTGACCCCACATAAAGAACTGTCACTGGCAATGATGTGCTGGCCACGCAGGACTAGTATTCTGTTCTTTCAAAATTCGTTAAACTGTCGTTTGATTTCATTGGTTCATTTGTAGTAAATACCTTGGCAAATTTAGAAGTGCGCCAAGGCCGTTACACCACTATAAACGTAGATTAAAGCTTTACCAAAAAAATCTACAAAAATGTAATTGCAAGCAAACAATATTAATTGAATGCACAAAAAAAAACCTCATTGTTACACAAATTGTATGTTACAAGTTGTACCACTTGCCTCACGGCGTTGAGACGCTCCAGTTTTCGCGGTGTTCGAAAATTACGACGCTAGTGTTCTTTATTCTAATTACAATTTCGGTGAATACGGTTTATTCGATTCTCAAAAGTACTTGTAATCGCGCATCTCTAAACAGGACAAACGACAATATTTGACGTTTTAATTAAAATTTAAAAAACTCCCCGTTTTTTTTGTGAAATTTGGAAATTTTTCCTGAGATTTCCAGAATTAAAAAGTTTTTTTGAGAATTCCTGATTTCCCTGTCCAATTCATGTCCAGTCTTACCTGGTGGAGGATGGCATCTGCGACGGAGGAGAACGTCGAGAATAGAGATAATCACTGGACGAAGGATAGGCAGTTGCTCTTCTCTCGTACAGATCTCGCGGTGGTAGAGGAGCCGCAGGTCTTGCGTAAGGGTCCCGTGAAGGCACAGAATAAGGCGACGGACGGTACGCATACTCATCTCTGGGCATCCCCATGGGATGGCGATCATAAGGCATGGGATAGGGTCTCATTCTGGGACTCATGCCATCTCCATAGCGGTCATAGTAATCACCTCCTCGATTTCCGCCAAAGGGTGGTCCCTCAAACCTCTGGAAGCCGTTGGAATAACCGCCACGGGGTGGTCTACCTCCATCAAATCTACCTCCCTCATTGCGTCCACCTCTGAAAACAATTATATCTACTGTAAACATATGCAGGAAGGAAAACAGTCAAAATACAAGATGGGAAAACCCACCAGTAGCATTCAAACTAAAAAAAATGTTTGATTAAAAATGTGTAAGCAAAAATAATTAGCATTCATTATTTACATGTGCATTAATGATGTGCAAATTTATGGGTTGAGCATCTTTTCAAGCAGTTATTTGAACATTTAAAATAAGACAGGAAATAAAGCAGTAGCTAAGTGTTGTGAATTTATGAGAAAATAGTCAATTTAGAGCAAATTCAAATAAATTTTTACAAAGTTTTGCTGATAAAAAGCATATTGCAAATAAACCATACTCCAGTTAGGCAATTCTCAAACTACAAACAAGCAAGTAAAACTAAATTATATTTTGTTGGTCAGTTTAAGTGATGATGAGAATTAGTAAAGATTTCCCACATTCTGGATATCCCTAAAACGAAATTTTTGATGACCAGAAAATATGACCCTTCCCTCCAAAATAGGCATTAAAAAATAAAATACTAAATGTAGATATTTGTAAATCAGATTTTCATCTGATTATAATATAGGCCTCAAAATATAAAAATGAACCAAAATTTTTAATGGAAGAAAGGTTCGCTTCTTTAACTCGCAGTTAGTCGCACTACTTTTGTAATGTGAGTAGGCACGCTGGTCTTTTCAACCAAACAATTTTTTATATCAGATTGGAATAGTTTCTGGAACAACCACACACTTTTATGGATAATTATCAATAAAAAGTATTTTGAAAAATTGTTTTTCAAACATAAATCGCTATGGCAGTCTTATGTATAAATGTATAAATTCTTATTCAGGCAAATGTATAAATTCTTAAAATTAAATTTTAAAGTTTAATAAATGAACATACATTTTTATGAAAAATTATATACTTAAAATAAATTTTAAATAATTAGTCATGAATTACATAATAAATATTTAATTGTAATTAAGTATAAAGTGAATTTACATACGTATTTGCATACGCACACATTGAGCTTTAAACTTTTCTAACATCTTATTCGCAGAGTCAAGTGTTTCTTGCATACCAATATGAATTCGAAGAATACCTCTCGTATATACGTGCACAAGTCTGTCTAGACGACGTCCCTCTTTTCTTGTATCCAAATCATAAAATCTAATGCATCTCAATAGAAATCTAAATCTTTTGAAAGAGATAGCATGAAAAATATCTACTCTGGTTCCATCATCTTCCCATCAATCTGATATGTTTTGAAGTGATGATTTCATTACACTTGAAATGTACAACAAGCCTAGTACTGCCATCAGTTCATGTTTAGTAGCAAGTTTTTTAGTCTCTTTCCTCTAGCAAACTTCTCTCGTCGCTTTTTAGTGTAACAGTTTCTGCAATCAACCATTTTGCTGATAATAGTCTGGAAAATATAATCCTCATGCTTTTAAGATAGTTTTAGAGTCCCAAGCAGATGGTTGTACACCAGGCAAATGTGACACAATGTTATGCTTACTATGCCAACAATTCAGTCTAGTGGTTTTTCCTCCACTCAGTTTTATCTTTCCCTAGAAAAATGTCTTTATTCTAACCCTTGTCGTCATTGGCGACATCTTTTTGGGCATTGGTAACATCTTTTTTGTGAAAGATTTCATCTTCTTCCTCACTAACAGGCGTTAATATGTCTTCTAAAGAAGATACTTCCATTATCACTTTCTTACTCACTAACAGGCATTAATATGTAAAGATACTTCCATCATCACTTAAATCATCATCTTCTTCCTCACTAACAGGCATTAATATGTCTTCATCCATCATCACTTAAATCATCACCTTCCTTGCTAACAGGCGTTAACCCTTCTTTGCATAATGGTGGAAGTTTCCATCATAACATTGAATGCCCAAAAATTATATAAAAGAACAAGTTCACTTTAAGTTGACCGTGTCTGGATACCTTTTTAATGTCCATTGCATAAAAAAAAACATAGCTGTCAAAAATAAGCAAGTGTCACTATCAGTAAAACGAACTTGAAGTTGTCATTCCGCTGTTTGTTGTAGTTGCAATAAACGTATGATTTCTTTTTTAATTTTGTTTTATTATATTTGAGTTTCTATTGCTAAAAAAGTGAAAATGAGTGGAAGAAAGGTTTGTAACATGTGTGTCTGTTATTTTTAGAGCAATTTCTGAAAAAGTTTGCGTTTAATTTTAAAAATACCACATGATACCATCCTATTGTTTTTTGCTAAATATATACTAAGATTTTTTTAACCATTTTTCCTTTAATTTTGAACATGAATTATATCCCCTTGATTTTTTCACCAATAAAGAAAAAATCTTGCAAAGAAGAGTTAATACGTCATCTAAAGAAGATACTTCCATCATCACTCAAATCATCATCTTGTAATTCATCATAAAGCTAAAGAGCTTCGGAAACAGTCAGACATTTTGTTGGATCAGTGGCTATTTGTCCCAATGTGCATCGGCAAATGAGCCGTATGGGGAGTGTTATTCTCTAAGCTTGTATTTCTGATTTAGCCATTTTCTGTTATTTTTAGAGCAATTTCTGAAAACGTTTGCGTTTCATTTAAAAAATACCACATGATACCATCCTATTGTTTTTTGCTAAATTTATACTATAAATATATACTAAGATTTTTTTAACCATTTTTCCTATAATTTTGAACATGAATTATATCACCTTGATTTATTTCACCAATAAAGAAAAAATTATGCAAAGAAGGGTTAATACGTCTTCTAAAGAAGATACTTCCATCATCACTCAAATCATCATCTTCTAATTCATCATAAAGCTAAAGAGCTCCTGAAACAGTCAGACATTTTGTTGGATCAGTGGCTATTTGTCCCAATGTGCATCGGCAAACGTGCTGCCGTATGGGGTGTGTTATTCTCTGAGCTTGTATTTCTGATTTAGACAGTTTGCTATATAAGTGATATGTTCTTCTGGTAAAAAACCAGTCGGGTTGTGCTTTCGTTCAAATAAGTGATAGGATTTTTTAAAAGGAGTTTCTTATCATGCATAAAACCTACACCAAACACATTTCCTTTTTGAAATGCTAACAACACTGCACCGCAACAACGCAAAGAAACAAACGCGTGCTTGCCAACAAACTTCGACTGGCGTCAGTTGGCGCGAAACGGCCAGTGTGACCGAGCTTCTCTTTCGGACACAAGACATCCGGAAATTTTGCAAGAATGTAACCAAACGGGAGAAGGGCTAGAAGACACTTCGAAGGTCAGTTACACAATGGCACTCCTCTCTACTTGAAAGGGCAGGGAGGTACAACAGAAAAAGCCCACACATGCGGGGGAAAGACCAATGTGTGACTAGCAGTGGGTTAAAAAGTAGTTTGAAGTAAAGTCTCATATAATTGCAAGAATTATTTTATACCTGGGCATGCCTCCCTTGGCTCGTCCGGGTGCGCCTGGTTCATGATGCAATTTGCTTTTTGATTGCTAAAAGGAAGTTTTAGTTTATCATACAATTAGTTGTGAACATACATCAGGCAAAATTAATAATAAAATGTCTCCATGCTTACAGTACAACTGAACACAGTAAATAAGATTTAATTAACTTAGTCTTTTTGTCCTTCTTTATACACTCAGTACCGGCTATATGGTCACCTGTTATAACAGGGTGGCAACAAAATCCTTGAAGAAAAGTTACATGATATTTCCATGATTTCCCTGATAGTTTCACAAAAATTTCCATGCTTTAACAATTCTCTTAAGGTATCTGACTATGTTGAAAAGTCCATTTTTGACCAAAATTTTGTATTTCGTTTTATTTAATATTATAAAAATTTAGACTTTTTCTTTCCAAAACAGTTTTTATTTTGTTTCTACGATCAATAGAAGTGGAGATCTATTCATTTGAATTAATCGTGAAAGCTGATTTGTAAATTATTTAAAAAAATCTTTAAATGCGTTTTTCTCAGAACGTGATTTTCAATAAAATCTTTGCACAACAAAGATAATAACTCAAAGTGTATTCAAAATTTTTTAATAAATTTTTTTTCCATGGCTTTTTATATTCGTTTTGAAGATCCCGAGCTAGGATATAAGTTGTATGTTGAAAGGAAAATTTTTTAGAGTCATTTCACTGTAGTGTCGTTAGGAAAAATTTGAAATTTTCATGTTCTTTCTATGTTATGCACTATATATCATGACTGGAGAGGAATATTGCAATTATCCTAGCTCAGGCGCTAGATCATATTGTTACGAGACTTGACAAAAAATCTTGTGTAGTTGTAGTGATATGATTTTAGGTTATGGGCTTTGACGTTTTCGTCCTTTTTGACCTAAATTTGTCAATTTTCGCCAGTTAAAAAAAATATATACATACTTTTAAGAAAATTTTTGTTTTGTATTATCTTTTTATAAAGTATTTTATCATAAAAAGAAAAAAAAACCTATTTGGACACTTTTTTGAAAAAAAGCACTCCGAACGTAGTCAGATACCTTAAGAAATGTGATCCGTGATTGGTATCGATATACAGTATCCACACAACACTATTTTTAAATATTTAAGATCAGAGGGTGTAAAAGGAGCATTCTCCACAAATATTTTGTATTTTTTCTCTACACATATTTTAATTGTTATTGTTAGGATTGGAACCTTTAATGGAACTCTTTTAATTGCAATTGAAAAAAATGGAGAAAAAATGCAAAATATTTTGATTATGAACTTTTTACACCTGACCCTACATTATCATACTATTCATCAAAACCAACTGCAAATATACATAAAAAGGTCTACAAAAATGTAATTGCAAACAAAAATAACTAATTTAATACACAAAAAACATCATTAGTTACACAAATTTCAAATTGTATACCACCAGTTGCATTGCTTGCCTCACGGCGACCACTGTGGCCGCGAAAAAAGCGACGAAGGCGGTTTCCGCGGTTTAAAAATTACGATGCCATGGTTCTTTATTCCAATTACAATTTCGGCGAATACGATTTATTAGATTCTCAAAAGCACTCGTAATAATGCATCTCTAAATAAACGATAATGGTAGCCGTTTAATTTGTCAAAATTTCCCTGATTTTTTGTAAAATTTGGAAATTTTCCCCGATTTTTCCAGAATTAAAAAGTTTCCTGAGAATATCCTGATTTCCCGGTTCTGTTACCACCCTGTATAAGGTCACCCTGCTTATATGATCAGCTTTCTAAAGTCCTGTCTAACTTAATAGGGAACATGTGTTAACGCGCACCGTTTATATAGTCATTTTATTTTCCTGGTTATCTGCTATACAGTCGTTTTTTAATCTTTTCAATGAGGTTATCGGAGTTTTTATGTTGAAAAATAGTAATTGTTGTAACATGTCTTGAAGCGGGGAGCAACACAGGAAATGACCAGAAGAAGAAAAGTCCTAGAAAGATATGAATCTACCAAGGTGTTCAACATTGATGAATGCAGACTTTTTTATCAGATCTGGCCAGACAGAATTCTTTGTTTCAGAGGTGAAAAATGGGGGGGGGGGAAGAAAAGTAAGGAATACTTAACAGTGTAGTGCAGTAGGCCTCGGCATTGAGCTTACCATGAATTTGGACCAGGGTCCCAGTCCACACCAGGAGAAACACCCCCTGACCATAATTCCACCTCCGTCGAACTTTACTGTGGGCACAATGCATTCTGGCAGGAGGCATTCTCCAGACCCTGCCATCCAAATGTTAGAGTGAACATTGATTCGTCGCTCCAGAGAACTCGTTTAATAGAATTAATTTTTTAAATGTTCTTAAAAGTTTAATTATTTGTTTATGAACACTATATTATGATAGGTGAATATAACCCTGCCATAATTAAATAGTGTAGTATTGTTCTGCATATATGGTGACCCCGCTTATATGGTCTGATTTTTCTGGACCACTGAGCTGATCATATAACCGATACTGACAGTACTTATAATTTATTACTTATATACTATATTTCAAATTCTTACTATAATTTGTTAATTAAGTTTAGCCCCAATACAAGGGACTCTATTCTAAGGAAATTTTAAATAATATAAAATTTTCAAAATTCATTTTAAGAATTAATTCAATAAATCATGTTTTTCCTGCATATTAACATTTCAAAAAATGAAAATAGTAAGTAGCACACTTTCTGTATGAAACATAACTTACTTCAACGCTCAAAGAGGAACCCTTGAAGTTGTAGTTGTTAAGAGCTTTAATAGCATCTTCAGCCTCTTCGGGTGTGCTCATATGCTGAAAATATATTTTAAATCTTAATATCTTTTAAATTGCAACAAAAATTGTCATAAAATTATTTTTTAAGTGTTACATATATTTTGGTGTTTTAATCACAACATTTTAGAAATTTTAAACAGATCTGAAATGAAGAATATTTGATCAATAAATTTAAATAGGGTAACTAAGAATTCAAAATAATAAAAAGGGTAATAATAGGTATTTCAATGCAATTTTCAAAAAGAAAATTATAATATATATTTTATTTCTATTACTGAACTGATTATATTATAAAGATATTTACATCAACCGATCCTATTGATTACAAAGCCTTATCTAACACATTTGGAATAAATGCCTAAAATATGAATAAATTAATTTGAGTACTAAAATTGATAAGGGTAAATTCTGTCCATTTTCTTGCTCCAGTGAGAGAAAAGTTAAGTTCAAAACATTTCCTTTTGTTAGCCTTTTTTAAAAAGAATCTTTTAAAAGGTAGGAAAGCATTCTTTATCAAAAAACAATAATTCAGGATTGACAATTATTTCTGGGTGAAGTACCCAAGTACAAACCGTTTGTTGACAGAATTTTGCATACCTGAGCCAACCAACATGAGAAAAACTCTGGAAGAATTAGACATAAAAACCAATACCAAAGTTCAAAACGAACGCAACAAATTGAAATTATAAGAGATATTTTAATAACAATTGAAAAAAATGCAAAACATAGCACAAATACAAAATTATGTTTTACTTAGTATTGACCAAAATTCCATAAAAATCTCAAGTTGGCAGTTCCACTAAAGCTAGAAATATATAAATAACACCTTTCTGACTTTAGTTCTTTCAAAATATTCATGAAATCCATGTTTTCCAAAGTCAAAATTTAACCAAAGCCCATTTTTCTGGCAAATCCTCAATCTGATTCCAATGTCGTCGTTCATAAATTGTCCCAACATGGTACCAAATGCCAAACTTGGCAGCATTTGG
Organism: Metellina segmentata; assembly: GCA_947359465.1. Lineage (NCBI taxonomy): Eukaryota > Metazoa > Arthropoda > Arachnida > Araneae > Tetragnathidae > Metellina > Metellina segmentata. The sequence continues at coordinate 27,133,451 of OX375880.1, read as the reverse complement.
AAATTTCCTACATTAAAAAGCAAAATTAAGAAGGTATTTTTTTCATCCAGATGACAGGAATAAAAAGGAGTTTTCCATGACATTATTCCCTTTTGAATTTGCTCTCATATAAATAGTGTTCACAATAAAGAAGGCGGTTCGTTTTTTTCGCGACTACATATACATTAGGGTGCATCAAATGCCCCTCTAGAAACAAATCAGTTTGTCCCCAATCTCGAAATGTTCCATTTCCTGTAAAAAGTTACAATACCAATTCTTTTTGTTCTGTTTTTTCAGTCACCAGAAATAACCTTGTTTAAGCAATTTCGTGACAATTTTGATCTTGAATATTATGATAGTGAATTGGAACCTTTTGACTCAAAGTCAGTGAATGTACAAGCAAGAAGCATAGTTGATGGTTTTAGAGGCAATGCGATCCAGATAACAAAATCTGTCATCGATTCTGGAAAAAACAGAGATGACTATATGGAGTTCATAAAGATGTGCTCATAAAGCTAGGTACATTAGGTACCTAGACTTTCCCAATATTACACAAGCCGTAAAATTAAACTGACCAGGAGCTAAGCACAAAGCGCGTTGGATGGTCAAATTGTTATACAGTTAAAATATGCATTCTTGAAAAGCAAATACAGCAGCTACCTGCTGTTCCAATAACTTCAAAACAGGTTGCCAAACTGCGTGACTTTGCTAACTTTGTCACTCTTACCTACATCACCTGGTGGATAACCTGCAATTCTGTCCATAAATGCCCCTTGGAACGACCTACAAATGCTTCATTCTCTTACAGAGTACAATACTGTCTATCTCATAATATCTAAGAGTGCAATCAGTGCCTTTGAAAACCACTACTGGCATCATACAGAAGAAATGGTTTCACTTGCCCTTTGGAGCAACAAAGTTCTACCACAAGAACGAAAAGCGATCACTAATGCAATGCTAGACAAAACCAAATTTCACCAATACTGCTTTTAAATTGCAAGGTAGATATGGCATGGATTCTGGAAAACCCACTTTCCAAAAAATCTCATTCTAGATACAACTCTTTCTGACTTAGCTGGAGCAAATTCTTGGTTTTTATTTCATCTGCTTGAACTCGACTCAAATTTTTTAATAGAAGATGTTTCAGAATGGTCAAGTTCTGCATCCTATACCACATCATTCACAAAGTTGCAAGCATCGTATGTTGTCAATGACTGTGCAGAACTAGGGGTCAATGTAAGTACAGATTTCATACAATCAGCAAAATGTGAAAATCACTACCAAAATGTTCTGCAGGTCGTCGAACAAGATCAACAAACACAGGAAAATCTACGAAAACGGCAAAAATTGACTGAATCTTAAATTGAGTACTTGTATGAATTAAATTGAAATTTGAAAATTAGTAGTATAGGATAATATATTCTTTTATTATATCACAAAACAATCTTAATTGCATAATTTCATTGGAATATAAGTTAAAATTCTTTTTTACTCATGATGCTTTGTTTTCAGAATTTCCATTTTTATTGCACATTCCTGGGACCGGAGGACCACATAGATGTTATTCAATTTTTCAAAACTCTTACCTATATTTTTTTTAGCATTACGACTAAAAATAACATAAAGACACCCATTTCCATGAAATTTTTAAAAACATGGGGCATTTGATGCACTTTAATATACATAAAATATGAAAAAATAGCTTACCACAAATCCATACTTATTGATGACATCACATTCCTTTACTGTTCCATATTTCTCAAATAAAACTTGAAGTTCTTCATTTGTACAACCATCCGGTAAATGTCCAACGAAAAGTTTCGTACGCTGAAATAATCAATAAGTAACACAAAGGCATCAGTTTTCCAATTCTTATAACAATACAGTACACACATACAATACTCTTCAGATATATTTCAATATATAACTCATTTTTATTTGCACCCATATGCATTTCCAAATTAGTCTGTTTCTTTAGAATTAGCAGCTCAAGTGCGATCTGTTTCAAGTACCTCAACCAGTATGATGATCATTCAAATGAAAGCAAGATAAAAGTAGATAAACCCCCTTTAGAATAGTTCTTGGAATTGCTTTCTGCTAAGAGCAAAAATATACTGTTTCAGCCAAAAAAAATGCAGGCAGCAATGCAAATAAAGATTACACTTATTGAAGAGAAGGAATAAAATGGAGAAGTGGGCGGGCATCGATGCCAATACCTCATACAAAATACAGTGTCAATATTGAGGTACATAACAAGCTAGGTAAAAATGGAGTAGTTAAACCCTGAGGAATGGGGAAAAACGTTTCTTGAACAAATTGTTGAATAGCCTGGCTCCTCTCTTTCATGTACATTTAACCCTAAAAACAGGCCAAGAGTGGGAAAAGGACAAAAAGTTCCATCTCTTGTTTTCAACAAAATTATCCAAAGAAAGCAAAAGTTTTTGGTTTCGTAAGTTTTTTTACCATATAAGCCATATCTTTTGATAAATTTTCAATTAACTAGCTATTTAAGCATTTCTCTGTAAAAAAAGAATCCAGAAAATGGAGAACTGTATTGGTGGGAAACGAGGCTTCGGGGCAGTATTTATTGCCAACTCATAAAACTGAAAAAACCTCTAAATTCCTCCAAAAAATGAACACATTTTAGGCTCAAAACTACTCGATTTCTGATTTTAGTAAAATGATGCAGAAACAGATTATAATTTGTGATTTTCTGTAGAGAATTTTTTTATATTAACATTTTATTTAATGTTTATTGTCTAGAAAAACCTTTTTTTTTTTTTAAGTAAAAAATTGCTTTTGCAAAAGTAAAAATCTAGCTTTATATACTGCTACAAATCAAACACTAAATATATTTCCTATGGATGAAAAATCTCCAAAAATTTTAATACATTCATCAATAATAAAAATTAATAGTGTAAGTGTTATTTAATATGTAACTTAGTTCATAAGGAAGAATAGTTATACATAAAAAATTATGTTAGGCATTGTAAATTAGTGTTTTTGTTGCATAGCGTGTTATATATATTGTGAATGAAATAAGCTTCATGTTTATTTCTGCAGTCAATATATTTAAACCGATTACAATTTTCTAGTAAAATTAGGCTTTAGACAGAAAATTCTTGAATATTGTCCAAAGTTCAATTTATGGAGAATATTCTTTTGAGAATATATATTCTCTGCTCACATCTCTAGATTTATCATCGATTGTTCCATATAATTTGAAGTTTTATTTTGTTAAATTTAATATGAATTTATTTTATTTCTCACATTTTTCTCAATCCTTACCACATCATCCTTCATTAGTACATCATTCATTTTCCTACCTTCCAAGCGCAATATATCAAATGGTTGTTACATTTATATTTTGCAATCTAAGTAACAATTTTTTTTATTCCTGTTAAGTTTTAAAGAAAATTTCCTCTCTTCCCATTTCCAATGAACATAGAATCATTATTTTGTTGCTGACATCTGTAAGTTGTTACAAAAACTAAGCTGTTACTAACGATACAAAATTTAATTGATTAGAACAGAGAACTATGTAATTTATTTTAAAGGAGAACTCCTAGTTTCATACAAAATACAATTATCAGATATGCAACATGGAACATCAATACTTACAGGGGCAGCCATTTCTCAGTGGAAAATAGAATACCTAGTAATACAAAATAATGAATTCAGTAAATAAAAATAACCATATACAATTTGTTATAACAAAAAATCCAAATGGCCAAGGTGGTCATAATTAAAATGACATTACGCAAAGCCATCCATAGCTCAATCTAATAACTTAAATGGCACCAAAAGTCCATAAATGCATGGCATGGTTTGTATGCCAAACTTTTATGTGACAATCCCATAAAGAAAAAATTGGTGTCATCTCTTCAGAGTTCTCCACGGCCAAACATAGTAGACTTTCAAACTGGCAACAAAAAAAAACGTGATAGCAAATATGTCAATCACCTATCATGATCATTGCCTGATCCACTTTTCATATGACAGTAGTTTATATCCACTTGTCAAGCTACTATCATTAAGAATTGCCCATGCGTTCTACGATTGCAGTTGCAATTTCTCCAATTGTCTGTTCTAGCACTGGTTTCAGGCCAAACTGCTAGGAATCCTATTTTTTCAAACTGCTGAATCATTGATTTTCATGTGTTAACTGACAACAGACCTGGCTGGGCCTGATAAGATATAAACTCACGAATACAGTAGCTGCGGTAAACTTGGGAAGGTAAAATAACCTCACAATTAACACTAAGGTACAGTAAGACAGATGTTCAGTAATCAAAATGTTTTCATGTAGATTTCCCAGATTGCTCTGTTGTAGCCTATGTAGCCGAGACTTTGCATTAGTCTTAATTAAGTTATAAGCAAATTCTCAGTCACGTTCGCTACAACAACACATTTTTCCTACCAATATCTTTGGAACTACTGGGTTTCTTTTTGTAAAATTTTTTTTCCTTTGTCTTCATTAGACATCTGCCAAATTTAGTGTCATTCCAGGTGTTAGATCAAGCTATAGATGGCTTTGAGTAAATTCAATTTAATTATGGGCAGCCTTATATATGTAATTAAACAGATAAATCTACCTATATGAAGCTAATTGATCAGTCACAATCAGCAACATAAAAACACAAGTTTGCTGGAAATGTACATTGCCATATTTTAAAAATAGGAAGGAAAGCAAAGAAAACTACAGCTTCTTTTAACATAAAGTATAGTCCATATCAATTCAGATACAGGCCACCAAAGATGGGTCCCATGCGCCATTTCTCACTTGGAATTTTTGGCAAAATTTTAAACGCTCTATCTCTGAGATATTTTGTTGTGGTTTTTTAATTTGAAAAATATTTTTCTGATTAAAATGATATCCTCTGTTGGGAAATATGTGTCCAAGTTCTCTCAGTAGTCTTCTGAATTTTTTTTTTTTTTTTTTTTTGAAAATCAATAACATTTTTCTTTTTAAAAATGGCAATCTTAAAAGTTTTGATTTGTTGACAGTTGTTCAGTACCATAGAGTAGGTACTACATTCCCTGATAAGGAGAATTTCCACTTTTGAGTTTAACAGGTTTTGTAAACAATGCTCATGTTTTAGCTTGTGGCTAATTTCTTTATAAATAAACTAGCCACTGCGTGGCTAGCCCGTGGTGTAAGATATTAATTTAGTGTAAAATTTTCTGCAGATTTCAAATCCGTTGAAATTTTTAATCTATCTTTAGCGATTTCAATTTTACGAAAAAAAAACTTAACAATCTTAGTCAATATGTTTTTTATTTCTGTGTAATGTGGTGACTGCCCAGGAAAGAGAGGACTCTCCTTACAGATACTTGGTCTGGAAAACATAGCAGATGACTCCTCTGAAGTTACATATGCAACATGGAAGGAAAATCAACTCATTAAGAAAACTGCTCCCATTGATACCTTCATCGACGAACTTGGGAGTGAAATCAACAACACACCAACATCTGCCACAAGTACAAGGGTATCACTGGAGCAATAACCAAGTTTCAATTTTTACAGTAGTCATGTATTTTTAAAGAGACCACAAGTGTTGCAGTTATAATAGATGGCAGAGGACATGACTCACCACATGCATTGTTGGCAAATATGCAAAATTCAACAACAGCTGCAATCACAGCCAGAAAAGATCATTACTATTTCTGATGGTGCCCCTAGTTACTTCAAAAATCGTTACCAGCCGCTTGTGACAATGGAGTGGGTATACAGCACTACTGGTCATGTAGGCCTGCTGAAGCACCACGCTACAAAACATAATCTTTCCAAACCAAGTACAGCTGCAATTCAGAATGCCGAGGATTTGACAAGAGTGGTCAAGTCATACACATCAACAGCCTTCCTGTTCTGCCAGCAGATAAAAGAATGGTCAAACCAAACTGCTCCTGTGAAAGGAATTCAGAAGACACATGTGTGGACTTTGTGATGTGCAAACCTATACCCTTGAAAGCTGTGTCTATAACTTATCTTAGTTAAGAATTTCATGAGACCAATATGTGAGTATGTTGTAACGTAAACAAGTTTAATGTAGGTATGGCAAAATTTTCAATTTTTTATAAAACCTGTCAAACACAAAAGTGGGAAGTTCTTTTCAGAGAATGTAGTACTCTATGGTACTGATCAACAATAAAAAAATTTAAGAATGGCATTTCTAAAAAAAAAATTTAGAAGGATACAAGAGAAAATGGACATATTTCCATATGGAGTAAATCATTTTAATCAGAAAAATAGTATCTTTCAAATAAAAAAAATGCAACAAAACATCTTAAACCTTTCCAAAGATTAAACTTTTTGAAATTCTGCCGAAAATCGCAAGTGAGAAATGCGCTTGAGGTCCCCATCTTCGGAACTGTATCTCAAGCCAAGAATTCTTTGGAAGACCTTACTTTTTCCTGAATTTTAACATGCGTTAAATTCAAAAACATCAGAAACTAAAGGTAACCACCCCATGCGTGAATTGATATAGAATATACCATAACAAAGTGCACTCTTTGGTAAAATAAAAACAATGGCTTTCAAGGAAGCAAAATTATATCACTGATATCCTTAAAATAAGATATTTAATTAATATTCTACAGCTGAGTATCTATACGAAGAAAATGCAGACAAAATGTTTTAGTTCTTTCATATACTAATAATTTTAGTTTTAGACTGGGACATATAATAACATCAATTAACTTGATATTTATATTTTAAGCTCAATAAATTTATTTTTCTAAATTTTTGTTGTACAAACAGATACACCCATATGGCATTTATATCTATAAAAATTGTTGTGAACTCAGTTTTAAAGATAAACTATTAGGTGAAGAGGAGAAATGAACAAATGCCTAAACAATCATTCGGTTCATTTCTGGTAAGAAGGCAGATGAACTTTAGTTTCTCCACTTACAGAGGGGTACAAATTTTGCCAAGGTTTGTATATGAAAAACATACAAGGTGATTGACACCGACAATGTTTTTCCAATGTTTGGAACTGTCTGTTTTGCATATGGCATGGCCACATATGGCTCTTACGCCATAAATCCCCAAAACAACCAACCATTTTTGGAAGTCATAATTCAGATATCACTCTTGGTATCAAACAATAAAATAGTTTGAGAGGTAGTTCGTTAATTAACATCACACTAGAGCAACACAAAGGGCTATTGGTGATGGTCAAGGATCAATCCCCAAGAGAAAGATCCAAGAACAATAATTTCGCGTTTTCGCCTTTATATTTGGCAGCACCCAAGAATGACTAAGCAGAATAGTTAACAGTGCACAATAATGACACTACATAAATGAGGAGATCGGTAACATCTAAATATTGCTTCATATTCGCATCTTTACTTTCGCCAGAAAACATTACTAGTATATAAAAAAATTTTAAGTTTTGTGCAAGCAAGTACCTACATTACTTGATTGACATTTCTATACATATTACAAAGATATAAAATCCCAAAAAAGGCAGCAAATACATTTTTCAAATTTACATACAAACCCCTTATTTTCATTTCACACATGACAATCTTGTAAGTTGTTTATGATAATGGTTGTATATGGTTTACATGATTAAGCCTAATATTATTGTTTTGATCACTCTAACGTTCATTCAGTGCGAATTGTAGTTCATAACGAAATTTCAAGTAACGAACTATGATTAATTGAACTGAAATACGAACAAAACCATTTTGTTTTTAATATTTCATAAACATTAAAAGTTTTAACAAAAAGGCTAAATCTTCGTAACTGTTGAATTGAAGAAAATCAAATCCAGTCAAATGTAACATAATTTATTGCGAAGAGAATAATTTTTTAAAAGATCAGACTTAACACCAGTTCAAATAAATCAAGCCAGAGGTTAAAAAATATTTTTAAAAAAAACTCAAACCTTTGGACGAAATTCAAGTGTACGAAATACCTCTGAACTAATAGCAGATCACAAAAATAAAAACCCACGCCCCTCAAGCAGAAATAGAGCAAAATATTCTAACTTGGGTCACTTGTCTAGAGATTATACTTTAAAAAGAACAATATATTAAAGCCGGTTATATATTTCGCGCGCTACATCTTTTCAAGTTGTACTGCATGATTCATAACTTAAGCAACAAAATTTAGCAGGTTAACAAAGAAAAAGAATTGTACACTTTTTAAATAATATTCAATTACTAACTATCAAGTTTTATTCATGTTATTACCTTTCAATATTGTATAAAACCGGCCACTGTAAATAAATTACGAGTTAGGAGGTCGTTCGTAAACTAAATACGTGTTGCCAAACCAGAAAATCAGAAACTCAAATTAAATTTTTGAAAAGGTAATGGTTTTTTAATTAACGTCGAACTAGAGTATCACAACGGGCTATTGATGATGGTCCAGGTAATAGTAATGGTAATGGTAATTTTTTAGTTAACGTCGTACTAGAGCAACACAACGGGCTATTGACGACGGTCCAAGATCAGTCCCTTAAGGGAAAGATCTGAGGACAACACCAGGAAATTTTGAACCAGATGACGAGGCAACACCTGAGCTAGCATCCCACTCTCCAAACTTCCACACCAACCCAACGTGAGGACTTTCGGCACGACAGATTTAAGGAGCACCAGCCACCTCTATACTATACGCTTATAAATGAATACCAATGCACTGATCCGAACTCGAACCAGGAACCTTCCGATCTAGAGGCTAACGACTTAACCACCAGACCGGTTAGTCGGCGTGTATTTTCGCATGAGCTCCAGGTAATTTTTAACGAACTAGAAACACATGCATACACATACACTAGAAACACATACAACAACAAATTCTTTTTTGTGTGTTAAGTTTCCTTTTCGACACTTGGGCTTTTCATAAAAAAAAAATTTCATCATAATTATCTAAATCTTATTGTTTTTTTTCTAAATGCTAAAGGATTAATACTTCCTTTGCTGCATCTTGTAACGCTTGGGCAGCTGCATCTTTTTCTTTATCAATGTTGTTGGCCGACCAACCGGTATAGTGGTTAAGGTGTTAGCCTCTAGATCGGAAGGTTCCTGGTTCGAATCCGGGTCTGGGCATGGATGTTTGTAAGCGTATGGTGTAGAGCCGGCTGGTGCACCTTAAATCTGTCGTGGCCAAAGTCCTCACGTTGGGTTGGCGTGGAAGTTTGGAGAGTGGGGTGCCAGCTCAGGTGTTGCTTCGTCATCTGACCGTGGTTCAAAATTATGAGGTGTTGTCCTCGGATATTTCCCTTAAGGGACAAATCCCGGACCGTCGTCAATAGTCCGTTGTGTTGCTCTAGTACGACGTTAACTAAAATTACCATTACCATCACCTTTATCAATGGTGGACAGTTTGAATCTTTTCAAGATTTGCATGTATTGAGAATACATAGAATCATTCATAAATAACTTCTTGAACATATTCAGTATCTATATCTGTCCGCTGACCAACCGGTATAGTGGTTAAGGTGTTAGCCTTTGGATCCGAAGATTCCTGGTTCGAATCCAGGTCCGGGAATGAATGTTTGTAAGCGTATGGTGTAGAGGCGGCTGGTGCACCTTAAATCTGTCGTGGCTGAAAGTCCTCACATTGGGTTGGCGTGGAAGTTTGGAGGGTGGGGTGCCAGCTCAGGTGTTGCTTCGTCATCTGACCGTGGTTCAAAATTACGAGGTGTTGTCCTCGGATCTTTCCCTTAAGGGATTGATCCCGGACCGTCGTCAATAGCCCGTTGTGTTGCTCTAGTAGGACGTAAACTAAAATTACCATATATTACCTCTGTTTCATTACATTTGACCAATAACCTCCTCGTTACCATATCGTCACTCAAAGTGCAAAAGGTCGTATGTCAAAAAATTCATTTTTTTTTCTTCTTTTATTAGTATTACTATATGTCACATTTTTTTATCTTTTCACCTGGCGGCAACATCTCTTATGTCATCACCTGATCCAATAAGAGTTTCTACCAAATGTACATAATAATAATAGATACATTGAGGTGACAGATTTAACGTGCACCAGTCTCCACTTTCACGTTAGTCTTTGGTTCTATTATCTAGAGTGATACTAGGCACTCTAGTTCTATCGAGTTTCGAACTCGAAACACTCTGGTTGTTAATCAGCTACTCTTTCGAACAAGTTACCGCGTCCTCTTTTCCGTTATTAAATGACTTGTTGCTTTTATGACTCAATAGCCATTTATGGCCAAACTGTGCCAACGTGTTTCCTGCACGAATTCTGAACGTAAAGTCAGTCTTTTGGCCCAAAAATTGCAAAAAATTCGGACAACCTGTGTGCCAAATCTCATTGCTGTAAGTGCCATAGAATCGTCAGGATTTTGCGGCCCCAAACAAACACTTTCTTTTATAATAGTACAAATTAAAGCATTTCTCCCTGAGAAGGGTGTCGACTATCTTGGAACTAACGGACGACCAGTTGATCCCATGGGAAAGGAAAAACATTTTTTTCGATGTTATAAGTCATTTCATTCGAAAACAAATTATCCCATTGTGCTCAAGATTTTGAAAGAGACATTTATTCATTTTCCAAGCCTGCTAAAACATCGCCAAGAAAATAATTCGGTAATTGACATTTATTATTTCAGAACAATTTCAAATACGAGGGAATCTTTTCTACGGAAGTTTCAGGAATTCAAAAACAGCATAGCGACGTTGGCCTGTGTTAAAAAAAAGCCTGTGTTGATGTAACAGAATTGAATTTTTCTCCCTTTAATACATTGGCCGCTTTTGAAATGCAATTACTGTAGTTAAAAAACCAAGAATTGCGGAGCTCCAAATTTGAACGCCTAAGCTGATATGGAAAAATTGGAGAAAGATAAATGTGATCTTAGTTCAGAGAAAAATGGCCTGCTTTGAAAGACATGATAATTTTCAACACCTGGAATGCTATTCCTGACTCATGATCAGTTAAAAAAACTAGTTAGTATTTGCTGTTCTTTCACTCTACATATTCAAGCGAACAATCTTTTTCAAGCATGAACCGTGTAAAAAATAGAGAAATAGTCTTATTGACGAGAACCAGGAATCCAGCGTGAAATTAAAAACAATGGCATACAAACCTGACTTATCCTAACTTTCAAAGGAAATGCACACATTGCACTAATTGTTCACATCAAATGTGCGTTTTGTCATGTTTTTATTTTCATGTAAAAAATATTTTCTTTGTCAATAAATAAGATTATTATTATATCTAGTATAATTTAATGTTAGTAGCTAGTTTAAACAGACTCCTAAAAACATGGTTCTTGAAATGAAAATGGGCTCTCAAAAGAAATCTGAATCGTTCTACTGCTGATCTTAGGCTCTTTGGACTGAGTTTGCTGACCACTGCCCTATCCTCTATTGTAAATATCTTTAACGTTTTGTAATGTAGCTTCAATCTTTTACTACAAATTACGTATTGTATACCCGTAAAAAAAAACGACTCACCCGATCGCAATTGCACAATTTACATTACAGAACAAAACGGAAGTTATCAATCGATAAGTATTAATGTTTTCTATAAATTTCAATATTTAAAATTTGTCTAAGGGGCCGGCTTCATATTAAATTGGGTTCTTTCTCCGATAATTTCAATACGAACCCCCGTTTTTTTTTATCACAAATTTGGATTCTACACCAAATTTCGGGTGGATTTGATGAAAAAATGTGAAACGGCGTAAAATTGAGAGATAATTCATAAAAACCATTATGGGAGCGTGTAAATGTTCGTAGTTAAATCACATTAAAAATATTAACAAAGACGTTTAGTGGCCGTCGCTGTCAATGACCTGTTGCAGGCGCTATGGTGTGGAGTCCATAAAGATGGTTACTAAGACAGAATCCATTCTGATTGAATCCCAGGATCTGTTGGCAGAAATTTATTTTCACTTTGTGAACAATCCCCAATAATGATAATAATTATAGAATTTTGCAAACAGTCTCACCATGCTACTAATTATGCACGTAATGAGCTGGAATTTGGAATTCCGATGTTTCAGTAACAGTTGAATCACATGATGTCATATTTTCATTCATAATTTTTATGAACATAAATTTTATAATTAATAAACAATAGTGTTTATACATTGTGTTTGGGTAGCAAAGGATGAAAAAACAATTTCCAAAAAAAAAAAATTCATGTTTGTAGCAAATATAACAAAAAACGCGAAACACCAATTTAACATAACAAGATCAAATTTTCAAACACTTACAAATCAGTGAAAAATTCTATAAAATTGATGAATTTTTTTGCTTTCCACCTGAAATTGTGTGTAGAATCCAAATTAGTGATAACAGATGGGGGTTCGTATTGAAATTATCGATATTTGTAAAAAACTTTCATCCATTATCAACTGCTATATTCCGTTTTGTTCTGCGATGTAAATTGTGCAATTGCGAACGGGCGAGTCGTTTTTTTTGACGGGTGTACATAAATTCCCAATTGTTTTTTGATTGACCAAAACCAATTAGATTAAACGCCACCAAATAAAATAGGAAGGTAGTTGACTTTACGTCGCACTGGACTATTGACGAAGGATTAATCACGAAAGACAATTCAACGTCGCCATCACAGCGATTAACATTTTTTTTAAAAAGGAAACCCTGAATGTATTCTTGAGCATTTGGACAGAAGTAAAAGTTTCGAAATAATCTTGTTAGTTATCTCTAGAGTGCCTATATAATAAGAGTGGCGACAAGGGACCAAATTTGGCCCAATGTGCATGCGCGGCAGCCATTTTTCTACCAGAATTGTCTCAAAGAAGGTTGCTGGGCGAATTAATTTATCATTTCAAGGAGAACAAAAAGCATATGATTGTTATAATATGGATACATTCGGTATAAATTAATCATATAAACGCTCAATTACATGCGTAATTGATGAGATGAAATGCACAACGCACTAACTTAGATTGTGGGAAACACCATGTTGTTCATAAAAAGCTATTTATTTAAAAAGTCTTCAAATTTATGCTGACAAAACACTAAAATAATAATAAATAAACATTATAGAACACGAAATGGAACATGAATAAGCTATATTTTCTTTTTAATTTAATATACACACGTTTTTTTCGAACACACAAAAAGTTCCCATGTTAAGCCTACGGGAGCTAGGAAAAGACCGCCTCTGGCAGTAGAAAAGGTCTCTAAGCCAATCAGAAAGTGTTTCCCGTACGTCACCACTCTTATTATATAGGCACTCTAGTTATCTCTACTTCTATAAAAAGAAGTGTTTTGTGTCTGATGTGTCCAGGCATTTTCCAAGATTTAAATCTACAATATTTGTTTTTATTGATTTTTTTTGATCCAATCACATTAATTGAATTTCGGATTCACTGACTTGAAAACCAGATTTTGGAGTACATTTTCAACAATATGCTTTTGTGAGCAGAATCTACACCCCTGTCAAAATAAATATTTAACTATACATAATTGGTTCAACATTTTAAAGGATACTAAATTCATATCTCGTACCAGAAAACGCTCAGAATCGCACAAGTTAAGCATTTCAGAGCAACATGAAGCAGATTATATCAAATATCTTGTGTAAAAACACTCAACATTTCAGCAGAGAATTCTTCAGTACAAAATAACATGGATCTCTAATTAAATACTTTAATGAGTCTAATTACAGTGAATAAATTAAAAATATATCAAAAATAAGTTTGGAAGAAAACAAATATTCCAAATAATAACATATTGTAGGAGACTAGTTGCAATTGCTAGTAGCTGAAGACCAACCTCTGTGGTGACTTTGGTCTAAGCTAATATTCACATAAAAACAATTGTACATTATAATTGCTCCAATTTGCCTGGTATGCGTGAAGCCAGTACTAAAAGCATTCACATAGTTCTCAGTTATATTTTGATGCCACTTAAATGTATATCAAATGATAACAATGTGGAACAAAGCAAACTCAGCAGAATCTTTTCATAAATTTTATTCATTTCCTGTTTCTACATCAACGGTCATCAAGGGAAAAACTATACTTCTAAAATAAACGAAAAACATCTGTTTCTTTTATAAAGTCAGAAAAGTATGGCAGATTATCAAATGAAAATCCAGTTGCAGTAATGCAAACTTCTAACCAAATCAAATATGACACCATTTTTGTACTAATGGAACCAATAAGACAAAACAATCAGCTTTTACATAATGTACATGGCCGGAATCCTCCATACACGTAGTGGTACAGATTTTCTAGTTAAAGCTTCGGGAATTATCAGCTTCCAGAGTACAATACACTTTCGTAACTTTTACAATAAGGCTCACAGGGGGAAATTCAGCAAATTACAAAAACACGAAATAAAAAAATATACAGAAGATAAATGTTCCACATGACAAAAATTAACACAAATGAAAAATTTACAGAATGATGTAAACAACTTGGAAAGTAACACACTGCCTCAAATTTCTATGATACAAGAAAGAAATGGAAGAGAGATTGTTAGTTTTTCCATGAACAGCATATTTTAGTGTAAAACGAATACAAATCCTAGTTCTGAATCAAAATCGTGGTTATTACTCAAGCTCAAGAATATATATAAAATTCCACTCTCACAAATTCTTTAAAAGAGAAACCTAAAGAGATAAGCTAAAATCAATTGATCAGCATAAATAAATGCATAATAAACAAGGAAAGGAAATTGATTTAACATAAAGCATGATAGCCTTTCAACTAGTTTGCATTCATACTAAGCTGAGTTAATTAATATGCTATACATAATAAAATCAAAATACTGTTCATAACTAAAACAAGGTTCTTCTGAACGAACCTGTCATAAAAGGGGGACTCAAGACGACAGATGATGCATTCTTTCTAAAGAAAAGTAGTGAAGTTAACCCTCTCAAATATATTTTAAACCAGGTACTCTTTGCATGGCTTTAGAAGCCAGGAGGAATTGGTGCACTGTAGCAAAGAGTTGCAAAAAAGCAAGGAAAAGAGCATAAAAGGAATAGTTAAAACTTATAGAAATATCAGAAGCAATATGGGGAGAGTTCACTGTACATAGGAAAAGCATTATTTCTTTTTGACTGGACCACGAGGAGGCGTCACTGGTCGTCCTGAATTTAATCCTCCATACTGATATTTGGCTTTTTTCTCAGAAGGCTTCAAAATCTGCAAGACAGAATATTCATGAATTTTACAGCTTATGCAGCAAGAAATTAAATACATTTTTATTTGTTATTCATAAAAATAAAAATAATAAACGCTTCAATTAAATCAGCAATTTTGGTAATCTCTTGGACTTCAATGTCTAACCATCACTTAAATGGAATAAAGCATTCAAAGGATTTTCCATTCCTATACTCCTGTTTTTAAAGCTCTATAAAGCTACAAAATACTAATGAGAAAAGTAAAGTAAAATAATTTCTATGTTCAAACATTTTACTTATAATACTTCTTTATCTTCAACAGTCGCGGGGGGGACCTCTTTTATTCCGAGCACCATTCATACTACAGCAAATTCAAAGGTATCTTTCATAAGGGAATAATGTTCTCTACAAATTCCAAAACACTGCCCAAAAGGACATCTTCATACCAAATTTTGCACAAACAATAACATTTCTAATGGTAACACTGTGTTTTGATGCTATAATATATTTGCTGCATAGTTAAATCAGTCTAAATATAAAATTTGATGACTTTAATATCAATATATACCGAGATATTCAATGTTAAAATTAGTTTCAATTTCAGGGATCATCTCTACTTAGTGTGTGACTAATCGCAACTTCTACTTCTCTTGCAACTTCTAATACTTTTCGAACACTCTCAAGACCAAGACAGGATAAACTTTTAAGGAGAGATGAACTGAAGGACTTCTTCAAAAGATATTTAACACTGGCAATGTAATGCTTCTGAGACCTTAGAAAAAAGAAATTCCTTTCCTTCTCTTTCATATTCTGTAGCAATCTAGAAATTTGATCTCCAATCACAATATCAGCCAGATGCAACAGTTTGTGAGTACATATCCATTTTCAAATCTCGAATAAATTCCTCTTTGTAAATCCCAAACAAATTGTTCTGGTCAACAATTCAAGTTGAGAATGAAGGTTATGTATTAGAGGTTCCTTTTTCAGAAGAAATTCGGTCACACGATTAAATATACTTGCACTTGATACGACAAATATCACTTCAGCCTTCATAGTTTCTCTTCTAAGTAAATGAACAATATTTTTATTGCCTGATCTTTGTATCATGTTTGGCTTCTTTATTGGAATATAGTCAAGGAAATACTTTCGCACTGCAATCCACTGTTCAAGTAACCTTTCAGCAACTGGCTTTAGGTTAAGCCACCTGCTTGAACAATGCTTTATGAAATGGTGAGTGGGAAGTTTCAAGTCTTCTTGAATTTGTTTGTATGTTGACCAACACTTAGGCTACTGATTAAAAAAATCTGTGAATAGTAAAAACTAGTTCAGACATATCTTCCACAAACTCTTTTAGACCTTTAAGGAAAGCATTATGTATTGTGTGAATATTACATGTCCCAATGTCAATTAGTTTCTTTTTCGGGTAGAAAGTAATGAGTCATTAATTTTTTTTAAATGACTCCCTAAAAAAACCTCAAAAATTTGTAATAATCAACTTCGATGATAACAGATTGCTATTTCCAATACATTCGCAAAACTCCTTCAATATTTAACCCTCTGGACACGCCCGAAATTTTTGTATTCTCTGGTTACGGAGAGGGTTGGAATCTTTCAGATCTCAAACTCCTGAAAAAAAGGCTGAAGTCCATTGAGATTTCCACCCCCTCATTTCTGTGCCACAAAGAGAGCAGTGCGTGAATAGCATACGTTCCGTAGACAGGAATGTCAGGGTTCTCGATGGGGAGCTTTGAGCGCTTAGAATGTGTGCAAGGTTGATGATCTATCCCCTTAAAAACTTTGCCGAAGACACCTTCAAGTGTGTTATTATACATATTGAAAATTATGCCATCCTTTCAGAGTTTACCCGCGACTTATCTATACCTTCCAGACATAATCAGACCCATAATAGAAACGGCAAAATGTGATGACAAAGGAATAAACATATTGCCTCTCTTACTAGGGGGAAAGCCGTCCCCAGGAGAGGTTGGTTCAGCCGTGTTTCAGTTTGCTGCTTCTTTTGGCCGTTTCCGTAACACGAAGGTAGAAAACGATATTCTGCCGATCCGTATGCAGAGAGTTAATGTTGATTTAATATCAACTTTATCCGTCTGGTCTCTTGACCTCTCCATTCTCATCTTATTCCAGAATCCGAAAATAAAACGGGTCTGTTGAGACTGCCCTCAGATCTGTGTATGGAGGATGTTATCCCCTTTTAAGTGAACGCTGGCATCGATCACCATTTATGAGCTGTCAGTGCCTGTCCTTCTAGAGCAGGGATGGGCAAACTTTTTCGGTCGCAGGCCAAAAATCGAAAAAAAAAAAGTTTGGCAGGCCAAGATAAATTTTTCTAAAATTTTAAAAACAATATACAAGTATTACAATTTAAATATGTTAATGAGATAAATGAAATTGCGATTTCATTTTTAAAAGTTCTTTATATTGAGGTTTGAAGTGAGATGTACTGATTCTAAGGAACGAGGCTAAATGCTCATCTGTCAGTCTACTTCTGAAATAATTCTTTCTAAGGTTCATAGTTGAAAACACTTGTTCACATATTTAAGATGAAGCAAACATAGCACTGATTTTCTGGGCGTGAGATATTAAATTTGGGAAATTTACTTTCGATAATGATTTATAAAACTATAACTTTGGCATATTTAGAAACAACTGCATGAGATGATTGTTAGATTGCAACTCAATTAATTCTAGCTGCAAATCTGACCTCATTGCTTCACAATTTACGTTGAAAGGCATGGTAAAAATATCCAATTCTGTTTGAATGGCATTGAAATCTTAAAATCTGTGTTCGAACTCAAAATGCAGTTTTTTCAAGCCATCTTCATAATTCTTCTCTTCATTTACTGAGGGTATTGAATTTAACCTCGAGAAATGAGACAGGTCGTTCTTAGCTAGCTGCCCAACAAACAGATTAAGTTTAAAAGCTTTGAGATGGGCCTAGATATCGTCGATAAATTGATTTTCCCCTTGCATCTTGCCATTCAAGTTGCTCATATGACAAAGAAGATCTGTGAAAAATGCAAAGTCCGAAAGCCATTCTGTATCTTCTAACATTTCGCACTCCGCAGAACACTGTTTCTCATGGAAGAACGACACAATGTCGTCTTTCAGCTGCCAAACTCGCTCGAAAACACATCCTGCACTAAGCCACCTTACTTTCGTGTAATACAGTACATCAGAGTATTCAGATTGCACGGACTGAAGAAATTCTCGAAATTCTATCCGCGGGCCGGATAAAACCTTCTGGGGGGCTGGAGTTGGCCCATCCCTGTTCTAGAGGGTTCCTCCTTTTTTTCGACCCTATCAACCGGTGATATCTCTCTTGCGCCAAATGATATGCCACACAATACTATGAAAGGAAAGAATCAGACGTAAATGCCACTCAAGGTTCTATCGCTTAAGTTAGGTAAATAGGTAAGAGGGGTCGGACATGCAGATGGCCCTGCTTCCCTTAAACTTCGCTTTTTCTTGTGGGAAAATTTCCTGAACTTGCTGCTAATACACAGCGGGCAACGAGAAGTATCCTTTTACAATTGAAATGGTACATTTTTCAATCCATTCTTGAGGTGGAACGTAGTGCGCATTTCGAAATCGAATTTTTTTTAACTGCGCAAAAATAATTTCCTTCTTCAAATAGAATTTAAGAACTTAAAAACCCCTGAAAAGGTGACATGTTAGGAGCCCTGTTATGCAAGTGCAAACGATTCAAGAACTATTATCAAGTTTTGCAAGGTGTTTCATAAACTTTTAGTTGCTTACAAAAATTGAATAATTGGGAAAATTTAATGTAGCTCAAAATCTAATTATCAGAAAGAGCTGAAATTTTGCATGGCCATGCTAGAAGTCCTTCTGAATCTATTCACATAAAAATATAATACAGTTCCAATTTATTATTTTTTCAAACATTAATTTATTAATTATGATTGCATACTAAAATCTATTTTTAAAATAAAATACAGGTGGATTGTGTTTGGTTTGTTTAACAGCGACATGGTACAAAACATCAACACTAACGAAATATTATTTAGCAAGATATCCATAAAATTCCAAGAAACTGATTTATAACATTAGGACCTCCAATCTTTCTGTCCTCATAACTTTGAAACGGCAAGTACTAATCAAATGAAATTTGATATCTGTAGTTAAATTTTTATATAAATTCGAAATAACATAAAAATAGGGGGTTCTATTGGAATTTATGTAGTTGGTGCTTAATTTAATGTGAAGCTGGCCCCTTCAAAATTTTTTGAATTTGAATTATTAGAAGACGTTAGGTTCTGTCAAATACTATCTTTGAATTCGCTCAACTAAAATTGCTTGAATGAAGAGGGGAGGTTTGTCCCCCCCCCCTCGACAGTACATATTTCGTGCAATTGTCAATACACAAAAAACTATTCTTGATGGAGATTTTTTTTTTTGTCATATTTGAATTCAGCACACCTAAATTAGTTAGAAAAACCTTATTTCACACCATATAAATAGCTGATCAGATAGATGTTAAAATTTTCAAATAACTTTTAAACTATCAATAATTTTAAGATTCATAAGTGCATTAAAATATCTACAAGACAAAGTGGGATCAGCAAAGAATGCAATAATCAGGGTTCTGATTTTGTTAACCCAAAAAATTTATAAAAATGCCCCATAAAAATGACCTTCAAATTTAATTTATGCCTTTGATTTGTGCCATATATTTTTTGACACTCTTTGTATATATATTTTTAGACATACAAATCTGCAGTTATACACACACACACAAAATAAGATCCGCAAAGCAGTGTTGAAAACAAGTTCAAATAAGGAATTAAAGTGAATCACATTCAAATAGAATTCTTATATTGTAGCAAGCACATAAATCAATAACATTTACCTGAAAGGAACACATAAGTGTTTCATCAACAGACATCATTCCACCAGCATTATCAAATTCACCACAATAGTTAGGCGCAGAGAACAAGGTAACCAGTTGTCGTTTAGCAAAAAATTCGTATCCATCTTCAACTACCTAAAAACCATTTCAGATATAAAATAATGGTTTTTACACCAAAATCAGACTATTTATTTCTACTATTATAAAAGGAAATATGTGTGTGCACGAGGTGTCCAGATGAACCTATAGGACTTACAGTAATAAAATTTGACATAGGTAGTCCTAAAAGTGACTAAATAGACCTCAAAACCCGAATTTCAAAATTTAATCTAGAACAAAATGAATTTTATTTTATTTTTTATCTTTGCAATCATTAGAGAGGGAAAATTGGATTTGAAATCTGCAGAAAATTTTACACCAGATACCTTAAATGGGATTTTCTTTAAACAAATAATTTTTTCAATCATAGCTTTTATGTTTTTGCAATACGAATTTGGCCGCATTTGACAAAGATATTCATAACAAACACAAAAAGACTATGGTTTTCTATCCTCCTGATCTTTGAGTAAAAATTTCAATGGATTTTAATTTCATGGAGGGGAAGGAAAGGGAACAAGACATATTTCATAACTTTAAGCTTTGACAGCAAATAAATTTAATTCTTAAAATTAATTTTTTTTTCTCTATGGGCTTTTAGTTCTGTTCAGAGACGAGAATTAGTATTATTTATTACAACAGTTTGGTGTAAATATCCTTAAAATTAAATTATTTAGTTACAAATGTCTGATTTTTGACATCTATAATGTTAACTGATACAGTACATCACCATTAAAAATAAATTGTGTTTTCAAAAATTGCAGAAAAATAATAATAAATGAATAGAGTATAAGGATGGTTTGTTTACTATTTTGATCAGTAGATGAGTTTAAAATTTTGAAGAATTAACAAAGAAACAATACTAAAGCCATCCAGCATGTTTTGCTATGCCCAAAAGTAACGATCGAAGTAGCTCTATACTTGAAGCAAAAAATATATTGGTAAGTACTTTAAACGGCATTTATTTGTTTTAAAAATAATTTTTAAAAGTTTTTATGTGTTTTTGTGCATTTTTTTGTCATAAATATACTGTTCTTATTTTTAAAAATGCGATGTCAAAATTACGTAATGATCGAATTACTGATTTAATTTATGTTACAAAGGCGCCGATGTCCGAAAACAATAAAAACTATATATTGATTCCAATCTCCTTTCATCAGATGAATAGTTTTTTTTTTATCGAAAAATAAAGTGAATTTAGCAGATACAATATTAATACCATTACTAGGTACATGTCCAGCAAAAATGTAAGATCGATGTCAAATGGCGACGGCGTCTATCGTTACTTAATTTTGGACGTGATGTATATAGCAACAATCTCAACAAGATTGCAAAGAATTTCGTTTTTTTTTTGTTTAAATAATATTTTTCTTTTTCTTTTTTTTTTAATGCCATAACGGCTGTAATGATCCTTTGAATAAAATTTTTAAGATGAAATTTAGATTTTTAAAACGTTTTTTCTTCTGATTAATTCTATAGGATTATAACTTTTCCAGGAGTTTCAAGGATAAAGTTATTTTTATTTTATGATCATGTTTTCCTTTTTGTATGTGTAAATATAATATTATTTAAAAGATCACAAAAATCAACCAAACCCAAAATTTTTGGAATTAGTGATGAAACTTTACAGAATTAAACAAATCCATGATTTGAAATTCTGCAAAAACAAAATTATAATTTTAAAATACTCAAATCTACTCTAATTCTATTAGCACTAAAAGCATTGACAATTATAACTAATGAGTGATGTCATATTTTTATACCTATTAGTAGACATTAAATATATTTCTTTCTTTCAAAAAAAGTTGTGTGAAATTCAGTTAAGTATCCTGTTACATATCTGTTGTAAACTGTTTTGATCAGATACATTTTGCAATATAATAGCAATTTATCATATTCTCAGTCTCTTTACACAGACTGCTTACAACTTTTATTTTAAGAGTTCTACAATTCGTAAGTTCTTAGAAAACTAAAAATGTTTTAACTAACTCTCATAATGACTGAATGCTAACCCGGCTCACAGTATATTATAATCGGTCATTGTAGAGTATCAGTCATGCTCTAAAACTCTTGTTCATTCCACAAGCCACTCAAAGGGGTGTTGTTACATTGTTTCGGCGTTCACACGTAACATTTGTTCCTTCGATCTGCATGTAATATTCCTGTAGTTAGAGCTTTGAAAAAATTAGATGGGATAATAAAGAATTGTTCTTTTTTATGTAGCATTTATATGATAAAATATTATAAAAATTGCCTCAAAATACACATGTTCCATTGAGAAATAAAAGAAAATGGGGGGGGGGGGACTTCTTAGTTCAATTATTAAATAAAAGGTATTTTTTGCACTAAGTATTTCATAAAAAAAACATCAAACATGAACATAAGCAAATGTCTTCTTTCAAATTCTTGTCTTAGTGTTGTTAGGAAAACCTTTCTTTTCTGAATTTTACTAAGCCAACATATTTGATAATTCGTATTTCATGTAAATCTTCGTCACTATTATGCAAATCTTGGCACACGATCTTTCATACTATGATAAAAGCAGTTGCAATCTGTTGCAAAAGTATTCCCGCTCTCACTTGTTTGATCACATACCCACTTACTTGATCACTCTTGATCAAGTTATTAAATTCACTTTTTAAAGTAACTATGTGTCGATTGTAATCTTTTAATTTTAACTTAAATTCATTTGTTATCTTTTGAATAAATTCTAGTTTGGATTTTTAAAGACTTCGTCATGTGTACTTATATTAATTTAAGTTTATATCAGCCTAATACGTTACAGTTTATTTTAACTCACTGCATGGACACTGAAATTGATCAAGTGTTTCAATTAAGTAAAATTCAATTAAGTGTAAAACAGAACTTCCATCAAAACAACCTGTTTTTAGACCTGAGGGAAGATCCCTGATGAAGGTGTAAATTGAATTGATAAAGAGGGGAGGAAATAGGTGCCGGACACTGCAGACAATACGGCCATTTTGGATTTATGAAGACAAGAACTCAAGATAGTCTGGGAATGTTAGATGTTAGTTCTTTTCGTGGGGTCAGGTGTGACCACTGCTCGCAAACCCCCCCACACACACACACACCGTGATTGCTATGAATTCCCATTTGATTTAATGGAAGTATGTAGCGATATATCGATCTATTGGATAACAGCCATCATGGCATTGCCCATGGTGTTGGTTTGCTTCACAAAATAAATAGAAATTCGTAGCGTATTGGAATGAATATTATGAACTACGGTTTCCTTTGCAAACCGACAGCATGGGCGACGCCGTAATGGCCAAGTCATTATCAAATTCTAATTGTGAAGAGATATAACAGGCGTGGCGTTGCAATCATTTATGAAAATATAAATATTTAATGAAAAATTATTTATTAAAAGAAAATCAAATGCAAGGAATCGATCTAGTGTAAAACTTTCTGCAGATTTCAAATTGTTGAAATATTCTATCTATCTTTAACGATCCCGATTTTCCAAAAAAAATACTAAACAATGCCGGTTAAAATGTTTTTTTATTTGTTTTGCTGAGTGAAGGAAATGAAATCTGATTTCTCGAATCAAACAAAGGTCATCATGCACAGCGGCGTTTGTATCGGAAATTTTTTTTAAAGAAAATATAATCTTCAGGCATTGATCTGTGAAATTTTCCGCATATTTTAAATCTGTCGAAATTTTTACTCTATCTTTAACGATCTATGAGATAGAAAAAGAACTAAGTTAAAACTGGTTTTTTAGTCTGCTGACAAATTGTTCCTTGGAGAATCAAATGGAAGCACAAAAATAAATTTGGAATCTCATTTCCTTATGGTGATGCCAGTCTAAAGAAAACAATAATAATAAAAATGGCATTAAACTAATTTTAAAATGTTCTACATAAAATTTTAAAATTCGGGGACAATAGACAAATTGCAAAAAATTCGGACTACCTGTGTGCCGAATCACTGTTGTAAGTGCCATATATTCGTCTAGACAGTCCACACACACTTAATTTTCTAATATTATAGGAAACAGTTAAATTTATAACAAACATCAGTTGAAACAATTACCTGATGAGCTCTACAAATCAGATCTAAGTCATGACGATTGAGAAATTTGCTCACAACATCTGCACCAAAAGTAAAGGACACACCACGATCATTTTCACCCCAACCCTGCACATCTTTATCAGGATCAGACCACAAAAGATCACAAAGCAAACCTGAAGAAACATGACAGCCAAAAGGTATAGTAGAATGTTTTCAACATACCAAAAATAACTTTTGCTTTAAGCTTTTTAAAATTTACTATACCCGTGTCAGGAACATCTGTAGGCCTCATAATTCTTCTAATCTGCTCCATAGATTGCAAGTCAGGTGAAAGACCTGGAGAGAAATACAGAAAAAATTAAATGTATTGTCCCCAAACAATTAATAATAAATTGAAATACTTGAATTCCAAAAGAAATTTTAATTAACCTAAGAAGGCCTTAAATTAGCTCTACGAATTATGAAGAAAAATGTAACAAAAATTAGATTTCTATGGCTTAACTACTCTATCCCCCCCCAATTCAATGAGAAGCAGAGAAAATGTATGCATGACATAAATTCAATTGCTTCATTATGCGTAACACTAATGCTAAAACACACCATATCAGTGTTCAGTTTCTAAAATGGGAACTATTTTGCAATGTATAAATTGAATTAAATTCATATATTGGGAATGACTTCTGCTATAAGTTCATACCTACTCGTTTTGTCAAGATCCGTTTCTTTGACTAGTTGCAACAGAAAACTAGTAGACAAGTACCAATCATAATTTGTAATTCTGGTGTGATTCATAATTTGCGACCAAAATAAGACAGAATGTATTTCAATCAAAAGTAAGGGCCTATAAATTTAATTACAAAAACTGAGTTCCAAACAGTTCTGAAAAACTCCTTAAATTAAAATTATTTAGTCTCCAAGTTCCAGTTTAGTCAAATTAGAAGTACATATATTAATCTATAATTTTTAAATAAATACCTCGGTAACACTTTTTCTTACCCTTCCCAACTTCTACAATAGAATCATCCCATGCAATTTAACACTCTAAACTCATTTCCTCACTTAAGGCCAGTGATTCTCGTTAGTGATGATTTATAAAGTAGTCTCTTTTGCCAAAAGGAAAGTTAGAAAGTGAGCTAAGCATTTGAGCACAGATGCTGCAATTGGACATAAGGGAGGCAAGAGCATATCCGTCGGATGGTTTACAAACAATGGGCTATACCAGGGGTACCCAAAGTATGTACGGCACCCTGGGGTGACACGTAGAGATTAGGGGTGCCCATGAAGCAGTTGGTCACCCCGCTTATAGGGTCAGTTTTCTAAAGTCCCGTCTAACTTAATAGGGAACATGTGTTAAAGCGCACTGCTTATATGGTCACTTTAATTTCCTGGTTATTGGTTATATGGCCGGTATTTTTTTCTTTTCAATGAGGTTATCGTTTTTAAAAAAAGTTATTGCAATATTTCTTGAGGCGGGAAGCAACACAGGGAATGACCAGAAGAAAAAAAGTATGTGGGACTCCAGAGAGGACCTGAATTTACGCCTTTATTTCCCTCCCCCCATTTCTCTTTTGCGTTGAATTCATCATCGGCATTACCCCCCCCCCCATTTTCTTCCTCCCCAAGCACAACAGGTGCACATCTGTCTGTTTATTTGTTGAAGTTATCTCTCCCTGTTTGAAAAGTACGTAGAAAATGAAAAGAAAAGAGTAAGGGAAATTTTTTGCTTTATTTGGATCATACGTGACGAATATGAACAGTCAGTTATGTTACAAATTTGTATTACTTTTATTTTTAAATCTGCTAACAAATATATTTCTAAACAATAACATTGAAATATCACTGATAAAATATTTAACATACCTCCATGACAACAGAATATTTTTTCATCAATTATAGCCGCAATAGGCAGACAGTTAAAGCAATCTGTGAATGTTTTCCAGAGCTTAATATTGTAACGTCTTTTACCTGACAATAAAAAGTGAACATAAGTACAATACTATAAACAAAAGACATAAATAGTAAAAAATAAATTGTATGCATTGGTTTGTACCAATGATTTAAAACCTTTTTTAATCTCATGGCACACCAATTAAACTAAAGTTCTGTAGCACACCAAAAAGCATTATGTACTCTGCAACAACAAAAAAATCGATGCACCAAGGAGTTGTTCAGGAATTGTGCCAGGCTTGATCAACTTGGAATGGCGCTGACTGTGGACGTATAGTCTTTAGTGATGAGTCCCATTTCCAACTGGAGACGTCCAGGGCAACGTGGGGATCCTTCACTTACTATCACACGCCACACATGCCCATAGTAGGGCGTCATGGTCTGGTGTGCCATCTCCTTTGACAGCCGGACCCCTTTGGTAGTCATTTTTGGCACATTTACAGCACAGTGGTACATAGACGACATTCTGACCGGTTGTGTCACCATTCCTTTTGTGGACACCTCAGACTTACTTTTCAACAAGATAATGCCAGGCTGCACATGGCAGTGCAGCTTGTAGCAATGAATTGTCTTCAAGCTTTCCCGACACTTCCTTGGCCAGCTAGGTCTCCTGATCTCTCTCCCATAGAGCTCATGTGAGACGTTATGGAAAGGCAATTGCAACCATCCCAGAATGTTGACCATTTAGCCTGACAGTTGGAGAAAATTTGGCAAGAAATTCCGTAAGACACCATCCGGTAACTTTTTCAGTCTATGCCATGCCGGGTTTCAGCTTGCATCCAGGCCAGAGGTGGACCAACGCCTTATTGTCTTCCTCCCTTTGTAATGGTCAAACTCTAAAATAAATCATTCAATTGTTCTGAATTTTTAAGTGTTCGTTTTTCTATCTATGTTCTTCACATCCACCCATTTTTATTACAATTGAACACTCCTTGGTGCAAATTTTTTGTTGTCGAGTATTTTTGCATCAATTCAACGAAAAATATGTAACAATTTGAAAGATTTCAAAAAATAATGAATACTTACCTTTTAGATCTCAACAGGCTTTTTGAAATTTTTATTTTGTGATAGTAAAAAAATAATCAAAACTACAAATATGGGTATTACACACATGAAATCATTTGTGAACGTTGAATCAAACTAAATCAACTAACGGTTTGAAATAAAACAAATTTTACATATTTCACCATCCATAAGGCACAGCAGTGCCATTCTTACAGTATACCAATTGAAAATAGCCTGATTGATTATATTTTTTTTTAGGGTTTATAAACACATTCCTAAAGAGAAAAAATTGTAAAGAGATTTTTAAATGTAATAAGAATGCAGAAATTACCAGGGAAAAATGAACAGGGATGGTTCCAATTTATTAAAAATATTATAACCGTTTACAGTATTTTCATTACAGGAATTATAAATATCAAATTTATTACCTGTATAGATTAATTCTGCATTCAAAAATTATATATTTTCAACCTCTGTAATGCAATTCCAAAACATTGATAACAATTTTGCTACAACTTCAATGGCCAGTAAAAATTTTGTATTTTTACTACAAATATAAATACAAAACATGAGTACAGAGGAAATCACCTGAAATACTCACATTCATCATAAAAACCATAAATTCTATTGATGCTAGCACATTCATGATTTCCACGAAGGAGGAAGAAGTTCTCAGGATACTTTATTTTGTATGCTAATAGTAAGCATATGGTTTCAAGAGACTGTTTCCCTCTGTCCACATAGTCACCTAAAAAGAGATAATTTGCTTCTGGTGGGAAACCTCCATATTCAAAAAGTCGAAGCAGGTCTGTGTACTGCCCATGAATATCCCCTGAAAAATAAGAATTTTTTTCCATCAAAATATATCTGAACAATTCCGAGAGCTCGTTTCATAAAAATCCTGCTATAAACAGTGACCAATCTACAGGGTTTGGCTTTCATCATTCATGGATAGGCAAAGCTCCATGTTAACCATGTGTAAAAACCTTACAAAAACATTTTCATATATTAATAACTAGCCACTGTGTGGCCAACACAGCATTGCCCGTGACAGTTGTTTTTGTGAGGTCAGGTGTGACCACTGCTCGCTAACCCCCGTTGATTGCTACAAATTCTCATTTGGTTTGCATCGTAGGCTATTGGATAACCGCTTGTTGTTTGGTTGCTTCGCAAACCAATCGGGAATTCGTAGTCTATTGGATAAATCATCAAAGCGTTGCCAAATGCGGCCAAATTTGAATTGCAAAGAGATCCAATCGGCGCAACGTCACAAGCTCTAGCTAAAATATAAATATTTAATTGAAAATGTATTTATTAAAAGGAAACCAAATGTATAAAGTATCTGTCTGATGTAAAATTTTCTGCAGATTTTCAAATTCATTGAAATTTTGAATCTATCTTTAACGATCCTGATTTTACAAAAAAAGAACTAAACAAAGCCAGTCAAAATGTTTATTTGTTTTGCTTTCCTTGCTGGAATAGTATGAGCGCAGGAAATGGATTTCTCGAATGCGAAGGTTGCCGTGATTTCACAATCTCTTGCGAAAATTATTTAATTATTAACAATTTACTGACAGATATTTAATTAAAAACTATTTATTTAAAGAAAATCTTAGTTTTATGTATCGATCTAATGTATAATGTTCCGCAGATTTCAAATCGGTAGAAATTTTTACTCTATGAGATAGAAAAAATAACCTACATAACTGCAGTTAAAACTTTTTATTTGTTTTGTTTTTTGGCTGAAAGCGTTCTCCACAAAATCAAACGGAAGAATAGAAAAAATAAATTTAGAATCTCGTATATTTAAGGTGTTGACCATTCCATAGAAAACAATAATAATCAAATGCCATTGAATTAATTTTTGATGTTCTAGATTGGATTTTAAAATTCGGGCACGGTAGAAAAATCGCAAAAAATTGGACTATCTACATAAAAACTCTTATTATTTTAAGTGCCATAGATTCATCAGGATAGTCCACACACAGACAAACACTTCCTTTTACACTAGTAGAGACTACAGACCAGCACGGCGTAACCCATTACAGTTCTTTTCATGTCCTTACCGATACTGAAAACATTAAAGAAAAAACAATAACCTTAAGAATGAGTCCCACCTTTACCCGACTTGATATGGGCAGGTCACCTGAGGTATCCATCTGGTGTAAAATTTTCTGCAGATTTCAAATCCATTGATATTTTCACTTTATCTTTAACGATGGATCAACGATTTCAACAGACAAACAAAATAAATAAACAGTTTTAAACTGGAGTTCTTTTTTATATCTCCCAGATTGTTAAAGATAGAGTAAAACTTTCAACAGATTTGAAATCTGTGGAAAATTGTACATTGGATAGATACTTAAAAATGTGATTTTCTTAAGAAAAATAATTTTTTGACTGAACTTAATTTTTTCCAATATGAATTTGGCTTTTGTAATCATAAAGAGTGTTAAGAGATCAGATTCATTTCCTGCGCATAAACAATTCAAGCAACGGGAAGCAAAACAAATAAAAAATTTTGGTTGGCACTGTTTCGTTCTTAGTAGTAAAATCGGGATCGTTAAAGATAGGTTAAAATTTTCATCTGATTTGAAATCAATGGAAAATTTTATACCAGATCGATACCTTACATCAATTTCTTTAAAGAAATAATTTTTCACTTGCAACTTTTTTACTTTTGCAATACGAATATGAGTGCATTAGACAGTGCCATCACAACTTTTTCATCTGTTGGAATCAATAGTCTTCACAATAGATTTTGGTAGGTAGGTATTTAATTATTGTCGCACTGAACAAACATAATGGGCTATTTTGATTGTTTTGGGAATTGCATAGCAAAAACCTGGGGTTGTTGAGCAGTATTCTTTTATTTTTTTTATGAAATTTGGTCGGGGTGGAAGGAATGAGGTGACATGCCCGTATCATGTCAGGTGGGCCTCTTTCTTTAAATTAATGTTTTTTTGTTTCACACAGATATAGCTGTGGTGAAAGGAATGGGACGACATGACAGTGTCGTAATTTTTGGCAAATCTAATGTGTCCAGCCTGATATTTAAATTTTAATCTAAAATATTTCAAAATTAATTTTTGGTATTCATTTATTACTAGCTACTTTGAGGCCATCACAGCGTTGCCTGTGGTGTTGGTCTGTGAAGCAAACTAAATGGGAATGCGTAGCAAGCACCAGTGGTTGGCAAGCGTCAGCGAGCAGTGGTCACACCTGACACCATGAAAAGAACTGTCATGGGCAATAAAGTACTGGCCATGCAGTGACTTGTACATAATACAGTATAAAGCAAGCGCAATAGCATCCACTCAGGTAAATTTAGTGGTTGGTTGGGTTTTTATGGCGCAAAGGCCACACATGGCCAAGGTGCACCAGACACAAGACAAAAAGGTCTAGACGAAATAAAGATTAATAGTAAAACTTTATCTATTTACAATTTTGAATCGAGACTTTATCAAATGTATAAAATCTAAATAAAATTCACGAAACCAATGTCAGATATAAATAAAAACACATTTTTATTGTAAGGACTTCCTAAAAGATCTTTTAAGTTTGGCTTTGAAACTCCAAATCGGACTAGTCTGTGGTTATTAAAAACCCTACATTCAGTCAAAATGTGTCCGACAGTAAAAATATGATGGCAGGTTGAACATAATGAGGCAGGTTCTCCGATCAATAAGTGCCTGTGGGTAAAATGGGTATGGCCAATGCAAAGTCTTGTCAGTTGTACTTCATTTTTTCTATTTAAATTTGTATTAGCGAGTCCTGTGACAGATGGTTGTATAGAGTGGAGTTTATTCTGAACTTCCTTATCCCAAGAATCTTGCCAGTTTGATTTTATTTTTGTCTTTAAAAAGATTTCAACGTCTTCAATAGGAATTGGTAAGTAGTTTTGTATTGTTGTTGTTTTTGCTGCAATGTCTGCTCTCTCATTTCCGGGAATACCTACATGTCCAGGTATCCAACATAGCATGATTTTGAAATTTTGAGATTTTAAATTTAGAAATAGATTTATTGTTTTGAATACTAACGGATTACTTTTTATTGAAGTATTTGCAAGGGCTTCAATGCTGCTTTTTGAATCGGAGTATACTATCCATTTTTTGTAAGGATGTTTAGATATGTTTTCCAGTGCTAAAAACAAGGCGTATATTTCTGATGTAAAGACTGAGCTGCAATGATGTAATTTCCGGGCAACAGTTGTTCTTTCAAATACTGCTGCAGAACCAATGTGTGTCATACTCTTTGATCCATCAGTAAATACTGGTTTAAAAGATGAAAAATGTTCTCTGTGAGAGTAAAATAATTGCAAGTAAAAAAAGTCTGGAGCCATTACTCCATGGTGGAGGTGCGTTTTGTTTAGTATGTACATCTAGATTGTCAATTTTTAAAGAATGCATTATATTTCTAACTCTAAAACCAAATGAGGGTATGAATGATGGTTTCAATGAAAAATGACTTCCAAATTTTGGGTTAGTAATGCTGTTAAATAATGGGTGAGCTGGATTAGTTTTGATTTTAAAATAATATCTGAGAGCAAGTCTCTCACATACAAGTTTTAGGGGAAGTGCGGTAAGCGCCAATAGATATAAGGATACTTTGATGATGTATAGTATCTAAAGTTCTGAGAACTGACTTGGCTGCAGAACCGTAAACAACACATCCATAATCTAATTTGGAGCGTATCAAGGCTCTGTAGGTTCTCAGCATAGAGATAGAATCAGCTCCCCAAGATGTTGTTGATAATACTTTTAAAATATTCAGAGTTTTGTTACATTTCTGTTTTAAGTGTCTCACATGTGGTCGAAATGTTAACTTTGCATCAAGAATTATTCCCAAAAAATTAATTTCTGTATTTGTAGGGATGATTGATCCGTTGAGGCGTATTTCAGGATCATGAATACCCCTCTTTCTGCAAAAATGTACGCAAGTGGTTTTTTGAGTAGAGAAAACAAAGCCATTTTTGTTTGCCCAAGAAGTGATTTTTTTAACTGCTATTTGGAGCTGCCTTTCAATAATCATCATGTTCGATGATGAGCAAGAGATTTGGAAGTCATCGACAAAAAGACTTCCATGAACACTGGTAGGCAGTTGCTTTAAAATTTCGTTAATTTTTATAATCAACAAAACAACGCTCAGCACACTTCCTTGAGGTACGCCTTCTTGTGAAAATTTGTCTGGTAGCGTGTTCTTCATTCGAACACGGTATAACCGGGATTGCAGAAAGTTTTGAATGAAAATTGGTAGATTTCCCCGAAGACCAATATCAAATAGGTTCCGAAAAATACCATATCTCCACGTCGATCATAAGCTTTCTCCATGTCAAAAAAGATTGATACAAGATGGTGGTTTTTGACGAAAGCTTCACAAATGGAGGTTTCCATTAGAATTAAGTTATCTATGGTGTTTCTTCCGTGACGAAATCCATTTTGGAAAGGTGAGAAGAATTGGTTAGTTTCTAAGTAGTATATAAGACGTGCATTGATCATACGTTCCATTATTTTGCATAGACAGCTGGTAAGGGCTATTGGTCTGTAATTATTGGGATTTTGAGGATATTTACCTGGTTTTGCAATAGGGATAATAATAGCCTTACGCCACGATGTAGGAAATGTATGTATGTGCCATATTCTGTTAAAAAGTTAAAATGAATGATAATGATGATTCATTGAGATGTTTTAGCATGTTATTATGAATGAGGTCTGGTCCTGCTGAGGTTGAATGGGATTTATGTAAAGTAGTTTTTAGTTCTTCAATGTTAAAATCGGTATTATAATGTTCCAGTGTAAAGGATCTAAAGTTAATTATCTTTTTTTCTTCATGTATTTTGTAAGTAATAAAGTTGGGAGGGTAAGCCTTTTCACTTGAGACATCTGAAAATGTCTTTCCCAACACGTTGGTAATGTCTCTAAGATTAGAGATAATTTGTGAATAATTTTTTAATATTGCAATATGTGGGGCCTGTTTGTGATACCCTGATATGTTTTTTATTTTGTTCCATATAGATTTTGATGAGACATGACTGTGGATATTATTTAAGTATGATTGCCAAGAATTTATTTGGCTGTGGCGTCGAATTTTTCGGGCTTCAGCTTTCTTAAAAGCAATCATATTATATTGTGTTGGATATCTACGAAATGTGTTTCAAGCATTTTTCTGTTTTTTGTATGCTATGGAACAGTCTTGATTCCACCATGGCTTCCAATATTTGGTGACGACTTAGGAATTGCTAAGTCTGCTGCTATTAAAATGATTTTTGTCATATTTTCGACTGCATGATCAATGTTTAAAATATTTACCATGTCTTGAGTTACATTAGATTTAGATGAAAATAAAGGCCAGTTTGCTTTATCAGATTTATAGTGCATTGGAAGGATCTATATAATTTTTTGTGTAAGTTAGAATAATAGGAAAGTGGTCGCTATTATAAAGATCACTTCCTACGTTGAAGTGCCAAGACAGTAATATGGATGGTGAGCATATTGCCAAATCAATGCAGTGGAAGGTTTGAGTAGGTTGATGGAAGTAAGTATTATCGCCATCATTTAGAAGGCAGAGGAAGCGATCATCAATCATCTGCTCTATCTGCCGACCTCTGGGATTAACATCTCTACTACCCCATAAAGTGTTATGACCATTCATGTCACCAAGTATAATATACAGAACAGGTAGTTGATTTATTAAGTTGTTCAATTGTCTTTGGTCAAGAATTTCACTTGGTGGTATATATATGCAGCATATTGTCACAAGGTACTTTAAATTGATTTGAACGGCAACAGCTTGTAGATCTGTTTGAAGATGGACGACTGAAGATGGGTAATCCAGACAAGTTAGAAGAGCTACAACACCACAAGCACAATTGTTTTTTACATTATCTTTTCTTGTGATGTTATATCTTCTAATTTTTGTGTATACTGCTGGTGTTAATAAGGTTTCTTGTAGACCAAGACAAACAGGTTTATAGTCATCAATCAAAGTTTTGACATGTTCAACATGGATACGGTAGCCATGGCAATTCCAAGATATTATTTTAGTCATTTTGATAGTCTTTCAGGGTTTTTTGCGTTTAGTATTACTAGTTTTATTTTTGTCTACATCCATTTCTTCATCAGGCAAGTCAGATGATATTTGACTCGCCTGATGGTCTTTGACATTAAGACCACATGCTTTGGGAATGTTTGTTTTTGGTTTTTTATTGTTTGCATCTCTTTCTTGGATATTTGTTTCTTTATTTTGCGCAATTATGTTTTCAATTTCTTTATTGGGAATGGTATCTGTTTGGATAGCAACGGATTTCATCATTTTAATTACAGATGCATAAGAAACATTTGATCTTGGCATCTGATTTTCTACATTTTGTTTGCTTCGAGATATGGGATTTTTTGTTTTATTTTTACTTTTTGGATTTCTTTTTCTTTTTTCCATTGAGGACAAAACCTGGAGTAAGAAGGATGATTTTCCTTACAATTGAAGCATAAAGGCTCATCATTACAGTTTTCACCGTGTTCGGGTTTTGAGCATCTGGCACATATTACAGATGACCGGCATGAAGGTTGGGAGTGCCCAAACCTCTGACACTTAAAGCATCTTTGAGGGTTTGGAATGTACCGTCTAACATTGCAATTTAGGTATCCTGCTTTAATGGATGTCGGCATGTCTGGAGTGTTGAATGTTAATATTACATGTTTTGTGTTAATACTTTTACCATCTCGTCTAATGCAAATGCGTTTGGCTGAACAAACATGTTGAGATTTTAATTCTTCCATAAATTCTTGTTCAGATATATTAAAAAGGTCAGATTCAGATATAACTCCACGACTGGAATTTAGAGTTCTGTGTGGAGTTATATTAACTTTTATTTCGCCAAGCTGGTTTAATTTCATTAGTTGTTCAGATTGATATGCAGATGTAGTTTCTATAAAGAGCAATTCTTTATTGATTTTGGTTCGCCAGCAACAGACTGAATATATTTTTGTATAGCAAATGGTGAAAAGGTTAAGAGTTTCCCTTCAGGATTATTGATTATTAAAAATTTAGGAACTGAGCAATTGTCATTGTTGTAAGAGGGAATTAGGCCTCCTCTGGGCACAAAGAATTTTTTGGATCCATAGATTAAGTGTTCAATTTCTTCATAGTAGACCCATACCCGCCACGGAGTCCAACAAGGGGAAGTGGTTGCAGGCTCTGGAATTTTCCAGCCTCAGTACACACTTCAAGATACCACCATGATATAGTGCTACAGAATCAAGATGTGGATCCGCCGGTTCACCCAGGGCATCCCTAGCTGCAGCACTAACCTAAATTGCTTAAGACCAGTGAGGTCCAGCACGACAGAAGGGCCAAGCATTCTGAAGTGGGGAAATCCAGAGAACTTAAGCCAGCCGATTGACTAGAGCGGGCTCACTCTAGCCACCCGTCTACACAGAAGCATGGACTAAAGGGCACGCATCAGGTACCCCAGGATTCCATTTCCCCCACCGATACGGGACGCCGCACAATGCAAACATGCAGGTCAGAAAAAGTACTAACATTTAATGTAGTAAAACAAAATTCATAGTGATGTGAAAAAATAAATCAAATTAAAGATTGAAATTAATTGAAATCTTGATATGGAGATAGGATATGACGTATGATATATGTGTTTCAAAGCAAAATTTTCTGTGATTTCAATGCTGTTCACAAGTTACATGAAAGGGAAGAAAGAAGATATAGAGGAGAAAAGATCGCTTGGGTACCAGGGAGTGCGATTCCCGTATTTACCATAGACAGTAAACCCCATGGGAGAAGAACAGTGCACTCGGGTACCTCGGGTTCGTGAAGCCCGTACACATCTAAAGATGTGCCCCCGAGGGGCATAAATTTAGTGGAATTTTGAGCTTGCAATAGAAATTCATTATTACAATCCTCGTAATCATTCAAATAGCTTTCTGCTGCTGCAATCCATAATCTATTTTCATAACAGGCTCAATTATCAGTCGAGTGAATTAACTTTTACTTTCCAGATTACAAGTTCATAAATACAGAATAGTTATGCTTGCTGTGTAACAAATTCCAAGGGATCAATGTATAAAATTTCCCCATAAAATTTAAATGAAAATTAAACACCAAACAAAACAAAATGAGAATATTAAAATTGTCGATAAGATTTATGTGAAACAGCAGAAGAACCCTTTAGTCGAGTGTAACTGTCAATTGAGTACTTTTCAAGAACACACAACAATCTCTACTATTATAAAAGGAAGTGTTTGTTTGTATGTATGTTTATGGGTACACATTGTCCTGAAGAACGAATCCATGGCACTTACAGTAAACAAATTTGGCACACGGAGTCAAAAAAAAAAATTTGCAATTTTTTTTAGAAGATTTATTTTAAATTTAATCTAGAACATATTTAAATGAATTTAATTATTGTTTTCTGTGGAATATGACAACACTATAGAGAGATGACAGATTCTAAATTTATTTTTTCCGTGTTTCCATTTCATTTTCCAAGAACAAATTTTTCAGTGGACAAAAAAAAAATTTTTTTTTTAAGTTTTAACTGGAGTTATATAGGTTTTTTTTTCTATCTCCTAGATCATTAAATGACAGAGATTCTATCTCCTAGATTCATTAAATGAGAATTTTTGGAGTACAAATTTCAACGGATTTGAAATTGTGGAAAATTTTACATTAGATCAATACCTAAAAATATGATTTTCTTTAAATAAATAATTTTAAAATTGTAATTTTTATATTTTTTCCCAATACGAATTTGACCTTGATCCTTGTTCGAAAAATCAGATTCCACTTCCTTCGCTCAAATAATTACAGCGAAGAAAAACAACACAAATAAAAATTTTTGACCGTCATTGTTCAGTTCTTTTTTGTAAATTCGGGATCGTTAAAGATAGTTTAAAAATTTTAACAGATTTGAAATCTGCTGAAAATTTTATACCAGATATCTTATACGTTTAGATTTTCTTTGAATACATAATTTTTCTATTAAATATTTACACTTTCGCCAGAGATTGTCACGTCCCGCTGATTGATCTCTTCCCAATTTGAACTTGGCCGCATTTGACAATCGTTGCCCATGGTATTGGTTTGCGAACAGGCAACGTCGTGATGGCTGTTAACTAATAAGCCACGAATTCCTATTTGGTTTGGGTTTGCAAACCAAATGGGAATTCACTGAGGGTTATCGAGCAGTGGTCACACCAGACCCCACAAAAAGAACTGTCACAGGCGACGCCATGCTGGCTAGTGCTAAATAAAACAGAACATTTTAATAAAGAGTAGCAGTTGCCCTGATTTTAATGTGTCAAGTTATAATGAGCCCTATCAAGAAAGGTTATTTTGTGTTTTCCAGGGGAAGGATGATTTTCAGTATAATTAATAATTGTTGGGTGTACAGTGTACAAGCAAAATTTTGAACTTATTTGAATAAAATGCATGCATCTTGTTCAGTTATTTCATTTAGATTATTAATATAATACAGAAAGGAAAATGGAGTTTAAAATTTTGATTGAAATTAAAATTTAAAATAAAAATCACAATTTAAATAAGCATACGCTGGTCAAAACACGCAAAAAACGTATTGCACTATGGCCTTCACCATCTGCTTGTAAGCAACACCTATTGGTCAGTGGACAAAGAGGGATACGTAGGCAATTAATGTCACACTGGAGCAACACAACAAGCTATTAACAACGGTACGGGATCAATCAAAGAACAATGTCTCCAAATTTTTAACCATGGTCAAATGACGAGAACCTGAGCTAGCACCCTACTCTCCAAACTCGGACATTTAAGGCCATGAAAAATTTTAAGTGCACCAGCCCTAGTGTGCACAACAATCTATGGCTGAACCGAGTTTCAAACTCTATTGCTAAACCAATGCTCTTCCAATTGGGTGTCCCGGACCTGGACAATAATCACTAGTCCTTTTTTTTCTTAATCTGTGAATATTATATTTCTCTAGTGAGTGATTATAAAGAACAAGAGATGCTTTTCAGTAGAAAAAGGATCATTCTAGAGGTATATAAAGAAATGCCTAAAAATGTGGATGTGGCATACATTCTATCCCATTCCATTTTCAATCTCATTAAAGTTCAACAAAGCAACAAAATATATTTAATATTGGTATACCTTACTTCATGGAACTTAATCATTGTTCCACGTTTACAGTTTTACAACTATGTCACTCGGCGATTGGCCATCCCCATTTTCGTTTCAGCCCCCCCCCCCTTTTTAGCAGTT
This sequence comes from Metellina segmentata, assembly GCA_947359465.1. NCBI lineage: Eukaryota > Metazoa > Arthropoda > Arachnida > Araneae > Tetragnathidae > Metellina > Metellina segmentata. The sequence continues at coordinate 27,095,169 of OX375880.1, read as the reverse complement.
GCCACAGCTAAGCAATTGTGAAATAGTAGCATAAATGTTTAAAAAGCAGAAGCAAAAAATATCCTAATAAACCCTATTTCACTAAACACTGTCTTTAGTTTTCATTAAAACTTAAATACCAGATTCAATGTTTTTTTTATCATTACATAAAATCTTAATATATTTTTCAGTTTGCTATTAAAAAGAAACATCTATTTTTATTTACATTTTTACAACAAGGGTTCAACTGCAACTACTAGGACAGTGGTGCGCAAACCGTTTTATTGATTGCTATATTTCACATGTGGTGTTCGATGACCAACCCCGGTGATTGCTATGCATTCCCATTTAATTGCGGAGAGACCCAATAGTCGTGATGTCATAATCTCTTGAGAATAAATCTAATATCACTGTTTCTACATTAATAAATATGGAACAAAATGTGCAATTGAAATAAAATATTGAAAAAATATCACAAGAGTTTATTAAATATGGATTTACATATTGTGTTGTTAATGAGAAAGAACATCCATTGCATGTTAATTACAGAGATAAAATAGCAAATGAAAGTACGAAACCTGTTAAATTAAAAAGACATTTGGACACCAAACATAAAAATTAGCAAATAAATGGAACATCTATCTATATATATAATACGCTTATGCGTGGCGCAAAAATGGCCTGTATTTCTCTCCCGGTTGTGGCAACGGGTTTGGCCTTTACGAATGTAAATAAATATTGATATCCCTCATTACACCAACGGGAAGCGCATCGCGTTGACACTTGATCAATCTTCCCGATAATTGTGAGAGGTTTTTGATAGAAAAATTAGCTCTTTGCGTCAAATTCAATATAATTTGCGAAGAGGAGAGCAGCGAACTAGGGAATCTTTTGACGTACGAATTCAGGGATTACCGCTAGAAATACTGCGGGCAGAGCACGCGATGGAGCAACATTTAAGTAATAGAACCGATTCCCAAGTGGTAATAAGTGTTTCTGAACACGACTGTGGATTCATGACAGAAATCTGCTCATTTTGTGGAGCTTCTTATTGGCCTGATGAATTGAACTCTTCAAAAAAATTCACAAAATGCTGCCAAACAACTGTTCAATGATATAGATTTTGAAACAGTGACGCCTGAAGAGATCAAAAATCGTGCTATTCTCACTGTAACAAATGATTCATCAATGCAAATCAATAATCATGTACTGCAGTGTATGCCAGGAAATGAAGGCATTTATGAGAGTATTGTTACTATAGTCAGTGAAGATCCACGAGATCAAGTTACATATTCAGAGGAATTTTTGAATAGCATTATGCCAACTGGAATGCCACCTCATAAACTTAAATCAAAAACAGGTGTTATAATGTTACTCAGAAATTTAGCACCTTCTAAAGGTTTGTGCAATGGAACTACACTTATCGTGGTAAATTTGCAGAAAAATACTATTGAAGCAAAAAAAAAATAAGTAACGAAAACAATGAATCTTACCTAATACCTCTTACTCCATCTGATAGTAATATGCCTTTTAAATTCAAGCGTAAACAATTTCCTATTAGGTTAGCATTTTCAATGACCATTAATAAAGCTCAGGGCCAAACTTTTGACAAAACATGTTTAGATTTGAGCAAACCAGTTTTTACTCATGGCTAATTGTACGTAGGTCTTTCTAGAGAGATCTTTCGAATCTGTTGTAACTGCGAGTTCTCAAATACACAACTGTGTGTGCAGGGAGGTTTTATGTGAATGAATATACCCCAGAATATGCAATCATAGTAAATTCATTCATTCATATATCCCAGAAATCTATTTGTCAGTGTAAATAATCACCCGCACTGTTCCTAAAAGTTCCATGAGATTCCCTTTCTCGCTGCTCTCTCAGAACCTCAGCTGTATCGTTCAGCAATACATAAAAAGGGTCTTCGGATAAACTGTTTTCTACCGTGTAAAAACTCAAATATCATATACCCCAGAATTTGTTATTATTGTAAATACACTGTCATATCATATCCCAGAAATCTATTTGTCAGTGTAAATACTCACCCACACTGTTACTAAAAGTGAATTTAGAACATAGTAGTCCCAAGAGTTCCCCTTTCTCGCTGCTCCCTCAGAACATTAGGTGTATGGTTCAGCAATACGTAAAAAGGGTCTTCGGATAAACTGTTTTGCACTGTGTAAATACTCAAATATCATATACCCCAGAATTTGTTATCATTGTAAATACATTGTCATATCATATCCCACTAATCTATTTGTCAGTGTAAATACTCACCCACACTGTTCTTAAAAGTGAATTTAGAACATAGTAGTCCTAAGAGATTCCCTTTCTCGCTACTCCCTCAGGACATTAGCTGTATGGCTCAGCAATACGTAAAAAGGGTCTTCGGATAAACTGTTTTGCACCGTGTAAATACTCAAATATCATATACCCCAGAGTTTGTTATTATTGTAAATACACTGTCATATCATATCCCAGAAATCTATTTGTCAGTGTAAATACTCACCCACACTGTTACTAAAAGTGAATTTAGAACATAGTAGTCCCAAGAGTTCCCCTTTCTCGCTGCTCCCTCAGAACATTAGGTGTATGGTTCAGCAATACGTAAAAAGGGTCTTCGGATAAACTGTTTTGCACCGTGTAAATACTCAAATATCATATACCCCAGAATTTGTTATCATTGTAAATACATTGTCATATCATATCCCACAAATCTATTTGTCAGTGTAAATACTCACCCACACTGTTCTTAAAAGTGAATTTAGAACATAGTAGTCCTAAGAGATTCCCTTTCTCGCTACTCCCTCAGGACATTAGCTGTATGGCTCAGCAATACGTAAAAAGGGTCTTCAGATAAACTGTTTTGCACCGTGTAAATACTCAAATATCATATACCCCAGAGTTTGTTATTATTGTAAATACACTGTCATATCATATCCCAGAAATCTATTTGTCAGTGTAAATACTCACCCACACTGTTACTGAAAGTGAATTTAGAACATAGTAGTCCCAAGAGTTCCCCTTTCTCGCTGCTCCCTCAGAACATTAGCTGTATGGTTCAGCAATACATAAAAAGGGTCTTCGAATAAACTGTTTTGCACCGTGTAAATACTCAAATATCATATCACCCAGAATTTGTTGTTATTGTAAATACATTCAGTTATATATTGTCCCAAAAATCTATTTATCAGTGTAAATACTCACCCACACTGTTCCTCAAAGTGAATTTAGTACATAGTAGTCCCCAGAGATCCTCTTTCTTGCTGCTCTCTCAGAACTGTAGCTGTATCGTTCAGCAATACATAATCAGATCAATTTTCAGGTCTATGTAGACTAAATAGGGCCCCTTTTAAGCTAGACTAAAGAATTGTAGTGTCCTATGGGCGAGCGAAGCGATCCGGAGGGAACTGCTTGCAGTTCCGGGGGTTGGCGAGCGCTAGCGAGCAGGGGGCGTTAGCCCTCTAGTATATATATAATTCTCTTATGTGGCAAGCAAAAAAGATGTTTATTTGTTATCACATTTTGGCAACAATGTACGACTGTTTGTTTACCACGAAGCCTCGCGCCTTAATTGAATTAATAGCGTTATCGGATAAAATTTTATTGAAAAAATAAATTCATATAATTCAAGCTGTTGCAACTTACAAACTACATCCTGGGTATTGGATTTCCAAAGCAGCGCTCACATTTCGAGTCAAAATTTGCTCAAAGTTTTCATTTGAAATCCAAATTGTTTGAGTTCTGATTCCAGAGGTACAGTAAAATTTTTCTATAGTTCAAATTTATATTTGAAAAATATTTTTGTTGGAATATCATATTTTGTAAACAATGTGTTCATTGAAGCGAGCAAGGTTCGCGCAACAAACCAAGGAGGATTGCAAAGCAATCCTCTGGGGGTTGGCGGACATTAGCAAGCAGGGGCGGGCCCCCTATTTTAAAAAAACGAGCTAAATGTAAGTCTACACAGGGAGAGAGTACGAGCCTTTTATCATTAACAGGGCTCCTAACAGGTTTCAAGGTCCAAAAAGGTGACAAATTAAACCAAAAAGGTAACAAAAAGTGACTAATCGAGCACAAAAAAAAAGTAACAAATAACAATAATGCTAAACATATTCTAGTATAAACATAACAAATAAAAAGATCCTCCCAAGCTACCCCTATCTTTTCTTTTTCTTTCTTTGGAAGGATATTTTTATTTTCTTCATTTAAAAATTACATCATTTTAAAATATTAACATAAATTTTTTTTTTAAATAGGAATTATGATTTTTTAATTTGTTTATTTTTGACACAGCTTGAAGAATTTCTTCCTTTTCTTTGAAAAATTATGTCTTAATTTTTTTTTGTTGAAAAAGACTAAAATTAATTTTGTCTTTTTCTTCTCAATAGAAGAATGTGCATTTTTTTAAAGTATGTCTTTGCTGACCAGCATCATCTGAGACTTTAGCCGTTCCTTCAATCATTGCCTGAACAAGTGCTGCTTCCTTTAATAATTTTGAAGCACTATCCAACGGCTCATCCTCTTCCTTACGCATAATTTTAAATTATTGTTCTTCTATCACCATTCTTTTCTTTGCCAGATACTTTAAATTTTTTTCTCAGCTTCCAGTTTATATTTTTCTTCCCAGTCCTTCTCTAAATTTTCTTGTGCCTTACGTTTAATATCTCTCTTTATTAAAAAAAAGTTTCAGCTGCCGCAGGATTGAAAACAGTGCTGTTTAGCTCGAATCTTAAGACGGTTTCCCTAGAAAGTTCGGATCAGAAAAAAAAAAATTAACACGGTTTGTTCTTCACAGTATTCCCTGGACGTTTATTAAGATTTTTTTCCCGATGCGGCTATTAGTTTAGGGTTTATTAGGGTCAAAATTGAAGAAGCGAAATTTCTTCCACGAGTGAGCAAAACAAATACAAATTTTCAGTCTTAAGCCGTGAGTTTGTTTTTAAAAAGTACTTCTCAACTTAAATTTTTGCAGCTTGTTGAGTATTTTTTTAAATTCCAGTTTGGTTCTTGAAAATATTTTTTTTGAAATTCGGGAAAAATCAGGACATTTTCATTACTTTTTTTTTAACTATCATATCTATATCTTATTACTATTAGTTTTTAATTTCGAAAATGTTGCGGTATACCTCAGAATGTACTCTTTCTTACGGTACAATTATTTCTAAAATTGGTTCATAAATAAATTCGATGCAATCAAAAGTTAGTCACAAATTTCATATTTTTTAGTTCGCGGAGAAGGTTTTGCAGTCAGGTGTGGGTTGTATTTTTGACGATCAGGTTTGCCACTCTGCTCTCAGACTCGCTTTTTTCACTCTGCTCTCAGACGGTTTACGGACAAAGTACAGATTGTAAAGTTAGGAGATTAACACGGTTTACTTAAAATTATACAGGAAAAAAGATGTAGAAGGTTTTTTACTGATGCGGCTATTAGTTTAGGGTGCAGTAAGTGTAAAGTAAAAAAAAAGTGAAATCACTTGCGAAAGGAGTATTGGTTTGGGAAGCAAACCAAACAGGACTACGTAGCAATCCCCGAGGGTGGTCAAGCATAACCGAAGAAGGGGAGAATCCTCCCTCGCTGTGACGTCACTGACCGGAAAGTCAACTCAGTATTATACGAATTATTAATTATACGATTATTATTTATACAAATTATTAATTATACGATTATTATTTATACAAATTACTTCTTTTCCCTGCATCAAAGCGATTTCCAGAGTGAACCAATGATTATGCGGAGTTGCGGATTTTCCATTCTTTAGCGTAGAAACTCTGGAAGTTTTGGAGCACTTGGCAACTCTTCTAATGTCTCGCAGTCTGAAGAAATGGTTCCAGTAGACATCAATATGCTTCATTCTAAATCCTTCTTCCTCAAATTCTCTTGAGTAATTTCCACTCATCCAGTAGTATGTCTGTTGGGACATCCCATAGCATTGCTCTTGCAAATTCTAATACTTGTCGAACACTCTCGCTACTGCGCATTTCGAAATTGAATTCGTACAAACCCTGTTTTTTTTAGAGGAAATGAATTTTTTTAACTGTGCACCAAAAATGTTTCTTCTTTAAATAAGATTTAAGAACTTAAAACCCCTGAAAAGGTGACAAAATGTCAAAAAGGTGACGTGTTAGGAGCCCTGCATTAAGCAGTAAAATTGAACTTTTTAAAAATATGCAAGGAGAATTGGACAAAAACAACACAGAACAGACATTTCTCATACTTTTCAGAATTTACTAAAGAAAATAATATAGCCTTCTTGTCATTTAAAAACATCATTTCCCATCATATAAAATTGAGGGAAAGCTTTTTGAAAAGGTTCAAAAAATTTTCAAATAATTAATTAGGTTGGATATGTTATCCATTTTCGTTTGATATTTTAAAATATCCAATATATCTTTAAATGAAAAAGAACAGTTAATTGATAATACAAGTGACGCAACACTGCACATTCTATTTAAGTCTCTGACTTGCCAAAACTTTGTTTATCGATTGTAAATTAATATGCCAAATTGAAGAAAAAGGCAATTGATATTTAGATTCAGTTTGCATCGACCTACTGTGAAACCAGCTTTTTAAAATTATTTGCCATTTAAACACAATATTGATCTTGATTGGATCCAGAGGATGACTTACAATATAGATCTGAACATGGAAGCAATCATGAGCTCTTTGAAAGCGTATACCTCCCATTGAATTCTTATGGTGTAAATATATTTTGTGATGCACTTTTCATTAAAAAAATTACCTCTATGAAATAAGAAAACCATTGTTTCATATAATTATGTGTTTTATTCAGACCCCTAATAAGGCAGAAACATTAGTGCAAATCATGAAAAGAGTTCAACTTTAACTAACGATTAAAATAACGTCTATTGGCTATTCAAGGGTCACGACAAAATAGTACACAAAATGGGGATCGGAAGTGAAAATAGTTTGTGCATCCTTGTACTAGGATTTGAAGCCATTCAGAAATTTTCAATTATGTTTTTCTTTCATTACATGCAGAAAAGACGTACGAATTTAAAGACAAAAAAACTACAATAGCTCAGGATTTCCAATTATGAAGAAAAATATTCAAAGATCCTATGTATGTATCCATTCTGAATGATAATAAAAACCAATAATCAGTTCAATGCTTGGGCATAAATAGTTACGTTGAAAATTATTGTTTGTAACTGAATAGTGGATCCATTGTGACTAAAGCTCAAGCTTTCAAACATACAGGTTAAACAGATTTAAAAAATATTTTTTAAACCATACCACAAATCTTCAGTGGTGCCTCAAGCTCCAAAAGAATTGGCTGACTGAGAAAGATTTCTCTAGATTTCAAACATAATCCTCGAACCTCTGCTTCAGTGAGTTGAACAGTCTTCCCAGGACGACATCCTCGAACTAAAAGAACAGTTTGGTTTTACAGCATTAAAAATTATTCACCAACACTGCATTATCTATTGTAATTAAACTTGCATTATATGCACATCTTGAATTAAACTTGCATTGGATTACAACAGGCAAAAATAGTTTTGAAAAAACATCTTTCTTCGCAAAAATATAAGTTCTTCGTGCTAATTTTAAAAGAAGTTTGGCACAAAATAATATAATGTGTATTGGGTAACAAATAATGATCTAACAAATTTTCGATGGCATAAATTGTAAATAAATCTTAGCATGTCGTAAAGGTGATATTACTTTGCGGAAGCAATTCCTTATTTACGATCTCGAACATATTATTTCAAAACATCCCAAAAGAATTTAAAGATGGAGAAATACTTAATCTTAAAAATAATTATAGGTAAAAAATTTAATTTTGCCACATTAATATCAAGATATGCAATCGCAGGTGTTACATTTATTTACAAAACAAAACTTTTGTCTGCCTGCTGTTAACCACAACAATCAAGAACCAAAGTGGAAAACCTATGATCACAAGAACAACGTTGCGCTTCAATAAATACCACGAAGAGAGATTAAATGTAAGCAGATAAATCTGTAAAATTATAACGATTTAAGAATGAATTACCTTCCAATAACCTTGAAATTATACTATCGACGTTCAACTCACTTTCCGCCATTTTCAGATGATGACGACAAGTGTGACGGAAATTACTATTGCCACACAGCGAATTTTTTGAAACCTTTATTTATCCTTTTATAGAATCATTCAACGTTGAAGCGAGTGATGAAATCAAGGGAAACTTTAAAGCTGAATGCCTTTGATTTTAATGTTGTTAACAGTTAAAGTTGAAAGAATTTGTATGGAATTAGTTGACAACAATTTATCTAAGACATAGGCGGCTTTACGAACCAAATTTTCTGAAAACCTAAATATAATATAGCAATTAAAGTAATCACCATTCACCACAATTTTAAGTTTTCAAAAATAAAATGAAACTAGTTTAGAATCCTGCTTTGATTCATAATTTTGATGCCTTGTTTCCGTTTCTCTGATGAAGGCGAAAAGATGATTGCTTTAAAGAGGCACATTTCAATATATCAACACAAAATAGTATTTTTGATACCATTAGTAATTTAGATTAGAGAACATGATCCAATTTATTTCTCTTAATAGGCAATTCAGAACCTTTCTTTGTCGACTTTTCTGTTGTGCGCGATAACTCTAAAACGGAGAGCTAATTACTCAACCCAAAACCTCAAACTGTGTCAAACCTAAATTTTTTTAGTGGAATGGAAATTTTTCTTTGAAAATTTTCTTGTGTTGTTGAATGATTTACAAATTTATTATTTTAATTGGACCTTCGTTGTAATTTTAAGGACTTTACCCGTATGACCTTTCTGAGTGCTGATCTGGGTTTGTTTTTTCCTCTGAATACACAAGATTTTGCCTTCTTATACCATACAACTTTCACATTAGCAGGAAAAGATATTTCCATTTAACATAGTTTCATGACCCTCGCTGTCATACATGTCAATGACGTAACTTGAGTGAGTCATCCTCGCTACGATGGCTCTTCCAGCGGACACTGCCAGCAAGTTGAGGTTCCTAGGGGTGTTGTGCTTGCTAGCCGTGAACGTAGATCTTTGTACCTTTTGCCAATAGCCTGATTCCGTGTTATCCGGACCGCCATATTGGTACGTAGGCATCTGTGTTTTTCTTATAATTTGAGGCTGAATTGTGCCATCTTATAGGATTTATTTACAATTGTATTATGCACTTCAGTTTAGCATCTAAGAATGTCTTTAAGTCTAAAATATTAAGGTGTTTAAAACTATTCTTGTTAACTTGCGCTGTTTATTCCATGTCCTCTTCTTTTTTCGTGCGTAAGCCTAAATAGTAAAAAACTTTTAATTGATTTCGGATTTTGAGGCGTTGTTTCAAACAACGCCTGTTATTGCTTTAGAAAAATATTTATTTATTCTAGTTCATTGAGGTATTTGTTGATTGACTTAAAACATTGAAGCCATCGGAATGTCACCGTTTAAACTGTCAGCTGTTTAGCTGAATCTATTTTCTGTGTATTTAATTTTGCAACAAACTTTGAAACACATATCCTTCAAATTATTTCCGAATTATTGCATATCATTTTCTGATGCAGGAATCTTATATCATTTACATGAAAGGGTTAAGATATATTCAACTTTTCCCGCAAGTGCAGGTCAACTGTCTGATGGGTATTTAAATTTTCATGAAACTTAATGTTACCTTCTATGCTTGTCATTCCGTTAATCTATTTAGCAATTTTGTGCGTCTAGTGAATGGGATTTCCATATTTTCTATCGTTAATGGTCTAAAGAACTGAAAATCTAATCTATTTAATTAGCTCTTGTATATTGGGAAAATGTAATCTTCCACTTAAGTTGGCAAATAGCATTGACTAAAAATTTAGAAGGTTTTCTATTTTTTATTACTATTATATATCTTATTATCAACATTCTTGTGTGTAAAGTTCCTTCCAGTTTTCAATTCCTATAGTTCATTGATTTTCTGCTAAATTCCAATTCTTGGCATTTAGTGCTTTCTTATGATGTACTCTAATGGCTACAAATTTTTACGCATCACATTCAAAGGTTTAGATGACATAATAAACAATATTTATTTTTATACATTCCATGACTTATCTAACATTAAGAGTAATGATATGTTTTTTTAATCAATATATATGCATAGAAACAAAGTATTTTACTTAAAATTCAGTACAACTGTGAACTAGTTTTGCATTGTTGGGCTTGCCCAACTTGAGTTTCTTAGTCAATCTAACATAGATACATTGCTTAGTTCCTGTCCTTGTCAGTTGTAGCTTTGCCCTTGTAAACAGCCTTGTGCTTTTGCTTTAGAATGTCATTTATGCATTAAACTTAAATTCTAATGCCGATAATACATTTCAAATTTATTTATGTTGTGCATTGTCAAAATTCTTTAAATAATAATTTTGATGAAAATAATAAGGATAAAAAAAAATTTGCAAAATAATTTTCATAGCAATAATTATTTGCATCAATATTCCATGATTGACATGGCAGTTGAAACAACCATGTGTCCCATTTCTAAAAAAGTCATTAAACGTAATGATTGTGAACATGACATTTTGAATCTTAAGATGTGAAAAGTTGGCATCTTATTGATTTTGTGTTAAAATGTGAAAGTTTATTTGAAAATGTGCCAGTTGCTAGTTTTTAATAATGCAGCTAATTTATATTCATCTTGCATAATTTTTAAGTGGTAAAAATGTAAATAAACAAATATAGCACACTTACTTTTGGGAAAGCTAGCTTTTACAACTGCAAATCAGTGAAGACATTTCTGAATATTAAAATCTAAGTTATCACTGAAAGCAGTTTCTAGAAAATAACTAAAAGTATAATTAAAATTTTATTTTAGTGATTTGGTAAATAGTGGTGTACCCATTCAATATCATATCTTGCAATTATTCTTAAGTTGGCTATTTGAAAATTCTTTTTTCACTATTTTGCTGTAGGAAATCATAATTATGATGCATGCTTTAGGGTACATTTTTCTAAATTCTAGGAAATCTGAACCTCTAATAATGCAAGCAGACCACACTTCTGACTGACAATCATCTACTTTTTCAAAAATATTCGTCATAGTTAAATTTTAAACCATTTGTGGGCAAGAATGTGCAATTCATAGATTTCATCACATGAAATTTCTATTAAATTGCTTCTTTCATATATTGGAAATATTTGAAAACCTTTATTCATACCTTGGTTTAAAGAAATTTAAAATTATTTTGATATTGGTCATATTTTAGTCATTTTTCACTTAGCAAAAGCAAGTGGTATATAGATTTAAAAAATCTCAAGAAATGAATAGCAACCTACTTGCAATTTCTTTTGCCTGGAGATTTATTAGTTTTAAGACATTTTTTCATTGTTGTAGATATATTTTAACTTATAAATACTGGAGTTTCAAGAAATAACCATATATATTGTGGGTTTTTTTTCTCAATTGTCAAACATCGACATGTTTTTCAGTCAATTTTATTTTTAAAAAACATAAACACAATAATTCCTATTACCCAATAGTGATAAACAATGCAGTTAAAATTTATCAGCACATATCTTCATGATAAGAATCTGACTAAAAGTAGCTTTCAGTTTTTGTTCTGTTATTTAATTTTTAATAAGATTTAAATTTTAGAGGTAAGTTTTAGAGAGGAATTGGATAAATCAAATACTGCAACAGGAGTCCATTGGCAAAACAAGCAATGGGAATGGCTGATCCATTTGCAACCATCTAGATGTTAGGTCTGATCTATTCAGAACATATGCATTTTAATGTTGAAATACTGTAAAGATTTTTTTTTTTTTTGTAAGAATACAGATTTTTATTAATTTAATTTTGGGGGACTGTTTATTAAAGTAAAATAAATATTTCTTATCTGTCAAACAAAGTACAAACATCTGAAGTTTCTGACAGAACAGCTAACATTTTCAAAATAGTAGTTCCTTAATTTTTAAAAATGTTTTATACCTGGGTTCAGTTTTTTATCCAAATCTTATCTTTTAAGTTATTCATGTTTGACAAATTTCATCATTGTTTGCATTGTTTAAATTCAAAATTAATTATATATAGGAATAATTTAAAAAAAGGAAAACCCTTTTTAATACAATGCAACAAAATTTACTTACAAATCTTCTAATGTATCCTATGTGGTATTTACTCTGAACACATCCGTTATTTTTCATAGTTTCCTCAATTAGGTCCAGGTTTAACTCCATACAGTTCTTTAAAAATTGTATAGGAAAGATGTAAAACCATTTGTGTTCAAAATTATGTGTATGTCTTTAGATACTTTCCTTCGGGTTTGATTCTGGACCGTCACCAAAAGCCTACTGTGTTGCTTCGGTGCAACATTATTTAAATAGCTACTTACGAGTGAACATAAACAAATGCTTCCACCATTGGTGTCTTGTGCAGATTCTTGTTTACAATTATCGTTCAGTGCCTAAAGTGATGGCATTATTGATAACAAATTGTCTGGAAACAGCCATATCAATTGCCATTCATGTTTTTGTGTATGGCAGCCTTCTCTTAACATGCTTTCACTCCTATTAAAAAATAACGGATCCAACATGGACTGCCTTCTCGCAGGATCCACTCTATCTGAAATTGAAATTTCTTGAGTTGTAATGTGTAGCATTTATGAAGTTCTGAATTCTGGTAATTTTAAAATCTTCTTTAATCAGGACAAACGTTTCTGAAAACCATAAACCGAAGAAAAAAATTCAATAAAAATCTAAACTTGCTTTTGTTTATTTTGGGGAAAAACAGGTATTTTATTAAATAGTTGCTATATATATATAAAACACACACACATTAAACAACATTGCTAACTTTTCAATAAAATTGGATATTTTACTCCTTACTAGTAGTCAAAAAAAAATTTGCTTATTAAAATTGTACTTTTAGAAATTTCTAAAAATATGTTCTTAATTTTATAAAAAGTTTCATCTAAATGAAGACTTTTGTGTAATGAGATATATTTTTGCCCTGAAGTTTCTAGCATCCCAGGGTATGAAAAAATAATCATTTAAAAAATGTTTAATGTAAATCAGATTTTGTTATTTAAATTATTTTCACCAAGATTCTTATGTTTGTAACATACTGAAAACAGATTTGATTCCTTTATCAGAAATAGCAATCCCATGTTTGAAGGGCATCAATTCAAGTCTCAAACCTGTCCATTGAGAAGAATACATGTGCTACACCAGTTGCTTTAATGACATTCAATTCTCTTTAAGAAATTATTTTATTCTTTAAAAAACACTGACACTATTTACAACATCAGGATGATTTTGTTACAATCAATACCGGGCCAATGCAAAAAATCACCAAGAACAGAATGTTTCATTTTACCAGCAAGATTACAGCATTACAAGTGCATCTTTGACTTTTGTTGCTAGCCCCAAACCCTGACAGGAATTTGTGTCATGTGGCTTTTTGAAACCAATTGGAATCTTGCACGTTAAATTTAATAAATACCAGATGCCCTTCAGACGAAGCACTCGAGACATTTCCTCTGGAAGCAGTATCAATTATAAAGTAGAGTATCTGACAAATGAAGAACTTTGTTACAAACATTCTGATGAAGACGCCTGGCATCTCCGTTTTTCGCCCCTTTAGAACACAAGATCTCGCCTCTTAAAATCTTTGTAATAGAGATGAGTTCTCTCTTTGCTGCCCTCGCATACATGTCAAAATTAACGGAAAATACTTTGTTGCGTGCAATAGACTGCTCCCTTATGTATAAAGCACTGGAAAAGATTTGTAAATTATCACTTGTTTTCAGTAAGAATTTATTATTATTATTTTTTTTTTGTTATCAATTGTCTCGACACAATATATATGCTAACTCCTATGTGAACAAAAACCTCTTGTATCCCGCAATTGAAAGAGGTGAATATTTTTAATGAAAAACTTAAGTGATAAAAAGAACACACCAAGTATGTCGTACTGGCCTTGACCCCCTTGGTACTAAATTTTTTGTCTAGAACCTAAAACAGCCAAACATAAGGAAAAGATTTCCCAAATGATATAAGTACCCCTCCCTTACAAACACAAATATAGTGATTCCATTTCTTATTCAGTGTGTGGTGTTGTGGTGGCCGAAGACCTGACAATATTATGAATATATACCGATAATGTAGGTAAAATAATCTATGTAAACAAAGTTGAGAGTTACATAAAACACTTAGATGTTGCTGTTTTAAACTTTCATTCAACGATTTCGCCTAGTTGGACCACTGTATCCTAAAGGTGAAAAATAAAATCAACACGTGGCGACTCTATATTTGAATGTGGAGACTGAAACATTTTGCTACAGTCGACACACTTCCTGAAAAACCTTAGTTTATAAGGTAGAACCTTCGATTTTACAGTTTTTTTACTAAGAAACGTCAAAAATTTAAAAATATATATATTAAAATCTGGACATGCATCTGTGACGTGTGTAGTATATTCTACAAAATATGGGAACGCACGTAAGTGGCCACTGAATTTGTTTCATTCAGTGGCCACTTTAAAAATTTCTTACTTTTCACCTTCACTATATCACTAATCAATGTTATTATCGCTTTAGTGTTCTCAAAGTGTATGAAGCTAGATATTTTCAGTTAAAAGGGTTGTTCTATGGGTGTTACACAACAGGCTAAAGTAAGACCTATTAACGAGGTCTCTTTTATTACCATTGTGAATTTAATGGGATTAATAAAGGATTAATAAATATTGAACAATCAATACATTATATTGAACTTAATGACTACAATATAGTCATTTGCTATATATACTCATTTTAATAATCCCTTGTTTAGGGATGAGAATCTTCCATCTTTAGTCAGTATTTTCAACTGTAAATTTTTGAGAAAATGACCGATTTTTAAGAAAAAATTATGATTTTTGCCCTTTTTAGTCTTTTTTAAACATAAAATGCGCCAAACGAGACATCTCGTCACCATTGCACTCTAAATTTTGCCAAGCTGATGTCTTGCAAATTACTGTTTTTAAAAGAAGTTTTTTTTTTAAAGTTTTATTTGATTTAATTAGAAAATAAGAATATTTATGGGGAAATATAAACTGACGGATATTGGTTACATATTTTGAAAAGGGTATTTTATATTTGAAAATAGGTTGTAAATTTAAACTGAATTAAGTTACATTTTTTTTAAACGGGTACAGCTTTAGTCTACTTTTATAGCAGTGGCAACAGTCTTACTGCTTTTTCTGGCGCACTTCTTAAATTGCCAAGGAAATAATTATTTCAAATGAACCAATGCAATCAAACAACCGTTTAACGGATTTTGAAAGAACTTTCTAAAGTATTCAAAATGAAAGTTTTAAACTTTCCTCTTGCCAAGGCTGTCTTAAAATCTGCAATAACCATATACATATGGGTTACCTTAACCTGTTATTACTCACTACTAGAAGTGCGCCAAGACCGTTGTCACAGCTAGAATTGTAGACTGAAGCTGTACCAAAGCAGGTTTTGATTTGTTTTAAATAAGTATATTTTTAGCGATTTATTAAGGTAAAATCAGGAAAAAGCTTTAATTATGGCAATTTTTATTTTTTGTATCGACTAATTTTTTTCAAATAACATGAGTTGCCAAGATAACTTTTCTTTTTGTGCGAAGTACAGTTTCAGGCGCCCTTTTTCTTTTTTACAAAATTTGAGTTTACATGTGTTTTTAGACATTTTGTCCTTTTTCCACTCTTATGCCTGCTTGTTGTACTGACAATAGTTTAAATAGAAGTTTGCTAAAGAGAATTTTTAAATAAAAGTAATAGTATCGTATGGGATGGTAAAGATGAAAATAAACAGTTGCCATGTGGTGACTGAAAAATTTGGTTAATCATCGCTCTTTCTTAAAAACATTAGTTTTATATGGTAGAACCTCCAATGTTCCTTTTTTTTTTCCTTCTGAGGACCGCAATTTTTTTTAATTAAAAAAATGAAGAAAGATGGCACAGGAACAAAAAACATGGAAAATAGTATTCGAAATTTAGGAGGGAAACAGACGCTTGGAGTGGGGAAACGCAAAGGAATCTTGGAAAAGAAGATTGAATATATTAGTACTTTCGAGTGCACCTGGACGTGACCTGAGGTATTTCCGTAGTGATTGCTATGAATTCTCATTTGGTTTACAAAGCAAACTAAATAGGAATTCGTATCCTGTTGGATAACAGCCATCACAGTCAATGCTCATTGTCAAATACGGCCAAATTCGAATTGGGAGGAGATCTAAACAATTGATAATACACCCCCTTCCAAAGACCATTAAAAAGCAAAGCAACATGAAAAGAATAAGAAACGAAATCCAACTTGCAACAGCAGCTGGGAGACTGGCAACACCAAGCCCGGTCCTCATCAAACTTATCTCTTTTTTTTTTCACTTTTTATAAAAGCAAATGCACTGTGAAGAGAAAAGAATAATATCCAAAGTTTTATTCTTGCTGTCTCCATTCTATAATTTGTATATGTACTCGCATATTACTAATATGTGTTCGCATACATGTCCATATTTTAACTGCTGAATTTTGTATTAAAAAAATCAGACGGTTTATTTAAAAAAATCTCATTTTTATGTGGCATTTTTTGTGTATAATTTTTAGAAAATAGACTTGAATATTAAATTTTTTGCACACTACTGTTCTTATAAGATTAAAAGTCTTGGAAAGTCCTTATTTGTAGTTATAAAAATAGAGTGGGTACTCTGTGAATGAAACAAGTCCAGCAGCAAGGCGGTTTAGAAAATACAGGCACCAACTTGAACCCCTTGTTTCCCGCAAGTGGAAAATATATCTATTGAATAAATAAATTTGGGTAAATAAAACATCTATGTACCAGACATGCCATGTGCTAGGGATCCAAGGAGATATCCTTAGAAAGCTTTAGAATTTCATAGATAGGGCCTAAGACCTCAATAATTACAAACATGAGCAAACTAAATCTGCAGTGATTTAATCTTTTTTTAGGTCGCTTTATCAAAAGGGGCACAAAATTCTAAAGACCTGATCACCTTGAGCCCTAATGTTTTTACAGTTGGGAGGCCTTATCCCCTATACAATATGATTAATGTTAAACGTAAATCATTTTCTGGTGGAACTTAAAAATTAGTAAAAATTGTGCAGTTTATGAAAAGGAAGCGTTTACTGTTTCATAGGGGAATTAGTTTTTGTCCTCTTTCAAGAAACTTAACTAACAATCTAATTTTCCCTGCAAGTGGTCCCCAAAATTGAGTATGTCAATGTTAACAGTGAGCTTCCTCAAAACACTATCCACCTTCAACTATGTAGGTAATTCAGCAATTGAGTTATGAGTAAAGCCATTCAAATTCAGTTTATGATAACTAATGGCATATGTTGAACTATGCAACATTTGTATCTTATAAAATATTATGTCATAGAAATAAGACCCCTTTGGCGAGCAATATAAAGAATTCAATTTGCTTGTCAAGATTGTCGCTCAACACTATAAAAAAATTGCTACACTTAAACAATCAGACCAGCTTGTTTTGTTTTTGCTCTTGGTACTACTCAATTGTAATGTTCATATATTTCAGGGGGCACAACAAATCCCAGTTGCCATGGTGCCTTAAAAATGTGATTTTTTGGGGGGCCATAAAAGATTTAAAATGGAGCGAAATGTCTAACTGTAGATAAGAAAATTTGATTTTTTTTTATTGCCTCAGTTACACTATAAATAGCAAATTATTTACTGTGCATGTGTGTAATGAGTTCTGCAATATACTCAACATTCGGAAAATATTAAGTGTATGTATTCCAAGGGTCCTGGCTCTCCCTAAAAAAATTGGGCTGGCTCCTAATTTTTTTATTTTTGTCATCCCCCTGATATATTTACAAGCTAAAATATTTTTTAAATATATTAGTTTCTTAACAATTTGTCTCAGAACTTGCAGAAATTTGGATAAGGTTTTTCATAAAAACCATCTATAAATGTGTATTTAAGCTTAACTGTCCACAAACTACAAAGCAGGGTGTAAAAAAAATGTGATTTTTTTTTCTAACTAGGGGGCTCTGCCCCCTACTTACTTACGCTCGCCAACCCAAAGTGCTTTTTATTCTCTTGGACAAGTTTGTATCTTCAAGATCGTTAAAGATCAGAGTGCAAATTTCAACGTGCTTGGAAGTCTGCTGAAAATTTTACACTAGTTCGATACCTTAAATGTGGTTTTCTATAAATAAATAATTTTTCAATTGTGACTTTTATATTTTTGCTTATTAACTGTTGATCAGTTTCTAATGAAATGTGAGAACAAAAACTGATTTAAGTCATTCAACTTTTTAAGCTACAGTCAATTAAAGGGGTAACAAGTAGTTTAGGCCTACTAGTGGGGTGTTTCTTTGGCTGTCTTGACATTTAGAAGTAGGACTATTGGTAAGGTGACCAATCATCCTCCTTTAGGGAGGACAGTCCTTCTTTTGTAGGTTCTGTCCTTCCTCGAAAAGTGACCTCCTACCTGTCCTGCTTTTCGATAATTTCCACAAATCGATTCAAAAGATTGAAGGTGAACATATTTCAGCTTCAGGCGTTAGTCTTATTCTGAACGATTTTGTCCTTCAATATAAATCACGATTTTAAGAAAAATTGATTCCGTCAATAATAAAAAGAAATTTGTCAAACTTAGAGGAATCCAATCCAGTCAAAATGGATAAAGTTGAAGTGCAGAATTTTTACCAAACATGTTTCTAATTTGTCTGAAACAAATATCACAGGAAATAAGTTTTCAATGGTGTTTTTTGACTTCATCGCAAGTAAATTGGGTAGGTATTGAAAATTGTGCCGACAAAAATCGAGGACAATTGTCTGTTTGAAGAAATTAGAAGACTGAATGTATATTTAAATTCTGTTAAATTAGAACGAAGGGAAAATTACTGTGTTGAAATTGATAAAAGATGGGTGGAAATATTTAACCATTTCAAAAATGAACACATTCATATGAAAATTTAGTTATTATTGTTGAATTTACTTTGTGCTGCCCTGGAACTAATGCAGCAGTTGAAAGAGTTTTTTCAATTGGTAATGATTTTTGGATAAGTGAGAAATCAAGAGTGAATGTTAATACTCTAGCTGCAGCACTTACCGTAAAATTCAATGTGAAGGATATTTCTTGCTCCGAAATTTCCAATATATTCTTACTGTTAGAAAATGATATATTGACAAAAAAAATTGATTCAATAGAAAAATACTCGTTTAAGTAAATAATTAAAAGAGATGCAAGTATAATTAGTGTATTTTTGTTTGGATTAATAAAATGTTTCATTTATTTACGTTGTACTTTTTTCTTAAATTTTTTCGTCCTCCTTTTCACTGTAAAAAAATTGGTCACCTTATTATTGATCATGAACAATATAAATAGGTAAAGACCTTTTTGAGTATAACATTAATGTACAATGTTTTCCCATGCTACCCACACTTCAATGAATGCTTTATTCTTTGTAACATATTATAAAATTATGCATGAAAATTGTCAAATTTTCAAAGAGATGTCAACTTGTTTGTTACTTCACTGTTTCGCAGAATCCCTGACTCAACACATTACTTAGTCCAAGGACACCTCAGATTATTTGCAAAAGTCCAGTGGCAAGCCTTTTTTTAAAAGCTGATCTGTACTGGATGTAGACATTATTGCTGAAATCACCATGAATGCAGAAAATGCAAAGCATTTGACGAGTTCTGTGATTTTCATAAGGTGTATTTACTCTCGAATATTATAAAAGGAAGTGTTTGTCTGTTTGGGGCCGCAAAATCCTGACGATTATGTGGCACTTACAGCAATGAGATTTGGCACACAGGTAGTCCGAATTATTTGCAATTTTTGGGTCGCGGCGAATTTTAAAATTCAATCTAGAATATATTTTAAGGAATTTAATAGTTTTATTCTCCATCGCTTTTTCAAACGCTGAGAACTTTTTCTACCCGTGTGACCTTGCTGTCAGGGTTTAGAATCGTGACAAGTTTTTTTCATCCGTAGTACGCGGAGAAAATTATTATTTTTTAAATTTCCGCTTTGATAATAAATTTTTAGCCAAACAATAAATCTTTTAACTGAAGTCAGTTCTTTTTTCTATCTCCTAGATCCTCAAAGACATAGTAAAAAAATTCAATGGATTTGAAATCTGCGGAAAATTTTAGTTAGATGGATACCTAAATATGATTTTCTTTAAATAAATAATTTTTTAATTTAATATATCTTTAATGGATTTGAAATCTGCGGAAAATTTTACACCAGAGTAATAGCTTACACCACTTGCCCGTGCCAGACTAGCTATGCAGTGCCTAGTTATTATAAAAATTTAAGATTGGGGGTATATATGATTTGAATCAATGATTTTAAAAAAAAAAATTTTTTGATTAAAATTTTGATTTTAATTGTTGATTTAAATCTTAACACCCTGCTACAAAGAGCCGCACCATCTTGTATATTTATATCAGAACTGAGAAAATGTAATAAGACTTGTTAAACAATTTTTTAAAAAAAGAAATCAATTGAAAAATACATTTTTAATCTATTTTTCTGGAAAAGAAATTGGACTATCTTAAATACTTACTTTATAGTTGATTTTTAATTAGGAGATACACTCTTAAAACAAATTTAGTTTGTGGCATCAGGTGAACAGCCTTGCAAAGATTTAAATGAATTCACTCTTGTAGATAGATCTCAAATCACAAAAAAAGTGCTAGGTGGAGCTAAAAAATTTAGTTTGATCACATGTTATCTGTAAACAAGCTAACGGCCTGAAACAAAACAAATAATAATTTCACTAGAATAATAAGTTAAAATGTGTTGGAATAGGAAGTTGAAAAACATGCTATTTGGAGCAAAGTAAACTTGCAAGAAAAAAAATAATAAATCCATAAAATGACATGAGTTGGTTAATTTAATATTCTTCCATGTGGGTCATTCTTGTGAAATAGGAAAAATTGGCTTCTTAAAATTTTTTCAATCAAAGGTTTTTAAAACTTTATTTTTTTGGCCTAATAATTTTCT
The DNA here is from genome assembly GCA_947359465.1 of Metellina segmentata. Classification (NCBI taxonomy): domain Eukaryota; kingdom Metazoa; phylum Arthropoda; class Arachnida; order Araneae; family Tetragnathidae; genus Metellina; species Metellina segmentata. The sequence goes on along the minus strand of OX375880.1, from coordinate 27,074,204 downwards.
ACCATGATCATTAAGTTTATTAAAAATATCAGCAATCTAAATTATTAACATTTTGTTAAGAAAAAAAAATGTTTCCAAATATTGGAAGGCAAGACAAAGACAAACCTGCCAGGACAATGATGAAAATAGAAAAAATATATATAAATTTCTTGCTGAACATTTTATATGACCATGTATTTTTAATTCAGCTGATTAAGTACATAAATAACATTCACTAGGAACATTACACTTCAGGAAATTATGGATTCACGAATATTTAAGTATTATTAGAAAGTAGGGTCATTCTTGTGAAATAGGAAAAATTGGCTTCTTAAAATTTTTTCAATCGAAGGTTTTTAAAACTTTATTTTTTTGGCCTAATAATTTTCTACCATGTTCATTAAGTAAATTAAAAATATCAGCAATCTAAATTATTAACATTTTGTTAAGGAAAAAAATATTTCAAAATATTGGAAGGCAGGACAATGACGAACCTGCCAGGACAATGATGAAAATAGAAAAAAATACATAAATTTCTTGTTGAACATTTCATATGACCATGTATTTTTAATTCAGCTGATTAAGTACATAAATAAAATTACTAGGAACATGACACTTCAGGAAATTATGGATTCCCGAATATTTAAGTATTATTAGAAAGTAGGAACATTGTGGATAGTTATTACTGCAACTTTTATGCTTTTTTAACAGATTACGTGTTTTGCTGTATGGTATTAAATTACCGCAATCAATTCTCAGCTATTTTTTATCTGTAGTATTTCTTTTTGTACTTTTCCATTTGTCTTGTACATTTTTTAATTTTTTTCTTCCAGTTTCTTTATACAAATGTAGGCCAGTGCTCTATCTCTTAACTTTTTTTTCTTAACATTATCATCTCTTGTTGTGTCTGGGTTTGAAGGACCTGAAAGAGGAATATCTATATCGCTTTCACTTGGAGTGGGTAGCCAATTCTATCGGATGACAATTTCTTATTCAAGCGATAGAGTTTTCAATTTTCTTTCCTATTTTTATAATTCCCCTTTTCTGCCTCAAACTCATTTTAGCTATAGGCTTTACCACTCCTTTTTTCTTTTGGTTAACATATATTTCACATGCCTCTTCAATTTCTCTTGTAGCAAACGTTATGGAATTTTTTTTAATATGCTCCTGACGACGTTTCTCAGCTAACTTTTTCTTTAACAACCTTTCCTCATATGTTTGTTTCTTTTTACCACTCATATCTGTTCATATATTGTTTTCAACTTATAGAAAAGAGCATGTGATAAAGGATATTTAGTAATATCTAGACATTTTTAAGTGCAATGACAAAAACATAATGTTTTTAATAAAAGAAACAAATAAGTTTCAAAATTTCAAACCCATTATAAGGTATTTTATTGTTAAAAAAATTACAATGGATAGTAAATAATCAAAAGTTAATAGTTAAAAGAAAAGAATATATTTGTCTTCAGTTAATAATTTGAATATTTATAAAATACTGAACATAAAACATCATTTTCCTGTCTTGACATCATTAACTTGGTATGTTAAAGGCAGGATAATGATGAAATAGGCTTGTTCAGGGCTTAATGGATGAACCCTTAAAAATTTCAGTTTGAATTTCGCACACATTTAAGAAATATCTTTTATACACTTGATTATTAAAAATATTCTGCAAACCTTTGATTTTTATCAAAGCCAGGAAAATGATCTTCAATATACATAAATCTTGAACTCTGAACTTGTATGTGCTGACTAAAAAAATTTTCAATATTATTTCCATTATTGTAATTAATAACCTTTCAAAATGTATAAAGAAGCAGAATAAATTATTTACAAGAATATATAAATAAATATTAAAACCCTAATGAATGAAGAAATTGTAAAATTTCACTCAGGGACATGCCAGGACAATGATATTTGATATTTAAAAAACATTTTAAATATATAAAATAAAAAATATATATCATAAATTTTCTAATTCTGTATATTGTAATAGTGATCCTAAACTATTCTTGAGAGCAGAAAAAATCTTCAGTGATAGAATTCTATAAATTTTGAAGGGACGTGTATTTTGCAAGAATGACCCATGTAGTAGCTGTTCTATATATAGTACAGGGTGGTAACAGAACTGGGAATTCCCAGAAAACTTTTTATTTCTGGAAAAATCAGGGAAAATTTCCAAATTTTACAAAGAATCGGGGAAGTTTTGACAACTTAAAAACATTTACCATTATCGTTTGTCCTATTTAGAGATGCGTGATTACGAGTGCTTTTGTGAATTGAATAAATTGTATTCGCCGAAATTGTTGTAGGGTCATGTGTAAAAAGTTCGTAATTAAAAAATGTTTAAGGAAAAAATACAAAATATTTAAAAATAGTGTTGTGTGGATACTGTATATCGATACCAATCACGGATCACAACATTTCTTAAGGGAATTGTTAAATCGGGGAAATTTTTGTGAGACTATCATGGAAATATCGGGAACTTTTTTTCAAGAATTTTGTTGCCACCCTGTAGTAAGATTTGAAATAAAATAGTATGAAAAAAAAATTATAATTTGTTTTATATTGGTAATTTAATTAAAATTTCGTTTATCTCCCTTTTAAGTTACAAGTGAGATGTTAAGACATACCATAACCACACATATCAGGCAGCTTTAACAGAATTGTTTTTCCTTTAACATTGATGATTTATGGGTTGAAGAAATGGTAGCAAGGGAAAAGTTTCATAAAGGATTATGCCATTCAAATTTATCTCCTGACTAGTTGCTTTTGTTTGATATAAATCAAAGTGTGAAATTGTAGATTTATAAAATAGGATTTTAAATGCTTCTAGAAGAGGGAATTAGTTTTTTCTACTTTTCATAGCCCAGTTTGTTTTGTAGTTTTATGTGTAAAAACCATTTAGTTTGAAATTATATATATTTCTTGTAGTACAGAAGTAGCTATGGTAAGAATGCTGTATTAATGACTTTTGTCTTCTGTTGCACAAAAATTAAAATATAAATCAGGGTATGCCATTTAATTCCAGTGAGTTTTATTTCTAAATATCTTGGGTTTAATCAGCCTACAATTTTTTGTTTCTTAGTTAAAGTTTAATATTGAAATAGAAATGTCCTGTGACACAATATATGTTATTTTATGGAAACGCGTATAAAATTTGTTACCACTCGGTAAGGAATGAAGAAAGGATACCTCTTTTTTCTAATTGAAAATAACTTGCTTCTGTACTTTGAGGACACAATGGCATAACTGCAAACCCTAATTAAACCACTGTTTTCAATGTCTTTCAGAACTTAATTTTATTAAATCATTACCAATATTGATATATTTACCTGGCCCAACCATAAAAACAGGTTCTAAGTTCATGTCCCTAGATTCCCTTCTGATAAGTTAACTAACTTTAAAATCACTTCTTATTTGGCTACTTTCAAAAATTTCCCCTTTAAGTTTAGGGTACTGAATCTTACCATAAAAATTTTATAGGTGTAGGCTCCTACATTAGATGTTTTAAATTGTTTCTTTGTGAATACTTTGGAATGGGAAAAACTCATTTATATTAAGTAGGGTTTTTTTCGAAGACAAGAAAACGTTATCATTTACCACCACTGCTACTTCTGTGTTTCTAAAAGAATAGCTTCAACTTAACAGTTAAACTTAGTTTTTACGTATCTATTTATGTGTATTTTTTAAAATTTCCGATTGTAAATTTTTGTACAACACAATACACTTTAAATGCAAGAATATTTTTTCAAATATTTATCCTGCTATATTTTTAATCATCTGTATGTATTAGTGTAATACAAATTGCATGTTTAATTTTAAAAGTAAAAGCCATTTTATATGAAACAAACTTAAACTGTTAATTTTAATGAATTAGCTAGAAATTAATGAAAGTAGTGTGAAACTTCCTGTGCAAGTTATAAATCAATGAGATTATTTTTTATTTATTTAGGTTTCTCAATGATAATCATGTTCAAAAAGCGAAAATGTTAAATCTTTTTTGAAAATGAAGTTGGATAGCATCATAAGTTATGTAGCTGACATCAGCCCTACAACACATTACTGAAAGGGCCCCTTGATTCTGCTGAGTAACGTTCAGGTAAATTATTTTGTCATGCTAAAAAAGAAAGAAACTAGTTATAATTAAACATTGTCTTATGGACATTCATTGTTTTGTTATTTTCTTACTGCAAATAATTATTTTTACTCGTGAATTTATAAAGCTAACATGTATGAGGCTTTTCTTATCAAACTCTTAATAGTAAATTTGAACTTGTGAGCTTATTTTATTTTAACTATTGTGTGTCATTGTTTAAATTTGAAAATCATGTTAACATGTTTTAGTATTTGAAGTGCTCTTATTAAAATTTGTAGCATCAATAAGAAATCAGAATGTCTGCCAGTGTGAGGACTCCACTGCAAACAGTGCATGAATCTGTTACGACTGAGCAAGTAAAAGTTGGCAAGGTATTCACAATTTAATTGATTCTTGTTCCTAACTAAACTATAGCAAATAAATTAAGATAATTACTTTGATTCCAAACTTGCATGTAAATGAATTGTTTTCAATCTTGTTCTCCATTCATTTCTTGCAGGATGGGGAAAGGCATAGAAGCTTCCCCAATTCTCGCAGTCGTACTTCAGAAGAGCCACACATTGGTCGTTACAGACTTCTGAAGACCATTGGTAAAGGCAATTTTGCTAAAGTGAAACTTGCTAAACATCTTCCCACTGGAAAAGAGGTAAGATAAATGCTCCATTGCAATTTTTTAAGATAATTAGGGTTGTTCATATGTATTATTCAAGTTAGAGTTCTCAGAACATTTTCAAACATTAAAATTCTGCGAATATTCTTAACCTTTAAAATAATTTATTGTCAAAAAAAGTAAACAATTCGCACTTTGAGCAAAAATATTAAAAAGCTAGGTACAAAAATTACTGGAACACAGAAATAAGTGAACTTTTTCTTTATCTAATGTTAGTCTCAGAAATACTGCATTTTAAAACTTATGATTTTTTTCATTTCAATGATTAAAGAATATTTTATTTAAAACTTATGAAGTAATTCTTGATTATTGTCTGCTTTACAATTGTTCATATGATAATTATTACTGAGAATTTAAGGACTATAGGTATGTTTAATTCAGTTAAATCGTAGTTTCTGCTTTTTTTTTTTTAATTAAAACTGGGTAACAAATTGTTGTTTATTTGTGTCCAATATGAAAATACATTACGCTAATCACTTTGAATACTTAAGTCACTTGTTTCTCTACTAAAATATTTTTCCATTTCAGGTGGCTATTAAAATTATTGATAAGACCCAACTGAATCCATCCAGTTTGCAAAAGGTAAAATTCTTTCATTTTTCTGTTTACATTTCTCGAGTGTTTCTGCTTATTTTTGCAATCGTTTGAAAAGTTAAATGAGGTACTTTTAATTTTTTGATAGTATTTGTTTATCATTTTGTGGATATATTGACAGGGTTCGCACGCTCCTTAAAAACTCCTTAAAATGGATTTTCGTTTTTAAGCACTCTTAAAACTCCTTATTTTTATGTGCTACTCCTTAAAAACTCCTTAATTTTCCCCCCGCCGTTTCAATTTCGAAATGCGCTACGTTCCACCGAAATAATGGGTTCCAAAACGTACCGTTTCAATTGGAAAAGGATACTTCATGTTGCTCGCTGTGTATTGGCAGCAAGTCTGAAATTTTCTCACGAGAAAAGGCTATCATCAGTAAGGCACCATGTAGCGAATCACGGCCACATGCATGTCCGACCCCTCTTACCTAATTACTTAACTTCTGCGATAGAGCCTTGAGTGGCATTTACGACTGACGGTCAATAGGGTCGAACAAAAGGAGGACCCCCTTCTAGAATGTCAGTCGCTGACAACACCGGAGAAGCAGAGCAAAACATGGATGATTGATTAACCCCGGAGACAGGCTTGATTGGCAGCTCGTTCAGTGTAGACGGTGAACGAACATTTTGAGCACGAGCAAAATGATCCGCTTCTAGTCGGTACATCAAAGGAAAACAAGTGATCGTGCTCGCTCTATTTGGACGGCGTTTTTTCGTTCCCTTGCTCGACGTTCAATCAATCACCGGGGTCATCGTTAAGAAACGGGTCGGGGATCGGACCATAGAAATATTTATATTTCTTCGGATTGTAAAGTGATACTATTATTTAAGTAGTCTATTTGTAAGCATTGTGTGTTTTGCTATACATAGTTGACGATTAAAACTTAGTTGTGAAAATGTAATCTGCCCATATTAGTGTCAAAATTGATGTGTCCATCCATGTGTATTTAGATGGTCTATACGTCAAATCTCTGCTATTATAAAATGAAGTGTCCGACCTCCACTACGCAATGTCCGGACGAATCTATTGCACTTACAATAATGAAATTTGGCACACGGGTATTCCGAAGTTTTTGCAATTTTTGTGTCCAGCCTGAATTTTAAAATTCAATCTAAAACATTTAAAAAATAATTTATTGGAATTTAATTATTATTGTCTTCTTTGGAATAAAAGTTGCATAAAAAGTTAGCAGATTCTAAATGTATTTTTTCCGCTTCCGATTTCATTTTGCGGAGAAAGATTTGTCAGCAGACTAAAGTTTTAACTTTAGTTATGTAGTTCTTTTTTTTTTATCTCCTTGATCGTAAAAGATAGAGTACAATTTTCAACGGATATGAAATCTGAGGAAAATTTCACATTAGATCTATACCTAAAAATATGATTTTCGATAAATGAATAATTTTAAATTGAAACTTATATTTTTTCCAACACGAACGCCACTTTCTGTGAAGAATGACTTTCGTTTGATTCGAGATATCACAGATTTAATTTCCTACGCTCAAACCATTTCACAGCGAAGAAAAGCAAAACAAATAAAAAAAACATATTGACTGGCATTGTTAAGTACTTTTTTGTAAAATCGGGATCGTTAAAGACAGATGAAAATTTCAACAGATTTGAAATCTGAATAAAATCTAAACCCCTAAATCTCTACCTTCTATTTGATTTTCTTTTAATAAATAATTTTTCAATTAAATATTTATATTTTCGCAAGAGATTCTGACGTCACGCCGATTGGATCTCTTCGCAATTCGAATTTGGCAATGACGAGGTCATTACGGCGTTGCCCGAGGTGTTTGTTTGCAAAGCAAATCATTGTTCATAATATTCATAATTTAGTTTGCGAAGCAAATCAAATTAGAATTTGCTGGGAATCCATTCCAAAAGGCTACGAATTTCCATTTGGTTTGTGAGGCAAACCAATGCCATGATTGCTGTTATCCAATAGGCTTCGCAAACCAAATGGGAATTCTTAGCAATCACCACGCAGTGGCTAGTTTAAGATAAATAAGAGGTGGATATTTAAAATGTATTTAAACTTTTTTGCAATTAAAGAAAATTTAAAATTGTTGCACTGCAATATTAATACGTTTTACCGAAAAATGCCGAATTGAAAGAGACATTCAATATGTTGGAACATATGAGTGAAATATTCTGTAAGAAATTTTTATTTTGTAGGGAAATAATCTGCTAATATCAATTTTGCAAGTACGTATGGATATGAATAAATAAATATATATATATATATTTATATATATATATATATTAATAAAGTGGTTGCCGCAGCCGCCGTCGCAGGATTGAAAACACGGTTTGTTCAAAATTGTACAGGGTTAACGATGAAGTGGATAATTTTCCGAGGCGGCTATTAGTTTAGGGTTTATTAAGTGTCCCAGTAGGAAAAGCGTAATTTCTACCGCGTGTGAGCAAAAGACGTACACATTTTCAGTCTTATGGCTCCTGAGAATATTTTCCATCACCAATGTCGCCTTTTTTGGGAACTTTTCTTCCTATTTCTCTTTAATAAATCTTTAATGATAATATATACGCTGCACTCGCGATTATGCGCCGACTTCGTAAAGAACGGGACCTTAAAACAATTTGCTTCAAACAATAAGTTTGCAGTTTAACTTCAACACACAACCAACCAGATTGATCGCGAGCACATGGAACATTTTGTGTCCGAGCTGTCAAACCAGAAAAACCAGAGAGATTGATTCACCAAACCTGTCTCCGGTGTTAATCAATCATCCATGTTTTGCTCTGCTTCTCCGGTGTGGACGCGGCTTTACGAACGTATTAAAAATCGCCATCTGTTATCATCGAAGTTGATTATTACAAATTCTTGAATTTCTTTAGCGAAAGCGATAGTTCACTTATTAAGTAGACAAAATATTATCGCATTTCATTTATTTTGAATTTAATTCAACATTAAATCTCCATATAAGAGTAGCATTGGGAATGTATTGAAAATCGTAATCTGTTATAATCGAAGTGGATTATTTCATACTTGAGAATATTTGAAGTTAAAAAATAATTTACCTATTCATTTATAACAAAAATAATTGCGGATTTCATTCATTTCTGTCTGAAATCTGTCGTTTGTATTTACTTGTAGGTTACAATAAAAAATCTCAGCACAGTAAAGTCCCGTATTTCGAATTTTTTCGCATTTCAAACTTTTTTGCATTTCGAACTTGATTTTTTCAAATTTCGAACTTTTCCGGGTTTTAAATTTTTTCTGATTTTGAACTTTTCCAAATTTCGAACTTTTCCGAATTTCAAACTTTTTTGCATTTCGAACTTGATTTTTTCAAATTTCGAACTTTTCCGGGTTTTAAATTTTTTCTGATTTTGAACTTTTCCAAATTTCGAACTTTTCCGAATTTCAAACTTTTTTGCATTTCGAACTTGATTTTTTCAAATTTCGAACTTTTCCGGGTTTTAAATTTTTTCTGATTTTGAACTTTTCCAAATTTCGAACTTTTCCGAATTTCAAACTTTTCCGAATTTCAAACTTTTCCGAATTTCAAACTTTTCCGAATTTCGAACTTTTCCGGATTTTGAACTTTTCCGCATTTTGAACTTTTTTGTATTTTGAACTTTTCTATATTTTGGATTTTTTATTTTTAAATTTTTTGGATTTTTCCGAATTTTGGACTTTTTTGCACTTAAGACATTTTTAGATTTCGGACTTTTCCAGATTTTGCACTGGATTTCTGACTATTTGCCTTTTGTGTGTGTGTCAAAAAAAACCTTAAAGAAAACCACCCCCGCAAATTTTGGATTTGCAATAGTAAAATAGCACATACATAAATAGGAATATTTAAAAAAAAAAAACCTTTTGAAAAAATGCAACACATTTTACTTGCAAATGTTCTAATTTTTGTGTGTGGTAGTTTCTTTGAACATGTCCGTTATTTTGCGTTATTTCATCAATTAGGTCCAGGTTTAACTTCTTGCTCTTAACAAATTGTCAAAACGATGTAAAAAAGAGTGAAAAATAAAGCCAGTTCCCAAAACGACCAGATTTTGGACAATTCCGGATTTGGGACTTTGTAGTGTATAACTTCATCCTAAAAATATTTAATTGATATTTTATTTTGAAAAATACTTTAAATTGAAAAGAAATATGCTTGGATTTCTATTATTGTGAGTTTTAGCTGGGATTTGAGAGAAATGTGTACTTTAAACTGAGAAACGTTATACTGAGATTTCACTGTATAAGAACTGCTTACAGCAGGATCCTAGATAAAACAGCTCCAGCAAGCAGGGGGGAAAGGAACTTGTGTTGAGTTGAAATATCAAAGTATAATTTTATTGTTTTGAGTAATTAGTAATGTAGTATTAAGTGGAACTAAGTTTTTAAAAGTGATGAAACATTTTTATTTTTCACACTTGAAAATGTGTGTATAAACTTTCTAAGAGTCCTTAAAAATTTCGAAAGAACTCGTTAAATACTCCTTACATACTCCTTAATTTTTATATTCTATGACTCCTTAAAAATTTTGAGACAACTCATTAAATACTCCTTAGATACTCCTTAATTTTTGTATTCAAAATTCTGTATGAACCCTGATTGAGAACTTAGCCTCCTAGCTGTTAATTTATTTTGTATTGTTTTATTCCTCTGTTGTGTAAATAGTTTTTCAAAATTGTAAATTCTTAGAAATACTGTATTTATATCTGTACCTTTGTAGAAAAGGGACCAATGTCCAAATTTGCTGATATGCCCACTAAAGGCAAAAATTAACGGTCGCCACAAGGCAACTGAAGGTTTGAATGTGGACACTGAAAATTTTTGATACAGTCACCAAACTTTCTGAAAAACATTAGTTTACATGGTGGAACCTCTGCAATAATACACTTTTTTCTTCTTCTGAGGATCGTAAAAAAAAAAATTTTAAAAAGTCAGGACACACATACATGTGTAATGTTTGTATATTTTACAAATAGGTGAAAGCTTAAAAGTGGCCACTGTATGACACAAATTCAGTAGCCACTGTCCACTTACAAAATTTCTTTAATTTTCACCTTTAATGCCCACCAGTCTCTTGAAGGCAATGAACGTTATGGTATAGAAAACAGGGGCTTTGTCTCAACTAAAATTCATCAATATCTTCAAACAATTGATCTTCGAATCCTTCACTAATTGTGTGTGCCATTGTAATGATGTTGGGAAATTTGTCATATTAGGGACTGAATTCAATAAAAAGTTGAATAATACTTGCATAGATACTTTGAAGTACACATCAGTAAACAATAGCATGCGTTTGAAAACGCACACTAGTTATGCAGTCTATTTGTGCATGTAATACTGAAATGATACTACTATGCCACAAATAAAAAATTGTTTCTTAGATTTTAGGCAAAAAAAATAATTATACTGCCTTCAATGCATGTAAGTTTTTCAATAAAAATTGTTGCAACTTGTAGGAAACAAGCAGTATTCATCTCTTTAAAGTGCCCATTTCCGTGAAAATTTCAAGGAAGACTCAAAAATTGAAAGCCACAGTTGTATCAGCAAATATATTTGCATCATAGTGCTTTAAAGGAATCAAAACATTGTAAAAGATATTTTTTATTAAAAAAGTTTTTAACAAATACAAAATCAGGTGTTGCCAAAAACTTGTGAATTGACTCCTTTTCTACCTAAGTACTGGTATGTCACAAAAAAGTTTATTTCTAGTAAATATACACATTCTACCATAAATATGTATTCTTATTTTAAAACTTCCTTTCCAGCTTTTCCGGGAAGTTAGAATCATGAAAATTCTGGATCATCCTAATATTGGTAAGAGCTTTCTTGAAATTCATCAAACATAATTTTAAATTTCTGTCAGCACAGTTATAAATAGCTTTACACCCAAATCTCATGAACATATCCCAGAAATTTTTATCTGAAATGTAGCAATTGCAATCAAATTTGCAAAGTTTGATTATTTTTGTAATGGAAAACATTTTGGGAAAATGAGCTATGGACTTCTCGTAGGTTATTTCAATCTTTTACCTTAAGCAACATCCAAAGTAAATTGTTGATTAACAGCTCTGAACGAAGCTCCTTTTGTGCTAATATTTTTAAATGTATTGGATTGTACTCCAGGTATGTCACTAAGCTAACAGGGCTCACAACTGATCCCTTTTCCCCCTCAAAGTCCCTTTTTGAATCTGAAATCTCTTAAAAGTCGCTTTTTTTCGACTGCTTCCTTTTTTGCCAAAACTAGTTTGAATTTTCGTTTGCATTTGACGTCACTGAAGAACATCATGTGGCCAGATGTATTGCGATTTTACAATCTTTTTTAACAGCAAGATATTCGGACTTGTGCCAAGTCACTAATTTCACGTGGATATTTGATTCATTTGGAAAGTGGACGCATGTATGTGTGAGCTTGTCCCTATTCACAGATTTCACTGGCTTATATTAAAGGCTTTAATTCATGTTTTGCAAGCATATATAAAAGACCTTGTTTCTATATGGGACATTCATGTAAAACAGAGGCTACGGAGTTTTACAAAATTTCCTTCTCAAGATGCCTTCATTGCTGCTTGTTGCCTGTGAATGATATGCCTTTCAGTGATGAAATGAAAGCCATAAATGCTCATTTATCACAGTCTGACAATGAGGAGTTTATTTCAGATACGTTAACACTATGTTACTGCAGGAAAGTACATTATTGGGGTTAAGGTTATCTCAAGAATTTTGAAAAGTTACAGATGTCTCAGACCAGATATAACTAAAGCTAAGTCAAAAAAGGTTAGTTTCGCGGCTTCATATTATCACCCATCAAGTGCTTTGCACAGACATTTCAAAAGAATATGTTACGGAATTGGTGATCAAGATGTGAAGATTGCAGGACAAGCATAGCGACGTTAACCTTTGTTTTAAAAAAAAACCTCTCGGTGCTGACATAACATAATTGTATTTTTCTCCTTTTAATATATTGGTGCTTTTGAAATGCAATTACTGGATTTAAAAAACAAAGAATTATGGAGCTCCACATTTGAACGCCTTAATGCTGTTATGGAAAAATTGGAGAAAAATAAATGTGATCTTGGTTCACAGGTACAGTGGTCTGCTTTGAAAAAATGGTCAATGAATAAGATTATTCTTATCATATCTGGTTTTATTTAATGTTAGTAGCTATTTTTTTTAAACCGACTCTTAAAAACTTGGTTTTTGAATAGAAATATCATTGGCTGATCTTTGGCTCTTTTGACTAATGAGTTTGTGCCGACCATTGGGATATACAATAAAAATACCAAGCTTGTATTTGGTAAAATCTTGAATTATTTTTGAACTCTGCATGCAGGTTAAATTAGAAAACTATTTATTGTAGCAAAATCATGAATGTTTTTATACCCTACTTTTATGACTGAAGAGTAATTGTAGTGTGCATGTTTTTCTTTCTATTTGAAAGATAAAGTATTACAACCATTTTTATATTGCAGTTAAACTCTTTCAAGTAATTGAAACAGAAAAAACATTATATTTGGTTATGGAATATGCTAGTGGTGGTAAGAATTGCTTTTATCATTTTCAAATAATACTTGATTTAATTAAATAGAACAATTCTATACATAAATATTAAAAATATTAATTTTCTTACACAGGTGAAGTATTTGATTATTTAGTAGCACATGGGAGAATGAAAGAAAAAGAAGCCAGAGCTAAGTTCAGACAGGTCAAATATTTTTCTTTCTAGGGTATTTGTAAGGATTACATAATGTTTTCAAACCAATCATTCTAACTGATTTTATCTCTAATTTTAGATTGTTTCTGCTGTTCAGTATTGTCATCAGAAGAGGATCATTCATCGTGATTTAAAAGTATTTATAAAATATTGCAATTTTACTTAGCAGATAAATGTAGCAGCATTTATTGTAAATAAGGTCATACAAACTGAACATTTTTACGGTGCCCAAGCTGATCATAGGAATCATTTAATTCTTCATTTATAGAAATACCCCTTTATTGGGATTTTTGTAGCATTTATTTGTAAAAATGCAGTTCCTTTTTAGGAGATTCAAAGTGATTTAATTATTAAAAAAGATGGGCCAAAAGTCGAAGGGTTTCAAAATTTAGTAAATCCTTTACTTTTTGTTTAAAATTTATTGTATCATAGAGTCGTATATAGAATCTGTAAAAAATAAATTTTCACTGGGTGTGAAAAATAGTGTTAATCTCTTAAATATTATCCAATTTTTGCTTTTGCTCCCTATCCAAGACGTCTTTGGGACACATGTTGTTTCTGGTTCCAGTGCTCGTGATTTCAGCTTAGATATCAACTGTTGAGAGTGTCTGAGGCTTGTTCGTGTCAATTTCGTCTTTCCGGTAGTGTTTTTCTGATTTCATCCTATAGCACCGATTCTTGCTATCTAGATGTTTCAGCAATTACATCTGCTGGATTTTATACTGAAATGGGTTCAGTGTTTTCAGAAGACTCCAACCTGGACCAAACCACCGTTGAGTAGATGCGCTTGGGTCTTCTGCAACTCTTGCTCGCACATTTAACTAGCTTCTTTCCCGACTGAGCATTGTCTGCTTGTTCGTGGAAGGTCGCTTACTAAACTTTGTTCCTCAAAATGACCAAACATCCAATGATTGATTTTCTTGGAGAATCTTCCACCTTGATGTGCTTGCCATGTGTTTGATAGTAATATTTCACAATATGTGTTCACTTCAATTGTGATTTTGGTCCATGGTAAACCCCTCTGGCCTTATAAAATATCTAAAAAAATGTTAATTAATTAAAATTATTAAAACTTTGACCCAATTTTGTCCTACTGTGTAAAAGAGTGCATAAACTGGTGATAAAAAAAATTCAAAAGGGGTGGGTATCTGTTTCGTATCGATTAATATGCTATAAGGTCCAAATTTAGTTTTTAAGATTTGATAGTAAATACAATTTATGTACTTGTTTTATTTTACTGACTCTTCTCACTTTGAATAGATTAAAAAGTTGGGCAACCTTTTGCAAGCTCATTTGGAAAAGAAATTAAATTTTAGAATCACTTTAAAAGAATTTTGGACTATGTTACAATTAGATAATTTTTTTGTGTGCTTAACATTTTTCTTAATGTCATTCTATCTTTGTTTTTGTCAAGTTTGGTTTATTTGTCATGTTCTGAATATCATTTAGACATCACAAATAAAATTGATCTGGCAATTTATATAAATATCTATTCAATTAATTTAAAAAAATTAAATACAAATATATTTACTTAGAATTGAAATTCATTTAAGTATTCTCCTTTTGTGACAAGTTTTAAAAAATTCATGAAATTAGAAGCCAAAGTATACTTTTTTTTTAATTCAAAGTTCTCTTTTTAGAGTTTTTTATATTGTCGTTTACTTTTTTAGGCTGAAAATCTATTATTAGATGGTGAAATGAATATAAAAATAGCCGATTTTGGATTTAGTAATGAATTTGTTCCTGGTCAAAAATTAGATACCTTTTGTGGAAGTCCACCCTATGCTGCTCCAGAATTATTTCAAGGTATATATTGTCTTGATTTGAAATTTGAGCTGATTGAAATATGTTATGTAATATAAAAATTGCTTGGCTTGCCCATTTCTTTACATTTTTAATACTTGACAGGTAAAAAGTATGATGGTCCAGAAGTTGACGTTTGGAGCTTGGGTGTTATCCTTTATACACTTGTTAGTGGTTCTCTGCCGTTTGATGGAGCAAACCTCAAGGTGATTATTTCTTACCACATGAGTTAGAGAGCCATGTGAAAATATTTATATACATATTTTTTTAATTCTAACTTTCTTTGCACAGGAACTTCGTGAACGGGTTTTACGTGGGAAATATCGTATACCTTTCTACATGTCAACTGACTGCGAGAATCTCTTAAAAAAGTTTTTAGTTTTAAATCCAGGGAAGAGGGCATCATTAGAGGTATGTTTAGTGAAAAGCGTTCCTGTGGAGTTCCTCTAATAAAATATAATCCAAATTTTTTTTTAATGTATTTTGTATTTAATTTTACATTTGTATTTGCTTCAGGCAATTATGAAAGACAAGTGGATGAATGTAGGCTATGAGGATGATGATCTCAAACCTTATATAGAGCCTGAGCCTGACTTTAGCGACACTAGAAGAATGGGTAAGCAAGGTGAATTGATTTTTTGTGCTTCTGTAGGTAGCAGTTTTTCCTCTTTTACTTAACAATTTAATTCCATCACTACTAATTTTAACATCAGGTTGCTTCAGCTCTGTCGCTGTTTCCATTTTTTTATGGGTGATGCATGTCATGTTAGCATGATATAAAACCAAATTTATCCATTTCAACATGTCACTTACAAAAAAAAAATGAAGTGCTTTCTTTGTTGAACAAACCATTTAATTTTTCACAGTAGGTTCCAAATTTATATCAGCTTGGGTTATGATAAAAAGTTAGACATACAGTTTGTAATAAATTCTTACTCTTATTTTTAAATAAAAAAATATCCTGTGTACCTTTAAATTGGGACAATAACTTTTAAAAATACCCAAAATTTCATAATCATAGACTAGATTGATTTGATATTTCCCTTCCTATCTTTAAAGATGGTTTACCCATGCCATAAAAACTAAACTGATTAAATTGGTTTTATATACTATATCTGATTTTGCATTTGACTTTAACTCAGTTTGGACTTAAATTGAATTTGTACATGTTTTTAACACATTCATTTAAAAACTTAACAACTATAAAAAAAATAAGTGTTTTGTGCAGCTTTGCCAAATCTAGCCTGCATGTCATAAAAACCAACCAATAACTTTTTCTGCCAAAATATTTAAAATGGGTTTTCTGTGCACTTAGATCCCTAAATACTAGTTTAATTTTACCACCTTACATGTCCTCATCATTCGTTTAAAAACCTATCTTATCAGCAGTTATTGAGTAGCATTTTATGTCTTGAAATGTTGTGTTTTGAATAATTTATAACGGCACCTTAGAACAGAAGCTAACATTTACATGGCCTCTAACTAAAAAATTAGAAACAAAGTGCTACAATCAATAAACTGCTTAACATGAGATAAAATAACTGGCAGTCCTAATGTTTATAGGATTTGGAATCCATTAGAAACCATAGCTCTCGTGTATCCTAAAATGACCATTGGCGACAAACCAACCAATTTACTTGTTGAATCTAAATATATTTAGGCCTGAAGGAGG
Source organism: Metellina segmentata (assembly GCA_947359465.1). Taxonomy (NCBI): domain Eukaryota; kingdom Metazoa; phylum Arthropoda; class Arachnida; order Araneae; family Tetragnathidae; genus Metellina; species Metellina segmentata. The sequence continues at coordinate 27,057,693 of OX375880.1, read as the reverse complement.
AAGCAGCACGATTATTCAAATGTTCTAATAATTTGTGCAAATCCAACCTGTAAAAACCTTTTTGGAGATCCTCACAATGAAGATTTAATTTTATTCATTTCTGATATCTATTTTACAAACTTTATTCAGACATAACTATTTTCAACTTGAAATGGTAAATTGCTAAATCTTATAATATATAAATTTATTAAAACCTTAAAACTGACCTTGATTTTGACCTCAAGGCCTTTTCTAATTTTATTTCTTTTTAACTAGGGGGCCCACCCCCTGAGGAATGCTTTGCAATCCTCATTGATTCGCTCACAACAATAAAGACATTGTTCACAAAATCTGATATTCAATTTTTTTTTCTTTTTTTTCCAAATATAAATTTGTTGTAATACAGAAAAAAATAAAATTCCTCTGGAATCGGAACTCAAACAATTTGGAATTCAAATGAAAACTTAGCACATTTTGACTCGAAATGTGAGCAGTGCTTTGGAAATGGAATACCCATCATGTCGTTAGTAAGCTGCAACGGCTCTACTAATCTTTTTTTTTTTTTTCCAGTAAAATATTATCCAATAACGCTGTAAATTCAATTGAGGCGCGAGACATTGTGGTAAACCAATAATCGTATAGTGTTACCAAAACGGGATTACAAATAACGTCTTTTTTGCGTGCCACGTAAGAGAATTGTATATATAGATTCTGACCCATAATTGTAATTTTATGTTACAAATTTGTTTGAAAATTAAAACTGAATTGTATTTGCTGTTTTTTGTAGCACTTAAAAATTTGCTTATTTGGTTATAGAAATACTACTGTCAATGGGATATACTCAAGATGAAATAAACGATTCTCTAAGGAGCAAGAAATATGACGACATAATGGCGAATTATTTGCTTCTTGGGAAACGTACCACTGAGGTAGGAATATTTTTCCGTATTCATAATTTAAAATTGTACTATAGTTTGAAGATAAAATATAAAAGTAGTATATTCTTGGTTATTTTCTGAATTCTGTTTTTCTTCAAGCTTCCAAATGTCATACAATTTGATAGCATATGTTATGGTAGATAATTTTTTATAACGTGGCAGTTATTTATTTTCTAAGAATAAACATCCAAACAAGCCTGTTAATCTATTAATAAAAATTATACTATTGAGATTTGAAAGTGTGTGCATTCTGCCATTTAGAGGACTAAATATTTTATTTAGTGATTTAATTATACTACTAAGAATGTTTAACAATGGAGACTTTAAATTGATGAATTAGGAGTTTTAATTTTTTTAGTTACACATTTATAAAGCTTGAACGGTTCATTTTTAATTGAGTAAGCTTCAACTGGAGGCTATAAAATTCTTAATAAAAGTGTTGCATATTGTCTGCATCTTTATCTTTTTGTTTACACATGGATTTTCAACTGAGACCCTATGAATATTGCTCTGTGTTTGTGTGGGTAAAACCATAACATACATTTTTAAAAATGTAATGTTTAGACCTTTCTAATTTGTTAATTTCTCATCAGACAGTGGCTGATGAAATTTATTGTAAAATATTGAAATTCACTTGATTTCATAATTTATTCAGACTGCCATGTGAACAAATTTGAATTATTTACTTTGTCAGAAATTAAAATTAAAGTATGAATTGTAAAAAATTGTAAGTGTTTGAACTTTACGATTTTATTTAAGAAATGACATAACCTTGTTTTATTTAATTGTTCTCTTCCTGAACTTTCAGAATGACAGTTGCGATTCCCAGTCTAGCTCTAGTTTATCGCTACGCACATTGAAAGCACCCTCGGAAACCACTGGAAACAGTCAATCCCCTCCGCACATAAAAGTGCAGCGTAGTGTCTCTGCTAGCAGCAAACCCCGTCGCTATAGTCATAGTAAGTTCTATTGTAAATCAACCTTTGAGTCTAGAATAAGAAAGAAATTCCCTCTTTTGGGAGGGGCATGTTATCAAATCAAATGATAATATTTTGTAATTGTATACATGCTCTTTCTAAAACTGAAACGAAGTTGTATTTGTAATTTCATTTGTAACCTTTTCGTACATTTGTTTTTGTATACAATTTTTTTAAGTTTACTTATCATGTGATAGCCCATTGATATAAGGATGCAATGGGCTCTAGAAATAACTAATTGCAATTGAGGCGTTGCAAATAAGAAGGGCAAATTCAACAAATAGTTAATACCATTATTTGCTTATGACTAACAAACCAAATTATGATGGATATTTTTCGCCCAATGTTGAATTCACCCTTCGTATCCACAATGCCTCAATTGAAATGCTTATTTTAATCCTTTACAAAACAATTTTAGATAATGAGTGCATTGAAACCTACCCTTGGGTGTGCTTCATTATTCACAAATATTTACTAAAACTTAAGTCATTTAATAAATTTTACAACTTGAATACGTCTGATTTATAATGTCGCAAAATCTTAGAAATGCATAATGAAATTAAACTCAACTGAACAATGCTGTGTCTCAATAATTAGAAAATGAATTAAAAATGAAACGCATATATATTTTTATAAAAATTAACATCTGGCTTTGCCAGGTGGAAGAAATGACACACATTTCACTGTTTCTGTACAAATATTGCTTCCATTACTTGTTTCCTTAAATCTATGTCAGGGCTCGAAATACCCAGGTGCACTGTGCACATAAAAATAAAATTGTGCACCTAATTTTTTCCAGCTAGGCACACCTGTATTAAAAAATGTATTTCGAGGCCTGATCTATGTCATAATTTTATTGTGAGCAATCAATTTTTCATGAAAGTATTTAAATTTAACTTTCCAATGATAGCGCAAGGATATATAAAAGGTTTTGCACATACATCATCACAAATTTACCTTTCATTTATTAAGATTGAAGTTGGTTTTTGGAATTTATCTTGGGTTTTTCTTGAATTTTAAGAACATCCAAGTATGCAGTGATGTCTCAAGTGTTTTGTTGCATTTTCCCAAGTGTTGCTCAAAAAATCAATTGTATAATTAAGTATTTAATGCTGATTTAATTTTATAATCATGATTTTTCCCTCTTATGACTTCTAATGTGAAACTGTTCCTTCCTTTTTTTTCAGCCAATCAGACACCTGTGACTAATGGTCCTCCTCCGTCCTTTAAGAGGCAAAATACTCTAGAGGCAGGCGCTGTTAGAGATAACCCTCCAGTGTCCACCTCTCTGGGATCCCCCACTATTTCCACTGGTCCAAGGCCTACTAAACCTAATCAGTTATCTCAAGAAAATTCAAGTGAGTTCTATAGAAACGTATCCACCTATCAAACACTATTTTCTTCGATGGTTTCAAAAGTACAAATATTGGTAAGATGCTGGGGAGTTGGTTCATGCTAGGTACTTTAACGCTCCGACAGCACTGATTCATTTAAAAAATAATTGTTTTCATGTTTTATATTGAAATTTAAATACATATATACACTGACAAGCCAAAACATTATGACCATCCCCACATTTTTCAATGAACTCGTCTGGATGACGTGAAGGGCACATGATTTAGTGAGTATGGTATTTAACTGCTGCTGGAGTAGGTAAGTAATCATTCTTGCACTTTTGCGAGTGATGGGAAAGTCTGCTGATCTAAGCGAATTTGATAGAGGGTGGATCATAATGGCCCGAAGACTTGGAACGAGTATCACCGAAACTGCACGACTGGTAGGTTGTTCTGGATCTGCTGTTGTTAGTATTCATGCAAAGTGTATAAATGACAGTGACACGAGCAGTAGATGCCAAGGTGTTGGTCATCCATGCGTCATCAAAGAAAAAGGACGTCGGAGACTGTCCCACTTGGTAAAGCAAAATCGGCACGAGACAGTGGTTTAGCTGACAACCCAATACAATGCAGGTCCAAGCGCAAGTGTTTCGGAACACACAGTTAAGCGGACACTGTTGGATATGGGACTGTGCAGCAGACATCACACACATGTGCCTCTGTTGATCAAGCGTCAACTACACCTACAGTGGACTGGACCATGGATGACTGGAAGAGTTTCCTGGTCAGATGAATCCTGATTTCTCATTCATCACGTCCTTGTTCGTGTCTGTCAGGCGAACAATTGCTCACCTCTTGTACAGCAGGTCATACAGACTGGTGGTGGCAGTATTATGCTTTGGGGGACGTTCTCATGGGCGACTCTGGACCAGTAGTTGTGGTTGAACAGACCATGAACGCTAAAACGAGTTGCAGTTGTTTTGCAGGCCAAATTAGGCACAACTCGTTATTGAGTTGGTGGTCATAATGTTTTCGCTCTTCAGTGTGTGTATATATATTTGTAATTATGAAATATTCAAATACTCCTGTTTTGGAAAGTGGTAATCAGTATTTCTGTCACAATTTAGAAACTTTGAATTTGTATTTTGTCAGAAACAAGTATTTTATGCTTGTTTATTTTTAGGTTCTATTCCATCTGGGGCTAGTAGCCCATCCAAAGTAATAACAGCAACTACCCGCAAAGCTCACACATCATTTGCTAGTTCAAAACCAAACTATAGTGGTATTCCACGAAGAAACACTTACAATCATAGTGAAAATAAGACTCTATCATCTGACAAATCTGGTAGCCAAGAAACTTCAAATAGGTATGATTTAGCGTTACAGATAATGTATCGATACGAAATGTATTTGTTGACTTTATTGTGTATGTGAACCATTTTTTCCAAATTGTTGACCAATTCTGTCTTTAATGTTTTTCACAATTAAATGTTGTATCACTGTAGTTTATATGCATTATAATGTAAGGTAAACTACTACAGAAACAAAGACTGTAAAAGTATTGTACAGAGTTTTGAATATTATGTAACATCAGCATTACATTATTTTATGCACTATAGGTGGTATATTTAAACTTTTTTTTTTATTTCCCTCTGCGCTTTTCTGAATTCTAGATCTATTTATTAATTTTGGTATTTTTAAGTTAAAGGAGAAACTTAAATTTAACTTTAGAAAACCACTGATTACAGATCATTCCATGTTAAATCAGAACCAAAGAACTATATCTGATTTCAAGAAAATTTAGTATAGGTAAGCCTTGTATGAAAAAAAATTGCAAAATCTGAATTGCAGGTAATTAAATCTTATGAAATCGGTCACATAAGGTAATAAATTTTGTAAAATCTTGTCCAATCATAGATGTAGTGTAAAAAGTAGAGTGAGTAATGGTAACCTTTGTATGTGCCCAGGATCAAGTGATGAAACTAGTAATAATGTGACCCTTGGACTACTTTTATCTGACAGATGGAATCTAGAATTCATTATCTGATTGGATCATCCGACATGGCATTAGACTTTGGTTATTTTACCGCATGTGTCGTCACACTCTAGAACTGGGCATTCAATCACCTGCCCCCTTATAAGATATCTATATAACTAGGGGTCTACTACCCCCCCCCCCCCCTGCTCACTTACGCTCGCCAACCCCCGGGGATTGCTACACAATCCCATTTGTTTTGCTTCGCAAACCAACACTCCTTTCACAGATGCCATTAGGTTTTCTACGCAAACCAACATTCCTTTCACAGAGTGAAACTATCTGAATAATTCGTATTATCCTGATTTCCCTTTCCGGTCCATGATGTCACAGCGAGGGCTTCGTCCCCTGCTCGCTTACGCTCGCAGACCCTCGGGAATTGCTACGCAAACTAATACTTTCGCAAGTGATTCCACTTTTTTTACTTTACTTTTTTACAACACTTAATGCACCCTAAACTAATAGCCGCATCAGTAAAAAATCTTCTGCATCTTGTTCCCTGTACAATTTTAAGTAAACCGTGTTAATCTCCAAACTTTGCGATCTGTACTTTGCACTTTCTCAGTACTTTGTAATTTTGTCTGACCAACTTATCGCATCCAATTTAATTATTAACCTATTTCAAAAATAATAGTACCGTAAGAAAGAGTACATTCTGAGGTATACTGCGATATTTTAAAAATTAAAAACTAATAGTAATGAGATATAGATACAGTAGAGTTTTAAAAAAATAACAAATGTCCCGATTTTTCCCGAATTAAAAAAAAAACTCAACGAGCTGCAAAAATTTACGTTGAGAGGTACTCTTTCAAAAAAAACTCACGGCTGAAGACTGAAAATTTTTATGTGTTTTGCTCACTCGCGGAAGAAATTTCGCTTTTTCAATTTTGACACTTAATAAACCCTAAACTAATAGCCGCATCGGGAAAAAAATCTTAATAATTATTCAGGGAATACAATGAACAAACCATGTTAATTTCGGTTCCCCCCCCCCCCAAGCAAACATCTAAAAAGCAAAGAGCGTATATATGTTAGACCTATCAATGCTCAACATGTTATAACCTTGTAGTTGATACTTTTACTAGATCTATAAGTAACTTGTCATTTTGAAATTAAAGTAATTTCTGGCACAAAGTAACCTGCCGTTTTCTCATGTAGTTTATAATGTTCAGGTTTCCATATTGTATTATCATGCATTTTGTATTCCCAATTATGCAGTGTATTTCCTAATGAATGAATACTTGATAGTATAACTGCTTTCTAATATGCTTAACATTGCTAATCTTAAACATGCATGTGTTCCTCGTTTTGCTTGATGAATTTGCTTTCTTAACTGAGCACTTATTTTAAGTCAAGCTAATCTCTGCTAATTGCCAATTTTAGTTATTCAGGCTAGAGATTGATACATAAGCTCTCAAAATTTTAACATGAACCAGATTTATCATTCTTGCAGAGAAATATTTATCTTTAATGTTGGCTTTTATGAACACCTAAGATAGCATGACTTTTATATCCCACTGAATCTAACAACTAACTTTATCAGGCTAAAAAGTGTATTAAACTGCTTTTCTCTTATGTTACTGAGTTATGATGTATGGTTGTTTTGACATTTCATTGCATGTAACACTTTCATGGCCCTATTTTATTGCAATTGGCTTTGAGATTAAAGCCCTCATGCATACTTTAGAGTAACATCACACATCTAGCAAAACGAGGCATACGTGTACTGAAGAAACTAATATTTGCATGTTTAAGAATTAACCCCTTAACTTTCTCATAGTAACATCCCATTACTTGGCGATAGAACTCCAGTTCCTAGACCTAAGGGACACACAAAGTCGGCCTCTGTTTCATGCACTGGCCGACCGGAGCTTTCATCTTTTGATTCATCAGATCCGCTTAGACCAAGGTAGTGTTTCACATCAGTTAGCTACTGTGTTTGAATTGCAGCATTGCATGGTCTGTTTGCTGTGTTTATTGGTGCTTTTCTCGTTAGATCTGGAGAAAGCATGCGTTTAAAATATGCTGAGCTGTTTGTCTTCAATCTAGTAATGCTAATTGCCTAATTATTTTAATGTGCAATTTTTTCTCGGTACTTAATTTCTGTTTCTGTTTTCTTAAAAATGCTATTGACATTCTCTTTTGTTAGTCTAAATAATTTGCTTGTCTAGAATGTTGGAACAATGTGTAATTTTTTATTTGCTATTGGAAAGGGCATTGAATCAGCGATGCTCGAACTCTTGAAATAATATTGCATGTCTTAATTTCCAATCTATATTTAAGTGCATTAAAAGTGCCCAGTAATTGTGTTGTGGAAGATAGTTGGCAGAAATGTGTATGCTGACGTTAAATATTTATCAATAAATATTGGTTTAGGAAACTTCTATTTCCCCTTTCCACAATTGAATATAAAATAAAAAAATTTTAATCTAAAAAAACTTAATTCATTTGATAGGATGTTGGCAAATTGTAAAATAATTTTCCAAATTTTAATTTGCATATTCTATAAATTTTGTATAAAAAGTCTGAACATTGTTTTTAACAGATTCAATACTTTTTTCCGGATATGTTTGTTCTCACATTCATACAAAATGACATGTGCGCTCAAAGATTGAGTATATATCATTGTTAAGAATTATATTGTTTGAACAGAACTGAAATTGTTAAGAACAGATAATGTTATATTGCAGCAAAACAAAAGGTGTATGTTCTACCATAGCTATTGCCTTATATGTTGCTTAATTGATCATCAATTGCAATTTTGGAGGAAATTTTACAGTACACTTAATAAATAATTCTAACTTGGGCCTACGTAAATCGTTTACACCTGATTGACTCCAACAAATTCTTTATTTGCCCTGATGAGGAAGGGAAACATTGCGCCATCCATTCCTATTCCATTCTTACTGTTTTTCTGATGTTTATATTTATGTATATTGCTCTGCTGGATTATAAAAGACTTCGTGAAATTGGGGTTAATATGCCGTAATCGTATATCAAATTGTACATTTGTGTTTTATTTTTTTGTTGCCTGTACAACAGTGAAATAGTTTTACAGTCAACTTAATGATTAAAAAGGACATAAGCTGAATTCAAATAGTAAGCACTAATCAAATTAGTGACATTGGCAGACCAATCACTTGTGCTTCCTAATTGAATTCAGCTTTAGTATCTGTATGTGCGACTTTTTATTTCATCAATATTGAGATAATGCTTATTTTACCAATAAGGTTTTTTAAATATAACAATTAATTAAAATTATCTAAAAGAACTTTAAATTTGCAATTGCCAACTTTCCAATATTTTGCATGATTCTTAATTAACATTTATTTTCTTTGTTAGCACTGCGGCTATTGCAAAACAGCCTGCAGCACTGTCTCCATTGCCAGCTGTCAGCAGAGCATTTCCACGAGGCACTGCTAACAGAAGCACGTTTCACAGTGGGCAGACACGTGAACGACGTAATGTCAACAATTGCAATGGACCACAGGGCATGGTTCCTCTCAATTCCCAAGACATGTCTATGAACCATGCTGGTCGTCAGTCCTTTTTTAGCAAGCTCTCGTTCAAATTTAGTAAAAGGTAATTCCTTATGTGCAAGTATTTATTTTCTCCTTTTGTTATATAAATTAATTGGCAGATTTCTTTTGTAAATATGTAGTGTTTTTTTTTAATTAACTGCCAAATGTTTTTACGTGCCTACCTAAAAAGGTTGTATGATTGTTGTAAAGTATTGTGTAAATAGAACATTTTGTTCATGTAAAAAAATTCTTTAAGCCTTGTAATTCTAGCTTTGAAATTAATTGTTGCTTTGCAGTGTATTTAAATGGTGTGGAATTTTAATTTTTTGAGATGTTGGTTGTTGAAATATTAATCAACTTTCAAAGGGACTGACAGGGCTTCCAACTTCTAACCTAAAATATCTAGTACATCTGAATAAGAACTTTGAATACTATTTGCCAAATATCTGGGAACAGATTTAATGATTGTCTGATAAGTTATGGATTTAAATGCATAAGATTACTATGAATTTAAAAAAAGTTACAATTATCAATTTAAACGCATTCATTGCTTACGTAAATCTAATGTTTTAAAATGGAATTTAAAGCTATTGCAAATATGCATTTCTGTTAAGAAATTGGTTTCAAAATGAACTTTAGAATTTTGATGCACAAAATTTGTAGGGCATCTGAGCTGCAGTCTCTAGAATGACACCTAAATTGTATGGATTTAAAATTTCATGTTTTGGGACTGTCATGAAAGTCAACTACCTATTTATTGCTAGTATATAAAATTGAACTAAAATTTTATTATTCAAATTACAATACTTCCGTCTTTTGTTAAATTGACAGTTTTAAAAGTTGCTCTTCCTGTAAAAAAAATTAACACTTAATCTATTCTTGTATGGAATCTTTGCATGCCTTACTCTTAAGTCTTCTGTTTTTCAGCACCTTTTAATAAAACAATCCTTTTCATTTGGTAAAATTCATAGTTTTAAATAAAATATGACATAAATTATAAATTGTTCAGCACAGAAGTAATATCAGTTTCTTATTTTGGGCCATTTATTCCAAAAAATCTAAATCATTACCTGATCAAAATTAATGGAACCAAAATGTTTTGGTCAGTGTTAGCTAGGTGTTTTTGAATTTGATTTAGGTTTTCTTGGAGATAAATTAAAAGAATCGTGTTTGGCTATTAAAATTATTGTGTAGATTTTTCGTGAAATAATTTGTTTCTTCTATAAAAAAAAATTGGGTTGATTATTACAATTAACAAGGGAATTTATAATTTTTTGACTTGTTTGGAAGCGCAGATCTTTAAACAGCTTATTTTACAACTGAGAATTCATACATGTTGTAAACTACTCATCTTTGATAATTTTATGTATTTATTATATCTTACCTCAAAGCCCTCTTGTAAACTGCCGCTGTTTTATTCCTGGTTGCGTTTCTTTTAACGTGTAAGTCGAGGGTTATAAAGCAGGCATCGCGCGTCCAAATCATCATTCTTTGAACTCTTCAATGAAATGATTGTTTTAGATTAATATAATTTTTAAGTCGACACTACTGCTTAGTTTGTATTTTACTTGGAAGTGTATTTTAAATGCCCTAATCAAGAAATTTTTCAAAATCTAAAATTGTGAATATGGTTTGGTAAAATAGTAAATGAATAGGTTTTAAAGATCTCGTAATTCACTTGGTGAATAGTATTAATTTTGTTAGGATTGCAGTTAGTTGCAGGACAAAAAGACCTTAAGCCATTTGTGTAACGTCTTTAGCTGTTTTGTCCATTTCTAATGTAGATTCCTGAAAGGAAAGAAAATTTAATAAGTTAAATGTCAAGGATCTAATCCTTATTGAAATATTCTTAAATGTAATGAACATCCTTAAACCCATGTATTAGTTGTTATGTGACTCGTGCTTCTTACTGTGATTTCATACCAGCACTTTGCTAAGTATCCCAAATTTCAACAGTCTTACTGTGCTTAAAGAAAAAAATTCACCGTATATGTACACTGCTCATTCTGTGATATCTCAGTTTCCATAACTTTAACTTGTGGAACGATCAATTTGTGTTGATCATGAATGTTGTAAATATGTGTGTGCATAGTATATGTATTGACTGTTATTCATTTTATATATATTTTAATTCCTAGCTAATAACTTCAGTGCCTTTTGCAACTAGTCAAATCAAAAGTAAATTTTTCTGTAAAATCTGTTAACTTCAATTGTGCTTATGCTTCATTCGGTTTACTTAATTCCCGAAATTACATTCATTTGCTAAATTTTTAATAACAATCTGGATTTTCTCATTCCTATTGAAGTTTCGTTCACCTAAAACTAGAGCTGTACTGTCTTGCTTGAAGGTGCGGGTGTTGCTTGTTAGGCTTCCTTGTTTTGTTCCAGCTATTATTTTGTCCTATCTCGTCAAACCTCTTACATGTTTTCCCCAATTTATCTGAAAATCGTATTTTTATTGCTCTTATCAAGTGTTTGTATTGAGAAAGTATTAAGTTGTACACATATCTGAGGCTAGGGCTATACTGTCTTTTGCTTAAAGGGCGGATGCGGATCTCACACTTATCAGACCTGGGTATAAATACATCTCTGCCAAATGATCCTGTTTCCAGTATATCTTCTGGCTGCTTCACCTAGCTGCAATACCAAGTTTCATGTGTAATTATTAGCAATATCTTGCAGTAAACTGCTGTAGTAGACACCTCGTAGTTCGAGTGGAGACTGAATGGTTTGTACAATGGAACTAATGTCAGGACAGTAAATATAAAATAACAAGTAATCTGTTCAATCACCTTCAAGTGATTGAATTTACTCATTTTTCCCGAGAAAGATTTCCAATTCAAATTATTGAACATATATTTACTACAAAAAACTAGCAATGTTGATAATATTTTAGAAAAGATTAATTATTAAAATGTGTATAAATGGTGATTGTTTTTATTTATTTGTTAATGCTTAAAAATTGTAATTTCATTTTATGCTTTTTTTTTTAATATGTAGAATGCTAGTATAAAAATGAAGTCGCGGGGCTCGAGTGGACAATTTTTTGAAGCATCACTTTTGTTTAGATGTTTTTAGTTTTCTCATTATGCATTAAAACTAAAGGTTAGCATAATTTTTTAACTGACTTGTTTTTAATAATTCATTGAAGATTCTGTGTGTTTTTCCTTGGGTATTTTCGATTTCTGTTAAAGCTAAATATTATATATATATATCTCAATCCTTATGTTGTAGGGTTTTAGAAATGCTAGTTGTGAAAGCATTCCTTAGTGCCCAACTGAAGTAATATTTTTAACAGAGTTTATTCCTGTTAGATATTCATCAGTTGAGTGAATTTATTTAATGGTTTTCTCATAAAATATTATTTTTAAAGAGTTGCTCTATTCAATGCATTTTAGTTTTAATTTTATTAACTGTAAATTTAGCTAGTATTAATAGTAATTATTGTGTAGAATAAGTTATTACACACTACCAAGTAATGTAAAATAAGGTAATATACTTTACTTAACTCGTTTGTTTTTATTTCTATGAATTTTATTTTAAAGGAGATTCTTTATTTCATTGTACTTTTTCCCTTCATTCAAATTAGCACTGCACAGAATCGGTAAAACTCTTTGGGAAATCATTTAATAGTTTGTTTTTAAGCATCAAATATATGGAGTCAGTTTACTTTCGTTTAATGCTAATTTTATTTTATAACTAGGCCTCTTACATTGTGCCAAAATACTAAAATACAACTGTGCCTTGCATAGTGTGTTACGCCTTTCAATTACATGTACAGTATTTGTGTATATTTATAAATTGTTTTCAGTTTTCTTGTGAAGTAATGTTTTAATTCATGCTGTTTGATTTCTTTTGAACTGTTAATCCTTATTTCAACTTGAACTTATGAATTTGTACAGGAATTTATTTATATTTCAATAAAGGATTTTGAAGTAATTTACCTGTCTGGTTACTCTTCTTCGCTTAACCTCAATTGTTATCAGGGAAAATGTTTATGGAAATCTTTCTGCACTACATTAAATAAAAAATAAGCAGTGATAAACTGAATATGTAGAAATTGTAGGCTGCATTAATTCTGCGTCAATACTTTTCCAAAACTCATTCTAGTTTTCTCTATAGAAAGGACAATTTTAGATACAAAAGATAGATCCTTTTCTTCCTGTTTGTAATGATTTTGAAGCTTTTGTATTCTTTTAATTTGCACGTTTTCTTTTGTTTATTCTTTGTAGTTTTAGTAGACCTTAAAACGTACTATTCTTCGCATGTCTCTTAATTGAAGCATACAATTTATTACTGTTATAAATGAAGTTGTGTTGCAAGAATTTTAAATTTAACAAATTGTTGTATTTTAATTGCATCATTTGATGAAACTTGTATACAATTATTGCATTTTGTTAAAAGTATTGTGGATTCTGAAAAATTTTAGTGTAATGTAAAATGTTTCACAAGCTGTCATTTTTGTTACAAAAGTTATTGTTTGTATTGAAAATATTGTTATGAATTGATTGTATTTCAATAATTATTAGTAATATAACTTGTAACGGTATAATTGTAGGCCTTTGAACTATGTAAAAAATTAACCAATGGTATAAGTACAATGTATCTTATCTTTAAGTATATCTGATTCTGTAGGCATCATTCCATTATCCATATTTATATCATTCCATATTTTTCAATTGCCAATTTAAAGTAATTGTCAAAGACTGCTGTTTAGGAATTTAAAATTACAGACTTTCTTTTAAATCATTTTAGGTTGGCACATGTATTAAAGCCCTTCGGTTAATGCCAATATGTATTAAAATGTTGAGCCCGATCCCTTGTTGCTATAGATGCTTCAAATTTCAAAATGTTTTTTTTTTAAACCAAATTCAGTTGGTTTCAAATGATGATTTGACGAGAAAAGAAATACTTCAGATAATGAGATCAGTGTTTTGTTTGTCTTTTTTAGGACTATGAATGATGACCAGGTAAAGCCAAGATCTTTAAGGTTCACCTGGAGCATGAAAACGACTTCATCGCGGGATCCCAACGAGATCATGCAAGAAATACGCAAAGTATTAGACAAAAACAACTGTGATTATGAACAACGGGAGAAATTTTTATTGTTGTGTGTTCATGGGGATCCAAATACAGACTCTTTAGTTCAGTGGGAAATTGAAGTATGTAAGCTTCCTCGGTTGTCCCTAAACGGTGTGCGCTTCAAGCGCATATCGGGTACTTCTATAGGCTTCAAAAATATTGCATCTAAAATAGCTAATGACCTCAAACTGTAAGTACAGGGTGAAGAACAATAGTACTTTTATTGAGAAAGTGTTGAGACTTGCGCCAGCTTCATCTGATTGGGACACCAGGACCTGGCAGAACAGTGCACTGTATATTTAGATCTTATATTATTTGTGCCACCTATTCTAATGGAAGTTCTAGGTGCCACATGCTTTAATAGCAAGCAACACACCCTCTTGTGGTCCTTGTTTTCCAAGGGTGTAGTGTGCTTTCTAAAAACTACAGTACATTTCTTATGACTTCCAACTTCTGTACAGGTTTTTCCAATTTAGTTGAATACAATTATCCTGGCACACGATAGGAGTTTATGTATCTATGTTATCGGGCTCACATCATGTGTAGAGCCTAAATCACTGTATATAGACTAGCACTCGGTATGTAGAGTTATTTCGAAAATGCTGTCATTTTTATTTCTCAAACCCATTATTTTGTAATGCCTCTGGAGAGTTGAGGTGTGTAACTTGATTGTAAAAATTGTAAATTATTGAAAACAAATGGTAAAAATTTGGAAATTTATATTATATAAATATATATAGATTAAATGACTCGTACACACTGGAAAAACTACCATGTAACCATCCTCTTTGCGTACTTTGTTGTACATTTTCCTCTAGTTTTAGATTAATATAAGATTTTATCAACTTTACCTGGAAACTTTTTGTTGTGATTTTTTTTAAATGGATGAAGTAATTTTTTCATTAAATTCTGAAGTATATACAAAAATAAATTATCATATGATTACACATATCAGTCAGCCAAAGCTTAGTTATAAAATGTTACATACTTTAATGGGACTAAATTTCATGGGTAATCTGGGACAAGACCCAAGAACAGCTTTCAAATCTCTTCCCCCACCTGAGAGAAGCTTTCTAAAATCCCGGTTAATCCTGATATAGAAATTATAATACTATTTGCAATTTTCTGAATTTATGCTTTGACTCTTATTTCAAATCTCTCATGTGTTGCAAGCTGTAAAAAAAATCATGCAGTTAATTATTCCACTGGGGAAATTATTGATAAGGAACCCTCTGGATATCATTTTAACTTGAATTCAAAAGTTTCAATGTTAAAGAAACTGATCATCACATCCTTGTAAATATAAAATTTCATTGTAGCAGAATGGTGCTACTTTGTGTTATAATGTGCATCAAATTTAAGGACATGACAAGATGTGTAATGCTAGGAGTAAAAAACAAGATCTGTTTGTGCACATATATACTCTAGTATGCAGGTTTTTTCTGCGAATACTATTTTAAACTTCGTTTTGTAGTTCATGTCTTCAATCGACAATATTCTTTACAAGTGGGGTGATTGCAGATCTGCTGTATTAGTTATTTCTAGAATTGCCAACTCAGAATCTTTCCTATTTTCCGTGCAGCTGCGATTGTGTTTGTTCATTTATGTGATAGTACCTGTATGATATTATTTAAAATAAACTATAAAATACTGATTTGCTAAGTAAATTTAAACCCAGCTTTCATCTAGCAGGTACAATTTAATCAGTTTTGCTTCATCATTTCAAAATTAATATTGATGTCCCCCATGCTTTAAATTGTTCAATCGTCATTCTTAGTTTAAAAAAAGGTTTGCTAGATTTATTGGGTGTTTTAAGGGGTAATTAACTAGAATATTAAATCAATTTTGTTTCTCACTAAATTAAATTGTTTATTTATACAATAAGTACTATTAAATACATTTTATTATTGACAAATTTCATGTTACCCTAATGAATTTGAAAATGAAAACTTTGTTCTAATTCATTAACTTGCATTGAGACTCAAAACATGTTTCCCTCTTGACACATAAAATCTGCTAGACAATATAAAACAAAAATAAATTTTGACTTATTAGCAATTCATGTACTTCAAATGCTGGAATTTTAATGCTGCCATTTAAGCTAGAAAATTTGATATTGATAACAAAATATCAAACAGACAAAGTTGCACACAATTCCTATACTGTTATCTTAATATCCTTTTTTAATGTAATGAGAGGAGGTCTTGAAAATTCTAAGTTAGATGTTCAGGAATCAATCACATTGGGAATTTGAAAAGGGGCTATTTTAGCTAAATTATGGATTCAGAAAATCTTTCTAGATGTGCCCTTAAGACATTTGAAATTTAGATTGCACTTGGTATCCAAGCATGAATAAATGTACGTGTGGTCAGCTTAAAAGTGAAACTTTGTCAAAAAAACAGATCAGAAAAGGAGGAAGAAAAACATTGCTGTTTCTCTTGAGAAGAAATTGAACCATCCAAAGAAAAGAATGACGACTTGGACTTTATTAGTTTACATACCATATTCTTGTCTAGAAAAGTTGAAAGAAAAACACTCTTGGAAATTGTTTCAGTTGGTAAACAAACAGGCAATTTATATGTGTATCTGCAATATCCTTGCTACTTAATTGCAACTGAATTATTCTACGTGAATATAACTTTTTCTCTGAAATTTTTTTCCTCTTAAGAAACTCATTGTTCAAGATTCGTCTGAAAATAGTTGAAACGTGGAAGAAAATACAATATGCTTATTTTGCTAGAAAGATTTTTTAGAATGAATCCATAATTTATCTAAGACTTGTGTATTTTGACATTTTTAAAAATTGGTGTAAACTGTACATGGTAACCGATATTGGGTATGAAAAGTGATGTTTTAAATCACCACAGTAGAAGAATTTAATACTTTAAACAGGATTTCAAAATTATTGACATTGTAGAAAACAGTTTCTGACAAAGTGAGTACAATAATAAATTGAACAATTTCACAAACGTTTAATGTTGGAAGATTAAATTCTTTAATTCCAATTTTAATAAATTTATGAACGTTACATAACAAAAATTGTAGAAATAAAAAGCACATGGATTAAGTTGTGGGAAGTAAATTATTAAAAGGTGATAGCATTTCTTTGCATACAGCTGTTGGTAAAATGAAAATTGCAGCTGGATTGAAAAATAGATGCTTTGGTTCCACAATTTTTACATGAAAGAATGCTCTGTGTGAAGGTTTAATGAATAAGAATATCCATACAGCATATCGTCACTGAAAGTGCAAAAGGTCGGTCAAAATTAATTTTCTTTTATTATTGCTATGTGCGGCAAAATTTCTTGTCAACGGCTGATCCAGTGAAAGTTGCAATCAAATGTATATAATGATAGAATATATTAAATCATTAGGAAAATTATTAGTTTTTTTCTCCTGAAAAGTGCAATTTTTAGACTACCTTTTGCACTTTTAGTGACTGCTAAAGTTTCGAATCACGATTGCTTAACACGTGGCTACACAACTGAAATTTTTTTTTTAATATCCCAAAGCAAGTTTGATGGGGAAAATCAACAGTGCGAAACACTTTGAAACGTGCGAGTATGACACTAATAATTCATAATAGTTTTCATTAACCTTTTTGTAGTTTTTACCTGAAGATCTGCATCACTGTAACGGCAAAAGTCATGGCACTCCGTAGATTGAATGGATAGGTTTTGTGGCGCGAGAGCTATATTTAGTCGAGCACATGAAAGGGTTTAGTTACATAATGTGATGAAAGAGGATAACAAGTGGGCGTGATGCTCGTGTTTACGAAAGATCGCGAGAGTAACTCTGGTTCGCGAAGCTCGTACACACTTCGATGAAATGGCGCTAAAAAAAAAAGCAAGAGATTCGAAGAACCAAGGTGCTGCTTTGCTCACGTTGCAAGCAATATTATCTATATGGCTAGCCAGCTGCCTCACCATGGTGTTGACATCGACAGGCACGTTGATTAGAAATAAAAGTGGATCAGAAGAAATAGAGGAGCGTTGAGTTTTTTTAATCATGGGGCGGCTGCATGAGTCGATTTTGAAGACTGAATTTTTGTCGGCTATCTTTGAAATTAAGTCGATTATCAGCCATAAATACCCTTTCTCTTGGTCTAAATTTAGGCATCCGCAATATACACTCACTGCCAAAGGTTAAGCACGCAAAAGAAAATGTAAATTTCCAGAAGCCTATCTGAATTTGAGACGCTGCAGAGGTAGATGGATGAATGGAAATGCATTATGTAACAGCCAATCACGGTTTCGTGTCGAAAATATGCAAAAAAGGCAGTCGTTTTGAAGCCAGCATTGTGAAGTGTGAGAGTTGCATGTAAGTGCTGATAAAAAGTGTTTAGAACTTTCGTACGACTAGTTTTCAAGACACGTGTTTCTATGGCTTCCAGAAGACGAATGGCACATAGTGAGCTCTGACGTTATGTGGAAGTTTGGAGAGAGGGGGTGCTAGCTCAGGTGTAACTTCGTCATCTAACCGTGGTTCAAAATTACGATGTGGTGTCATCGGATCTTTCCCTTAAGAATACGTTCGGAGTGCTTTTTTTCAAAAAAGTGTCCAAATAGGGGTTTTTTTCTTTTTATGATAAAATACTTTATAAAAAGATAATACAAAACAAAAAATTTCTTAAAAGTATGTATATATATTTTTTTAACTGGCAAAAATTGACAAATTTAGGTCAAAAAGGACGAAAACGTCAAAGCCCACATAACCTAAAATCATATCACTACAACTGCTCAAGATTTTTTGTCAAGTCTCGTAACAATATGATCTAGCGCCTGAGCTAGGATATTTGCAATATTCCTCTCAAGTCATGATATATAGTGCATAACATAGAAAGAACATGAAAATTTGAAATTTTTCCTAACGACACTACAGTGAAATGACTAAAAAAAATTCCTTTCAACATACACTGCTTCGTCATCTGACCGTGGTTCAAAATTACGAGGTGTTGTCCTCGGATCTTTCCTGATCCCGGACCGTCGTCAATAGCCCGTTGTGTTGCTCTAGTACAACGTTAACAAAAAATTACCATTTTACCTTTCAACATACAACTTATATCCTAGCTCGGGATCTTCAAAACAAATATAAAAAGCCATGGAAAAAAATTCATTCAAAAATTTTGAATAC
Organism: Metellina segmentata; assembly: GCA_947359465.1. Taxonomy (NCBI): domain Eukaryota; kingdom Metazoa; phylum Arthropoda; class Arachnida; order Araneae; family Tetragnathidae; genus Metellina; species Metellina segmentata. Next base: position 27,038,694 of record OX375880.1, on the reverse strand, counting down.
ACTTTGAGTTATTATCTTTGTCGTGCAAAGATTTTATTAAAAATCACATTCTGAGAAAAACCATTTAAAGATTTGTTAAATAATTTACTAATATATATTTCAAATTAATTACTTTAAAATTCGCCTGTTTTATACATTAAACCTTTCTCTATCTCCTTACATGCCCTTTTTTTTATTTTTGGAAGCTTTTAATTTTTTTCTTTGCAGTTTCGTCGAAGGCTGTGACTGCCTTTCAGAAGAGGAAATTCTCTTTTTATCAATAGAGGCATATCCTTTTGATATGTTAACTCCAGGACTGAGTCCAATATTATTTAAAACTTGGAGCAAGCCCCTAAAACCATCATTGAACTGCACTACTGCAATATAAACTGCAAGTCTGAGAGTTTTTAGACTCACAAAGTTTCTTTCGGGGCAATGTTCCATAAAACTCCATTGAAGGCTTCGTTCTGATTTTGTGTCATTCCGTGCACACACTTTTCTAGCAGACTTCTATCACACAAACTCATGTATATTGGTTTCACAATGTTTATAACTGAATTGGGAAGACCAAGTGATTTCCCTTTCCCCATGGCTTTAGCCCTTTGGAAACGACACCAGCTGTTCTCACCCTGCGGACATTGTCCATGCATAGGTTTGTCTTTGGGTCTTTGGATGAACAGCACGAACAACAAAATAAAAAGAACTTGTGGCTGATATATAGCACAGCATAAAAACATGAGTTAGCGATTCTGCTTTTAAATATTTAAGACACACGTGGCTGTTTAATTCATTTATCAGCGAAACCAAAACTGCGCAATTACTCAACTTCCGGTTTGAAAATCAGCATTCACGATTAATTCAAATGAATAGATCTCCACTTCTATTGATCGTAGAAATAAAAACTGTTTTGGAAAGAAAAAAGTCTAAATTTTTATAATATTAAATAAAACGAAATACAAAATTTTGGTCAAAAATGGTCTTTTCAACGTAGTCGGATACCTTAAGGGACGATCTCCCGGACCGTCGTCAATAGCCCGTTGTGCTGCTCTAGTACGATGTTGATTAAAATTGCCACTGACGTTCTATGGAACGCCTTGAAGCAGGACAACCAATCACAGGTTGCTCTTTTCTTCGGTGTTCATCATTCCGTCATTTCACGCCACTATGGAAACAATTCCAAATAAGGCAAGACGACCAACCGGTATAGTGATGAAGCTAAATCGCAGAGCAACCTCCATACGTGTGACAACTATGGTTGCAACGTCCATTGGTAAGACTATCTGCCACTACTGTGCGCCGAAGGCTACACGTGAATGGACTGTACGCCCGGGTATCACGAGTTTGTTACTCTATGCGTCCAATCCAGAGGGTCACGATTAAAATGGTGTACGCAACATGTGTTACGTATGAGTCGAGATTTGCTCTGGAGCCAAATGGTAATGGTAATTTTAGTTAACGTCGTACTAGAGAACACAACGGGCTATTGACGATGGTCCGGGTTCAATCCCTTAAGGGACAGATCCGAGGACAACACCTCGTAATTGTGAACCACGATCAGATGACGAAGCAACACCTAAGCTGGCGCTCCAGTCTCCAAACTTCTACAACAACCTAACATGAGGACTTTCGGCCACGACCGATTTGAGGTGCACCAGCCGCCTCTACGCTATACACTTGCAAACATCCATGCCCGAACCAGGAACCTTCCGATCTAGAGGCTAACACCTTAACCACTATACCGGTTGGTCGGCTCTGGAGCCAGATGACAAACGTAGAAGGGTCTGGAGAAAACAAGGCACATGCAATCGGCCCCAGGACATCATCGAGCTCACCGCATTCCGAGGTGGAAGCATGGTGTGGGCCGGTGATTTTGTTGGGATATCGCACCGATCTGCACATCTATAGACGTGGTTCTGTGACGGCTGTCCTATATCAGGATGAAGTCGTGGAACCCACTGTAAGATTGTGCGCTGCAGTAGTTGGTCCTTTCGTTTTAATGGATGATAAAGCGCGTCCCCATAGTATAGCTCACTTCTGAGTTTCAAGACTGCGTGAATCTTGGAGCTCTTGGGGGATAATTAACTGCTTTACTTTAGCTTTATTTGCCATTTAGCGCTTTTATGGTGGCATATTTAAGATAATTTATCCGTACTCCATCATAACTGGCATGTGAATCCATGTAAGACAGTTTCCACATTTAAAGTCGAAAGAGTTCAATGAAACTATTGATGAGTTTTACATCTTTAGTTTCGTTTTTTCCGTGTGTATTTAGTTGTGGAAAGTTAATTCTCTTTTTTTCAGCGGCTTTGGTAGCTTAAATCCTCAAATGGATGATCTGGGGGATGCATATTTAAGTGAGGCGATTTCAATCTTTTTAGCTTTGTATTGTGTCAATATGACCAAATATGGCATTTGCGTTATTAAACCCCAACTCAATCTTTTTAGTGTTTTTATAGTGGCATATATACATTCTTGTAAGACAGTTTCCGTATTGAAAGTTGGCAGTTTGATATATTATATGGAGGATTTGGGAGATGCTTATATAACTGAAGCAATTTCAATTTTTTTTTTGCTTTTATAGTAACATATTTAAGGGGAATTTATGTGTAGTCCATCATACTGGCACCATACAGCATTGTCCATCATAAGGCATTGTAAATTGACATGATCATGTTTTTCGTGTAATGAAATACTTAGCTAAGTTGTAAGAATAAGTTTGGAAGACAGAGATTCTTAATCTGCAGCACACAAGTACATACAACATAAAAACTTCATTCGTTGCATAAGGAACGCACTTTTTATAGTTTGGAAAATAGGTTTTAATTTCATTGCTGTGACTTGAAACTGTTGTTTTATGCAAATTGATTGCTTTTAACCATTTCCAAGACTTTTGAAATTAAAATTATTTCAGCTAACTTTCCTCATCTTCATTTGCATTAAGTCCAATTTGGGTGCAATTCTAGTATTCCGTAGAGCTACAGAGGGATGTGGTGCACGTTATATCTGTCGTGACCTCAAATGTCATCACGTTGGCGTGGTGTGGTAGTTTGGAGGGTCTTCTGACCATTGTTCAAAATTACGTAGCGTTGTCCTCGATCTTTCACTTTGGGACAGATCACGGACCGTCGCCAATAGCCCGTAGTGTTGCTTCAGTCCGACGTTAATAAAAATACCTAAAAATATCCTATATATATATATATATATGTAGGAACGGAATTCTTTCGCCTCCCCACCTACTACCGAAAGGAGAAAGGGACTATTTCATCCAGGAGACGGATCACCACGAACGCTAAGGGAAAAAGGCTTGATCCCTTGCCCGCGGCGGAGGGTCTTCAGTTTTTTTTTGTGTAATCGGAGAGAGTCGAGACCTGTGTGGCCACTCTTCCGTACTTTTTTTATGCGAATCTATTGAGACCTCTGTGGCTCATATGTGTACCATCTTCAATTAATTTAATAAACGTTGTGTTTTACAACACGTGGACTCATTCCAAAATACCATATCAAGTAATAGCTACAGTGCCATTCCAGTGTTGACATCACAAAATGGGGGCTGGTGCCGGGACTGCCCCATGCAAATTGAACGTGGACTAGAACCCTAGAGAGCCATCATCATCGCAAACTGTGAGTACATTTTGCTCATTTTTAATATAAAGATGTCATATTTTGGTAAAGCAAGAAAGGACGATATTTACCGTCTTGCAACGGAATTAGATATAGAAATACCCTCAAATGCGACAATTTCGAAATTAAAAAAGTTAGTGACGAAACAACTCGATTACGATGAGGAGTATACAAAAACACTTCTGGATACAATAATAGTTGAAAGAATCGAAAAAGAGCAGCTGGAGAAAGACAAACAGCAGTTAGAGAGGGAAAAAGAAAAAGAATTACGCGAATTTGAATTGGCAAAACTGAAACTGCAAAATGCGACACAAACAGTTAGGGAAAATCACATGACAGAATCGAACACTGCATGGGATAGAGGAAAGGAATTATCAAAGATAATTAAAAGTTTTGATTCGAATGAATCCAATGATATAAGTACGTATTTAGCGCTGTTCGAGAGACAAGCGACGAAAATCAAAATCGAAAGTGAAGATTTTGTAACGCATTTACTAGGTTTATTACCCTTAGAGATAGCACAGATTATAACCCGCGAACCGGAGGCGAAAGAATTCCGTTCCTACATATATATATATATATATATATATATATATATATATATATATATATATATATATATATATATATATATATACATACATATATTATACATACATAGTCCCCATAGAAGTGCGCGTACCCATCGTCAAAGACTACCTGGAGTGTGAGGGGATTGTGCGTATGGTTTAGGCGGCGTACGTGCTCGACCGCACTTTATTCCCATTGAAAATCTTTGGGATGCCTTTGGCCGTGCTGTGTCTGCACGTTTCCCACCCCCAGCTACTCTCACACAGTTGCAAACTGCTCTACAGGAAGAATGGCGATTACTTGACTCTGGGATGGTTGATCACCTCATGGCATCAAACATGGTCACACGCTGTAAACGTTGCATGAGGATGAGTGGTGGTCACATACCTTACTAATGTCGGTTTTGTTTATTTGTTTTGGATTTAAACATATTTTTGTTAAAGGACTCCAATATGACTTCATCTTATAATTTTGAAAATTCAATATTGTTTTACATCTTTGTATTTAATTCTTTGTTTTGTGTCATGCATAAACCTATTTGCTACTTACCTGTCGCATTTCGTGTGAATCGAAGCTGTAAACGTTTTTTACGTATTTTACCTTTTGTGCTTTGACCGACCAATCCGTATAGTGGTTAAGGTGTTAGCCTCTAGATCGGAAGGTTCCTGGTTAGAATCTTGGTCCGGGTATGGATGTTTGTAAGCGTATGGTGTAGAGGTGGCTGGTGCACCTTAAATCTGTCGTGGCCGAAAGTCCACCGTCTGAAAGTCCTCACGTTGGGTTGATGTGGAAGTTTGGAGAGTGGAGTGCCAGCTCAGGTCATCTGACCGTGGTTCAAAGTTACGAGGTGTTGCCCTCGAATCCTTCCCTTAAGGGATTGATCACAGACCGTCGTCAATAGTCCATTGTGTTGCTGTAGTAGGACGTTAATTACAAATTACCTTTAGTGCTTAACTTTTGGCAGTAAGTGTATATCCGAAAGCGTATAGCTCTCTACTTGTGTACTGGGATCTCCTTATGTTTACCGTTTTATTATTTTTCAATCAACTGCATATCAATTATAAATTCATTCTCCGGAATTTTTGGTCCGCAGAAGCGGATTAGCAACCAGAGAGGGTAACGAGTTAAAAACTCGATTCAACCAAAGACCATTATGTTTGTTGGGGCTGATGCACGTTCTGTCTTGGCATCAAATGTCCTCAAGTTGGCTTTGTGTGGAAGTTCGGGGAGTGTTGCCGGCTCAGGTGACCGTCATGTGACCGTATGTGGGAGAGTAAACGGAGGGCTGCGAGATCGAATCCAACCAAAGTTTCGTGTACTAAAAGGCTGAGCGTTAAATCTGTAGTGGTCTCAAATGTCCTTGGTTTGGAAGTTTAGAGTGTTGCCTTGTCATCTGACCCTGTTCAAAATTACGTGTAGTCCTAGAATCTTTCCCTTTGAGTTTGATACCGTATTGTCACCAACAGATCGTTGTTTTGCTTCAGTGCAGTGTTAATTAAAAACTTCTCTATCTTATCCTCGGATCTTTTTCTGTAGGATTGACAACGAATCGTCGTCAATAGCCCGATGTGTTGCTCAAGTGTGACGTTAATTAAAGTAGTAACCTCAGTTTACCGCTATATTCATTCAGTAATTAATATATTCTGAGTTATTAATCGAAATAATCCTTTATTGTTTTTTGAGCTTTATAACAAAATCTTTACTTTCAGGATTATTCCGAACCATCGCCTAGCCGACCAATCGGTATAGTGGTTAAGGTGTTAGCTATTGAGATTCGCATGAACTACACGTTCTCCTTTCTCCTAATAACAACAAGAAGTTTGATATTCCAAGAATTCTTTAATAAAGCCATTTCATTTCGTTGAAACTACAACAATATTGACATCCCGACAACTACAAATAATAAAATGTTAACTGACTAGATTAATTAGATGCGCGTGTATCTTTACATTCTCCCACCTTTTGATTTAAAGTTAACAAAACTAATCAAAACCAACACATTCAGACAGTCCGACATTACAACTCAATGTTGTTACAATATTCTTTTTTCTTTCAGCAGCAATTTCTTCTCTATTTTCAATAGGATTAGAGTGAGGCCATTCATCTTCTGTTAGTGGCAACCAATTAGGCCCCTCCCACCATCTAGATGTGATTAATTTTGTTATAGAACATCCCCTTGAAGGCAAATCAACTGGGTTTTCAGTTCCAGGGATGTGATTCCAATCTTCAGTTCTGGTCAAATTTCTGATCTCCTTCATCCTGTCATAGATAAATGTCGCCCATATTTCGTTTCCTTTAATCCAGTACAAAGCAGTTGAAGAATCAGTCCAGAAATATGTTCTTGTTACTAGTAGTTCAAGACGTTTAATGATAAAGGAAGCCATCCTAGCTTCAATGCAACAAGCCAACAACTCAAGACGAGGAATTGTTGATTTCTTCAGCGGAGCAACTCTCGATTTGGTTTGAAGAAGCTGTACTTTGACTTGCATTGCGTTTTTGGATCTCAGGTAAACCACAGCTGCATAAGAAGACTTAGAAGCATCGACAAATATATGGAGGCTGTGTGAAGCACCATCATTCAAAGTCATGTATCTGGGAATTTTCACTACTGACAGCAAAGGTAGTTCTTCCATCCACTTTGAAAACTTCTTCTTTATCTCCTCAGGCAGCTCAGAATCCCAACTTAACTTTGCTCTCCAGCTCTCCTGCAACCATAACTTTGGACGGAGCGTGAACGGACAGACAAATGCGATAGGATCAAATACTTTCTGTACGATGGATAGAATGGTCCGCCTCGTCAATGGAAGTCCCTCCAAACTAATGTTGTTTACATCACAAAAAAGAGAATCTTTCTGCTTGTCCCATAATATTCCCAATACCTTTGTAGGCTGAGTTTCAATTTTCATGTTATTTGTATCAGTTTTTTCCCAACCTCTTAGATCAAATTTGGCTTCGGCCATTATTGCAGTAGCATTTGAGATAAATAACTCCGCCTCTTCTTTTGAGTCAACCGAGGTCACACAGTTGTCAACGTAAAAGGAAGAATGCAATTTCTCAGCAATAGTTTTGTAAGAGGATTCGCTTTGCATAAGATGAACATTTATCACAGCTCGAAGCAAAAAGGTCTTGCAGTTCAGGCCGAAAACTACTCGGCAGTGACGAAATTCTCTAATTTTTTGTTCGGAATTCTTCCATCAGAGGAATCGCTGAAAGTCGCGATCATTGTCATTGATTGATATTTGTAGGAATGTCTTTTTTATATCAGAGATAATTCCTATCTTCTTTTCTCTAAATTTAAACAAGATTGTGGGTACTAGTTAAAGCAAATTGGGACCTTTTGCCAAACAATCATTCAAGGAAAACGAGTCTTTCTGCTTACAAGAGGCATCGAAAACCGGTCTCACCGACGTTGTGGAGTTGTCTTTGAATACTGCTCGATGAGACAAATAGTGTACACCCTTTTCTTGTATACTCTCTGGCACTTCCTTTATCATCCCTAACTGCAACCATTCCAAGAAAACTGCATTATAATCCTCAAAGCGTTCTCCGGATCTGAGCCTCTTTGTGGTTGACACTAATCTCTTCTCAGCAACTTCTCTGTTGCTAGGTAAGTTTCCTGGATCATTCACCCAAGGCAAGCTAACTTTATATCTCCCTTCTTCGTTTTTCCTCAAAGTCTTGTGAAAGTGATTTAATACTGCCTTTTCTATTTCTTCTATAGGTTGAATTTCACATGAATCTGTTATGCCTATGGCTTCCCGCTTCCACAAGTTCTCTAGACAATCGGCGTGTATTAGCATGGAGGTCACGATCGAGGATGCATTTTCCTCGGAAGAACGTCCACACATTTTACCCATGACTACCCATCCAAACAATGTCTGTACAGCAACTAGACCATTGTCTAATTTACGGAGTTCTCCAGTTAGAACTTGTCCAGCTATGTCTGCTCCGAGAAGAATTTCTATAGGTAGATCGCCTTTTCCCACATCTGTGACTACAATATGCATTCGATTCATCTCTGAACAAAATTCAGGGGGTAATCTTGCCACATGGCCACAAATTTTAAGTTGCTCCAATAGTTGAATACCACGAGAGTACTTGCCATCAAGACTACTGACAGTCAATTGGTAGCAGTTGTGAGTTTTCCTACCAGAAGTTACTCCTCCAAAGAGAGCATGCACTAAGCTTTCGGAACCAACTGGTCTACATCTCATCCTTTGAGTCGTCTCTTTCAATATGTAGGATCTTTGAGAACCAGTGTCAATTAAAGCTCTGACTGTTTTCTACCATTGACTTCGATATTTACCAACAAAGTTTGCAGAAATACTTCTGTGGCACAATAATTGGCTAAAGATACGTTTGGTTTCCCTTCATCACATTCTTTCGCCTCGTCTCGTTTCTGATTTGCAAGCTACGAACATACTATAGCCCAATGTCCCTTTGAACAAATTAAACATTGAACTTTTGTCCTACACTGTTTTGCTCGGTGTCCTAACTTAAAACAGATAAAACATGCTTTTTTTTCCTTTATGAGATCATGCCTTTTACTCAACGGCATTTTTTGTGCAGTAAAACAATCTTTACTTTCATGTTGTTTTCCGCAGAAAATGCAAATGATCTTCTCATTTCGATTTTCAAACCTTGCTTCACTCGAAAACAGATCATTGGCTGTGGGAACCGAAATTTCAACTTGGCCTTTTTTCTCTCTACGTATTCCACCTTCCAATAATTTAAATCCCGCTTTTGCAAGTGAAATCTTTTGCTCCCCTTCTACTTCACTTCTCAAGAATTATAACAGCATTTTTAATTTGTCACAGTAAGAATTTTCTTGCGAGGTAACTGCTGATTGATTTCGCAACCATACTCGAAATAGATCTTCGGGAATGCATGATTCCACAAGTGGAAACAACATGGCAGCATATTTATCAGTTGTCATTCCAATGGACTCTAATGCTCGCAAATACGACTCCAATTTATCGTACAACGACTCTACATCAGGGCTCGAAATACCCGGGTGCATAGGTGACATGAAAATAAAATTGTGCACCTAATTTTTTCCCGCTAGGCGCACCTGTGCACCTAATTAAAAAACTTAGGTGCACCTTGTGCACCTGTATTAAAAAATATATTTCGAGGCCTGCTCTACATTACATTTTCCCCTTGGCTCCTGAACATTTCTGATAACAAGACCCAGCATTTCTCGAACATAAAACTCAATTAATAGTTCTTCCCTGCCGAATCTATTTTTTAAACACTCAATGACATTTCCATAATTTTCGGCCGTAGCTGGGAAACTGTCAACAATGTCACGAGCTCTACTCCCAGGAACAGTTGCTTGATACAAATAATGGAACTTGTCTTCATTTTCTATTTCAACATCATCATGTATACGCTTAATTGACTCCAAACATTCAACCAATCCTTTACTTCTCCTCCGAATTGTTTAAGCTCAATCTTGGGCAATTTCAGTTTACGTCTACTTGAAGTTGGAGATGAAGCGATGGACTCAGCAGTATTTAATGGTAAAACTTCACTATTTAAATGCATCTCTACTTCTACACGCACTAAATCCATTTTTTCATACGCTTCGATATTCGCAAATTCAAGATCAAATTCTTCATCTGTTTCGAATTCTGCATTCAAAATTTGACGATCAAGAACATCCAATTCAGCAAATAAACGCTCTAAAGTAGCTGTTTTGGTTTTTATTATTTTTTTTATCACGTACTTCTCTTTCAGTAACTCATCTAAAATACAGTTAACCGTTTTCGTAAACGACGATCTTACTGACTTCCTAGTTCGTTTTACCGCTTCCATTTTCAGATGAATATTAATACATCAACAGAGTTTATTTTCATTAAAAATATAAATTTATTTTCACTTACGGTTTATCACGTCTGGGTGGTCACCAAATATTGAGATTAGCATGAACTACACGTTCTCCTTTCTCCTAATAACAACAAGAAGTTTGATATTCCAAGAATTCTTTAATAAAGCCATTTCATTTCGTTGAAACTACAACAATATTGCCATCCCGACAACTACAAATAATAAAATGTTAACTGACTAGATTAATTAGATGCGCGTGTATCTTTACATTAGCCTCTAGATCGGAAGGTTCCTGGTTCGAATCCGGGACCGGGCATGGATGTTTGTAAGCGTATGGTGTAGAGGCGGCTGGTGCACCTTAAATCTATCGTGGCCGAAAGTCCTCACGTTGGGTTGGCGTGGAAGTTTGGAGAGTGGGGTTCCCGCTCAAGTGTTGCTTCGTCATCTGACCGTGGTTCAAAATTACGAGGTGTTGTCCTCGAATATTTCCCTTAAGGGACTGATCCCGGACCGTCGTCAATAGCCCGTTGTGTTGCTCTAGTATGACGTTAACTAAAATTACCATTACCATCACCATTACCGAACCATCGCCAAGAATTTTTGTTTTACATTATTTTAACGTAAATTCAATAAACTACCACACTACCTTGAAGGCTAAATTCTTTTTTCGTTTGGCAACAGATACTTAGGCGTCATTGGTTTGGTGCGGACTCAAGTTTACTTCAGGTCGGTCAATCTTTGTCTTGTGCTTCTCCATTTTTCTGCGAAATTTCTTTTTCGTAGCCATTTTATCACCATTATCTCTCTTGGTATGTGTTTATTTTGTAATTTTTGGTATGTGATCTGTGTTTTTCAATTTGATCATGATTTGTCCTTTTGTGATTGCACTCTCTTGTCAAATGGGTTTACGTACTCTGAATCGCCGGTTTTTCAGAAGTAGCCATTTTACTTAAAAACTTATAAAACTGTTTCTTTCTTGTTTCGTTGCTTTAAATGTAAAATTTTGAGTTGCTGAAGACTTATGAGATTATCTGTGTTTGAAAGTCGTTATTTTTTCTGTTCTTGTACCAAATAAATGTTTGATTATTTTGTTATGTGGCTCTGAAGAGATACTCGTGAAAAAACCATTTTGTAGGTTGTTTTTTTTCTTAGTTAATTAATTTATTTGATCGAAACGAACTAAACCAGCGAAACGTCTAGTTTAGTCACCAAGTGTTGACAATCAAAGCCAGTTGCCGGTTCCACGTGCTCTCATTGTAATTTATCAGTGCATAGATTGCGATCACACATACCCAAACTAGCTCTAATTTTTGTTTACTTCATTCAATTTTTTTTTATCAGCTCCATATTTAATTTTCTTTTCTGACTGGTATTTTTTCTCCGGTTTTCCATTTAAATTTGTCTCTATTGTACTCATTAAACCGAATCCAACGTTTGCACTATGAAAAATTATTTGATTAAATAAATTGATGACACAAAATATTTTGATTAGTAGTTTTTTATAAGCACCAGTGTATTTAATTTGCAGTGTGTAAGTTTATGGAGATGACATGAAAAGTGACAATAAATACTCCTTTGTAGCATTAAAAGATGTTTGAATGTAGGGGAAAAAGAGGCTAGTGTGGACAATTTTTATAAATTTGGCAAAAAAGTATATAAAATATCATTTTTTGACATCAACTATTATTTTTTGCAATAATGTTAATGTAATAATAGTGTTAATAATCTTTTATTTAATAAATGTTGTTTTTGCCTCATGACATGAGGCTATTGTGGACAAATTAGAATACTGATTATACAATGTAATACAACCCATGAAAGTGTAAAAAGTATATTTCCTAAAAAATGTTAATCTTAATAAAGTATATTTAATTAATGTTAAACCCCTATATATTTGTAATTAGGAACTGCACTATTGTATAGATCCTCTTCAAAGGGACAAATTACCACGATAGAAAGCTATTTTTAAGTTTTATTTAGTGGAAAAATGATTTTAATGTAGAAATGGAATTATGCTTCTATTTTGCAATGTAGTTCGATAAATTAAATTACATGCAATGCAACTGAGATGCAGTGTGAATTGTGCTACCGGCAACATCTGGCGATGGTAATTCAGCTACAATTTCATTTCTTGAGATATGCAATATGAATGTCCTTTACATCTGGGAAAAAGATATATTCACTCTGCTTATTAGGAGAGATGCTTTGCATGAAAAAAAAAAAAAAACACAATTTTCTATACATTAAAAAAAACCTCCTCAATTTTGCCCACATTTTTAAAGTATAAGCAAAAGTTTCAGTGATTTAAAAAATACTTATAAAATTGTAGTTATAAAATTTTTTAACAGAATTGATATATTTAAAAGAAGGGTGGAGTGGTCGCAAACGGGACTGTAGCGCCAAGGCGTTTGTTTTGGTCGCCAAACCAAGATGGCGCGGTGTCCATGTAGCAAAATTCACACTGTGAACCTTTGCATAAATGGATTTGATAGCAATTTTTTTTTTTGCGAAATGGTATAGAAAAATGAAACTTACCCTCATTTTGTCGCCACATTATAAATCGCTAGAAAATTCGATGCACGAAAGAATATTCGTCTTTTAACGGAGGAAGATGCCCGGATAATCTCTCAACGGTCTCAATGTCACCGTGTTTTAGCGGCAGCAAGTACATCTGCAAATTTGCTACTGCCTACATTAGTTGCGGGAAGAGTACCAAACTCCTTGAATATACCATCCTTTCGGCAATATGCTGCACATTCCGCTGGTGATCCACGGACAGCCTCAAAATGCGAATCATTGTCAAGCTTCTTGATCTCGGATATTCTACGCCGTTGTTTAAAATAAATATAGCCCTGACAATGGACGCGTTTAATCTTCGGACAGTTCTCCCTACCGAAGCAAATATATTCATGGCAATCCGAGTTCGCGAACGGCTCATTCTCAACTTGAAAAGAAGTAAACACCAACCTTTACACAAAAAAACCCACGGTAATTAACTGGTAATTTTTAGTTAACGTCGTACTAGAGTAACACAACGGGCTTCAAAAAAAAAAAGACGGAGTAGTTAAACAAGAAAAAAATGCATGAGGAACGATAAAACACAGACCACGGTGAAACGATAAAAAAAAAGTGGCGGATTAAGCGTCGTTATCTCTTATCGTTAAACGAGAGAGAAAAAATCTAAACCAATCAGAGCACGTTTAATTTTACTTCAAAACACGGTTTAATTCCAATCAGATAGCGTCTTTAATCCTAATCTTCTTAATAGGGTTGCCATAAAAACATCCAAAAGGGAAAGTTACCACTTTGGCGAAAAAAAGGACTGTCCCGTTTGCTACCACTCCACCAAAAGATTTATTTTTGATACACAAGTTTTGTACACATTATCTATAACAAGATAGCTACCATTATTGTGTGTCATTGTCGTTTCGTAAATCGCTGAACTTTGACCAGTTTTCCTGCTTTCCCTGTGCTCTTTGTCTGTTTCTCAACTTTGTCCATATGTTGCTATTTGTAGAGAGCACAGGTTCAATAAATGCCAAACTTGGCGGGCAGCTGAGGAGTTAAGCGTAAAACCTGCAGAATCCTTCAGGCAACTTCCAAAATTTCTGTGTCTTGCGTTCCATTAGCAACCACCACTTCAAAGGATTCCTTTTGTACGAGTTCAAAACGTCTACATTGAAAGTGTTTGGGGGAAACAACTCACTGTCTTTGATTTTGAAGGCTAAGACATCTGGCATATATTTAGTTTTCACAGATTGCAAGCAAGTTTCCTCCTGCTTTGCTACAATTCATTCAATAAATTTATGTGGGAATATGTTGGGTTTCTTTCTCTCTTTTTTTTTTCTTATACAGTACAAAGTTCCAAATCCGGACATTTTGCTAACCAGCGTTTTTTTGTTTTCTGACCTTTTTAAATCTTTCCAACAATTTTTAAAGAACAAGGAGTTAAACCTGGACCTAATTATGAAACAAAGCAAAATAATTGATGTGTTCAGAGTAAATACCACAAAAAAATTAGAAGATTTGCAAGTAAAATTTGTTAGCATTGTATTACTAAAAATATTTTTCCTTTTTGAAAAAATTATTCCTATTTATATTTCTGCTATTTTACTATTACAAACTAAAAATTTGTGTGTATATGGGGTTAGATTTTTTGACAAAAAAGCCAATAATCCGGAATGGCCGAGATTCGAAGGATTCCGGATTTTGGACTTGTACTGTCCAAGACAAAAGCAGCAAGTGCATTGTCGTCCGAACTTGACACTTTGAAAACATAAATTGGTGTTTGTTCAAGCATACTTGTATCATGTGGTGACAAAAGGAAATTGTGTTAGCTTTGTACAAAGAGATTGATCATGCATGCTTGTCAAGCTTGCAAAGAAAACCCTGAAACTTATAAACAACGCTAAGTACAGAAGGCATGGTAAAAATAAAAGAAAATTATTTATAAAAATTAATAAGATTCAATTAAGAGCAAGGAAAAATACAATCTGATGAGACTGCACTGTGTTCGAAATACAAACTGACAGTTTTAATTAATCAAATTTTTACAGGAAAGTGAAAAAATTGTTGAAAAATTAAAAAGGGTTGACAAAATACTAGGACAGAATAACGGAAAAATTTATCAATTAAGAACAAAAGAGCAGGATATAAAAATTTTAACTCTGCTAGGATGCTATAATCCTAATAAAGCAGGTTTGTCTTTGCCTGCCACAACTCGCAATTAAAAAATGCACACCAAAACATATAACAGTTCTAGCTTAAAATTTGTATTTTAAAGCATTTTAGATAAACTGCTGAAAATGTTTTCTTTAATCAAAGTTCTTGTTGCTTTTTTTAGATTTTTTGTATAATTTTGTGCATTAAAAATTTCTTAGCTTCGACTATTTTATGTAATAAAAGTATTGATTTTTTTATAGGTCTTCCTGTAACAGATTCATAATGAGCACTCCAGTGAGTATTTTTTATTGCTGTTTTTATTTTATCAAACTTGTAATAAAATCTCAAATGTTTTGGTATTTTTTTCCAAAAATGTAATAAAGCTCTTTTTTTTTCTCAGAAGACAAAAATTTTTGTTGGTCATCTGCCCGATGGATGTACTGATGACGATTTGAGAGTATTATTTGAAAAATATGGAGAAGTTACAGAATGTGATGTGATTAATAAATATGGTTTTGTGGTAAGTGTTGAAATTTGTCACACCAGCTATTTAATGTGTTGCTCAAATATACATAAAAACTTTTTGATGTATTATATTTTAATGAATTAAAAGTTTTCCCTTTTTTTATATATAGCATATGGCCACTCCAGAACAAGCAAATGAAGCTGTCAAGAACTTAAATAATTATAATCTTAAAGGGTCAACAATTAGTGTTGAGGTAATGTTTTTCCAAATTTGTAAGCTAGTATTTATATTTTTATACTTATATTTTAAAATTTTGTCTTATATTTATACTGTTTGGTTCGTGATAGCAGAGTAGCAATGTAACTATAGGTAACTTTACTGCTATTTTCAACATTGTCAAGTAGTGTATCAAAAAGCTAAATTGTCTCAAAAGCTCCAAATACCCTGTTGTGTTGGTCCAGTGGAATATGGAATATTTAGTCATGGAATAATTAGATTTAGATTCTTTTATTCGATATAGAAATTATTTGGATAGCAAGTTTCTTTCAGAAATATCAAAATCAATTGGAAGGAATTTGGTGATTTGTATACATTTGACTCCATTTTGCCATTGAATTAAAGGTTTGGCATTAGTGCCGACTAGAAGCTGCCGCAAATCACAATAGCAAGATTACATAAAGACCTGTTTTATTCCATTAAGGCAGATCTGGCAGTTGTTTAATATACTGTTGTGCAATTTTTCTATCCAGTGAAAATTTTAGTTTCTTTAAAAAAAGTTGACTGCAAGTACTAAAAGTTTTTTCTTATGGTCTCTAAAAAACTTGTTTTAAAGACATAACTGTATTCTTGAGCACAACCTAACATGTGATCTAAAACTCACTAAAATTATTCCAAATTTTCTGTTGCTGCTCTACATTAGGTTGTAATAGTGGGTGATTTCATGCAAAGCAAATCTACGTCCCATTTATGCACACAAGACTTTTAACCAATTAATATATTGTGTGCAATCGGGCTTAGTTAACCTTTGGTATAATTATTAAATATTAATTTCAGTCTCAACTAATCAAATATTAAGTTAATTTTTAAAGCAAGTGAGTATTTTACTTAAATAAAGTGATTTTTTTAAAAGCCATATAATAACTTGCAATACATAATCTTAAGGTTTATTTTCAATTTGCCTGTCAAACTTAATTATATATTCTGTATGAAGATGTAAAGAGCACAAAAATTTTGTTTTATTACCTAAAGTTTTTTAATTAATAACTCCTACTAAGATATTACTTAATGTTAAATTATTTTATGTATTGTTTTTAAAGTGCTTTTAATTTTGGTTTTAGCCTTCCAAAAGCAAACTTCACCCTGAACCTGGTGCACCTGGACGAGCAAATAAACAAACAGTTATGAGGTAATTTACTATAGATGTCCTGTGTTAGAAATACCAATTTTAACGGTTCACTTTCATTGGTAAAATTTCTAAGCGTAAAATCTATCAATGGAAATGTTAAAAATATCCAATTTTTATATTTCTTCTTATTCCTGAACTAGCCATGACTTGTTTTATTGTTTTCATTTCTTTTGTATTACTTTCTCTTCCTCTTTTTCATTCCCTTGGGCACTATTTTACTGTAACAACTAACTTCAGCTGTTGAGAATTGAGTCTATCTGCATACTACAATGATTTTTCAACCCTGTTTAATTACAATTTTAGTCGTAGGGGTGGAGGACCACCACGTAATGGATTTGGACCACCTCGTGGTGGATTTGGCGGAGGTTTTTCGAATGGCTACAGCAGACGATTTGATGGACCACCCATGGGCGGAGACTCATTTCATGACCGACCTTTTGGATTTGGACGAGATCGCATGCGGCCATACCCTCCTCCCTTTGAACGTCGTAGTCCCAATATGCCACCAATGAGAGATGAATACCCAAGGCGGCCTTTACCTCCAATGTCTTCAGATCCTTATGCGAGACCCTTGCCACCATTGAGTATGAGGGATGATTTGTATGAACGTAGACCCATGCCAGAGCGTTCCGATTACCTTTATTCGAGGAGGTCACCACCTCTGACTTCAATGAGGTATGTTGAAATTCCATTATCTTAATCATCTTTTATTTTTAAGTACCTGAACATACTGTTGACTTTTGCCTGGTAGAATATTGAACTTGTAATGAGGGTAACACTTTTCAGTTACTCTTCGGAGATGCTTTTAAGTTTACTGGACACCAGTCATAATTGTGTGCCAAATGTTGGTGTGAAATTTAAATGTAGTTAAGAATAGCAACCTTAACGAATCAAGTATTCTAAATGAGTACTGTCTTGCTGTACATTAACCTGAATGTTATGGCTGGTATAGCAGTTGTAAACCACTTGGCATATTGCAAGCATAGCACAAAGATGCAAGCCATAATGAAGATAAATTGCATAGCATAAAGATGTATACTAATGTATGTAAAAATCATGTCTATTTATTTGGTGTTCTAATTAATATGGATAGCAACTGGGTTCTTAATATTTAGTTGTTTTTAATTAAGTATTAAAGTATTTTTTCTATATATTCATAAATATATGATGCATTTCTTCCTCTTGTAGATCACCTTATTGGTATGATTCAATGCAGAATGGGTAAGTTTCATGATTTAAGATTTAGTTCTGGTTTCTGTTTGGGATTGTACTACAATAACGTCTTTCTTGAGTCATTTTTATTGCATGAGCTATTGTAACTTCTAATATTAAATAATAATGTTCCTGTATAGATGTGACTAACAACAAAACTTGCATGTCCTAATTTGATTAAGCTTGCATGTTGAAAACCACAGATTTCCTATCTCGTTCAATAGCGACTAACAGATCTAGTTTATTCAAGGATTTGCGTGGGGTAACACTTATCAGTTTCGTTCGAATTTCCGTTTAGTTTCTAGACAACGTGTGTTCAATGATGAGCACGGCTCATGAATATATTTCGTGGTCTTGTAAATTGTAAGGTACTTGAGTTACTTGGAACTGTCTTTATTTCTCTGCATGTTCTATTCAATATTTCAAAATTTGCTTTGTTGAAATTATCTCATTTGCTTGATGTTTCCTGCTTGCATGTTAAGTTTTCCTTCTCACTATATTTGCTCTGCTGAACAATTAGGTGTATCCCTTGGCTTTTTTCATCACTGTTTGCGTTTGCTAGTACATTCTGTTTGATAGAAAATATTTAATTTTTGTAAGTTTTTGTCCTTTTTCTGCTTTTGATTTCTTGTTTTAATAACTGCTTTTTTGTCATGATCTTTTAGTGGTATTCAATAGCTTGCTTTTGTCTAAAACTTTTTTAGTTTTGGATTGTAATAGTAGTTCATGGGCATTTTTGTTTTTCACGTGAGAACTAATTTCTTGGATTTTTAGTTTCTCAAGCGAGTAAATTCGATATTAAAGACCCAATCATGACTCAAAAGTCTTTATTTTGAATTTTTATGTTGATGTTCATTCAGTTATTTCATCTGCGTTTCTATTTGTCAAAAAAAGATTGGACTTGCGTTTTTGCTACTCACCGACTTTCTTTTCTATTCTCCACAGCAGCAGCCGTGTGCCGCCGCCCTCTGCAACCCGACGACTCTCGTATTTTTGAGAATACAGGGAATCGCGTCGTACAAGGCCCGCTCAAAATATTCCTTCGCTGTTTTCGCCATCCGCAATGAGTCTACCGTTAATTTTGAGCGTTTAAAAAACTAAAAGATATCGCTGTATAGGAAGAGACAGTGATTTTAACGTTTGTTTTGTAGATTATGTGTAATGTCAATGTTTTTTTAACTTTTACAGTATCGTCATTTGAACTTCATCGTTTATGTGTAGAATTTTTTTGTTAAGGCTTCCTATAAACACGTCTCATTCCTTTCTATAGTGTATCATTTTTTATTGTGATGTGTAATGATATTACGAATTTTGTTAGCGAATCTACAAACGATCAGTGGTGGCTTCCGTAATGTTTTCCCACGTATCTTAATGCCGAATAAAGTGATAAAAATCTTATAGTCTGCGCTGTTTTTATTTGATTTTATCCGTCCGTTGTGCTGAGTGTTCTTTCGATATTATATTTGAAAGCTACACTTAAGTGTGCATTGTGTGCGAATCACGTTATGCTAAATTAATGTTCGATGTCATTTAGTATAAATTTAAAAGTAGAAAAGCAATGATGACAATCTTTGCACTTAATATTAAAATTTGGGAAAGTAACCAACTAAAGCGAATATAGTGCACTCCGCTTTATCGGGTCGCTTTGGTTCCACATGAAAGTGGTCCCGTTAACTGACTGTCCGATTATATTTTATTAAAGGGCTATAATGCTCGCCGGCTATATCATTGCATATATATAACCAGTACACTAATTGTATCACAACAAAATCATAAAGGAAGTTATCAAAAAAACACCTTTATTGGTTAGTAAAATATTTTGTCATTGTTTGTTTACGCCGCTCGTTATTGACTGATGATACAAAAGAATGTTACTTGTAAGTCGCTTTCTTGACTATCATCGCCGTAGTTTTTGTCAAGAAAATGTTCAATTTCTTCAAGCATGAAAGAGCTTTGTTGCAGATGACTTCAAGGACTTCTTCCCCTTCAGAATGTGTTTCAGGTGTTTCTTCTGACCGATTGGCCATAATATCTTCATGGCACAGGACATAGACCAGGCCTCGAAATAGATTTTTTAATACAGGTGCACCTTGTGCACCTAAGTTTTTAAATTAGGTGCATTGCGTGCACCTAGTGGGAAAAAGTTAGGTGCACAATTATATTTTCATGTGCACCCGGGTATTTCGAGCCCTGACATAGACGTATTAACTTTGACGAAAGCTTGGAAATCTTCGGTGTTCATTCCAACATCAATTTCACAGAATGCGTAATTAGGGAAAGTGTTTGCTGCTGATGACGAAGATGGAGCGATGAATTCTAATTTGGCAAAACAATTAAGAAATGCTTAGACTTTCACAGACTTCCAGCTAAAAGTACCATGCATAAGCCGAGAATTTTTGGAACTTTTTCTAAAGCTGAAGTGGGGTGTCAGCTTATATACGGATCCGCTAATTTTAAAAGAAACTAAGGTACTTTTCCATTAGCCGGGCACAATTGATAAATGGCTAAATATTGCCAAATATAGCACACAAAATAATAATCGACTATCTTACTTAATTAGCACATAAAAATAACAATTGGAAAGGGAACATTTTTTGATGCAGCTTTAGGATTTAGATCTCCATCCGTTTGCAGCAACTTGGCAAAATTTTTGAATTCTTTACGAGCGATTAACGATTTCTATAGCAACTCCAACGGGTGATGGGAAAGCAACCCTTCTTTTCTTACTTTGTGCCATCCAACACCTGTTCCAATTTTTTAAATATTTAACTTACTTTTTAAATGCAGCCTTCAAGCAAAAAGAGAAAAATAAGTCATAAATCCTTCAAATTCCGTGTCTGAATCCGAGTTTCCGAATAGTTCGTAAAATTCGGCTTCACTTATTGGGAAAAATTCCCAAGCCCCAGCCGCTCCCCTTGACCATCCTTGAACTGATCATCTGTCAATCATCCAGTCAGAGGTGCGGAACACTGGAGAAGATCATTATCGGAAAGGGGGGCAAATTAGCCAACCTCGCAGTGAAACCTGTGGCTTAAAGCTCAGTACGCTTGTCATTGCTCATCTTTACTGCCAAGTTAAATCGTGGCGACCGGTTGGAGAGTTCAATCTCATTTAGACCCTACCCAAGTTTCTTTCAAGAGCCATAATGAATCCCCCCCCCCCTTTGAATCCTAATGTCCCGTATATCATCACCCCGTCAGGTTGGATATCGGGAGCTGGACACTGGGGAAAATCATTAGCAGGTTAAAACTATCATCGTTAGTGAGTGGCGTTTTACTTTACAGCGATTTAATTGGAAAATATTCCACTCATTTTACCTTGCCGACATTTACGCCCTAATGGCGTTATGTTTAACACACACAAAAAAAATTATTTTTTGGCTTATTTACTGTTTTGAATTTTAAGTAAATTTTTGGAGATAAAACGCACTCTGGGCTTATACACAGATCAGCTTATATTCGGAAATATACGGTACTCATTTTCTCATCAATAGTTCTTTGAAAGTGCTTATTTTCGTTTGAAAACAAAATTCAGTTTTCAAATGACGATATTTGTTACAATATTAATGACCTTTTTAGCAACCAATTGTCGATAAAACTGCTTACGAGTACAGCATTGGCGATAATTCAGGAATTGGCCTGCTTGAATAGCAATCATTGAGATGCGATATACAAATAGATTATAGATGAGCACGTGATATACTTACTCGGAAAACCCATGAAAATCGGCCTGTTTTCAACTTGCGATTGACTCTTGCAGCGCACAAGATAGTTGCCCTGCTAGACGAACTTGAATATGATCATAAAATGCTAATTCATTTTGTTTTAATCAGTAACACGAGTGCAATGGGAAGTGTATTTTGAATGGTTTGTAGGCAAATCAAGAACAATATTAAAATAATTTCTTTTAATTAACACTAGCTGGCGAGTAGCAACCCGATATGTTGTAATTTTTGAAATCCAGTTTTTTTTATGCTCTTTGGTAAAAACTATCCCACTAATGTTGACTTTCGAAAATTTGCGATGATATTCGGGTGTGATTCTGCTCAGAAAAAAAAAATCATTGGAGGTAAAGATAGCAAAAACATAGACCAGAGGGCTTGCCGTCTGAGAATGTACTGGTCTGGAAATCTTGTGAATTGGGTAAAAATCGTTTAAAACTGGAAATTTCTGACTCTTTTCGCGTATTTGGCCACTGACCGAAGACGATAGTAATTTTCCTATGCTTTATAATTTTTTTCTTTG
Source organism: Metellina segmentata (assembly GCA_947359465.1). NCBI lineage: Eukaryota > Metazoa > Arthropoda > Arachnida > Araneae > Tetragnathidae > Metellina > Metellina segmentata. The sequence continues at coordinate 27,016,706 of OX375880.1, read as the reverse complement.
TATCCACTATCCAGGTGACAAATACTCAACGTCAGATTGTGCTTGAATTTCGCTTTGTTTTTGTTATGCCATGCGCAATCCGTTTCCATCGTCATCTTAAATGATTATTTTCAAATTAATTTCCTTTTATTGAAATGCTCTATCTATTCAATAAAAATGCATTGTATTTTTTAACCGAAATTTTTTAAAATAAATTTATCAGTTTTTGCATAGTTATGATTTGTTTCGGTTCACAGGAAAATATTTTCTTCAAAACTCGTTCCGTTTTCGATTGAGTCTCAAATTTGACTCGGACGTATGCAACCTGCAATCATTTCCCATCCTATTAGTAAATCAATAGTTTGCCACTAATTTCATTTTATTGAAACCTTTTTTGTGCCATTGAATAAATGTAACTTATTTTCATTATGAATTTGTGAAAGAGTAGTATAAAATAATTACTGGGGTGAGTAATTTCCATTTCATAAGTGCGCTGGAGCTGCAGACATAACAAGGTAAGCAATTTAACGAAGATAAAAACGATGGAAATTTACGAAAATGAAAGTATTGGATCAGTGCGGAGCCTAACCCAGACAACATAGAAATAGTGTTCTACGTATAAGCAGCAATATTCTAAAAAATTGCTCATACACTCCCCAATCACCATTAAGAAGCAAACACACAAACAAAACAACAGTATTATTTACTAAACTAATCGACCCGGGTAATTCTGAGTGTGAAGGGATTTTCGAAGATTACCAGTGTTGCATTATGGGAAAGGAGGGTAAACTAAAAAAACACGGAACTTAACTAGGATAAATTTAACCCGCATATTTCCTTGCCTTTTCCCCACGTAGGGGAAGCAGAGTAGAAAAAAACAGTTCGGTTCAACTCTCCTTTTACCTGGGTATTGGCCTCATGTAAACGGTATTATTATAAAAATAATGAAAACTGAATCAAACTGCAACAGCAGCCGGAAGATTGACTACACCAAGCCCATTTGGTGGCGATCTTCGTAATTGGTTTCACTGGTCCTCGTCCAATTCGACTTTTTCTTTCCCTTTTTATAAAAGCAACTGCACTGCAAAGAGAAAACATCCAAAAAAAATTTCTTGAGGTCTATATTCTATAATTTGTTAATGTACTTGCATATTACTAATTTGTGTCACATAAATGACATGTACAAATCGGACAGCTTATTTTGAAAAATCTCATTTTGTGTCATTAGTTGTGTATAATTTTTAGAAAATACTTATAGTTACTTGGGGGCTTCGCTTGCTATCGCTCGTCAACCCCCGATGATTGCTACGCAATCATATTTAGTTTGCTTCGCAAATTATACTTTTCAACAATGAGAAGAGAGGATTGCTTCACAATCCATCCCCATATGGATTTATCGCTACTGGTTTTATCCCGGACCTCTAGTACGACGTTAAGTGAAGGTTCCCTTCCCATTGCAATGTTTATCGCATGCGCCCGAGTAACATAAAATTGCCTACTTTTTTTGTGAGATTAGCAGATCCGTATATAAGCCGACTCCCGTACTTTATCTTAGAAATTTTTTCCAAAAATTCTCTGCTTATAAACTATCTTATATACTATCTGCTATAGATGATAGACTATCTTTTAAGATTTTCATATTCGACTGTTGCATAGCAACAGTAAACAGCGACTAAATTTGCCGGTTCATCTGAAAACATTGCAAACTTTCTAGTGCGTGCTCTCAAATTTTATGAATGAATGAATTAAAAAATATAACTGTTTATCGTCTGCGAATGCTCCAAATTTATTAGCCCGTTGAACTGCAAGACTTGCTATTGCGTAACTTGCAGTTCAATCACAATTACCAATCACAAAGCAAATAAACCTGAAAAGACCAAAATTTTTTTTTTTTTATAATAGACTACTATTCTTATAAGGTTAACTAATCTGTAAAGGGCTCCCTAGACGATCAATTTTATTGTCAATGTGATTGATGGTTTCAATGTAGCTTCAATAAACCCATCAATGTTTTTCGATGGAGCGTGACGTGTTTCATTTTTGAGTTTCAAAAAGCTTTAAAATTCAGATTTGGGCTCTCTTGCCTTGATTTTGGTTATCTGCAATCGAAAGAAAGAAAAAAGGAAAAGACGCTGGTCCAAAGAGGGGTATAAACTAAGAAGCTGCACTACTCACTAACATTTACTAAACTTTCTGCAAGATACTGAATCGTATGTAAAATTTAAATTTTCGGATTTTTTTTCCCCTCGGTATTATCTGATTTATTTTGTTTTAACACATTAGCAATTTTTTGGAAAGCAATACTTTTGTTTTTGTGTACTCGGGATAATCACGATACAAAGTAATAAAAAGTTTCACAAACTCCCGTTCCCAGACACTATCACTTCTCGTGGGGCTCGCATAATTTACAATTAGCTTGCGCTATATTACGCTTTATTTATTGTCATCCCAGATCCCTTTGTGTCGACAGATTTTCAGGGAATCATTTAAAAATCACCTGCACTCAAAACCTAGTATCAAAGACCATCTGCACGGTCTGGGCAGATTACAGATAGCGTTGCCAACTGCTCGGGATTCGCCAAGATAGTTCTGGAATTTAAGTTGCTGTCCAGAATCCCGGTCAAATTGCCCCGGAATTTCCGAGAAAACCATAGACCTTAATATCACCTACACATCAAAATAGTTATTTCTGTTGCACATGGCTGTGTCCATTCATTGAATGTTCGTTCCCCCACTACTATCCAAAGCCAATCTCTACTATTACAAACGAAAGTGTGTCTGTTTTTCTCTGCACGCAAACTCCTGACGAATCTATGGCACTTACAGTAATGGGATTTGGCACACAGGTAGTCCGAATCATTTGCAATTTTTGGGTTGAGGCGAATTTTAAAATTAAATTTAGAACATTTTTAGTGAATTTAATGAAATTTAACTATGAACACAACAGAATAGATAGACGACAGAATATTGGCACACAGTACCAATAGGCTACGAATTTCCAACACCACGGGCAACGCTATGATGTCTGTTACCGCATTTGACAATGACGAAGCCATCACGGCATTGCCCGTGGTTTTGGTCTGCAAAGCAAACCACAATTCATAATTTCGTTTGCTGAGCAAACAAAATTAGAATTCTCAGGGAATTCATTCCAATAGACTACGAATTTCCATTTGGTTTGCTTCACAAACCAACAACACGGGCAACTCAATGATGGCTTTTACAGGGATCGAAGTTGTCCTACGTTTCCTGTATATTTTTCAAAACCTTTTAAAACGTCATATATTGTCCTATATTTCTTCATGGATGCAGTTATTTTCTCACTCCATATCAGTGATGATTCTTCCAACTTTTGTAGGTATTTCCGACATTTCTTAAATTTTTGAGAAAATGACCGATTTGTATCCTTTTTTTACGAAAAAATTCTGATTTTTCTCTTTGATAAACGTAAAATGCACCAAACGAGACATATCTCGCCAATATTGCACTCTTGAATATTTTCAAGCTGATAAGTCTTGTAAATTCCTTTGAAAAGAATTCTATGTGAGTACCTTATTAGTTCAATGGTAAACCTGGAGAACTTGGATTTTGAACTAGTTAGTGTACGTTGTTGCTGCAAATTTCGTAGATAAAGCTACGGTTCCTAAGAAAGCAGAGCTGTTATATATCTAGTGGCCGTGATGCGGCGGAATAGAACTAGAACTTTTCAACTAGAAAATAAGATGCTCGGCTCTGATTGAATATTTTGTCTTTTATGGCAACCCTGGCAAGCAGACAGTTTAAATTTTGATTTTGAATATTCTAGAAAATTATTTCAAAATCCATTAAAACTTCTTTCTTTGGTGACTCTAGAAGTGCGCCAAGGCGGGTCTCTATTTCGTATACGAACACTCACTACCATTTTTATTTTTTAATAGTTTCAATGCAACAAGAGGTTAGGTTTAGATTTATTAATAATACTATGCATAGGAGAGACAGACCATCAGGCTCGTATTATAATTAAAATAAAAAAAACATAAAATTAACTATTTTTAGTTTTTTACATATTTTTTGTGCATGAAAAAAAAAAATTATGGTTCAGAAATAGTTGGCAGTCCTAATCACAGAAGTTATCAGCTAGTTGAAAGGGGTTTAAAAGAATTAGAAAACAAAGAATCCAACGAGGAACGCGTTATAGATACAAAGCAAAGAATAAAAAAATTATTAGCTTGCTCTATGTAGAAATTCTGCTTTAAAAAAAGGCATTGTCTGTCGTCAGACGAATTTGTTGGAATTTATACAAACCTCGACATCGGAATAATTTTTTTTTAGCTCCTTAACTTTGTAAATATTTTGTATTAGTATGTATAAAGAGAACTGCATTTTTTGATTAAATATTTTTCTTTTAAACTAGTAATTTTGTTAGTCCTTCGTCTCAATTAAATAAAATTTATATATATATTTATATGCAAAGTTGTGTGTGTGTACTTCGACACATTCGTATTACGAAAATATAAAAGTTTCAGTTGAAAACGTATTTATTAACAGAAATTTACATTCATTTACACAACAAATGCACAAAATCTGGTGTAAAATTTTCTGCAGATTACGAATCCGTTGAACTTTTGACTATTTTTAACGATCGGAAAATAAATTTGGATCAGAATAAAAAGCACTATTGCCCGAACGATTGACAACTGTATTTTAAATGATCAATCGAAGCCGTCAATGGCGCTCATCAATGTCTATCAATCAAAGTTTCTATCAATGTGCAATCGATTGACAATCGCGTCAATTGCCTCCTACACGATCAATTGGTTGCGTCATTGAGCCTCATTACAATAATAATGATTGTCTAGGGACCCACTTAAGAGTATTCCACACGGTCAAAAGTCATGTATAAAATTGTATAATATGGTTTATTTACAATGTTTTATTTTAGTCCTTATTTTTAATTAAAAAAAAAGATTGGGAACCCTGTATAGAGGGTTTTGAAGTTTTTAATAACCCCCCTGATCCATTGGCTGAATGATTGAGGTTTGGTTGGGTGGCAAAAAAATTCGATGAGTATTCTTCGTTGCTTCATTAGAGTGTGGAACAATTGTCCATTACACAAGTAATTTTTCTTTCTAGTCCCTCGAGTATCTTGTCCCAGCCTTTTAGCTAATCCTCAAAAATTGAGACTTTCGATATTCTGCCAGCAACTGGCGCACACTTGAGAAACACCAAGGATTCCTAGTTTTTTTTTGTGACTAAAAGAGGACGTCGATCACAGCCAGTCATGTTAGCGCAGACAATAACAGTTACACAATCTATAGCTTTTTTCAATCCTCTCAATAATTCTGTTTTGGAAGTTAGTGATCCTTTTGGAGTTGTCCTTAAATAAAGAGCAGTTTCGTTGCAGTTGTACACCTCAATGGTGCATGCATTCCAAAATTTCAGGTAACAAAGTGATAATCCAACTGTCAGCTCCTCGAATATCGGAATCCTTTTTTCATGTGCAAATTTGAAGCAAATGTTGTGCCGTTCACTTTTTGCTATTTGAATCTTTTTTGTATTCTTTGTTCACCCAGGCAGTTGGCGGCACCTATTTTTTTAACCATTTTGTTTGCGAAATTGTATTTAAATTGGTGAGTTTAACCGATGTAAGGTGGTCCATTTAACTCATGTGATTTCTATGCTATTGAATAGAAAATAATTCTGTTCACACAAGGAAACTGTCCCAAGTAGGCGACTGTTCCAGTGGTCCAATAAAGCAGAGTGGACTACTAATGGAACTATCGACTGGATACTATAATTTCGAAAGATTAGTATTGTATTTGACCTGCACTTAGACATTTCTGTCTATTATTGGAAACTAAGTTAAGGTGGATGAGTTCATCAATTGATTCTTGTATAATGTATGAAATAAAGTTATCTACCATTTTACTGATTCAAATAATTTATAGATTATAAATCGGTTATTTTTTTAACTAATATAAAACTGAAAATTAATTTCTGGTGTAATTTGTGCTAATTTTATATTTTACTAACAAGATGCAGAATTAAAAGGTTAATTTTATAATGCATTGATTTAAACTGAAGAATCAGCTGACTGCCAAACATACGAGATTTTTTTTTATCGCTACCTATTTCCAAGTGGAAGAGGACAGGATGTCAGCATCGATGTTCTGTACATTACACAATTACTGAGCTGCCTATTGGCAGTGTCTACTCTTAAAGATTAATGATGTTCAATAACTCCAACAAACTGATCCGCTTGTGCGACAAACCTTTATGCTCCAGTTCTTAGTTTAAGTTGAGACTGACAACAATTGTCCCTCGAACGTTCTATGGATGGAAGAGGCACATTTCCATCTTCATGGTACAGTTAATACAGTTGTCATTTGGGCTAAAAATTTCAATTCATGTTGAGAAGTTCCTTTACATTGTCCAAAAAAGATCATTTAGTCTACTTTTTGTCAACATGCATTATTTGGCATTGTTCCGTTTCTGTTTTGGAGCTGTCGTGACTCAGTGGTAGGACTGGGCGATGTATCGATACATCGTGGTAAACCGGTATGAGATCGAAATCGTCACACCGGTTTCCCGATTTCGATGATGACGATGTATCATGATACATCGGTTTTTCCCGATGTCGATTTTTTCAAAGCGCATGCGCGGTATCGCGGTTTTTCCCGATGTCAAGGAGCCAATCCCAGAGAACATATATCACGATGTCGATTTTTTCAAAGCGCATGCGCGGTATCGCGGTTTTTCCCGATGTCAAGGAGCCAATCCCAGAGCACATATATCACGATTTCGATATTTTCAAAGCGCATGCGCGATATTGCACAGCCAATCCCAGAGCACAAGTATCACGGTTTTCCGTAATCGCGATGTCTCCTGTTGCTCAGCGCCAACGATTTCTATGTTTTCTTAGAGGAATCAAATGCCCCGTTATTTCTATTTTTATGCTTCTGTTTTTTTCCTTCTAAATAAGCTATTTTTTAATCTACTTGAGCATATATGGTGTGTGGAACATACTAGGACAATAGGTGTGAGTGTGAGATCGTCATCGCCACATCGGTTTCGCGATTATCACGCTGGCGATGTATCGGGTCGTTATCGCCATACCGGTGTCGCGATTTTCAAGCTGCCGATTCATCGTGATATCGCGATATTCCCCGATGGCACGCAGACATCCCTTAGCATAGATATCACGGTGTCGCGATGTTGTAGTTCAGCGGCAACAATTTCGATGTTTTCTTAGCGCATGCGTGATTTCTCTGGTTTAAACAATGGTTTTTTTTAAGCAAAATTTGGGGAAATTTGGGTTTTGGTTAAGACTAACAAAACGATTCCGATGTTACTTTATGCGCATGTGCGATTTTTTACCAGGCCTGCTAATGAGAATCTTTTGTGATTTCTGCACTGTTATTTTTCGAGAATATTCTGGCAAGTGGCACACATATAAAGATTGAAAATTAAAGTTTCAAACTGCGGAGAAGCTAATTCTACTCTACCAGGATTCATACAGAATTTTGAATACAAAAATTAGGAATATTTAAGAAATTCTTTCGAAATTTTTAAGGAGTCATAGAAAGTTTATACACACATTTTCAAGCGTGAAAATAAAAATGTTCTACTACCGTTGATATTGAGCAAAAATCAATACAAAAGAAATAAATGTAAATTATTTTTATTTTTTGTATTCAAGTCTGTAACAAATGAGTACATTACAAAGTTGTTAGTAAATAACACGTAATACTTAAACTTATTAATGAGGTAGGTAGGGCAGATAGTTTTAAATTTTTAACAATAATGTTTATTATTTTGAATTATAAAATTCCACTGTATTACTTTTACTATAATATGAATTCAGTTTATAATTCAGTCTAAATAACACGTGGCCGGCTATGCTAATCACTGTATTGCGTTTACTACGAAATAAATTTAACTTATACTTTAGACTCAGCAACACGTGGTGGTTATGCCATTAAATTGTAGCTTATGTGAAACGTTGGTACTTTCAACACAGCGCCATCTGTTAAAATACTTACTCAATCCAGTCAACAGATACCGCAATAATTTGCAATAAAATAATATCGCGGCTATAAATTGAGATGAAGGCTATCCTATCTTTTAAGTTAGATCAAACTGCATACGGTGCTCAAATTTGATTGAAATCGGTTAAGTAGTTTAGGAGTCCATAGCGGACAAACAACGTGACGCGTAATTTATATATATATATATATATATATATATATATTATATATATATATATATATATATATATTATATATATATATATATATATATATATTATATATATATATATATATATATATAAAGCTTTTACTATGTATAAAATGCACGGTTAACATCGCGGTATCGTGATGTTAGAATGCCGATGTATCGTGATGTGAAAATCTGAACATCGCCCAGGCCTACTCAGTGGGAATACCCATTGCTAGTAACCATCAAATTGTTTTCAGCACAGTTTCGATTCCTGTTATGTGCATTCCTCCTTGGGTGTATTTCTGTCTTATGTATCACTAAAACTTTCATCGTTCATGTGTATTAGTTGATATTGAATGTCCTGTGTTTGTCACAGCATAGTCAAATATGGCCCTTGTGCCATAAAACCTGCATACGAACGAACTTTCTGGCTATCTGTTTTGATCATTACTAACCAATTCAGTGATTCTAGCACTCTAACTATGTCATTGTCTTGAATTAACAGTGTTCATGCAGGATGGTACCCTTCCACTCATTGCTAACAGTGCTTAGAAATGATTTTTCGTAATGAATCGGGCGGCAGTTCAGTTGCATTTTCTTACTGGATCTGAATTCATGCTATTTTTGGCAGAGGTATCTTAACCACTTGACTGGCTATAGATAAGTGGTGCGATTCTGATAACTTTCAAGGTACAACTGCTGTACTGGCCGTACTCTGAATTTCTTGGCATAATCAATATACAACTGCTGTACTGGCCATGGTCTAAATGTTTAAAGACCTGGACTATAGTAATCAAGGTTGATGTAATCAAGTTTTGGGAGTAGGTTATGTGTTCTGTTGGAAAACCGGTCACCATCTTTCTGTGGCACTATGTCACTGTACGACCCAATGCTGATCATTAATTGAAAAAAACTTGATGCACTTCATGCATCTTAAAACATTCTATGGGTCAATAACATCTTGTAACGTTTTATGAAATGAGTAATCTAGACATTCATTCTTAATTGCTTTTCATATGCTTCTTTCCTTTTTTCCAAATTTATTGTCTGATTTTGTGGCAACAATTCATAATAAACAATTCCTTTCTAGTCCCACCATACAGAAAGCATTACTTTTTCATCCAGAGCGGGCATCATCTTCTAGGCTGAAATTTCCATGTTTAAATTAAACAAACCACCTTCAAACTGTGCCCTCAGAAACAGCACTATGTCCATATATATACAGCACACATTTTACGAGCAGTTTGACTGGCATTTTTTCTTTTCTTCAAATAAGAGTTGAAAATGACCTTTCTGGTTCTCCATTCTTAGCACTGCAGTGAAACAAAAATTATGCCACAACACATACTGTAACTATGCTGTATATGCATAAAAGACTGATTTTAAACATCTGCTTCAATCAAGGTCACTCCTTGTCAGCGGTGGCAAAATAATAAAGCTGTCTTTGATTTTAAAGCGTGCAGAACTTACCAGATGACACTATACTTACAATTCTTGGTTCACAGATAAATTGTATTCATCACAAAGATTGATTCTTGATTTATACAGATAATTGATGATCACACAGATATTTCCTGACTGCATTTTGTGTCTTGAAAGAGTTCTGTTATCGATTTTTTTTGGGACATACATTCTTAAGAAAATCTAATGCGGTCATTGCTGTTTAATAGAGCAAATGAATTTTCACTGCTTAACAAAAAGCAGTGAACGATTTTTTTCGACTGTAGCCTCTTTTAACAGGGTTCCCACAGTCCTTGAAATTTACGAAACTTGGTTAAAAGTCCTTGATTTTTTTTTTTACTAGTGCATAGTTGTGTCATTTTGTCTTGCGTTGGAACTTGTGTCCTAACTAGTTTCCTTCACGGAAGGTGCGCAATTTAAACGTCATTCAGAGGCGTTATGTGCTTTGACACAACGTGATATATATATGAACAACCACAATTGGTGATATATAGATGAACCACGTTATATATTTATGAACACACACAAGGTCACAAACCATGTTTCATTGACTCGTCCCATCGCTTTTTTTGCATAAACTATACAAACATGAAAGAGTTCCGCCTCTTTGAACATTTTTAAAAGTTGTCTCGGAGATTTATGAAGAAATACAAAGAAAATATTGAGGTTTTTGATGGGGGTCATTGTTTTTCTTTCACTTTTACATTGTCATTAAAAAAATTTTACAGTTGACTTCGTACGAACAAGAATAGAAACTTAACAGTTTTGGATTACTGAATAATATGTTTTCTTAAAATGAGGAAGATTCTTCAAATACGCGCAGAATTCGGGCTTTGCATAAAATTTGGACTACCTGAGGTATCAATCTGGTGTAAAATTTTCTGCAGATTTCAAATCCTACTCTATCTTTAATAATCGTGAAGATGGAACACCTCTAATACACCTTTTATTGTGTTCGTAAATGTGGCCAAATTAGTGTTGCAAAAATATAAAAGTTACAGTTGAAAAATTTATTTATTTACAGAAAAGCACATTTAAGGTATCCTTGTAAAATTTTCTGCAGGTTTCAAATCTGTTGAAATTTTCACTATCTTTAACGATCATGAAGATAGAAACTTGGACTAGAGCATAAAAAAGCCATAATGGCAGTCAAAATTTTGGATTTGTTTTGTTTCTCAAACAAAATAAACCATGACAGTCGTCTGAATATACAGTCTAATCTTGTTAAGACAAATTACACGGGACCGTAAAACAATTTGTATTTTCCGTAGTTTGTGTTGTTCGAATGTAAAAAAGCATTATTTCAAAAATGAAATAAAATATTAATGTATTTACATACAATGTTGTAGTCGTAAAAGAAAACGGTAACCCATGGGCGCCCGCAGAATTTTTTCCAGACAAAACATACTACTTGAACTTTCCAGGGGGACAAAAAAAAATTTGCTCACATACATGTATATTATGTAAGGAATCTAAAAGTAGGGCACCGATTGGGTATACTCGGAAGGACTGGGGAAAGTGTTAGAATTAATCAGAAGTTCAAATTATCAAGAAAAAGCCTATAATTGTATATTATAGGAAATGAACTGTGGAACTTTAAAGAAACTTCAACTCGAACAGAAATTCGTGTTTACAATGTTCGATTTATTGGGAGTTTACTGTATTTATGCCAAAATAAATATGCGTAAGACTAACATTGAGTAAAAATCTCACTATATTAATATTTATTTATGATGTATAACAATTACAGGAAATGTTTAAACACATAAAGTAGAATGTAATTTTGTTTTATTTTAACAAATTTTAAGGCATACTCTAATTTTCATTGAAATATTTTCCAAACTGCTGGGCTAGAGAAATCCGTCTCTGTGTCTCTTTTTGTAGCGCATACTCCTGATCTATTGTCAACTGAAGAGCAACCAATAATTAAGAAATTTTTCCGGTTGAAAGTGTTCTATAGGAGGTCTATTTGCATTAATGAACATTAGATTGGAGACGTTTGAAATTTGTTTCGAGTTCAGTAATTTTACGATCTTAGCATATTTTATCGTTTCTGTAATACCATGGATAACCTCTGATAATACAAAGAGTAGAAATTTGAATAGCTTCTAATTTTTGGAGGATAGGTGTCGCTGTATATCCCAAGTAGATTTTCGGTCAGATCATGGTTTTATAAAGGAGGATCATGGTTTAATAAACCCTGAATAGTGCACATTTCATTTATACCAAAACGTTGACAGATCCTTTTTTATTTTTTCAACCATGGGGAATAGCCTCTGTATTTATATTTTTTGGATATATTTTTCAAAAGTTAACAATTTTCTTCATTAACATCAGAACAAAGTTTGGATTTCATTCGATTGACAATACTTTTAATTAATTGATTTTGATTAGTTGGTACGATTTTGGAATATGTACCAAGGTGATATCTTGAAATGGAAACTTTTCTTTTGATTCTACAGCTATCTGTTTTTTCTCCTGGGGAGTCTTTAAAAGTCTCAATGACTCCAATTGTTCTTGTTATTAGTTGTTCAATCTGTGGATGGGTTGTTTTCCTAGACTGAAGTTTAGTAGAAAGCAACCTAGACTGAAGTTCAATAGAATGTAAATGTTGATTTTAAATTCAAATCTTCACTCTATTTCAGCAGTGGTTTCAAAATGGTAATAAAGTGCTTTATATGACCTCCAAACAGATTTTATTGTTTTAAAACTGCTTGCCATCCAACTTATACTTAAAACCTGGCCTATTTTGATGAACTGTAAGCCCAATTCTTGGGAAATATTCTCCAAAGCTCGACTATCTTTTGGCGATCGACTATATACACAACTAGCCACTGCGTGGCTAGCCCAGCATTGCCTGTGCCAGTTGCTTTTGTGGGGTTATTGGTTTGCTTCGCAAAGCAAATAGGAGTTCGTAGCCTATTGGATAACAACCAAAAAATATAAATATTCAATAGAAAAATTATTTATTAAAACAAAATCAAATGCCCAATCGGCATGATCTCTTGTGAAAATTTATGAATATTTAATTGAATGGTATGAATATTTAATTGAATTATTTATTAGAAGTCAATCAAGGTATCTTTTTTGAAGAAGACCACTAAAAGTTGGAACTAACCACAATGGCAACAAAAATCAGAAAACTGCAAGAGATGACTGAAACCAAAAACTATGGGTGATTATATTTCGTACGTTCTGCTGGGCAACAAAATGGTTATGCTATAACGCAGTGCTGTAGTCGTAAAAAAACCAGAGGGTATACCATGGGGGCACACAGAATTTTTTTCTATGGGAACTGAAACATTTACTTGCACTTTACAGAAGGGGTGTGTGTGCAAAAAAACATGTACACACACGTGTATATATATGCACACACTGCTGTTTGTAAAAAGTGCAACACCATGAAGGAATCATCCGAATGAAATGAAATTTGCATCAAATGTCAACTATAGGATGTTATGCAAAGTAGTAAAGTTTCAGAGCCACCACGCATGCGTGGTGTGAGCAGCGCCCTCTGAAGTGATGCTAAAAGCGTATAAATAGAGGCCTGTAGTGGGACGTTGAAAATAGTGCATGGTTATTTTTTAGTGGTGAAAGTTTAGTGAGACCTAAGTATGCCTCCACGACGAAATAGGGTGAAATTTCAACAACTTACAGAGTTTGAACAGGGGAGAATCATTTGCCTTTGTGAAGGAGGATTTTCCTATAGCGCAATAGCAGCTCGTGTGCAGCGGAACAGTTCCACAGTGATGCGAGTTTGAAAGCAGTGGACCGACGAGCACCTGACAACTCGAAAAACTGGGAGTGGACGACAGAAGGTGACGTCAGCTCGCGAGGATAGACACCTGGTCTACATGGCGGGGAATGACTGTACAGCTTCCTCCAGGCTGTTGGCAGCAGTTTGGTCTACTGCTACAGATGTACTAATGTCGACTTCGTCAATTTGCCGACGTCTGCTGCACCGTGGACTGTGTGCAAGGATTCCTTTATACAGGATCCCCTCACGCCAAACCATTGACGGCTGCATCTGCAATGGGCTCATGAGCACAGAGCCTGGTGGGTTGATTGGCAACAAGTTGTCTTTTCTGACAAATCCCGCTTTAATTTGTGGAACCATGATGGTCGCATTGGTGTTAGGCGCTATGCTTGTGAACGTTGCCTTCCAGAGTGCGTTATCGAACGTCATAGTGGCCGAACACCCAGAGTTATGGTCTGGGGTGCGATTTCGTATCATGGACGATCTCAGCTGTTACGAATTAAGAGTAATCTGAATAGCAACAGGAACGTTCGTGATGTGCTAGAGCCCAAAGTTGTTCCCTTCCAAGGCATACCTGGAGCTATCTTTCAACAGGATAATGCACGCCCACATGTTGCAAGGAATATTCAAGACTTCTTTTCAGCCCAACACATGCAACTTCTTCTTTGGCTTGCTTATTCCCTGGATATGTTGCCTACTGAGCACGTTTGGGATTTGGTTGGTCCGTGCCTCGCTAGTGATTCGCGTCCTACAGCTTCAAAAGACGAACTTTGGTTGTGCATACAAACAATATGGAATTCTCTTCCACAAGCATACATTCAACATCTGTTTCACTCCATGCCACATCGTATAGCAGCACTTATTGCAGAGCGTGGTGGCTACACCAAATACTGATTTCAGACACTAAATATTGTTTTTTTTTTTTTTGCTTTGAAAATTTATTCATTTTTTTGTACTAATACAAGCCGTTTGTATATTAAATTTCATTTAATTCTGATGATTCCTTCATGGTGTTGCATTTTTTACAAACAGCAGTATGTATATGTGTGTGTGTATATATATATACTCAAATGACCGGGGGATATGTTTGAATTAATTGAAGTTCAAATTATCGAGAGAGAAAAAGCCTTAATTAATTTTATAATATGAGAAAGGAACTGTGGAACTTTGAAGAAACTTCAAATTAAGCAGAAATTCATTTTCACAAGTTTCGAGTTATTGGCAGTTTACTGTATTTATGCAAAGCAAAATATGCAGACTAGCATCGAGTGATATTCAAATTTAAAAATATCAGTACATAAATATTTAACTAGGATATAAAATTATTTCAGGAAATGTTGAGAGAAAATATTTAATCACATATAAAGTAGGATGTAATTTTTTTTAAAATAAATTTTAAGGCCTACCTTTATCATTTTCATTCAAATATTTTCCCTAACTGCTTGACTAGATAAATCAGTCTCTGTGTCTCTTTTTGCAGCACATACTTATGATCTATTGTCTACTGAAGAGCAATGATTGGCCAACCAAGAATTTACGATTTTTTAGCGATTGAAAGTGGCCTATTTGCATTAATAAACATTAGATTGGAGACGTTTGAAATCAATAAAGATGATCTCAAATCTGTTACACTATGGTATCCATTAAACTAAACCCACGCTCGAACTCGGCCGTGAAACATGGTAGAAATTCAATTGTACTTAAAAGAGACTATAATTTTTCTGGAACAATTTGGACCTTTTCATTGGTCTCTCAAACTCTGAATAGTGTACATTTCCTCTATACCAAAACATGGACAGATCCTTTTTACCTCCTTACCTCAATGTCAAATATTTTTATTGTATTTATATTTTATGGATCAAACATGAACATATCCTTCAAAAGTTGACAATTTCCTTCATTAACATCAAAACAAAGTCTGAATTTCATTCTATCAACAATACTTTGAATGAATTTCTTTTGATTAATACATACGATTTTGGAATTATGTACCAGGTTGATCACTTAAAAATAGAAACTTTTCTTTCGCTTCTACAACTATCTGCGTTTCACGTGATGTTTCATTTGATGTTTTCTTAGGAAAAGCAAAGCGTGTTCGTAGTTTTTAAGAAAAAGCAGAGAGTATACAGAATTTGCTGGGAAAACCAGAGGGTATACCGCTGTATACCCTCCACTACAGCCCTGCTTTAACGTCATGAAATGGATTTAAGTTGTGCTGAATGGATTTAGGCATAGAAGCAGCTTTGAAGTAAACACATTTAATTAGATTAAATTTACCATATATACATAGGTTGAACAATTCACAAACAGAATTTGAGGCTTAATGCAGATTACTACAATAGTTTCAGTTCTGTGGTTTCATCAGAGCAGACAAGCATTACCACTGTTCGCTTTGATAACTTCAATGGATCTCCCTGTGGATGGATCAGGTATGAAGGTCACCAATCCTCGTTTAGAAAGGTGATAGCTACCATATTAAAAAAGGCTCCTCTTTACACTCCTTGAATCCACTCTCTTGTAAGCGGGCCAGGCATTTCCGCTCAGGATTTATAATTGTCGGTCAGTTAATGCTAGGGTGGAATTTTAGGTTATCACTGGTCCCGTGTCTATTCACAAATTAAATCAAAAGAATAAATTAGGAACCTTATTAGATAACTAAGAAATGCTGTTCATTTCAGTTCAATCAAGTATCTGAAGTTTTTCTTTTTGAAATTTTTTAAAACCTTTATCAATAAACTGACTGCTAAAGTAGATGTGGAGTATCGAGATAAAATATGGCTTTTGTCAATAGGTTGTTGAGAACTAAGATTGCCTTTTATTCACACTGAATTATTTCCACAAATCCCCATTGTTCCATATCAGACTAATAAATTTGTGTTACTGTTTAAATGTTTATTGGCTCGTTTTAAAGTTAACTTAAAACTATTTGTTTGATTTTCTTCCATTAAATTAAATAATAGTTTATTATTTCCCTTCATTGGCAAAATTATATATATATATATATATATATATATTTGCATCTGTAGGTAGTGACAAATTTTAGGCCCATTAAGAATTTATATGAATGCAGAAGGAATTATAAGAATTGTATACATTTAAAAACCTTTACTAAGTTTGTAAATATTGTAAAATAACTTGTAATACGGAAACAAATGGGTTTGGCTTGAATCTTGTGAAGTTTATGTTTATTGCTTGCCATACACTAGCTTCTTATTAGAGCTATTTATTTATTCCAACTTATGATTGTCCACTAATGCCACAGCTCTCACAGATACCAGACCATGGTGGGAATAGAAAACCTGTTGATGTTCTATTAACCTTGCATTGTAAAGGTTAAAATTGACGGTCGTTATATGGTGACTAAAAGTTTTGCTACAGTCGCCACATTTTCTTAAAAACATGAGTTTATATGGAAAAACTAATTTGTTAACAAATAATCCATTATAGACGTTTGCTTAGTGTTTTTGTCATGACATACTTGAAAATACTGCTGAAGATCATTGACACAATTTAAGTAAGCAGATGAATTTTCATGTCCAAGTAAAAAATGGTGAACAGTGTCTAAAGCAGTTGTTGCTTCTAACAAAGAGGGTTTTCTGGTACCACACTGCTGTTATCAGATACTGAGTGGTATTCCTCCACCAAATAATTTTCTTTATTTATTGACTCAATGATAAGCAGAGTCACTGAATTTTTCTGCTGTCATCCATAATCACATAATTTTAGAATAATAGTCCTTTTGCTTCAACCTCTTTAAAAAATCCCCACCAAATTCATGACTTTCAACTGTATTAAGTAAAGTTTCATCATCATTTTCTGGAAGTATGAAACCAGAATGTCTAAAGCAGTTTTTAATTGTTATAGGAGCAACTGTTTTTCATGCACTCCTTAGAATTGTTAGAGCATCCAACACACATTCATTTCAAAAGGAATGTTTTTATTGAATGAAGTAATCACACACTCTCTTAATCATCTCTTTCCGATAATGTAGCTTAATACAACGAATGATACCTTGATCAAAAGGCTGCAGCTTTGATGTTGTGTTTAGAGTTAGAAAGGCTAATTTAATCTCCTTAGACACATCATGATTTGCAGAGCAGTTGTCTAGAATAATGCAAATGTTCTTTTTTTTTTCCCACAATTCATTTTTTTAACCAATTCTTTGAGCAAAATAATAATAATTTGAATAAATATAATTTCGTCATCCATTTTTGTTGGCAGCATATGGAAGTCGAAGGGTCTTTATATTTATAAAACATTAGAGCTTCTTTGATTTGCCGATTTCTGAGTTGAGGTAACTTGTCTGATACATCCATATTACATGCAACTAATACAGTCAATCTTTCCTTGCTACTTTTGTCACCAGGACATTTATTTCCACGAATATGTAGGGTACAATCTGGAAGTGCTTATCAAAAAATCCAATTTCATCAACATTATAAATTTTACACGGCTGATAGTTATCCAAAAGTTTCTCTCTATATTAAAAAAAAGTTACCGCCGCCGCCGCCGCCGAAGAATTGAAATTTTTGTTGTTTAGCTCCATTCTTAGACGGTTTCCCGAGAAAGTACTGATCGGAAAAATATGAAATTAACATGCTTTGTTCTTCATCGTATTCCCTGGATAATTATTAAGATTTTTTTCCGATGCGGCTATTAGTTTAGGTTTTATTAAGTGTTAAAGTTGAAGAAGTGAAATTTCTTCCGCGAGTGAGCAAAACACATTCAAAATTTCAGTCTTTAGTCGTGAGTTTTTTTTTAAGAGTACCTCTCAACGTAAATTTTTGCAGCTCGTCGAGTTTTTTTTGAAATTTAAATGTGGTTCTTGATAATATTTTTTTGAAATTCGGGAAAAATCGGGACATTTTTGTTACTTTTTTTTAAAACTGCCGTATCTATATCTAATTACTATTAGTTTTTAATTTTTAAAATATCGCAGTATACCTCAGAATATACTCTTTCTTACGGTACTATTATTTTTGAAATCGGTTAATAATTAAATTGGATGCGATCAAAAGTTCGTGATACAAAATTCGGAATCTTCGGATATTTTCGCTACGTTTTGTTAAAACCGTTATGTCTACGGCAAAAACCATTATTTTTTAAATTTGAGAACATCACTGAATACACTACATTACACTCTTTCTTATGGTACAATTATTTTTCAAATTGGTTAATAAACAAAATCGATGCAATTAAAAGTAGGTCATACAATTTTCGGAACTTTCAGATCGTAACTTCCGATACAAAACTAAAATGGTCATATCTATATAGTATTACTGTTAGTTTTTAATTTAAAAAATATTGCAGTATACCTCACAATGTACTCTTTCTTACGGTACAATTATTTTTAAAATTGGTTCATAAATAAATTCGATGCAATCAAAAGTTGGTGACACAAATTTCGTATTTTTCAGTTCGCATAGCTGGTTCGGCAAACAGCAGTGGGTTGCATTTTCTACTATCGGGTTTGCCAGATATCAAATTTATCGTAGCAACAATTGCCATAAAAACGATTTCTTTTTATTTGGCGAGGAAAAAGGCTCGCTTTTTTCCCTCTGTTCTCAAGACAGTTTACCGACAAAGTACAATGTATTGATATTAACACTGTTTACTTAAAATTGTACAGGGAACAAGATACAGAAGATTTTTTACTGATGCGGCTATTAGTTTAGGGTGCATTAAGTGTTAAAGCAAAAAAAAGTGAAATCAATTGCGAAAGAAGTATTGGTTTGAGAAAGCAAACCAAACGGGATTGCGTAGCAATCCCCGGGGTCGGCGAGCGTAAGCGAGCAGGGCGCGAAGCCCTCGCTGTGACGTCATGTACCGGAAAGTGAAATCAGCATAATACGAATTATTCAGATAGTTTCACTCTGTGAAAGGAATGTTGGTTTGCGAAGCAAACCAAATGACATCTGTGAAAGGAGTGTTGGTTTGCGAAGCAAACCAAATGGGATTGCGCAGCAATCCCCGGGGGTTGGCGAGCGTAAGCGAGCAGGGGGCGGAGCCCCCTAGTTGGGAAAATATTCTTGACGAACATGGCTACAGTTTCTGGGCTGACGCTGTTTTTTTTTCATCACAAAACTTACATAAATTCCATAGCAATCTTTAAATCTTAGTAAACATCCAGATGGAGCTTGAAAAACTTTTATGCTCAAGGTATCTGCAAAAAAAATTATATTTTCTTGCAGTATTCCTCCAGTTAAAGTCATGTTTTTAGTCTGTACTTCATTTATCCATCTCCTTAAAGCAATTTTCATTTCTTCATTCTTTGCTAATTCAGGGTGGTCCGGGAAATCGGAATTCTCAGGGAACTTTTTAATTCTGGAAATATTAGGGAATTCTTAGGAAAAATATCCAAATTTCTCAAAAAATCCGTGAATTTTTAAAATTTTTATGAAAATTGTAACTTTTGTCGTTTGCGGCCTATTTAGAGATGCGCGATTACAAGTACTTGTGACAATCGAATAAATCGTTTTCGCCGAAATTGTAATGCGAATAAAGAACACTGGCGTCGTAATTTTCGAACCCAGCTAAAACCGCCGCCGTGGTTTTCGCTACCGGAGCGTCTCGTCTCCGTCAGGCCAGCGATACAACGTGTGGTATACAATTTTAAATTTGTGCTACTAATGATGTTTTTCTTGTGCATTAAATTAATATTTTTTGCTTACAGTTACATTTTTGTAGAATTTTTTGATGAAACTTCAGTCTACGTTTATAGTGGTATAACGGCCTTGGCGCCCTTTTAAATTCGCCAAGGAAGGAATTATTTCAAATGAACCAATGAACAGTTCAACGAATTTTCCGACAACAACCGACAGTTCAACGAATTTTGAAAGAACTTTAAATGATACTAGCCACCGCGTGGCCATCATGGCATTGCCCGTGCCAGTTCTTTTCGTGGGGTCTGGTGCTTACTTACTAGGTGCTGCTCGCTAACCCCCGGTGATTGCTACGAATACGGTTTTAGAAACAAACCAAATTAGAATTCGTAGCCTATTGGATAATAGCCATTATGGCGTTGCCCGTGGTGTTGGTTTGTTTCGCAAACCAAATGTTCGTAGCCTATTGTAATGATTTCCCTGTGAATTTCCATTTGGTTTTGCGAAGCAAACCAAATTACGAATATAGTGATCTATGTATTGCTTCGCAAATTGGATAACACCCATAACGGTGTTGCGCATGGTGTTTGTTAGTTTGCTTCGCAAACCAAATGGGAATTCGGCATGACGCCACAATCTTTTGTGAAAATATAAATATTTAGTTGAAAAATGATTTATTAAAAGAAAATCAAACGAATAAGGTATCTATCTGGTGTCAAATTTCAAATCCGTTGAAATTTTCAATCTATCTTTAACGATCCCGATTTTACAAAAAAGAACTAAACAATGGTAAAATGTTTTTTCTTTTCCTCTTTCGCTAAAAATCTCAACGTCGCAATCTCTTGCGAAAATTTTGAAGATATTCAATTTAAAAATTTTATTTATTTAAAAAACAAACATATTTTTAGGTATTGATCTAATGTGAAATTTTCCGTAGATTTCAAATCCGTATTTTTCCGTATATCCGTAAAATTTGTACTCTATTTTTAAGGGTCTAGTAGATAGAAAAAAAGAACTAAATAACTCCAGATAAAAGTTTATTTGTTTTTTATCGTCTGCTGGAAAATCATTCCTCCGCGCAAAATGATAACGGAAACGAAACAAATAAATTTGGAATCTGTGATCTTCTATGCTGTTGCATTCAATAATAATTACATTTTATTAAATTCCTTTTCAAATGTTCTAGACTGAATTTTAAAATTCGCCGCGACCCAAAAATTGTAAAACATTTGGACTACCTGTGATGTAAGTGCCGTAGATTCGTCAGTACTTTGCGTGCAGGAAACAAACAGACAGACTGACAAACACTTCCGTTAATAATCTTAGAGATTCAAAATGAAAATTTAACCTTTTGACTACGACTATCGATATAACAAGCGCGATTCTTATAACTTTCAATGCACCCCTGCTGTAACGGCCGTAGTCTAAATTATTTCTTGGCGCGATTCTTATAACTTTAAAAGTACAACTGACAGTGGCGGATCAAGTCAAGTGTGGGCCCCAAGCGGTAAAATTTTCGGGCCCTCAAGTTAGTCTCAAGTTTAAAAAAATTTTCCAGAAAACTCTCATTAAGTTGTTAACAAAAAAGTAAATGTAATCAAAATTTTCATACCACAGCCCATTAAATAAATTTATTAAAAAAAATTATATGAATTTCCGTCTAGCTTTATTTTTTTCAAATTCGTCAATTATTTTGGAAGTGTCAATTCCTTTGTACGATTCCTTGCTCTATGTACAGAATGGCCTTATTAATTAATCTTTCTTCTCCTATAGAACTCCTTATATAATCTTTGAGATAATTCTGTCTTGGTGTTATCAGATATTACAAAAAAGAAATTAATTGACTATGAAATTTTCTCAAATTGTAAATTCATGTCCGACTCCTTTGTTTTCATTAAAAAATCATTTTTTCAATTTTTGTTGTATGCGAGTTTGTCTATACTTCACATTAAATGACACAGCCAAGATAAACCAGTTGCCTTTTTTTCAACTTCTCTGAAATTAGTGATAAAATTTTCTAATTACTCCAGGATAGATCCTTTTAATAGTTCGCATTCCACTGATTGCAGTGATTTACTAGTAGTATTTATTCTTTGCAACATAGTATTACAAATAACTGTTATTAGGGCGGTTTCATATTTGTCCATTTTCCTCAGAAGTGAAGTCGCCTCCAAAATGATAACTTGGTTTCTTCGTAAATACAAATTCCAGTTAAAGCCTCATTTATGTGGGTGAAACCAAGTTTTATAGTTAATACAGCATCTGCTTTTGCTGACCATCTTAGATTAGGAACTCGTTCCACTGCACATAAAGACACACACACACGCTGTCACAGATTTTCTCGAACCTTAATGAAAAGACATTTTAAGTCCTCGGGGCTCTACGCAGCCGCTTAATCCGCCACTGACAACTGATGTACTGGCCGTTGTCTAAATTCTTCCTTGGCGCGTTCATGGTACAACTGCTGTACCGGCCGGCCGTAGTCTAAGGCCCGGTGCATGCATCCGATTTTTCAACGTGCGGCACCGAAGCCGTAACCATCGTCGAAGCCCAACTATGCACACATGGCCGTGAAATGACGTAAGTGCTCAGACATTTCGCGCCATTTGCGATAAATATTCTATCGGAAGAAAACGTGTTTATTTCGCTAACAGTGTTAAAAAAGTATATTTTGAAACAAAATAGACGTTACTGGATCAACCATTTATTAATCTCTTCAGACCGTATAAGCGAGCTGCTGCGCCGTGGGAAACTGCTACTGCACGCAAGGTGGACGCACATCGCCGCAGTGGCGCCGGAGGCATGTGTGCACTTCTCCATCGGATTTAATGCATCTCAGACCGCACTTACTTTACGGCAACGACGCCGCACGTTTAAAAACCGGATGTGTGTACCAGGCCTAAAGGTTTTAACTTTTCGCTTGCCGAGGTTGCCACGGAAACCATAATAATCGTAAAGCAGATGGGTTGCCTTAACCTGCCCTAACTTGCTACTAGAAGTGCGCCAAAAAAAAAAAAGCAAAGCGCCACGATCGTTGCCACCGCTTTAAACGTAGACTGAAGCTGTACCAATTTTTTATGTATATTTGCATTTTATTTTGATGTATATTTGGATAATGTAGGGGCAGAGAGGTGTAAAAAGTTCATAATCAAAATATTTTTTCTCCAAGTTTTTTCAATTGCTATTGTTAGAGTTCCATTAAGGGTTCCAACCCTTACAATAACAATTAAGATATATGATGAGAAAAAATACAAATTATTTGTGGAAAATGATTCTTTTACCTCATCTGACCCTTAATATTTTAAAATATTGTCGTGTGGGTACTGCATATCGATACCAATTACGGATCCCGACATTTCTTAAGGGATTTGTAAAATCAGGGAAAATTTTGTCACACTATCATGGAAATATCAGGGAACTTTTTTTCGAGGATTTTGTTGCCACCCTGTAATTGCATTTTTTTATCTCTTTGGCTCAAATTGATTTGTAGCACAAGCAGCTTTGATTTTGTCATGTTTTTTTAAAATGGTTGACAATGTGCTTTTTGGAATGCCAGTTTCTCAGCAAATTCAGATTTTTTTTCTGAATTTCATCATCAATATAATTTAAAATCGACTTTTTCTTCTAAACTTGAAGATTTTTTGCGTTTCTCTGCCATTTTGTTTTTTTTCTTAGTTGATTTAGTATCCAAATGAAATGAATCTTCCGTTACAGAGTAATTTTCCTAGCAAGGAGAAATAGCCAAATATAGTTTTCAAGGGCAGTATATTGCACACCTTTATTGAAAGATATGTTTAATGTTGTCTTTCCAAAGTTTGTCACAAAAGAAGCTGATAGTCCAGAGTGACCACCTGGTCTTCTAAAAAATGGAATATGTTTCTCACTTTAGTTTCATAACTCGAACAAAAGGAAATAATTCTTTAATGGGGCTCGTCTTGAGAGAGAAAATTCGAACATCTTGCAGTGATAATTTGTTCATCTTAAAAGGAAATTTGCACTAACCGAATTCGTCTTAAACAGATTATTTAACATTATTTTAAATACGGTTACGTCAGGGATTATCATTTTAGTTCATGCTAATGATAGTTTGTCTTAAGCAAGTTCGTATTAATGAAGTTTGACTATTGCTATTTTTATTGAACACTTCAGCAATCATAAAAGAACGGTAATAAAATGAAGATCTAGAAAACATTAAGTGAACACATAAATAGGCTTTAATAATTAAAGCAGTATTGTTGAAATCTTAACGGTGTATGAAATGGTATCTCTCTATATTAAAAAAATGTTACCGATGCCGCCGCCGCAGAATTGAAAACTGTGTTGTTTAGCTCGATTCTTAGACGGTTTCCCGAGAAAGTACTGATCGGAAAAAAACAAAATTGACGTGGTTTGTTCTTCATCGTATTCCCTGGACAATTATAAAGATTTTTTTCCGATGCGGCTATTAGTTTAGGGTTTATTAAATGTTAAAATTGAAGAAGCGAAATTTCTTCCGCGAGTGAGCAAATCACATACAAAATTTGAGTTTTGAGTCGTGAGTTTTTTTTTAAGAGTACCTCTCAACGTAAATTTTTGCAGCTCGTCGAGTTTTTTTTTAAATTTCAATTTGGTTCTTGATAATATTTTTTTGAAATTCGGGAAAAATCAGGACATTTTTGTTACTTTTTTTTAAAACTGCCGTATTTATATTTTATTACTATTATTTTTTAATTTTTAAAATATAGCAGTATACCTCAGAATGTACTCTTTCTTACGGTACTATTATTTTTGAAATCGGTTAATTATTAAATTGGATGCGATCAAAAGTGGGTCATACAAAATTCGGAATCTTTGGATATTTTTGCTACTTTTTGTTACTACCGTTAACTAAAACTGTCATATCTATATCGTATCACTATTAGTTTTTTATTTTGAAAATAGCGCAGTATACCTCAGACTGTACTCTTTCTTACGGTAACATTATTTTTAAAATTGGTTCATAAATAAATTCGATGCAATCAAAAGTAAGTGACACAAATTTCGTATTTTTTATTTCGCGGAGCATTGTATTCGCGGAGGGTTGTATGTTTGACTATCGGGTTTGCCAGATATCAAATTTATCGTAGCAACAATTGCCGTAAAAACGATTTTTTTTATTTGGCGAGGAAAAAGGCTCGCTTTTTTCCCTCTGTTCTCAGACGTTTTACCGAGAAAGTACAAAGTACACATCGTAAAGTTTGGAGATTAACAGGGTTTACTTAAAATTGTACAGGGAACAAGATGCAGAAGATTTTTTACTGATGCGGCTATTAGTTTAGGGTGCATTAAGTGTTAAAGCAAAAAAGAGTGAAACCACTTGCGTAAGAGGTATTGGTTTGCGAAGCAAACCAAACGGGATTGCGTAGCAATCCCCGGGGGTCGGCGAGCGTAAGCGAGCACGGGGAGACGCCCTCACTCTGACGTGATGGACCCTAAAGGGAAATCAGGATAATACAAATTATTCAGATAGTTTCACTCTGCGAAAGGAATGTTATGTAAAAGGAGTGTTGGTTTGCGAAGCAAACCAAATGGGATTGCGTAGCAATCCCCGGGGGTTGGCGAGCATAAGCGAGCAGGGGGCGGAGCCCCCTAGTATCTTAAATTTCTTTGTTGAGTTCCTTCAGATCAAGTTCGGTTTTTGTGCAAGGGTTATCAAGTGGAAGTCTACATTAGCATTAAAAAAAATTTCAAGAAATCCATAAAATTGTTTTTCTATCTTTTGATTCAATGATAATATATAAAAGTACATTCGCTAAATGTTGTGTTGATAGTTCCATTCAACCTCCACTCTTCAATTGAATTATTTAATACTGAGTGGCCTATTTTAATTCGAGAACAGGAAAATTAATTGTAATTATCATCTATATTTTCTGGATCACCTAAATTAATCACACTTCTGGGACAACTGCCTGAAACTATGAACCTTCGAACTCCTAATTCTAAAAAAACTGATTGTGACTTCCTTTGTTGTTGACAAATTGAAAATTCTTCAATAGAAAAGCAAAAACGGCAAAATAGCCAAATCCACAATATAATGAGGGTTTAATTTATTTCACACTAGCCACTACGAGGCTAGCACGGCGTTGCCCGTGACAGTTCTTTTTGTGGGGTCAGATGTGACCCCTTATTGCCTACGCTCGCCAACCCGGCATTTGCAACGCATTGCTATTTGGTTTGCTTCGCAAACCAACACCACAGGCAACGCTGTGATGCCAATACATTAATAAAAAAATATTTTAGATTAAAATTTAGAAATTGAGCTAGACATTAGAAAGATGAAAACAATACTTTTAAGAATGAGTTCCACAGATTTTAAAGCCGTTGAAATTTTCACTATATTTTTATTGATTGCAAAGATAGAAAACTTCAAATAGTCATTGCCCGTGACAAAGGTGAACGTTAACAAGAAATATATACCAATCAAAAACATAAATTAAAACACGCTAGAATCAGGAGCCCAGGCTTTAGGATAACAAACGCTTGTTACGTCAGCGGTCGAAAATCGCAAAATCTGCTTGCTTTTTCTTTTGAGGTACAGGTGATGTCACATTCCGGAGAGAAGGACGAATGGTGAAAAAAACTGATGAATTAATTTTAACTGTTTTAGATTAAAATTTAAAATTCGGGCACAACACAAAAATCAAAATTTAACTACCTGTGTGCCAAATTGCATTGTTCTAAGTGCCATGGATTCGAAATGACACTGCGTACTACACAGACAAACACTTACTATGATAGTAGAGATGTTGGAATACATTTTATGGGGCAGTGAGAAAATAAAAATTTTAAATTTTTGCTCGCATTATAACTATGTACACACATTAAACTATTTTATGCATTTGAAATATTTTTTTATATATTCAGCTGTTTTATTTGAAAATATAATTGAGTTATTTGTAATAGAAAATTAAAATCTATTGCAAAATCCTGGACTTTTTTCTCAAGTTCCTGATAATAAACCTTTGAAACTATTTTGTATATTCATAATTGACAACACACTTACATTCAAATAAGCATGCTTGATTAGCTTTTATATATTAGGTTCCAGATGCATAAATACTGAAAGTTATATTTTTCATTGTGGTCCGATTTCAGCTGTATTCGCGGAATGTAGATGTTCGTGTCTGTAATAATTTTTCCAAAATGACTAGAGCAGAGGGATTTTAGCTCTCTTGCCCTTCCAGTGAGCTGCAACCTTCCACCAAGCGAACCATGGAAGTTTTACTGTGTTTCAATAACCTGCATTTCAAGGAATATTAAATGTTCTGCAACGTATAATTTTAAACTATCATTAATTTGATTTTTGAATATATCTTATAAATACATTTAGTTATGAGAAACTAATTGCTGATTGAAATCAATTGAATTGTCCGAGACTGCAAATGGCTGAGGCGCCAGCCTTGTTGAAATTGTAGATGACTAGAACAGATAAGGTATCATCCATCTTTATTTTTGCACATGAAATTATAAATGCAAGAATTACCATTTCGTGTAAAAAAAAAGGTCTTAATTTGAGTCTACAAAAATAGTTGTGAAGGTGTTGGGTCATTTTATTTACACACTTACAAGGAAAAAATGTTTGTTTTACTACATTTTTTTTTCTTTGTTTCTTCCATTCACGTATAAGAATTATTATTTTTGATAACAATTCGTCACTAAAACGGAAATTTGGAGTATTTCTTAATATTCATTTCAGTGGTTGAAATAAGACTTAAATTAGCAGATAGGAATTGCAATTATGAATTCAAATTTGGCACTAAATGTGCTTTGAGCATTCAAATCTTACAAAAGATGATGAGAATGTAGCATTTGCCGTCTTTTTATAAATGCAAAATTTATAATTCTATTTCTACTTGCAACAGAGGATCGTGAAGTACAATAGTTCTTTTACACTGATCATAAGCAGAGGAAAAAGTTTATTAACATAAGGTTTTCAGGATTTTTTAAAATATACTCTTTCTATTGAGAATTAATTTATGTTTGTAGCTTTGAATATTTTATTGAAATTGATTGTCAGATGAAAAACAACTAAGGTATCAAGATCTTTTATATTTTAACTGATCTGCCTTTCACATTCAAACCATGTGTGACAACCATGTCAAGCCATGACACCACAATCTGGACATTTGAACTAAATTATACAATTGTTTTTGCAACAAAAAATAGTTCTCACTTTTAAAATCACTGCAACAAAAAATGAAGTTTAATAGCAAGTTCATTTAAACAAAAGTGTTGTAACAAGTTCATTAAAGCAAAGTAATGTGTTGTGCAAGAAAAAGACATTTTTTAAATTTTCTAGACTGAGACAACATGGGTTATACCAGGCCTCGAAATTGATTTTTTAATACAGGTGCACAAGGTGCATCTAAGTTTTTTAATTAGGTGCACAGATTATATTTCAGGTGCACATTTAAAAAAACATAATATAAGAGCATTAATGTAATGTAAACTACTTTATTAATTGGGTATGTTTGAATATGTTACTAGTAGATAGTAAATAAAAATACCTTTATAAACATTTTTTTTTATCTGCGAAATTATTACTTACAAATATTCAGTCATCATCAGACATTGGTGAGCAATCAGAAACGTCTACGTTTATGGCAGATCTTTACCCATAAGATTTAGTGTCCATGCTGCTTTTTGTATTTTTCCTTCATTGCAACATAGCATTTTCTGGATTAAAGTTTTTGTGTGCATTTAGGAATTTTAATTACGTTCCTTTAGAGCGAGAGAGGTAGATACTAATATTTTGTTCGAGCATAAAAATAACATAAAATACGCTTCCCCCTCTTTTTTAACGACAGGTGCACTGCGTGCACCTAGAGGGAAAAAATTAGGTGCACAATTTTATTTTCAGGTGCACAGTGCACCCGGGTATTTCGAGCCCTGGGTTATACTATTTACAACATGAATTCTTTCAGACTGGAAAATAATGCTAGCGTATGGATGACGGCCTTTAATTTTGTTCAAGTATGAAATTTAAAATCCCTATTTACAACTTCAAGCCATGAACTAAAAGCAAACCATGCAAGTGCACAGTATAACAGAAATTAGTACAACTATTTTAATAAAGCATCCAAAGGAAGGAATGGAAACTAACACTTGGCATACTGTTTGGCTTGAAAGAGATCACAACAGTTTCTGTCTTTCATAATGCATTTCTTTTTGATTGATTGCAACCACTATCAAAACAGAACCCTCTAGTTGAACAGTCCTCGAAAGCTCATGAATTATGATTGATGTGAGCGGCATCTTTAAGAACACGGTAGAAAATGTGATACAGTAGTCTACTAACCGTTTAGAAGCAGTAAAGTGCCATGCTACTTTACCAAAGAAGTGTAGTCCAAAGTATAACCTGGTAGTACTCGTGTGGTGACTACACACCCATGGAGTTTAAATGTTGGAAACCTTATTTTACCAGTAGCTGAGTTTAGGAATGTCTCCTTTGATTAGGAAGGGATTTGAACTCCCTCACTTTCTTTGTCAATTTCTTGACCTGGTGTGGCCAGACCAGATGCAAGGCTTTGTGTTCTTCATTCTTTGACTATCTCTCCGATACATATTGTGAAACATGAGAGTGTAACTAGACTTGACTGAATATTTGCTATGCCAAAATGTCATAATAGGTTTCTCTTTTTAAGATGTCTGAGATTTGATTGTGCATTGATGCTGAAAAGACAGGAAACTGACAAAATCACAATACTTCTGTGGAAGTTTTGAATACAAATACAGGGTGTCTACCAGTTGTAAAAGTCACGAATTCAGAAAATGGTCGCGAAAAGCATGAAAAAGTCACGAAAGTAGCCTCTCAGTCACGAATTTTACCGTTTTGTAAATAATGGAGGGACGAAAAGTTTCCTTTTTTTAAACCCCTGTTTGTTACCAAATCTTTGATCCAAATGGACTTTTGAAAAATGTTCGAGACGTCACCGGAAGCTTGTTTAACGACATGAGCGTCAACTAGCGATGTCGCGAATACCAGCTTGCTAGCGTTTCTGCGAACCTGTCGCGGATATGCGTACGAATGAAAAAAACATCTAGAACAATATTTTCCTATGCTGTTTCCGTAACAATATTGCTGATGCTTTTTCAAGTGGAAAACAAACCACCGATTGGATTTAAAAAACGATCTTCTGTCCCTGCAATGTATTAACCTATTCCAAATAAATCGGGTCATTTATCTATATATACAGGGTTTCCACGGGTCTTGGAAAGTGCTTGTTTTGACCTTCGATTTTTAAAAGCCCTTGGAAGTACTTAGTTTCCGTCAATAGTCCTTAAAAAGTGCTTATTTTCCTTTGAAAACAAAATTCAGTTTTCAAAGGACGATATTTTTTCACAATATTTCTTACCTCTTTTTAGCGCCATATCGGCTATAAAACTGCTTAGGAGTACGGCATCGAATACGAAAAAAAAAAAACGATCGATTAAAAAAAACATAGGAGCAAAAGATCGTAAAAACGTAATCCAGAGTGCTAGCTGACCGAAAACGAATAATTTTTCTATGCTTTACACTTTTTTTACTCCTTGTATCCGGGTGACAAATACTCAATGGCCGATTGTTCTTAAATTTCACTTTGCTTTGGTTATGCCAAGCGCAATCCGTTTCCATCGTCAGTTTAGATGATTATTTTCAAATTAATTTTGTTTTATTAAAATACTCTATTTATCCATTCAATGAAATTGCATTTTATTTTTTTTAACCTTACCACAAATTTTATAAATTTGTCTTAGTTTTTGCACAACTCTTATGATCCGTTTCCTTTCACGCGAAAACGTTTTCTTCAAAACTCGTTCGGTCTCCGACTTGCAATCCTTTTCCATCCTTTTAGTAAATGAATAGTTTGACATTAATTTTATTTTAGTGAAACCTCCTATGTGCCAATAAATGAATTTACTTCTTACTTTTAATCACTTTTTATTATGAACATTTATGAATGTGCATGTATGAAATATTACTGGGGTGAGTAATTTAAATTTCATCAGTGGGCTGAAGCTGCAAACATAACAAAGAAAGCAATATAATTGTAAAAATAAAAAAATATTTAAACCAATTTTAGGAAATTTTTGAAAATAAAAGTGTTGGTGGGTTAGGGCGTCATCAGGGAGGAGCCTGACCCAGACAAGACAAAATGGTGTTTCCTACTTATGAGCAGCAATATGCTAGAAAATTGTTCACACACTCCTCCAAAGACCATTAAAAAGCAAACACAAAACAATATGAAAAGAATAAGAAAATGAAAATCAAACTCGCAACAACAGATAGGAGACCATCGACACCAAGCCAATTTGGTGGCGATCTTCGGGCTTGGTATCGGCGGTCCTCATTAAACTCAACTTTTTCTTACTCTTGTTATAAAATCAAATGCACTGCAAAAAGATATAAAAGTAACACATCTGAATTTTTTTTTTACGGTCTCCATTCTATAATTTGTTTATGTACTTGCATATTACTAATATGTGTATACGTAAATGCCCATATATTAAAAAAAATCAGACTGGGCATATTTTGACAAATCTGATTTTTGTGTGGCATTATTTGTGCAAATGTTTAGAAAATAGACTTGAATATTAAATTTTTTTTATATATACTACTGTTCTCATACGATAATTAATCTGTAAGAGCATCCCCACTTGGTCGAAAGTCAGGTATTAAATTGTATAATACGGTTTCTTCAATATTTCATTGAAGTCCTTATTTTTAGTTAGAAAGAGTGGACCCTGTATATAGACCTAAAAATTCAGAGTGCTCTCTACCTGTAGCTTCAAAACTGAATAATTTAAACGCTTATATAGCAAAGGAAAGTGTATAGAGAGCAGAAATCATATGGGTTTTAAACAAAGCTATATGGTATGCTTCTGAGAGACATGCCAGCCTTTCCAGTGATTTATTTTCTGAAGTATTTCCATGTAGTATGATTACACAAAAGTTTGAAGTACACAAAGACATGTTAGGCTATGTTGTGACTTATGACAGGCCTCGAAATATATTTTTTAACTGGGTATGTTTAGATAGGTTAAGTAGTAGATAATAAAGGAAAATATTTAAAAAAAAATTTCTATCTGCGTGATTATTACTTACAAATATTTGGTCACCATTGATGGGCAAATACATAAAAAAAAACGAGTACACGATATTTTAAACAGATAAAATATGATTTTAAAGATGAACGAGCCATTTATCCTAGTCTTATTATATAAAATTAGGGGGCCCTCCCCCTGCTCGCTAACGCTCGCCAACCCCCGGAGGATTGCTTCGCAATTCTCATTGGTTCGCTGCGCGAACCTATGCTCGCTACGCTCGCATCAATTAAGACACGTGTCCTAGCAGAAAGGATTGATTACAAAATATATTCCAAAAAAATATTTTTCAAATCTAAATTTGTTGTATTACATAAAAGATATATACAGTACCTCTGGAATCAGAATTTAAATGAAAACTTTGAGCAAATTTTTCTCGCAATGTGAGCGCTGCTTTGGAAATTGAATACCCAGCATGTTGTTTGCGTGTACATTTCCCCAGTACTCGAGCCACCCATACACTTTTTGACTGAGTTTGTTGTCGAAAGCTGTAGTGCATGCGTCTTGTTGTACTATAATTGTTAGCCTTGAAAAAGACCGTTTTTTAAATAGCCCTGAAAAGATCCTCCGCTTTCTTAGATTTCTATTACAAACCGCAACAGCTCGTCTAAAATTCATTTTTTTTCAATAAAATTTCATCCGATAACGCTATAGATTCAAAGGAGGCGCGAGGCTCCTAGTAAACAAACAATCGCACAATGTTACCAAAACGCGGTAACAAATAACGTCTTTTTTGCGTGCCACGTAAGAGAAATATATATATAGATAATGAAATATTTGTTTGCGATACGCAGTGGCCAGACAATTCTAAGGAATACTTTCGGCTTTACACTTCATTGAAACACGAGGTGTTTACAGAAATACGGGATGCCTATTGTTCTCCGGTGGTCAAGTGATCTAAATTCTCCCTTCTGTTACAGTCGCTTCAACAGAGCCATCTGGAAAAAGTTTCGAATATCGGAAAGTTCTGGCGGCAGTAGCACAAATAAACCTTCTTCCTGTATAAACACCTTTACGGCCCAACGATTAATGTTTTTGCATAGTGTGTATTTAGGAATTTTAATTACGTTCCTTTAGAGCGAGAGAGGTCGATATTTTGTTCAAACATAAAAATAACATCAAACACGTCCCCCCCCCTTTATTTTTTTATTTTTTATTTACGTTATGTGCACTACGTGCACCTGGCGGGGGAAAATTAGATGCACAATTTTATTTTCTTGTGCACCCGGGTATTTCGAGCCCTCACTTATGGATTGGGTTCACATTTTCAAAACAGCCTTTGTCAAGATCTAAATAAATGTGATTTTTACTGTGTGTCATTAGACAGAAGTTTTAATAAAGTAACACAGAAGGGCCAAATGGCCGTAATAATCTGTTATTGGGATTCAAATATACATCAAGTTCAAACGTAATCTCACTTCAACGTTTTTGGGTTGCTCAACTGATGATATACGTAGTGCCTTAACACATACTATGTCTGGATTGGGTTTATTTGTAAAGAAAACACTACCAACTTTCAACTGATGACCCTAATGTAAACCTGAAATTCTTAAATGATTTTCAGTCTTTAGTATGAAGTCTGAGGAAGATTCTTTGG
Organism: Metellina segmentata; assembly: GCA_947359465.1. Taxonomy (NCBI): domain Eukaryota; kingdom Metazoa; phylum Arthropoda; class Arachnida; order Araneae; family Tetragnathidae; genus Metellina; species Metellina segmentata. Next base: position 26,983,009 of record OX375880.1, on the reverse strand, counting down.
AGTAAAAATTGATCAATGTTGCTACATGTTTGCATATTGTCCATGGAGCGTACAAGACTGCCCTGAAAAAACCTGGATTGGACTTGTGCACTTTTTTACGTTGCCTGTATTTTCTGTTCAAAGATTTTCCTACTCGAAGAGCAGATTTTACTTTCCATTCTGGTCCAACTTTGTTCCCCGTAAAGTTATGTTTAATAAGGTGGATGGAAAATTGTAGTTATTGAAAGAGCCGTAAAAGTAATTCCTTATGTTAAAAAGTATGTTGAAGCATTTAAATCAAAGCCACCTGCTGCAAGTAATTTTCAAGTAGTACAAAGATTTTTGAAAGATGAATTTTTACTTGCGAAACTGATGTTCTTACAATCAGTTAGTTGCCTTAGAAGTGGAACCTTTTATAAGAGTGATCAACCACCTTTACCTTTTTATGTATGCAGAATGTTATGCAATGATACAGTGTATAGCTAGTGGTTTCATATTAAAAGAAACTATGAAATTTATCAAAAATGCTAGTCAGCTAATTGCACTGGAGGTAACAGAAAACGAAAGTCAACTTGATGTTAGGGCAGTAAATGTTGGTTTTGCTCTTTCAGCAATCTGCAAAGCTGTGAAAGAAACCCTTGTATTTGTTTTTCGCTCTGATAGTAAAAAATATTTCTACTTACATTATCTCTCTATATTAAAAAAAAGTTGCCGCCGCCGCAGGATTGAAAACTGTGCTGTTTAGCTCGATTCTTAAACGATTTCCCGAGAAAGTACTGATCGGAAAAAAACGAAATTAACATGATTTGTTCTTCATCGTATTCCCTGGACAATCATTAAGATTTTTTTCCGATGCGGCTATTAGTTTAAGGTTTATTAAGTGTCAAAATTGAAGAAGCGAAATTTCTTCCGCGAGTGAGCAAAACACATAAAAATTTTCATTCTTCAACCGTGAGTTTTTTTTAAAGAGTACCCCTCAACGTAAATTTTTGAAGCTCGTCGAGTTTTTTTTTAAATTTCAATTTGGTTCTTGATAATATTTTTTTGAAATTCGGGAAAAATCGAGACATTTTTGTTATTTTTTTTTAACTGCCGTATCTATATCTTATTACTATTAGTTTTTAATTTTTAAAATATCGCAGTATACCTCAGAATGTACTCTTTCTTACGGTACTATTATTTTTGAAATCGGTTAATAATTAAATTGGATGCGATCAAAAGTTGGTCATACAAAATTCAGAATCTTTGGATATTTTCGCTACTTTTTGTTACAACCGTTAACTAAAACTGTCATATCTATATCGTATTACTATTAGTTTTTTATTTTGAAAATAGCGCAGTATACCTCAGACTGTACTCTTTCTTAACGGTACCATTATTTTGAAAATTGGTTCATAAATAAATTCGATGCAATCAAAAGTTGGTGACACAAATTTCGTATTTTTTATTTCGCGGAGCAAATTCGCGGAGAATATGAGGGTTGTATTATTGACTATCGGGTTTGCCAGATATCAAATTTATCGTAGCAACAATTGCCATAAAAACGATTTCTTGTTATTTGGCGAGGAAAAAGGCTCGCTTTTTTCGTGATGGACCGTAAAGTGAAATCAGGATAATACAAATTATTCAGATAGTTTCACTCTGAGAAAGGAATGTTGGTTTGCGAAGCAAACCAAATGCCATATGTAAAAGGAGTGTTGGTTTGCGAAGGCAAACCAAATGGGATTGCGTAGTAATCCCCGGGGTTGGCGAGCGTAAGCGAACAGGGGTCCGAGCCCCCTAGTATTTAAAAATACTAAAGAAATTACCATTGCATAACCGTATTGTCAAGGGAGTGTTGTGATTGTCTCCTTCAATAGTTCTAGGAAATGCCATTAAATTTAACTGTATCACATTGGCATTGGAGCTAGCTGCAAAAAATCATATTACTTGCATCGAAACAGACAGTATCAAAAAACCATCTCCACGATTTGTAAAATTCCGTGTTGAAGAAAAACTAAAACTTGTTGACTGGAATCAACATAGGCAGTTGTATTAATCGTATTTTTTTTGTTTGATTGATCACATTGGATCAGATATCTGTAGCGGCATAAGGACGGGTTTTTTTTTTAATATAGAAAAAAAAGTGAATAAAATATAGAAAAAAAAGTGCAACGATTAATGTTGTGTGCTGTCTTTTTATGTAGTAGTACATATATTACGTTACTTAGTGCAAGATATTTAAATTTTATTGTATATGTTTAAATGGGGGTGAAATAAATGCATAGCTTTGGAGATATGCAAGCACTGAATATTTTTCAGTAAAAGGCCAACTATACGAAAAAGAAATTTTTGATAAATAATAGATTTATAAGTGATTGTTTAAAAATGTTTCCAATTCTTAGAAAAATGTGCGTACTTAAAAGTTAAGGTCATGAAATTTGTTAGTACCAGGTCAAGAAAATCATGAAAAAGTCATGGAATTAAGTTTCCAAAATTTGGTAGACACCCTGAAATAATATAAATGCATACACCCTTAGAAAATATGCAACCATTACATGGCATTACGTGGCTAGTGGTAAAGCAAAATCATCTCAAAAACTCCCAATTTAAAAATTTTATCAACTTTGATAACTCACGATTGGTCAGTAAGGTGAGAGAGGTGACTATTTTTTAGAATTTATGCCAATTGCAAGATACGTAAAATGCAAATCATTGCAGCACGTGTCATTTCTAAGTAGGCTGTATCTCAAAGCAACAAATTTCAGAGTTTTAATTTTTTTTTAATTGCGGCAAAAGATAAACTTTTAAAAATAAATTCAATAATATTCTTTAATTCTAAAATTACAAATTTGTTTATTGTGATGAAAGTTAAAAATTCTGAAGACTCGACTAAATGACAACTTAATCATGACACATTTCATGAGGGGTGTCAATTTTTAGATTGATCTATTGGTTGCAAAAGGTCTGACCTCAGTTGAGCTTTTAACACAAGTGGAAATACTTTATAGTATCATGAGGCTGATGTTCATCTAACTCTTGGCTAATATTTTTTATTTGTGCTAATTTTTACCTTGGTTCAAGTATTTATATTTTGTATTCTGTTGAAATAACCCATTTATAACCATAATTAACAAATGAAAACTATCTTGGAACTAAAGTTGTTTTTGAAATACCAATATTTTATAAACTGAATACATTATTTTTCCCAATTCATATTATGCTTCCTTTGATCAAGATCATTATGATCCATGGGAGTGTTGTTATTTTTGCTTGAGTACACAAAAACTTCTATATGTAACTATACTTCCAATGTATCTTTTGTCACATGAGTTAAGAGAAGTAACTTGATTATGGAAAGGAAACTGCATATAAATCACAGCCGTCTTAAGTGCCGTAAAATAGTAATAAAAGCATAAACAATCGATAAAATAAAACTTTAAACCTATGATAATGCTTACAAACTGATTGTACTTAAAACATTTAACCTACTGCTCTCATAGAAGTGTGAGTCCATCAAGTAAAAAGTTAGCACTTTCAATTGTTTCTTTTGTTATTTTTACTTTACTGAAAGCAGTCTGTCTATTTCAAATTTGTCAGGTCCACAATTGTAATCTGTTTTAGCTTGAGTCGAATCATTTTGTGTTTATATTCATAAATAGTGACCCAAAAAACACTTTGATCTTTTCTCATCTGAAACAAATTAAACCACAAATTTTTTAATTAAATTAAAAAATCACGAATTGGACAGGGGACAAGTAAAAATGAGCGATCAACAGAATTCACAATATATCGGAGCATGACATATGCAGGGTTGATATTGGCGACTACTTTTTGACCTTGGACGACTAGCAACTTTTTTCGTCAAAAACAAGCCCAAAAGCCCAAGTATTTAAAAAAAAAAGTGACGACTTTTTAAAGTTTTAGACGATTATTAAAAATTTTATTTGCATTAAATCCATTTTTAAATAGTTTTGGTAACAAAAATGACAACAGCGATTTCGAAGGTCACTAGCGAAATTTCGTCTAATCCGATGTCAAGTACTTTTTATTCACGACAGTTATTTTAAAAGGTAGACAAGAAATATAAATTTTATTATTATTGTAAGGTTATAACGTTTGATTTCTAAAGTTTAATGAACTAAAGAAATTAGTTCAATTTTATTGAAGGTAACAAAGGTTGGCTTAAGAAATCAAAGTTCTGTTTACTTATAAATTATAAATAGGGCAACTTTTTGCAACAAATGCAACTTTTTTTCACACGTTCTGCGCTGCATGTAAAGTACTAAAATCAAAATTCCTCCTACATGGGGTGTATTGTAAGTGAGTTATAAATGCAACCACCTGCAACTTTTTAAAAATTAGCTTACAATAAATTAAAAGGAAATTACTGTTCTTTTTTGAACCCTCTGAACCAACCCTTCGATCACGTGTGTCGAATCTTGCAACTGCCGAAGTATCCGAAGATCAAACAAGAAGTTCATAGAAAGAAGGTGTTCTTCCTAACAGACGAAAGTGAAATAAATGCCAAGAAGTACTTTAACACATTGGTTGACACTCTTGATAATCCAGAGGACACTTGCGTAATCGACTGCAGAGTTTGCGAGGTGAGTGTCCATCATCAATATGTTATTCGCCTTGTAGATGACGTTTTAAAATCTGAATGTTGAGCAAAAGGATTTTGCTCTTCTGCTATCCGATACAGTACATTATATGACTGCGGCTGGCGCTGTTTTCAATGTTAAAGAAAGAACTGGCCGAGGATCGGCCATTCAACGTTCTTCTGTATTTCAGTATGTACTATAATACTGTTGTACACGACTAAAATTGTCAATATATTTTGAATTTTTAAATTTTTTACGAATATTTTATTTTAGATTTTAGTGTATCAAAAATAAATGCAACTTTATTTCCATAAATGCAACTTTAGGGAATGATAAATGCAACTTTTCCCTTTTTTACTGCAACAAAAAAGTTGCCCTATTTATAAACTTACACTTAGCATTATCTAGCTATGTTTCAAATTTTTCTGTACAGCATGTATATGTTCTATTCTTTTTATCTGAGTCAGTATATAAGGATAAAGGAAATGACTGCTAAATTATCGCCAGGAGGGGACTATTTTCAACTTTTCAGGCTACTAAAGCAACTATTTTACATGTATAGTTATGATGGCAAACCTTTTATGGAAAAACTGTACATTGGTTTCATGATGAAGAATTCACGTCACAACTGATCTGTTCACACTATTCTCAGAAATTATGTCAACTAACCATTTGCATTTTGTTACTGGGAGTGGGCACTAGTTGGGGCTAAAACGGCTTGCATATTTCTATGTGATGTGCTGATCGTTCCAGAGTTAAGCGTCAAAAGAGAATTGGGTAGAGCAGCTGTCCCCAAACTTTTTCAGCCACGAAGCCCTTTTTGAAGCAAAAGTTTCTTGTGGAAACCCCAAGAAAGGTTTAGTTCTGTCTATGTTCTATGAGGCATATTATACACGATACGTATATTAATAAAGGAAACAATAGTAGAAAAAAACTGGAGACAATAGTATTTAAATCTACAAAATGATGTAACAACTAGTTAAGATATTTGAAAACTGTTACATGTACACCCGAAGTTAATGTGAACAATCTGCCTGCTTCTTGCAGCTGAGTTTGACAATGTCAGTGTCACAGATGTCAGTTGAAGATGCATATTGTCTTCTGCATCCAAATGAGCTGGATATTTGGTTTCTGTAGCCATGTACCTTGAAAAGGCCATTTCACAAAGGTGCGTAGTACCAAAAGGCAGTAAGAGCAATTTAGCTTTTGAACTTAATATCGAAAAATCCTCCCCTAACTGAGCCCAAAATTCAGTAAGTGGTTTGCTTTTAAATTCTGCCTGACATTGGCTATCCGAAACGAACGGAGCCGTGGATCGCATTTTGGGAAACGTTGGGTTAGACGATTGAGGATAAACAGATCCATCGAACTTGTGATAATCCTTGACAATTTCATGAGAGGTGGTTTTGTTTCTACCCGAGTATAGTATATACTCAATTTTGGAACAAATATTTTAATAAGGGGTGTATTCTTTCCTCTAATAGGTATTAGGATAAGTGGATGCATGGACATGTAAGGAAACAAGGATGACAAAAATTCAACTACTGATGACCATTAAGTATCTTATATTGGACATCATTCCAATGGTGACAGAAATGGAGAATGTCTGCTCATACAGGTGTGTTCTTTTTCTCTATGTACTTGTGACTTTTTCTCCCACATTTGTGTTAATAAGGGGTGTATTCTTTATTCCTACTTAGGTATAAAGGATGGAATCACGCAAAACTGGGAGCTATATAAGCCTACGGAAGCAGTGTTATGACAGTATTGCATCAATAAGCTTGGTCTAGGCTCGGCAATGTTATGCAACAATAAAATATCATTTGAACCAGCTGTCCCTGTGCCATAAGAAGTCGACTTTCATTTTCTTTGGTTAACTTCTCAGAGTTCTAATATTGTGCTGTGCAGCCATGAGCCCTTTGGTCAGGGTGAGCTGGATTTTGATGGTATGTGTAAATGAAATAATAAAATAACGATACTATTCAGTGGTAAGTGTTGCTGACCAATGCTACAAAATCCCTAAACCACCCTCTTAGTTAATTCTCAAAGCCCTCTTCTGCCAGTTAATTTGGGAGTGGGAGGCAGCAATCAATTGGTGATCCTTCACACTCGATACCTGCTTAAATTAATATAAAGACTCCTGATAGTGGAGTATAATGAGTTTGATTAGTTGGAGTTCTTTATTGGTTCCTCCTATAAAAGCACATTGTAATAATTAGGACATCTTTTCCACTGTAGAGAGTACAGGTTGCTAGGAGAAATTATGAATCAGTACATTTTGATGTTACATTGATTTACATAACATGTTAAATAAAAATACGTTACCTGTCAAGTGTTAGTGCTCATCAAAGAGCATTTATTCGAAACATAGAGCTTGGTTTATGATTTTATATACAACAGTATACTAGTATGCACAGTCGTGGGAAAAAACCGAACCAACTCCGTTACTTCGAGCACTATTTATACTAGAGCAAATTCAAAGGTATCATTCATTTGGGAATAGCGTCCTCTACACATTCAAGTCCAAAAAAAGTTACATAAAGTTTATCTTCTTTTACATTACGTCTTCATATCAAATTTTGCGCAAACAAAATTTCTAAGGGAAACACTGTTTTGATGCCATAATCAGATTTTGTAGTTATGTTAGTTTCAATTTCAAGGATTATCTCCACATAGAAATACGCTATTCGTTGATCGAGATTAATTGTAGTTATTGCTACCCGAATTTCAAATTTGAACACTATTTCTAACGTATTTTTCAGCAATTCGTAAATTATATTTATTATGCTAGTGCAAATGACCATGATCCCAAGAACTGTTATCCGTGGTTTGTCAAACATTTTATAAACTTTTGGTTTCTCCCTAAAATCGCAATAATTGGGAAAATTTAATGTAGCTCAAAACTAACTATCGGAAAGAGCTGAAATTTTGCATGGCCTTACTAGAAGTCCTTCTGAATCGATTCTCATAAAAAAATATAACGAGGTTCCAATTCATAATATTTTCAAACATTAATTTAATAATTATTATTGCAGTTCTTGTCAAACGCCATCTTTGAATTTTATCTACTGTTGAAATTGCTCAAATCAAGAGAAGTACTGCAGGTTTTTTTATCCACGACTGTGCATGTGCTTCAATAGTGGTACTATCAGTTTTAAAAGTACTGATGTCGGGCTTGTGATCAATTTCCAGCCCAAGTCAGTTGTAGTACATAGTTGAATATTAAAATTTAGCAATTCCAACCTTTTAAGGGCTTGCAGGTAAGACTTGCTCTGCATGAAAATCAGCCCTGACACCATTCCTGATGATTCTTAAGTAAAATTACCTGAATCCGAATATGAACCACGAAGTGCGTGAGTTATTGAGAGCGTCACAGTCGTACTTCTTGCAAACTTTTCTTGCGAGGGATTCCGGACCTCTACCCCTTACCCGCTTTTAGCCAAAATTGTTGCTATATATTTTTATTGGGGTGTTTTGGGGAGAAAAAAGGAGGGCTAAAAGCTGGAATATGTAGAAAATAAATATAAAAAAATTGAAGAAGAAAAAAAAAAAAAACGCTTATTTTTACAATTTAAGGGAACAAATCTCCCTCCTCGCTACAAATGCTCTTGTTTTAGAGCTTTTCACCTCTCTAGCCCCTCAGAAGAAATGTAATGTTTAAAATAGAGGTACACAACCTGCGGCCCGCGAATCATCAATTTGCGGCCCGCAAACTAATTTTGACTAAACATGAGTTAAGAAGCAAACTGACTGACAAACATTTAGAATCAGTCTTAAGAGTTTCTACTAGCAGTATTGAACCTAACATACCTAAATTAGTTTGTAAAACTCAGTATCAGTCGCCCCATTAGCAAGCTGTAACATAATTATTGGTTATGCTTTAGAAATTTTAATATTAAATGTATTTGATGCTGTAATTTTTATTTATAATTTTACTGATATCATTAAAATTTCTGATACTCAGCTTTATTGCTCATTGTACTATTACTGTTATTAAATTTATAACCTAAAATAATTGGCTGAAGTACTTATGACGTTCTTGAGGCACATTCTTAAAAGTAATTCTAAATGATTGATCGTTGCAAATGTTTGTTAACTTCTTTTTTTAATTTTTTTTACAATATCCTTCATTTAGCTCCTAGATTTTTTGAGAAAACATTTGTAAGTTTAATCGTAAAAAAATTAGTGATTATTTGTTTACTATACATATTAAGTGTAATAACAGCTGTACATACTTGGGTAGTAGCACTTTCATTGTGTCTGTGCTGTAACTTCATTTGCGGCCCCCCGTGTCTCAATCAGCGGTGCGAGTGGCCCTTCTCCCAAAAACGTTGTGCGCCCCTAGTTTAAAATAATCCTTTTCCCCACTCCAAATCAAATTTATGTCCATAAAATTATATCGAAAAGTGATAAACATAGGGGGTGCATCCCCAGAAAACGGTGGGTGATGGGGGAAAACAGGGGTCATATTCGAATTCAGGAGATCTTTTTATATAAGAATCAGCAGGAATTGTGTCAGGACTCGAAGAAAAATAGTTTTTTTGCAGAGCAGTGTAATTAGGGCATTCAACTAGTTACCACCGTCCCAGCCGAAGCCATTCTGTGTATCACCACGTAATTTTGAACCACGGTCAGATGACGAGGCAACATCTGAGCTGATACTCCAAACTTCCACACCAACCCAACGTGAGGACTTTCACACACGGCAGATTTAAGGTGCACCAGCCGCCTCTACACCATACGCTTACAAACATCCATGCCCTGACACAAATTCGAACCAGGAATCTTCTGATCTAGAGGCTAACACCTTAACCACTAGACCGGTTGGTCGGCGGTAATTCGGGCATGTTGAAATAATTTCTGTTAATCATTACAGAGGTGTGCCACTCAACAGTTAACAGAATAGTAACACTGGCTGGGTTTCCACCACATGCAACTGTGGTGATCATCTGCCACAAGGCAGAAACGGGATTGGTCACTAAACATGATATGCTACCATACCATCCCTGTCCATGACTCTTGGGCATTTAAGATGCAGCTGATGAATTCGGTAATCAAAGACTACGTCTTAATGGGTGATATGTCTACTGTTCTGCCTGTAAGGTGTTTTGTTATATAAGGTGATGGTAATGCTATAGGAGTCTGCCTACTACCAGCCTATTTTTGCATTTGTCTATGTAGGCTGACCAGAGATTGCAAGAGAGGAGGATAACGGGCACGTGTAGATCCACTGCTAGAACCTTGTCACAGCAGTCTGTTTTGATCCCAGATGATGGGCAGTTTGTCGACGACACCGACCTGTTTCCTGCAGTGCAACCCCTTTCAAAGTCATGTTGAGTATACAGTATTCAGTAGATAGTATGAGTATACAGTATTCAGGCGTTTTTGGTCGTAACTGATGACGATTCAACCTCCACCTAAACATAATAAGCACAGGATTCCAACACCTTCAATAAGCCTCTTCACAAGTGCCAGGAAATAAATCACCAGGCCAGGGGATAAAATTCATTGGTGCTCAAATTAATAATTTGTTACAGATGGATGTTACGATTTTTTGCCCTAGTTTTTAAGTCTATCTGCTAATTTGATGCATACTACATTTTTCTTGACTGATGTAAACTTGAAACTGCATTTCAGTTCCGCAGTGTAAAGTCTTAAGAAAATCTTCCACCTTTACCTGTTTAAAAAAGGGGTATTTTAAAATCTCTTCTAAAAGGGTTCTTTGAATTCAACATATCAAAAATTCTATCCCTCACTGTAAATGAAAGAACATTTTTTTTATTGTGCTAATTGGTGTGTGCAGAAGAAAGTTTATTGACAAATTTCAAGCCTTTACTTTACCTCTGATGAGTCACATTTCCAGTTAGCACAAGCTGATGGTCGAGTTTAAGGGGACCGGGAAGACTCTATCTCCTCCATGTTAAATTCACGAAATTCAAGACCCTTTTTCTCAATAACCATAATAGTAATCAACACAAAAATTTTATGGTGGTTAGACTGATATGTTATACAAACTTTAACAGCTCACTTTTTTTTTATTTAAAAATTTTAATTTTATAGAAATTTTTAACTGAATATCACTTTTCAGATAGCATTTTTTAACACATTTAAATTTCTAAGAAATCCAATAATCAAAAAATCCCCGAGTTGAAATCTTTAGAGATATAACACAAATATGTCATAAAAATATTAAGTCATTATGTTCAGTAGACTCTGAGAAAATGGGGCATGAAACTTAAAAATCTAAGTTTTGAGAAAAATGGATTTAAACATTTCAAATGAATTTTTATAAATAATTTTACGTCTAACCTTAATGAAATCCTGATTTATATAAAGGATGATCTCTTTCATTTTTAATACATGTATCTTCAATTTTTTTTTATGCTTTTCTTTCTATGGCGGGCCTTTTTACTGTATTCGGAGAGTTTTCGCTCTCCATCGATAACACGGTCTTAGGCCAGTTTTCTCAAAAATTTGTATAAAATGGCAGCCTGGATTGATTTTAACTCTAGATAATGTAATAGCACTTTATAATATTTCCACTGTTGCAGCAGGAAACAGCATCAAACACTCCCAGTTTTAAAGTTTGGATGGTTACAAACACATTTTTTGGAACGCGAGTCCAAATCACATTGTTCACCGATTCATTTGGGTTTTGAGTCTTTCCGTGAACACATTTTTTCAACAATTCTGAATTCGCCAAGTCTCTGAAATTTGATTTAATTGTCTTCAAAATGTAGGCAGTATAAGGCAAGGCAATATGTGTGTGTTTATCATGGTAATATACATCACTTTTAGCTACAGCACGTTGAAATTTCCACCAGCTTTCATTCCCAACTGGACAAAGACCGTGATTTGGATTTAAGTTACTTGACAGTAAATAAAAATATTCTGCCCAGACAGATTGTTGCATATTGTGCAGAAAACCAACATTTATCCTTATTGCTAGTCCATAATAGATCAAATGTCATGTCTCAGAAATTGCTAACTTATATCGCATGGTAAGAGCCTGATTGAAAGGCTGGAGTTACTTCAAAACCAGGCCCTCAGGTTGATTGTTGGTGCGGTAAAGACCACCCCAATTGACTCTATGCTACTTTTGACAAATAACAGACCCATTCAGGAGATTATTGAGGAGAGAGCTCTCGTGTTGTATGAAAAGTTAATCAGAATTGAAGTACCCTTTTGGGACCAGTATGAGAATGGACAGAGACAACTGAAGACACAACGAGGCTTTCTTCAGAAAGCTCTCGATTTAAGAGAAGATCTGGAAATTGATGAAGGAATTGTTCAGGGATTTTTAAATCCTCGTAATCCCTTGAATCGCGTTGAGACAATTATTAACCTGAATCTTGCCCAGCCTATCCTTAAGAGCCAGCTCCCTCCAGAGAGCTTGAAGATTTTAGCCCTTGAGACCATCCACACCCTCTATCCAGAGCCTGAATGGTTACACGTCTATACCGACGGCTCCTTTACTGAATGTTCACCAAATGTTGGAGCAGGAATTTATTCCTCCATTTTCTCCTTCTATGTCCCTGTCGGGAAACAAAAAACCGCCTTTGATGGAGAAGTTATGGCCATCTGTGTGGCATTGCAGCAACTTGTTCCCAGACGTCTCTACAACAAAGTGGTCTTGTTGTCGGATTCCAAAGCTGCCATTCAGGCTATTGGGTCAAACGAGGTGCCTGCCTCAAATGATATCTTAGAATGCCAGATGCTCCTTGAGGGATTAAAGGCAGAAGGACGACAGATCGTTATCCAGTGGCTCCCTGGGCACTGTGATATTTTCGGTAACGAGCAGGCAGATATGTTGGCCAAGAAGGGCACACGGATAGTTGAACAGCCAACCACAAGTTACTCATTCCACTCCATAAAACTCTACATCAAAAATCAAATGAGACTTAGATGGAAGTCGAATCTCACTTCTTGTATTTCCTCGAAGAGTTGGAGAAATTTATTAGACCAAAAAATTTCAATTAAACCTCGCGAAAGAGCGGTCGCAGAATTTAGACTTGCAGTGGGGCATGACTGCCTTGCAAACCACCTACACCGCATTGGCGTTTATGACAGTCCTAAATGCCCACTCTGCAAAAAGGATGAAATTATGGACAGGTCCCATATCCAAAGATGTCCAGCTCTGTGTGGGGTCTCCGAGGTGAGACGCTACTGGAGTGCTAGAGCCTTGCTGATGAGATACTGACTTTTTTCTCTTACTGTTTTGTATTCTTGTAATCGTTTTGTAAGATATTGTCATTTTCTCTTGCCATTAGAAAAAAAAAAAAAAAAAAATATATATATATATATCGCATGGTAAAATTAATAAAAATAGTTAGAAAAAAAACTAAATGATTACAGTTAACTCTACTGTTACCAGATTATCGAAAATAATTTGAGTAAAGTAAAGTAAAAAATATAATATACATTGTTGAGCAACAAAGATTAGAAATGTCCACAAACGGTTTGTTTACATTTGAAAGGCCGTGTCAGATGTGAAGTGCTTATTGGAAACGTGCATAATTTTCAAACTTCCTCTTATTCTATTACCTAGTGTGATATATCATTGGAAAGAGGATATTTTGAACTATATAAAGGAGCAATAATATAGAAATTGATTTTTTAGTCGAATTTTGCTTTCCCGGTCCCCTTAAGTGTGGCACAAACCCCATGAGGCTATGGATCCTACTTATCAACAATTCATTATGCAAGCTGGTGGTGGTTCCATAATGGTGTGGAGAGTTTACCTGGTATGAATTGGGTCCTCTTTTCAAATTGAACCGGTCATTGACAGGAATTCGCTATGTTCAGCTGCTGGGTGACCATTTGCAACCCTTTATGGATTTCACTTACCCTAACAACGATGGGATGCTCCAGGAGGATAATGCTTCGTGTCAGTGGCCCCATTTTGTTCGCGATTGATTGGATGAAGGAGCATTCTGGACAATTCCTGCACATAATTTGGCCACCTAGATTACCAAACATAAACCCTGTGGAGCATATCTGGAAAATAATCGAAAGAGTCATTCAGGCACAAGATCCAGTACCTGCTGCAATCATGCAACTATGGGCAGCTATCGAGACAGCAGAACTGAACATCTTTCACTCTTGGCGACTTCCGCTGGCATTTTTGGTTCATGCCACGTCGAGTTGTTGCATTTCGCAGAGCTAGAGCAGGCCATGTAATATCAGTGAAGCATCCCATGACTTGGCACTTCAGTGATGTTGTCAAAAAGTCCATCACAGGAAATTTCCTACATTTTGATTTCAATGTTTTGGCGACAGACAACATTTCTGATTTGAGCTTGAATCTTAACATTAATTTTATCAATAAAATATATGCCACTGTCCAATTTGCGGTATACCTGTACTACCCATGATTTGTATGTATCCAGGCAGCAAGAATTTTTTCTTCATACAAGGTTTCTTTAGCAAAGATATGTCTATTAGTGTGTGGCATCTTAAAGCCATAACTTTTGGGATGTCCTTTTCAATGCACTGTAGTGTATACTTGAGAGAAAAATCCAGGTTCCCACTTTTGAAATCTAAACATGATGCCTGAAAGGACGATGAAATAACACATGTATCTGTTTTTGTGCTACTCTTGTTAATGATGAATAATAATAGGCAGCTTATCTCATCTCAATGAGCATGGTAAATTAATTTTATGCATGAATTGGCCATCAAAGGTGTGGAACTTTCTCATATCTGTTTGCAATTAGATGCGACATGACAAAGCTTGTTGAAAATAAAATAAAACAAAGTGCAATGTACTATAAAACACGTTATGCCAACTTAAATCAGCTTGATTTAAAATTGTCTGTAACTTTCCCCTGGTTATTAAAATTATGTTTTATTAGAATATTTTGGAGTTTTTTTTTGTTTTTGTTTCTTATAACTGATAAAAAATTAATACGTTTTTGATTCCATTAAATTCAAAAATCCTATCTGCATTTTTATTTAAAATATTGCTATGTACCATGAATAAACAAAATTTTAAAACTATCTTTAGTTACCTCCCTTTATATAAAAAAATGCTTTCATTAATTACATACTGAACGTATTAGAATTTTCATTTTAGTAAATTGGAAAGTAAGCATTGTATCCATTGCACTGTCGAGAACTTGTCCTTTTTCACAATAATTGTTCCAAAGGGGCTCTACGTTTAGCTCACCCGTATCATCGAAAATATTTCATTATAGGAGAAGGAATTTTTTATATTTGAAATGTATGTGTGTGTTTTATTCTGGATCATAATAAAACATTTTTTTGCAATTTGGTGTGATTCTTTAGAAAATTATCAAGTGTTTTCTATTGAGAAAGCGGCTTTGAATTTGAAACAAATGGAAAATTTCCATTGGTGAAATACTAAAACCAGAATTATACAGTACAAAGTCACAAATACGGACGTTTTGCTAACCGGAGTTTTTTTATTTTTCTCACTTTTTTACATATCTCCTACAATTTTTAAGGAACCATATGTTAAACCTGGACTTAATTGATGAAAAAACGCAAAATAACAGACATGTTCAGAATAAATACTACACAGAAAAATTAGAAGATTTGCAAGTGAAATTTGTTGCATTATATCATATTTGCACACACACATATATATATATATATATATATATATATATAGCATCCTGGCACAGTTGGAAATCAGGTGTGTATTGGGACGCAGAAAGCAGGCGATGTTAAAACAAAGTTCTTTATTACGGCATAATCGTAGCAGTTTCCACAGCAGGAAGGGAACTAGGTATGTTTACATAGTTTATCAATGGTAATAATCAGAAAAAGAGGGATTACAGGCGTGCTCCGATATTTAAATGGGGATTTACTATAACGGTATGTTACGTCCTGTATTAGAGTGTGAAAAATAACTTATTGGCTCAGTGCCCTAGACAGATGACAAGGGATTAAGCATTACCACATCTTTAGAAATATTACATCTGAAAATAGAATAAATTATGCTTTACAGATGATAAAATGGTTATTCCCTATAACGGCTTGTGTTATGTCATGTATTAGGGTGTGAAAAATGACTTATTGGCTCAGTGCCCTAGACAGAGGTCAGAAGGGATTGAGCAGTACCACCATCTTTAGAAATACTACATCTGAAAATTGAATAAATTATGCTTTACAGAAACATTAAGAATTCAGATATTATTGATATAAAAATTATTTTTATATCACATACCCCCTTCAAAGCACCAGCTCTTTTACAAAACTAACATTCAGAACTCTGAATGTTCACTTACATGTAAAAAATATAGCAAACTTTGCATACAACATGTTATACAGTATCAACATTATATACAAGGTAAAAATATTATACAAAGGTACATTATACAGAAGGTAAACGAGAAGCACAAGACGTTTGCCCCGGATGTAGGAGTGAGTGTGTCTCCATCCAGGTGGAGAGCCTGGTGACCAGAAGGCCCGTGTAAAGCTTTTAAATGATGGGTGAAAGCGAGATGGGTCGCCAGTTAAACGGTTCCTCTCTATTTAAATATTAGGATAGTTCGGGAGATCAAAAAGCTCTCCCGCTGGATCGACCGTCACCCCATGACGACAAGTGACACGGTCCAGGGTAGGTATTCTCAAACTTTTTAAAATTGGCGATAACCTCATACGAGGTGAAAGGAATAGTCGCGACACCTTCCGTTTCGTCTTTTACGTTGTCATAAAAATCAGCTGCAAATTCCCTGGATTGTTATCTGACCGAGAAGTGCGTCTGGAGTACCGGTATAGGTATTTCGCAGGAGGGGTTAGTACCCTGAGGTTAAAGATCTGAATGCTGCTCTGCGATTTTGTCGATAGATATTTTGTTGACTTGAGGATCGCTTATGCTTGGAGAGGCTCTCCTAGTATATTCCTTATTTTCCAGGATTTTAACATAAGATTGCACATATGCAGGAATAGAGTTCTAGATCTCCTCGAAATCGGTCCATCAATTTGTCGTGTCCTGAAGGTCACTTAAGGGGACCCCGGGAAAGCCCTATCTCCTCCATGTTAAATTCAAGACCCTTTTTCTCAATAACTATAACAGTAATCAACACGAAATTTTTATGGTGGTTTAGACTGATATGTTATACAAACTTTAACTGCTCACTTTTTTTTTTATTTAAAATTTTTTATTTTATAGAAATTTTTAACTGAATATCATTTTTCAGATAGCATTTTTTAACACATTTAAATTTCTAAGAAATCCAATAATCAAAAAATCCCCGAGTTGAAATCTTTAGAGATATAACACAAATATGTCATAAAAATGTTAAGTCATTATGTTCAGTAGATTCTGAGAAAATGGGGCATAAAACTTCAAAATCTAAGTTTTGAGAAAAATGGATTTAAACATTTCAAATGAATTTTTATAAATAATTTTACGTCTAACCTTAATGAAATCCTGATTTATATAAAGGGTGATATCTTTCATTTTTAATACATGTGTCTTCAATTTTTTTTTATGCTTCTCTGGTGGGCCTTTTTACTGTATTCGGAGAGTTTTCGTTCTCCATCGATAACACGGTCTTAGTCCAGTTTCCTCAAAATTTGTATACAATGGTAGCCTGGATTGATTTCAACTCTAGATAATGTATTGCACTTTATAATATTTCCACTGTTGCAGCAGGGAACAGCATCAAACACTTCCAGTTTTAAAGTTTGGATCGTTACAAACACATTTTTTTGGAACACTAGTTCAAATCATATTGTTCGCCGATTAATTTGGGTTTTGAGTCTTTCCGTGAACACATTTTTTCAACAATTTTGATTTCGCCAAGTCTCTGAAATTTGATTTAATTGCCTCCATAATATAGACAATATAAGGCAAGGCAATATGTGTGTTTTTATAGTGGTAATACACATCACTCTTTTTGCTACAGCACGTTGAAATTTCCACCAGCTTTCATTCCCAACTGGACAATGACCGTGATTTGGATTTAAGTTACTTGACAGTAAATATAAATATTCTGCCCAGACAGATTGTTGCATAATGTGCAGAAAACCATCATTTATCCTTCTTGCTAGTCCATAATAGATCAAATGTCATGTCTCAGAAAGTGCTAACAACTTATATCGCATGGGAAAATTAATGAAAATAGTTAGAAACAAACTAAATGATTGCAGTTAACTCTACTGTTGCCAGATTACCTAAAATAATTTGAGTAAAGTAAAGTAAAAAATATAATATACTTTGTTGAGCAACGAAGATTAGAAATGTCCACAAACGGTTTGTTTACATTTGAAAGGCCGTGTCAGATGTGAAGTGCTTATTGGAAACGTGCATAATTTTCAAACTTCCTCTTATTCTATTACCTAGTGTGATATATCATTGGAAAGAGGAGATTTTGAACTACATAAATGAACAATAAAATAGAAATTGAGTTTTTAGTCGAATTTTGCCTACCCGGTCCCCTTAAGGAGTTTAAAACTGGTAAGAAAGAGGAAACTGTTCTATTAGTCCACGTGGAGTTTCCAGTATCTGGGTCGGAGGGATTTGAAAGGGTTTCTGGATGTTCAATCTCCACGTATTTTCTTTTTTAAGTAAGGGGCGTGTATTAATCCTTGACGGTTCCGATTCAGATTCATTGATGACCTTGAAGTACTGCTCCGGGACAGTCTCTAGGACCAGGATCAGTCGATAGATTAGGATCGATCAGGTCCAAGTCCACCATGGGTCTCAGGGGAGCAATACCAAAAAGGGGGGGGGGGTAAAGCCGCGTTTACACCGGAGTTGCAAAACATATCTCTCCCTTTTAGTAGCCAGGACGTTTTACGTTTCCCTATACTGATCCCTTTTTTCGACCGACTCCGATGTAAACGCTTTGTGGACATCATCGGCAACTATCCGAGCTCACTCTTCTCATCCCTGGAAGTTTGGCGGGAGACGTGGTCAGGGCAAATTATCACAGAGAACGAACAAAAGAAGGCATGAGCGACCAGGGGGGGGGAGGTTAGAGGGGAGCGGTTATTGTCAAGCAATCGTCTCGGAGAAATCTCTCCCAAAAGTTGCAACCCTATGATCTTTACCGACTCATGGTAGTAAACAAATTTGACTCTGTTAAGCTCTCCAAATCGCCACCCCAACTCGAGATCTTGACGATAAAATGAATGCTGTTTCTCGGAATAGCTTCGATGTTTGGAGGGAGAGAAGTTGTGCAAATCTGGTGTAAACGCGGCTTAATAAACAGTTTTCAGACCCTGTTAGACGGGAAACACTCCAAACTCTGGTGGGGGTAGGGGTGAGGGAAAATGATCTCTCTGATTGGAATTTTACCACCAAAACAGGGGTGTTGGGACACCATTTCCTGTATTCTCTCGCCACAAAAATTGACGAATTGACACAAAAATCTCTAAACGAATTGGTTACAGTATCTAAATTGCTGAGCAATTCTTTCGAAAGGACGGCAACGGAACTACCAAAGAGAATTTTATCTATGTTATGTAACCTTGAAAGCCTCGTTGAGAACGAACTCGCCAATCTGTCTGAAACTGAATCGGAATCAAAATAAATAACAAACATAATCAAAGCAAACAATTTTTTAATACAGTGCAATGAATGTGATGTTAAAAGTATTAGTCATAATAACTCTCAATGTTATTGTATGCATAGTGGTAGAAATAAGATTGCTTGTAATGATTTTCATGCAATGCGGCGAATTTT
The DNA here is from genome assembly GCA_947359465.1 of Metellina segmentata. Lineage (NCBI taxonomy): Eukaryota > Metazoa > Arthropoda > Arachnida > Araneae > Tetragnathidae > Metellina > Metellina segmentata. The sequence continues at coordinate 26,963,788 of OX375880.1, read as the reverse complement.
ATTTTAAAAGTAATGCTATTCAAACTGTCAGAATAAATTACCTTGATACCGAAAATACCCTTATTAAGTTCAATACAGAACCGCACAAAAATGGTTTTCATTGGATCGAACATTTCAAGAATATTTATCGGTTGTATTGTTTGTCAGAATTACAAAAATTTATTTTTGGCAAGAGATCGCTTAGTGATAACGCTGCTTTGTTTGTTAGAATAAAACCAGAAATAAATTCATGATCAAAATTGAAACAGCCTTTGATCGACGAATTCTTTTTTGAAATAAACTCTGCTAATTTACATGAACTCCTGAGTAAAAGGAAAATGAGGGATTCTGAATCCACTCAACAATATTTTTTAAAGATGAAAGTATTGTGCAGTTGCGGAAAAATAGATGACTCTGCTTTGATGCACTATGTGATTAAGGGAATAAATGACAAACAGGAAAACAAAACTATCCTGTATGGTTGTAAAAATTTGTTTGAGTATAAGGAAAAACTGAAAGTGTATGAAATAATAAAAACTGATTCTGCATATGGTAAAGGTGATTTCGACAGAAAAAATTTCGATAGTATTAATTATGATTGTAAAATTTTTTATAGAATTTTAGTAAACATGACCATGGTAGAGTTAACTCTTTTGATAGAACAAAAATTAGTACAGTAATAGATTTAATTCTAAAAACGAAACTGCAAACAGAGATAGAGTCAAGTTTGATAGGATGAAATACAGTGGTTCAGAAATTCGTAACAATAAGATTTGTTTTAATTGTAGATCAAAAGGTCATATTTCTAGATTTTGTATTCATAAAGATAAAGGACTTAAATGTTTTCGATGTAGCACGTTTGGTCACACGGCTTCTGAACGCGGAATGAATTCGAAACCGGAAGTAGTCATCTTGGATTTTAGCGTAGAATCGAATGTAGGGAAAATGGTAATGATTAATGGTTTAAGTGTTAATTCATTGATAGATACTGGAAGTCAAGCTACTCTGATTCGTAAATCTGTTTTGATAAATAAAATGTTAAAGATTTATGACTGTTGAATTCTACTTGGACTGGTTTTGGAAAATGCTGAGTAAAACCGTTAAGAAATAGTCGAAACTCAAGTTACTTAATGGTTAGATCAAAGGATAGTAGAACCAAGTTCTTCAGAATATTGTATCCCAGTTATAATTGTAAAGAAAAAGGATAGAACACCTCGTGTGTGCATAGACTATAGAAGATGAAATACAGTCATTGTAAAGGACGATTTTCCTCTACCATTAATTGAAGATATTTTAGACCGATTGCAAGAATTTCAAAATTTTAGTACTATCGATCTCAGAAATGGGGTTTTCCATGTTGAGGTCGCCAAGGATAGCAGAAAGTATACTTCATTCGTTACCCATGAAGAACAGTATGATTTTCATAAGGTTCCATTTGGTTTATGTAACTCCCCTGCCGTATTTCAGAGGTATATCAACATCATTTTTCGACCATTGATTAGTGATGGTATTGTTTTACCATTATGGACGATATAATAATTTTGTCCTCCTCCCTTAAAGAAGGAATCGAACGGTTTGGACGAGTCTTAGATCTTGCTCGTGAATATAGACTGGAAATAAATTTTAAGAAATGCCATTGTTTGAAAAAGCGAATTGAAGATTTGGGCCACATGATTGAAGAGGGTAGAATTTCCCCATCAACTCTAAAAATAAAAGTTGTTCTTAATTTTCCCGAACCAACCAATTTGAAACAGTTTCAAAGTTTTTTAGGACTCAGTGGGTATTTTAGAAAATTGATGCCTTTATATTCTATTATCCGTATACCTTTGAGTGATCTTTTGAAAAAGGATCGTAATTTTAAATTTGGACCAGAAGAAAGACACTCTTCTAACAGATTGAAGACATTGTTGGCCGAAAAACCTGTCTTTGGAATATACAACCCTAATTATGAGACTGAATTATACTGTGATACAAGTTTGGAAGGGTATGGATCAATTTTGATGCAGAAGTCCCCTAGCGACAGAAATTTTCATCCTACCTTTTTCACGAGTAGAAAAACATCCGGTGCCGAAAAGAAATATGAGTCGTGAGCTTGAGGCTCTTGCTATCATAGAAGCTTTAAGGAAATTTGGTGTGTACCTTTTAAGAATCACATTCAAAATTGTCACTGAGTGTTCCGCGTTTGAAGACAATGGCAAAGCGAGATTTGTCTACTCGGGTAGGTCGTTGGGTTTTATTGCTACAAGAATTTAATGAGGTCATTGACCATCGTCCTGGTTCTAAAATGGTTCATATAGACGCAGTAGATATCCAATGAATATTTTTTGTATTTTAGTCGATAACATCTTTCTAAAATTAAAAGCAGCCCAGGATAAAGATAACGAAATAAAAACAAGTAAAGAACTATTGAAAATTTCATTATACAGATTATTGCGAGAGACGTCAAATTTTGTATACATTCGTTGATGGTAAGTGATTAGTGATCGTGCTTGAGTGTATGCGATCCGAAATCATAATAGATTTCCATGAAAAGGGACATCTAGGAGTTAAATATACTGAAAAGAACATTGAAGAGTATTATTTATCCCCAAGCTTAGGAAGAAGATAGATAAACCATAGCCAATTGTGTACATTGCATTTTAGTGACTCACAAAAAGGGAAAGAAAGAAGGTCTTTTAAACCCCTTGCAAAAAGAAGATATTCCATTAAAGAAGTACCATATTGATCATCTCGGACCTTTAGAGAGCACGCATAAGATCTATAAGTACAATCTAGCGATAATCGATGCATTTATCAATTTTTTGTGGATTTATCCAACGAAAACCACTACATCTGTTGAAGCTATTGCAAAATTGGAGGTTCAAAAGGCTTGTATTTGGGAGTCGTTCGCAAATTATCTCCGATAGAGGTGCAACTTTTACATCTAGAAAGTTTGATGATTATTGCTCTAAAGAGAAAATTAACCCTTCTTTGCATAGTGGTGGAAATTTCCATCATAACATTGAATGCCCAAAAATTATATAAAAGAACAAGTTCACTTTAAGTGGATCGTGTCTGGATACCTTTTTAATGTCCATAGCATAAAAAAAATATAGCTGTCAAAAATAAGCAAGTGTCACTATCAGTAAAACGAGCTTGAAGTTGTCATTCCGCTGTTTGTTGTAGTTGCAATAAACGTATGATTTCGTTTTTAATTTTGTTTTATTATATTTGAGTTTCTATTGTGCTAAAAAAGTGAAAATGAGTGGAAGAAAGGTTTGTAACATGTTTCTGTTATTTTTAGAGCAATTTCTGAAAAAGTTTGCGTTTAATTTAAAAAATACCACATGATACCATCCTATTGTTTTTTGCTAAATTTATACTATAAATATATACTAAGATTTTTTAAACCATTTTTCCTTTAATTTTGAACATGAATTGTATCACCTTGATTTATTTCACCAATAAAGAAAAAATCATACAAAGAAGGGTTAAACATAATTTAATAACTAGTGGTTTGCCAAGGGTAAACGGACAAGTCGGACGAATTAACCAAACGATCATATCAAATCTGGCAAAGCTATCCTTAGAAAATCCAGCCCAATGATACAAATACACAAGTGAATTACAGCAAGTGATAAATTCGACCTATCAACGAAGCATAGATACCACACCGTTCGAATTCCTTTTCGGTACAAAGATGAATGTAAAGGGTCTGGACAAGTTCAAAGAAATGATAGAAGTTGAATTTCAAGCTAATTTTGAAGAGCAAAGAGAAGAACTAAAGAAGCATGCAAAACAGCAAAAATTTAAAACTTAAGAAGAAATTACGAAGGCGTATAATATTTAGGAAGAAAGGAACCAAAACCTTATGCAGTTAATGATTTAGTTGCCTTAGACCCTATAGAATCACCAGAATTAAAGGAGAAAATACGTACGACGTTGTAAAAGAAGGATATCATGAAAGACCCAGCCTTACTACAACATGCGCTGAATTTCTTAAACCGTCAAAGTGGATTTATTAATTCGCTAAGACGAGTCTAAGAAAAGGGAAGGAGGAAGAATATGCCGTGTTTAAAGACGACAAACCAAAAGAATACGGACGAAGTTTGAAGATGACGAAAGAAGTTGAAGACGAAAGATGCTGAAGAAGACGAAAGAATCTGAAGAAGACGAAAGACGTTGAAAGAAGAAAGAATTTAAAGACGAAAGAAGCCGAAGATGTTAAAAGAAAGAAGTTAAAAACGAAAGAAGCTGATGACGGAGGAAGTTTGAAGAATACTGAAGACGTTTAAAGTGTGTTCAAGTGTGATGCAATATTTCAGACGTCGTTACTTATTTCATTATCATTGGACATAGTATCAGGCTGTATTTCTGAATAACGAGATCCATCCATTGATCACGACCAGATAAGATATTCCTATATTCACTCTAATCAAAATTCCTCTAATACCACTCGATGCTCGAAAAGGGGAGCTAAACCGAATGCATGATGATAATTTCCAGAGCAAACGAAATTTTACACCTGAGTTAACAATGCCTTATCTTTCTCAGACTAAGAACTTGAACACCACTTTGGGCTGGTTTTAGTCTATAGAACAGCAAAATGCAGTAACTCGAAACAGTATATTTGCACTTCGTGGGATTTGGCCTATTACTTAGCCTGGCGTTCCACGTGCCAGTTGCTTTTGTGGGATTATTGGTTTGCTTCGCAAACCAAATGGGAATTAGAAGCCTATTGGATAACAGCCATCACGGAGTTGCCCGTTTGTTGGTTTGCTTCACAAATCAAAAGGGAATTTGGCGTGACGACACAGTCTCTTGCGTGTGTGTGTGTGCGAAAATATATATAGAAAAGAGATATTCAATTTAAAAGTTTTATCATATTTTTAGGTATTGATGTAATGTGAAATTTTCCGCGAATTTAAAATCCGTTGAAATTTTTACTCTGTGTTTAACGGTCTAGGAGACAGAGAAAAGAATAACCTAACTCCACTTAAAAGTTTATTTGTTTTTTACTGTCTGTAATATCATTCCTCAGCTCAAAATGAAAACGGAAACGAAAAAAATAAATTTAGAATCTGTTATCTTATCTGCTGTTGCATTCTAAGGAAAACAGTGATAATTAAATTTCATTAAATTCATTTTAAAATGTTCTAGATTAAATTCCAAAATTCGCCGCGGGCCAAAAATTGCAAAAAATTCGTACTACCCGTGTTCCAAATCCCATTACTGCAAGTGCCATAGAATCGTCAGGACTTTGGGTGCATAAAACAAACAAACAGACAAACACTTTTATAATATTAGAGACTAGCCACTGGCTAGCCCGGCGTTGCCCATGCCAGTTGCTTTTGTTGGGTTATTAGTTTGTTGCGCAAACCAAATATGAATTCGTAGCCTATTTTACTACAGCCATAACGGAGTTGCTCGTGGTGTTGGTTTTCCAAAAAATATAAATATTTAGTTGAAAAATTATTTATTAAAAGAAAATCAAACGTATAAGGAATCTATATGGTGCAACATTTTCCGCAGATTTCAAATCCGGTAAAATTTTTATTCTATCTTTAAAGATCGCTGAGATAAAAAAAAAGCACTGAAGAACGCCAGGGATAATTTTACTAATTTCTTTTACTTCACTCGAATCTGTCTCTCAAAAAATCCAAATGAATCATACGATGGTCATTTGAATCTGTTTGCTAACATTCCCATTTATTGCGAATACACGAAAGGCGAAAAAAAAATTGGCATTGTTCCAAAGGCTGATCTCAATAGTGACGTCACAGAGGGAGAAAAATTCAATATGTATGTAGTTCTTCGGGTGACGTCATATTCCGAAAGAAGAAAGAACGGTGAAAAAAACAATTAAATTCATTTTAAAATAAATGTTCTAGATTGAATTTTTAAATTCGCCGCGACCCAAAAAATCTATATATATAAAACACTAACGTACGTGGACCCGAAATCGACGTTATTTGTGTATCGTCGAATGGCAACAATCAACGTAAATAAAATAACCCAGATATTTTTAATTCTTGCTGTTTTCAAATAGCCGAGGTCAATTTCTATGCAAAATAAGAAATTAAATAGTAATATTTATGTTTGAACTGACTTTTTATTTCTTCCTTTGATGTAAAAGTAATTTAAAGGTAATTTTGCTACCCGGTATCTAGCCACATCAGAATTAATGTTTACTTTTTTAATTTGATTTAGAGTTTAGAGTTTTTGATTTAGAATTCGTTTGGGTATTTGAGTTGACTGCGAGATGTTGCGGACATATTTGAGGATTCCCAAGTAGTATAAATATGAGTTCTTTTTGTTAATAAATCATTATTGTCTTTGTCAATATCATTGAAAGTCTTTTGTCGCATTATTCTATTTCACAATATATTCAGGAAGTCGAATTTCAACACGTTTGAAAAGATACGTACTTATTTTTTTTTTCAGAATTTTGCCTTTTTTCAAGGTTTGGAATTTTATTTTTGTTTGCATTATGTGTTCCGATACATTACCTATTGCAGAAATATTATTTAGGAGTTAGATTTTAATGATATGTCTATTTCCTGCAAAATATCACTAGACATGGGTAATTTTATAGCGATATATGTATATTTCGACCAACTTTACTTAAATATTTGATTGAATACGCAATGATTTGAAGAATTGTTTCATAAAAATAAATAAAATATACAAATCAAAACATGTTTAATTACGGTGTGTAAAAATTAAAAAGAAAAGCACTATTACACACCGCCGAGCGCTAGCCGGCGCAGCCCGGCTAGTTAAAAAAATTTGGACTTCCTGTGTGCCAAATTCTATTACTGTAAATGCCATAGATTCGTCAGGACTTTGCGTGCAGAAAAAAAACAGACAAACATTTCCTTTTATAGCATAAAGCAGGTATGGGCAACCTTTGATAAGTTGGGGGCTAAACTTTATGATATTAGTGAAGTCGCGGGCCGTAGGTAATTTGTAGTTGTGAAAAAGTAATAATGAGAGATAAGGTTTATTTTATTATACATATTTATAAATCATAATATATAAATCATATTTATTTATAATATAATAATGAGAGATAAAGTTTATTTTACTATACATATTTATAAATAATTAGAATGGTAAAGTTACGTGAACAGAATAATATCGTATTGATTAAGTATTTACTTACAGTCACCAGAAATTAATGAGAAGTTTGAGCTTGAACTTGAGAAACAAGATAATCAATGTTGGGCTCAATCCAATTAATACACAGGTGCAGAGTGTTTTCCAAATTTTTATATATAAGCCTGGTTCAATACTTCGAGCTGTGGGTACTTTTCTTCGGCAAGGTATGTTCTGTAGAAATCACTTTGCTCCACGTCTTCAAATTTTGACTTCAAATGTATGTCTTCCTGAAGCTGGATGAACTCCTTTTACAGGTGTGTGGCAGCCTTCTCTACTTCACTTTTCATCGAAGTAGCAAAAAGGTTAAAGCAGCTACCCATGTTTTCAAAGTCGGAAAATCTATTAAAAAATTGCTTCGACAGTGATTTTAGCTCTTCAGCACATTGAGTGTAGTCAATATTTTCGTGACTGGATAGTGTTAAAAAATGATAACAGCTTCAAGATCGTATTTATGTTTCCCACAAACAAATTTTGTTTTGGAACGCTTTCAGATGACTGTACAATTCGTTTACCAACTTAACCTTGTTTCTGAAGCTTCAAATTCAACTCGTTTAAGTGACCCGTGATGTCGACTAGAAACGCTAAATCACATAACCATTTCTGATCACTGGCATCAGACAATGATTTTTCCTTGATTTCCATAAAATCTCCTGTCTAAGATCGTAAAATCTTTTCAACATTTTGCCTTTGCTTAACCATTTTACTTAGCAAAAATATGTCATACTAGGGGGCCAGCCCCCTGCTCGCTAGCGCTTGCCAACCCCCGGAGGATTGCTTTGCAATCCTCACTGGTTCGCTGCGCGAACCTATGCTCGTTTCGCTCGCATCAATGAAGACATGTGTCCTAGCAAAAGAAATTGTTTACAAAATATGATATTCCAAAAAAAAAAAAAAAAAAAAAACATTTTTTTTTCCAATCTAAATTTGCTGTTTGCAGAAAAGATATATACGGTGCCTCTGAAATCAGAATTCAAATGAAAACTGTGCAAATTTTGACTCGAAATGTGATCGCTGCTTTGGAAATTGAATACCCAGCATGTTGTTTGTGTGTACATTTCCCCAGCACTCGAGCCACTCACTTTTTCATCGAGTTTGTTGTCTAAAGTTGAAGTTCAAGCGTATTGTTGAACTACAATTGTTGGCCCTGAAAAGATACCCCGTTTTCTTTGATTTCTATTACAAACTACAACAGCTCGACTAAAATTAATTTTTTTCAATAAAATTTCATCCGATTACGCTATGAATTCAATTTAAGCGCGAGACTTCGTGATGGTAAACAAACAATCGCACAATGTTGCCAAAACGCAATAACAAATCATGTCTTTTTTGCGTGCCACGCAAGAGAATTATATATATAGATACCCATGTTCTGAAGAAAGATCATCCAAAAGTGCTTTGAACAGGCAATGGTTAAGCTCGCGGGATCGAATAATATTGATTGTCTTTATTACCACATCCATAACGTTCTGCAATCGGATGGACTTTGAACACAAGTTTTGCTGGTGGATAATGCAATGTAAGGATTATTAAATCGTCTTTTTGCACATTCAAATCAGTTGCTTTTTCTTTCAAAATTCCGATGAAACCTTTTCGTGAATCGACGGAACCAAGAAGGTATACCATCTGTGCAAACCCAAATTGATTTGCACCTCTGCAAACCATACTGAAATCCGAGTAGTGTTCATTTGTATCATTGTTTTTTTAACAATCACATCCGCTAGTAAGGAAAGGAATCAAGAAGTACAAGGCCGTTTCTAGGATATAATCAATAACGAAATTTATAATTATTATTCTCGATTACCCGTGGAATTGAGTGGCGGGATGCGTCGCCGGTAACTTGTCTGGCGACTTTAAAACCTCGTTTTGATTTAATTTGTTCAAGAAAACAGCCTCAGCCATCTCATATTTCCAATACTAATTTTATCAGTAATAATTACTATATAAGGTAGTATTGGAAATGCCTATTTTTACATCTTTATATTCAGGTGTTCTGCAAATAATTTAAGATATTTTTAGTGTGCCATCAACCAAAATAGGTTGAGAAACACTGACCCACGTAGTTCAAGCTTTTGTTTGCATTGCTCTATCTCTATCAACCTCCAGGGCAGCCCCTGGATAGTCGGCATGGTACCAGTCATATCCAGTGGGTACCTGCTCATGTTGACCTGTACGGAAACGAAATTGCTGACACCCTAGCAAAGGAAGGAACAAGTACCAATGGCGACGCTCGGGTGTTCTCACATACCAAGAGCTAGCCACCATACGAAAAATTGCTCTCAACAACGACTGGAAAGCAACTCCATCACATGACTGGTACCATGCAGACCATCCAGGGGCTGCCCTGGAGGTTGATGAACAATGCAGACTGCCCTTACTAGACTTATTAGTGGCCACATTAAGTCTCTCTTCTTTGACCAGGGGCGTAACACTTTTTTACCGTGTAGAAATGCAGTTTGGCTCCGGCCTCCCCCAGTCACCTTCTTGCTTGTATGGGGATAGTCAAGACTGATTTGAAAGAGAATCCTGTCCAAGTTATGGACTTTTTGAGGGTGTACGATCTTCTGGACTTGATCTAGTTGATCTAGACCAAGGAGAATTAGTAACAACAACAACAACACTCTCTTGTTGGCGAAAACCGAGAATATTTACTTTTATTAGCGGGATTTTAAAATGTTCCGTGGGCCGGATCAAATGCCGTGGCGGGTCGGGGGCTGCCCATATATGGTATAAAGACTAGCCATTGCGTGGACAGAACGGCGATGCCCGTGATAGTTCTTTTCGTACCGCGTAATCTGCTAGAACTACATGACAGGGTTCAAGCAGCATGGGATGGAGGAGGTATTGGATGGACTGTCGCAAGACTTCATAAAGAACCTGTACGAGTCACTACAAAGGCGCTTGACATGCTGCATTTGGAATAATAACGGTTACACGCCATACTGAATCATTCCATTTTTCGAATTCTCAATAAAGTTTTCATATTTCAGTCTCAAATTTTAATCATTTGCTCATTGATAAGCACTTTTGTTTTGCATGTTTTGTTGTAATTATTTACCAGTCAGAGTTTGTTGCAGCTTATGCGAACTCCTCTGTCAGTATGTTATTTTTTTAAATTATTTTTTCACATGGATTGTACAAATTCTAATTTAGCGCCAGGCAAGAAGGACTTACTTTCAAATGGGAAGTCATGCGCTCGGTACATGGGGATTTTGAGAGACCCCCTTGGATCGAAATCATGTTACCCTAACGTTCACTGTTTTGATTCTTGGAATAAACTTTAGTTTTTTAAATGTAGAGATAAACTGATGTAGGACTTTCCTCTTCAGTTGGATGACTATACCATGATCGACAGCTCTAATTCGCCCGCTTGGAAATGTCATTTACTACAGAGGTGTGAAAATTATTAGAATAACTGTGAAATTTACAGTAAAATCTTGTTACATTAAAGAAATAATATATTATTTAAAAAAATATTGATACATTTAAGATTTAGTGTGCATCCTCTTGTTTTTTATTAAAGATTCGATACGTCTTGGCAATTAGATTGTATTTCGTTATCATGGTGCCATATTTGGATGAATCTTTCTATCAAACCATTCTGGTTTGTGATATTGCATTTCTTTAATTTTTTCTTTACAATGGCCCAATGATTCTCTATTAGGTTCATATCTGGATTGTTTCCAGTCCATGAAAGAGTTTTTATATTTTTTTCATCCAAAAATTTGGTCACAGATTTCGTTTTATGGCACGGAGCTCCATCATGCATGAATATGAAGTCTTCATTTGGAAACCAGTCTTTTAACTGTGGAATTAGTCTTTGTTCAAGCACTTATTGATACTGATACTGGTTCATCATGCCATCTACAATGTATAAACGTCCAGTACCCTGAACAGACATTACGCTCCAAACCATTACTTTAGTAGGATATTTAACCGCTTGTGCTATGCAATTTGGGGAAAATTCTTTACTGGTACTTCTTTTCACATACTGACTGCTTTCTTCTGATATCGTAAACATTGATTCATCTGAAAAACATACCTAAAAGATAAAAAATACTTAAAGGTATGTAATTTGTAGAGAAATATTCTTATAAAGAAATTTTTTTTATCAAATTTATAAACAGTTCTGTATTTTTAGTCAGTATGCAAAAAACATGATTTCAGGAAAAGAAACGAACAACTCGAATTCAACTGATTAATTAAAGGAAAATTAATATTCCTCACCTTGCTCTAGTCATTTTCGTATTGTTCTTGCACAACTTTTGCCCAAGCAAGTCTCTTCTTTGCCATAGCAGATGTGATTTTAGCCTTTTTTCGAGGACGACGAGAGCTTTGATGAGCTTTCAGTGAAGAAGAATCACATACATTTACTCCATACGCTTGCAGAGAGATTTTTAGTTCATGACTAGTTGCTCTTCTGTTAGACTTAGCAATTTGAATTATTTTCCTTTCAGTTCTTGTAGTAAATTTACGTTTCCTTCCGCATTTCCCTACTCTAGAATTTCCATATTCACATTTGGAGTCCAAAGATCTTTTTATTTTACACACAGATGCTTGAGAAATGTTTGCTTTTTTAGCTATTTTGTATTGTGTATAGTGATTTTCTTGGATGAGACACTTTACCACAGCTAGTTTTCAAGGAGAAATATCACTTGCTTTACTATAATCACGCAATAATCCTTTGACAAACGAAAAAAAAGCTACCAATTATAAACTAATCAATGCAGCGAAAAGAATTTCTTTAGCAAAAAAATAATACCGATGCCAACTCAAGAAAAGAAATAAAATACTAGCACAGCAAGCAGACGATTTGAAAATTTTATTTTGAATTCGTTTATTAATCAAAAAAATTCCTTATGAAAGGCAAACAATTTGATTACTTCGGATCAAATATATTTTTAATGGCATTATTTAACAAAATTATATCCCTAAAACTATTCTAAAGGAGTGAACATTTATTGGATCAACTAAACAAATTACCTTTCATGAAATATTTCAAGTACATACGAAATGAATCAAGAAAAACTGAAAAAATGACATTTATTCTAATAATTTTCACACCTCTGTATTTAAGATGCAGCCTATTTGGTATGGGTTATATAGGTCAAACCAGTAACTCTTTGAACTTACGTATTAACCTTCATCCCGTTCTAATATTAAAAATTATAAATCTAATTCCTCCTTTTAACCTAGAATTCCATAATTATCTTTACATGGTTTTAGCAATTCAAAAATTACTATACTCTCTTGATATTGTTAAAAAAAAAATTAAGACTGGCTAAAGAAAATATTTACATTTAGAAATATAAAACACTTGCTCCTTATGGTTTGAATGATTTATTTCAAAATATCCAGGTTAATGTAGGTAACTGTAATACTTTTGTATTGTTTCATACGTCAAGAGAGAAAACGAAGAGAGGATGTAGAGGAAGCGGCAACAATAAGAAACTGAAAACATTGATAATATTAACCAGTTTACACTAATTTTATAAAAAACCCAAAACTTCTTGAAAAAAACACTTCATTAAAATTTTTATTTTAAACCTGTAAAAGAATTTGCTTATTCTTTGAATGATGGAACTTGTCTTAAGTTTAAGAAATTACTCACAACCCTTGATTCTTTCAATCCTCATTTCTTACTTTTACTCCATGAAATATTTAAGGCTAGACTTTCTAAAATCAATAAGAAAAATTAAATATAGTAATGATCACAGAGAAGTAGTATATGATAACCTTATTTTTATGACAATAGGTTTTAAACATCCTATTTCCGATAAATTTAACTTTAATAATCTTGTTAATGACCTAAAAAAATATTTTTCCTTTAAAATTTCTTAATATAAAAAAATGTTTTAAATATGATTTACCTTCAGTGAGGAAAGTTTTTAATTCGATCATTTTTGCAGTAAGATTAATTTATATAGGGATAACGTTGTTTGCTTGTGCGATTACATGGATTATAGACCCAATTTAAATGAAAACTTAGGACACATTGTGACTGGTGATCTCGGTATTTGTAAAGATGCATGCGCATCTAATTAATCTAGTCAGTTATCATTTTATTATTTGTAGTTGTCGGGATGGCAACATTGTTGTAGTTTCAACGAAATGAAATGGCTTTGTTAAACAATTCTTGGAACAAAATTTGTTGTTGTTATCAGGAGCTATTTATAATTTAAAAAGAAATGCTATGCTTAAAGGCTTTCTGAAAAACATTGATAACTTTTGTTTAATGACCTCTTTTAAATTTAATGCGTGTATTTGTTTACAGAATGAAAATGGAATTGTTATGGTGAATTTAAAGCTTTTATTAATGATACTATTCCCCCCCCATCTCTCTCTCTCTCTCTCTCTCTCTCTCTGTTTTTGATAATACTGATATAAACATAAGACCTTAGACTTAGTCATTAAGGACCTTCCAAATAAATTTATTATTACACCTGTTGATAAAGCATTAGGTAACTATGCTTTTATTTGTAAAAAACTTTATTTTAACCTTCTAGATGCTGAGCTGAAGCATTCAGATACTTATAAATTCTGTAACTCTTCTTATAATACTGTTATTAAAAAAAATCATCTTCAAATAAAAGAGTTAAAATTTCCAAATATCGTATTATTTTACCTAATATTACCGTTATTTCTAAATTTCCATAAAAATCTTATTACATTACGTTAGATCATCAGTGGTACTAATTCTTTTATATGATTAAACCTGGCTTTCTACTCTTTAAATATTTGAAAATTATCCTTGATGCCATTATTGGAGAAGGCTTTACCTGGATTACCTGTGATAACAATAAGGTTTTGAATTTTGTGGATATAAAATATAATTAATGATATTCAGACCTATGATTTTAAAGACCTATTTACCAACATAACACTGTGCTAATTGAGAGATGTTTTAAACTACACTCAATGCCAAATTCTAAGCATGGAAAGTAAAATGTTAATTACCAGAAGTCAATCGGAGAAGTTGCAGAGGTAGATGGAAGTATGCAAATGTGTTATGTAACAGCCAATCACGGTTTCGTGTCGAGAAATATGCAAGAAAGGCAGTCGTATAAGAAGCCAGCATTGTGAAAGGGTTAGAGGAGTTGCATGTTAGTGCTGATAAAAAATGTTTAGAACTTTCGTACGATTAGTTTTCAAAACACGTGTTTATATGAATTTCAGAAAACGAATGGCAGATAGTGAGCGCTGGGGTTCAATGGGACGCCTTGAAAAAGGGCAATCAATCACTGATGTTGCTCTTTTCTTCGGCGTTCATCATTCCGTCATTTCACGATTATGGAAACAATTCCAATAAGACAAACAGTTTACCGAAGACCTATGGCCGGCTGCCCAAAGGTTATGACCACCCGTGGAAGTTCGATATATTGCTGTTGTAGCGAAGGGGAATCGAAGAGGAACCTCCACACGTGTGACATCTATGGTTGCAGCGTCCATTAATAAGGCGGTAACTGCCACTACTGTGCGGCGAAGACTACACATAAATGGATTGTACTCCCGGGTAACACGAGTTTGTGTTCCGTCCAATACAGAGGGGCAAGGTTAAAGTGGTGTCGGCAACATGTGAATTGGACTGTGTCTGATTGGGCTAGTGTTATGTTCACGGATGAGTCGAGATTTGCCCTGGAGACAAATGACAAACGTGTAAGGAACAAGGCACACGCAATCGGCCTCAAAACATCATCGAGCATCACGCATTCCGAGGTGAAAGTATCATGGTGTGGGCAGGGATTTCGTTGGGATATCACACCGAATTGCACATTTATAGACGGGATTCTGTGATGGTGTCCGGTATCCGGATGAAGTCCTAGAATCCACAGTGAGATGATTGTACGCTGCAGCAGTTGGTCCTTCGTTTGTTTTAATGGATGATAATGCGCGTCCCCATAGTAGGGATGCGACATCGATAGCAAAACATCGATGTTGACAAAACATCGACCCAAAAACATCGATGTTTTTAAAATTCAGTCTATTTAAACCCATTTCTTAAAACTGGTTTAGCAACTATTGATGCGACATAAACAGCAAAACATCGATGTTGATAATACATAGCCCCAAAACCATCGATGTTTTTAAAATTCAGTGTATTTAAACTTGTTTCCCCATTTCTTAAAACTGGTTTAGCAAACTAGTGATGCGACATCGGCTCCAATAAATCGATGTTTTTTTCTAAAACATCATTGTCTAGAAAACATCGACATCGATGTCGCATCCCTACTTTTCAGACCCTTCATCCTTGGTCACTTTGGTCTAAACATATGTTCAATTTGCTGATTATAAAAACTATGCTACATGGTTATTTTTTAAATTTGTTTAACTTTTTTTCATTTAAAAATAAAACATCGACAACGTAAAAGCATCGACAAGTATAAACATCGATGTTACAAAAACATCGACAAGTATAAACATCGATGTTACAAAAACATCGACATCGATGTCGCATCCCTACCCCATCGTCGACGACTACCTGGTGAGTGAGGGGATTACGCGTATGGTTTGGTCGGCGTACTCGCCCGACCTTAATTCTATTGAAAATCATTGGGATGCCCTCGGCCGTGCTGTGTGCTGCACGTTTCCCACCCCCTGAGTTGCAAACTGCTCTACAGGAGGAATGGCGATTACTTGACTCTGGGGTGGTGGATCAATCATAGTCACACGCTGTAAACTTTGTATGAGGATGATGGGTGGTCACATACTCTATTAATGTCTGTTTTGTATATTTGTTTTGGATTTAAACATGATTTTGTTAATGACTCCAACATGACTTCGTTACTTTTTTTTACAACTGTCGTATCTACATCTTATTACGATAGTTTATAAATTTGAAAACATTGTAGAAGACTTTAGAATGTACTCTTTTTTACAGTACAATTATTTTTGAAATTGGATCTTAAATAAATTCAATGCGATGAAAAGTATAATTTCGCGAAAGAACCACGGCTCAGAATGACCTGAAATTTGAATGGAATATACTCGAAGAAGAGGGTAATAGTATGACATAAGAAAATAAATAGTTTTTACCAATAGATGGCGCATTAAAAGTCATAATGTAAATGTGTTCGGCTACAAGTGACATTGAATTCGCAATACGACAGCTATGGCATAAGTTGCACGCTAAAACCAACTGTACCGTTCAATGTGCATGACTGTATTGGTTTTTGACTGAAAAAATGACCTCCAAGTAGGGATGCGACATCGATAGCAAAACATCGATGTTAAAAATTAATACATCGATGTTGATAATACATCGCCCCAAAAACATCGATGTTTTTAAACATCGATGCTTTTAAAATTCAGTGTATTTAAACTTTTTCCCCCATTTCTTAAAACTGGTTTAGCAACTAGTGATGCTACATCGACAGCAAAACATTGATGTTCAAATTTAAAACATCGATGCTGATAATGCATCGTCCCCAAACTATCGATGTTTTTAAAATTCAGTGTATTTAAACTTTTTTCTTAAAACTGGTTTAGCAACTATTCATGCAACATCGACAACAAGACATCGATGTTCAAAATTAAAAAAAAATGTTGATAATTCATCGCCCCCAAACCATCGATGTTTTTAAAATTCAGAGCATTTAAACTTTTTTCCCCATTTCTTAAAACTGGTTTAGCAATTAGTGATGAGACATCGACTCCAATACATCGATGTTTTTATAAAACATCGACATCGATGTCGCATCACTACTTTTCAGACCCTTCACTCTTGGTCACTTTGGTCAAAAAGTTTGTTCAATTTGCTGATTATGAAAATTATGCTACTTGGTTATAATTTAAATTTTTATAACGGTATTTTTTTCATTTAAAAATAAAACATCGGCAACGTAAAAACATCGACAAGTATAAACATCGATGTCACAAAAACATTGACTCCAATACATCGATGTTTGGAAACATTGACATCGATGTCGCATCCCTAGTGTCGTCCACAAGAAACGACTCGCATAAGACGTGAGCGTTAACGTATAGGCTTGCCTCAGGCTCACAGACGAGATACGGCCCTCCAACTATTTTCATCGGGTCTGCAGACTAGACACTGCCCTTAGGACAGATTTAACCGTCTCGCAGACCAGTTACAGCCCTCTGGATAGACTTAACGGACCCGCAGACCAGATACGGTGATAATAACAAAATTTAAATTTGGACGAACATTTTGATGTTGTTTGAATTTCTAATCGCAATTAAATAATTAATCATCGACTCAATTTCATAGGTAGTTAGTTCCTCACAATTTTTGGATAAGCAGCAGAAGTTCCCTTTTACTCTTGTGTTGGAACTCAAAAACAACACTCCTTTAAACAATCGCGGGAAATGTTTTGTTTTAATCGAGCCAGATCCCGTGTGGGAGGAATAGTGAAGGGCACTCCTACCTTGCCGATTACATAAATAGATAAATTTTTATAACGGTATTTTTTTCATTTAAAAATAAAACATCGGCAACGTAAAAACATCGACAAGTATAAACATCGGTGTTATAAAAACATCGACCCCAATACATCGATATTAAAAACATCGATGTTTTTTAAAAAAACATCGATGTTTTGAAAACACCGACATCGATGTCGCATCCCTACCTCCAAGTCATTTAACAGTTGTGGCACTGTTAGTTGAAAGCCCAGTCCACCGCGACAAGGTCGTACCACATCGGATGGGGAAAATTGGTTTTTAATTGTCTTGAGGCCAAAAAGCGACAATGATATCGGTTTTTAACTGTCCTGAGGCCAAAAACTGCGTAAAAAAGCAACAATGAAATCGGTTGTTAATTATCGCCAGACTTGCGCAAGACATGTTCAATATGCTGTCCACTGCTTTCTGCCACAAATTGAAACCGAGAAACATGTTTCACAACAGATCGGAGTGTTTCAAGGGTCGGGTTGTGAATGTATTGCGCAACACGTGCCTTCAATTCAGCTAAGTTAGCAATCGGTCCACTGAACGCAATATTTTTCAGGTAACCCAACAGCCAGAAGTCACAAGGATTAAGATCAGGTGATCTTGACGGCCAGGCTGTTGGAAAATGACGGCTGATAATTCTAAAAAATGTTGTTACAAGCTATGTCAAATGGGGTACAGTGTTACAGAATGAAATGTGGCACACTGTTTCATACATAATTTGTCCAATTAACACATTACAAACAAGCATATGTTTCACAATGTTAATTTCATTACTTTTATATAGCTCTACATTTTTCATTTTAAGATTTTTAAATTAAAAAAATGAATGACAACATAAATAAATTGGTTAATTTTTCCTAAAGGTTTTCCTCCATATAGGATTGCATATCTTTTTATGTGATGTTTACAATATTTATTTACATCATTAGCAGTTTTCTTTTGTTAATTCAGTCAAAACATTCTCACGCTAACAAAATTTTGTCTAATTAAGAAGTAAGGCCCTTTACCTAAAGCCTCACCCCGAAAAACAGCACAAAATAGACGACGGGTGAAGTGTTGGAACTTGTTTGATACGCCAGTTAAGAATGATTACAGAGGAAATATTGAAGAGAGAGAGAGAGAGAGAGAGAGGAAAAAAGAAATAAACCCTAAATAGAAGGAAATTCTCAAGAAGCGAGCCAAAGTTAACGTGAGGTATAAGCCTATCGAGATTTCATCAATAGAAGATTAAGATTCACTATCTTATGCTCATAGTGATAACATCTCTTTTTCAGAATTGCAATCAGACTTTGCTGCAGACCCGACAACAATTAACAATTTTTATTACATTCCAGTTGAAGAAGGACACCTTAAAGAACATAAAATTCACTCCAGTGGGGAAGTTGTAAATCGGAACAATTTTTTTCCATCTTATAAACTTTCATGAACAAATGAAGTTTTTTCATTTGAAATATCAAAAATCACTGTCAAACTTCCTCTTCCAATTCCATCAGGAGGGACAAAGAGAAAAGCAGACATGCTGATTTTTTCCCCTGTGGATTAACTTCATTTCAAACTCTAAAATAAGTAACAATTTCTTTAATATCATTTTATTATCTACTTTGTAACTGTAGGCTACAATCCTTGCTAACGTTTTCCTCCTATTTAAAGCTGTTCAATTGTACGTAAAATAATCAAAAGTGACATTTTATTTTAAGCCTGCTTAAGAAATCATTAAATATCTGTGTACTTCAATTCAATTAATTTTAGTAAATGCCCATTCTTTATATCAACTGGTGCTACTATAACGTAGCACTGTTCCCCGACAGTGGGCACAGTGTAACAATGTACATCACTACCAAAAACATTAAATACTGGAAATACTCTTTTTAATTTTAATTTTATGTAAGATGTATGTAAGAGATCAAAGATCATTTTAAGGGCTTTTTTTTTATCGTATAGATGTTGCTGTTCGCGTGTCCATGGACAAGCAATATTGTTGTGGGGTAGCGGTCTAGATTCCATCAAAAGCATTGGTCACCGCCTCTGCCAATGTTGGTGCATCCCAGCTGTAGAGGATCTCTCGTAATGAGTCCCTGAGTGGAACCCTTCCAATCTTCAAAAGATTCACTGCAACAGTTGGGCATTCACAAATGTGATTGGGCGTAAGTTGGACTCCGGGGCCGTTTTTTCGTATAGATGCATTTCTAGATGCCACAGCTGAAAATAAAAAAGCGTGTAACACTGTGCCTCACCTTCCCCTACTAGTGACAATAATTATTGTGACAACACTACGTTTAGCATACCGACGGGACGTGAAAAACGGTTTGTATATTATTTCGTTCTACGATAAAAAAAAAATGGCAAACCAAATCTATTTTGCAGCTTCTTGAATTCTTACGCAGTACTGCTGTATGATTAAGTAACAAGAGTGGAGTGTAGAAATTAAGCCTGGGTGTTGTACATCCGGCGCTCTCTAATCAGAAGTCTTATAATTTTGTCGGTGCATTGCTCCACACCGGATACCCCATTAGAACATCATATGGACTTCGGAAGCTGCCAGATAGATGAAGAAAGCTCCATCATATCAATTAGAAGACAAGGGACAAATTGGCGAAATGGTGAAGTCGATTGTACAGAGTAACATCTCAATCTTTTTCTGTATGATATATATCTCTCAAAACGTGTATAAACTCATGAACTTCTTCGCATGTATCTTTTTTCAACTAAAATAATTTTGCATTATATATATATATATATATATATATATATATATATATATATATCAGGGCTCGAAATACCCGGGTGCACAGGTGCACTGTGCACATGAAAATAAAATTGTGCACTTAATTTTTCACGCTAGATGCACGAAATAGGGGTGAAACGTGTTATGTTATTTTGATGTTCGAACAAAATATTAATATTGATCTCTCTCGCTCTAAAAGGAACGCAATTAAAATTCCTAATTACACACTATGTGAAAACTAAATTGCTGGGCCGTATCGGGTTTATACAGGAGGAAGGTTTACTAGTGCCACTGCCACCAGAACTTTCCGATGATCGAAACATTTGCTAGTTGGCTCTGTTGAAGCGACTGTAGCGACAGCCGTGCGCCGGAGAATTTAGATGTTTAAATATTTTTATTTACTATCTACTACTAATCTACTATATAAACTTACCCAAATAATAAAGTAGTTTACACTACATTAATGCCCTTATATTACGTTTTTTTTTTAAATGTGCACCTAAAATATAACCTGTACATCTAATTTAAAAACTTAGGTGCACAAGGTGCACCTGAATTAAAAAATCTATTTCGGGGCCTGATATATATATATATATTGTTTTTCGAATACGATTTGAGCAATTCACTCATAAAAATCCCCGAAGAATAAATTCCGAATTGATGTATGATAGTAGATTGGACAACACAAATTAGATTAAAAGCCAAGAGTTGCCAAAACGGCAATAAACTGCATTTTAAAGTAACCTCGATAAGTATCATGTGAGAGTATTTCGACAGCAGAAGTAAGTCTTCGCAGACAGTCTGGTTTGTTTACTGACACTATAAACCTCTCTTATTGAAAAGATTGGTGGCCAGTTCGTTTTTTTTTTAACCAATAAAACTAAACTCTTTTTCTCGTTCTCGAATTGAATAAAAATCACGAAAGTCCCCTTCAGCCACATCTTAATTTCAAACGAAGCACATCAAATGAAAGGATATCTCATCTCAGAAATTCAAAACCATAATGACTTAAATTGCAGACCTCTACATATGACTGAAATTTACATTTGTTTTTCATATTTCAAGCCTTTATTGAAGGTGGTAACAAGTAGCTATATCTATCATTTAGAACATAGAAAGTATGAATTGAAAGAAAAAGTGCCGAACAAATATTCGATTTTAAATGGCCTGACAGTTGGAGTAAAGTGAATTTTAAATAGAACTTTACTGATCTTGGAATAATATCACGGTTTGAAAATATTCGAACTAGGACTTTTGGAGAAATTAAGAATATTTTGTCTTCAGCGACAGAAATTCAGATTATTTACTTTTCGATTTGAAGCTATTCTTATGTAATTTAGCTAACTATGAAACGCATTCAAAACGGTGGATTTCTTATACGGAAATCGATCCTCTTCGATTTTATGAAAATTATTCGAATCCTTTGCTTTGTCTGTTCTGACGTCATTTCATTTTCAAGCAAACTTTGCAATTTCATGTGTAGTTTAATGAAATTTTCAAGAAAACATAGGTATTTGTATCAAAAGAAATTAATCATGAATATATTAATTTGTAATCAAAATTTCATCATCTCATAATGATATCTGATGGTGAAATACGACTATACCACATCCGCGGTGCAAGAGAAAAAGAAGTAAAAAATATTGATAGGAAACTAAGTGCCAGACTGTTCGCCAAAGAATCTCGAAACGAATAACTGAATATTGTTACGATTGCGGTACGAAACTTTGTGATGTTTTAGAAATATCGTTCTGGAAAAACATTTTTTCGAAACAACTATATTTAAAGAATTTAAATCCCACACGTACGTTTAAACTTATTTTAATATTTATTTTCCAAAATATCAATAATTTATAAATATTTTAACAATAAGAAATTATTCTAAACATTTAATTTTTATAACTATGCATTTTGTAAGAAAACGAGTTTATTCCAAGCGAAAAACTCACTAATTAAAGTATTATTTCCCTACTTCGCATCTGGCAATGCCAGAATTAATTTTGATTTCCTGATTTCATTTAGAATTCTGAGTCAACACAATGGAATGTGATGCGGTCAAATTTTAACATTTTTTAAGTATTAAGTATTTTTTTGAAAGCAGATTCGAAATAAAAATATGACATATTTGCTAACTTTTTTGATAAATTTACATTTATTCAATGATCGGAATTTCATTTCTATTTGTTAAGGTACTACTGCTGGTATGTATGCGTTGTAAATAAATTTTTAGGAGGAATATTTTAACAAATCTATTTTGTACAAAACATTGCTTTAGACATAGGTTCAATTCTTGGCGAAATGAGTAGTATATTTTAACCAACTTCGTAAAATTCATTCGTTCAATACATTATGGTTTCCTCACCTTCATAAAGGTAACTTGGATGGTATGTAGTATCCGATACGTTACAACTTTCGAGCGATGTATCTCCAAATGTGGTAACCTTCCCATTTTCACGGTTTTTGCGCTTTTCTTAGTTTTAAGGCAACCCTAGATATTTTCTCCTGACGGTAAGAAACGCGTCTCATGATTGGTTAAGGAAAAAATATGCTTTTCCACTTTTATTTTTAATGTAGAACGGAATTAAAATTTAGACAGTCTTTGAAATTATTGGATGCATATGAATTTTGCTCTTCATTTATAAAATCGACTTGTTTCATTTATTTTCAAAATTTTTAGGATAAATTTGGAAAGCAGATTGTAAGTTACAATTTTTTAAATTTGTTACTTATATTAAATTTTGATTGAAATTTCGAAAAAAGTTTGGATTAAATTTGATTTTTGAAATTGCAGATTGGAATTTAGAATTTTTTTTTCCTCTTTTTCAATTTGGAAATTGCAGACTGCAAGTTACAATTTTTTTATTTTGTTCCTTGATTTAAATTTCACTATTTTTTGGGGGTGGATTAAATTTGATTTTTGAAATTGCAGATTGGAATTTAGAATTTTTTTCCCCTTTTGGTTGATCATTCCCCCTAGTTGATTTAATATAGCAGTAGATTGTGTTACTGAATGTTTTTTTTTTTTTTTGCAAACATGTAGTTTGATTGGGAAGAGGGTGAAATGTCTGTCATGTGAGAATGATATGATTTTAACATTGAGAAAGGATGCTGGTGATAGGTAGGAGTGGAAATGTAGAAAGAATGGACAAAAGTTTGGCAAAAGAAGGTATAACAGGAGTAAGAAATTGGAGGGTAAATGGGTGTTTGGAGGACTTGAACGAGGGACGGATAAATGTTTTATGGTTGTGGTGAAAAATAGGAACCAGAAAGTTTTGGCTGAGGTAATTCGGAGCTGGATTTTGCCAGGAACTTCAAAAATTTCTGACTATTGGAAGTCATATGCTGGTATCAATTGACGGTTACCTTGCTGCATACATCTGGCGACGGCGGCAATATTTAGGGACAGAGATACTACGAAATTTTTTAGCATTTCTAGAGCATATCGTTAAGATGTATCACGAAGAATGAGGGTAATTTTAATTTTTTTTTAGCTTTTGGTTATATTATAAACACTGGACTATGCTTAAGTAGGCACCCAATACGGTGGCTTATACGCATGGAAGCCAACGGTGAAAGGTTCTCGCCGGCAGGCGGGGATCGCGTGTTATACGCTGTGACTTATCTACAAACAAATTTGTCCCTGTATACTGGTTTAAACGCATTGAAACCTTATGCGCAGTACGCTTTGACTTCTCTAAAAAACAATTTCCTCTTGTAAAGTCGTTACAATAAAAAAAATTCCTTTGATTTTCCATATATGGCTCTATAACCAGTAATATCCCCATTGAGTTGCTCACATAATGCTAATTGCTAGAAAAATTGTGAAAAAATATTTTTTCACACTTATGATTAGCAGAAGAATTTTTTGTTTTTTTTTTCTCATCAAAAACCTTTTTGTGGATTATTATGATCACAGAAAAGAACTACCTTATTAAAAAAAGATTTCTTGTTTTGAATTTTTTATGCATTGCAAAGTCTATTATTCAAAATTGATAAAAATCCGGATGTTTTTTAAAAAATCGCGTTTTTTTTTTTTATTAAAAACAATTTTTTTTTAAAGTTTTTTTTTTTTATCCGAAATTTTTTTTAAAAGGGACTAAACTAGGATAAAATTGACGCAAAATTGCGTACATGTTCAGAGAAAACCAAACTGAAATATCAGAACATTTTCAAATAAAATTTATATATATATATATTTTTTTAATTTTTAAAAAAATTATTATTATTTATGCTCTGTATGCAAAGGTTCACGGTGTGGATTTTGCTATATGGCGGCCATCTTGAAATTGCTTATATCGGCCGCCATCTTGATTTGGCGTAAACAATAGCTTTGGCGGCCTAACGTATCGGATGCTACCACTCCACCAGATTAAGTTATTTTTGAGTTGTCACTGTTTGAACAAAACATCATAGTGCTGAAACTTGTTTCTTCAGAAATATAGTTTAATGTTTTGGAAAGATGTCTGCTCTAAATGACAGTACCAAACGAAAACCCTTGTAACTAGGAAATAATTTCGAATACTTGCAAGATCTTGCCATGGTTTGAAAGCTAAAGAATTGAAGAATATTTTGAAGCAATAAAAAATGCATACCTTTTGGTCAATTTTCAGGATTTCTAGTGGGTACATACACTTTAAAAGAACTGTGTTCCGTCAATTTATTGTTCATAGGGAGGTATATCATTATTTGAGCTAAAGGTTTGCCACTATACGAGCCAAACATATTTTCAACACAACAAATGGAGTCGCGATCAGCGCCTCCTACGGAGCAGTTGAGTTTCTGTTTAGTGTAATGTTTAGAGCATTTAGCAGGGTTTTTATATTTGTGAATCTTTCCCATTGGTGAAATGTATGATGAGTATACGTTTTCAGAGGTAATACTTGAAATTTTGAATTGTATTTGTATTTGCTGATTTTGAAGTGCATATGCAATATAGTTTCTGTTTTGTTTTACGTACATCAGTGTGATAGGGGGTGCATTTTCGACTTCAGTTCAGGATCCACCTGGCTGTGACATTTTTTGTTACATAGAATATATTTAACGAATGACATTCTTGTCACACGAAGACAGTATCGTGCACCTTATAACCTAAAAGGGGAAATTACAGAACGCATAAATACTTTATTACAGGCCGGAATTTTGGAGCCTTCAGTTAGCGCTTTTTCATCACCAGTTCTATTGGTAAAAAAGTCCTCAGGCGAATTTAGGTTTTACACCGATTTTAGGGAATTAAACAAAAAGGTAGTTCCTGACTCTTATCCAATACAGAATATTAATGAGGTGGTGGACGATACTTTTCGACATTGGATTTAACGAGTGGATTTTTCCAGCAGATGGTTCATCCCGAAGACAAACATAAATTAGCTATAATTACTGAACAAGGTTTATTTCAGTTCACGCGCACACCTTTTGGTTTACCAGTGCGAATTCCTTTCAGAGACTCACATGTGTGTGTGTGTGTGTGAAAATAGCATTATCAGGTTTGGAAGTATTTAAAACAGGATGTTATATTGACGACATTATAATAGTAAGTAAGTATATTCTTCACACCTAGATAAATTGCAAATGGTATTTGACAGATTGCTAGCTCATATAATTTCAAACTTAAACCGCAAAAGTACACTTTCATGACTGAATAAAAATGAAATATTTAGGTTTTACAATTACTAAAGGAGAGGTTTTCCTAAAACACCAAAAATGTGGAAGTTGTACAAAACTGTAAGATTCCTACCTCACGTAAACAGGTGCGTAGCTTTTTGGGTTGTATTAATCACGATCGAAAATTTATACCAAACATAAGCCAACGCTCTTTTAACGAATTTTACTAAAGAGAAGTTTGTTTGGAATTCGGAGGCAGAGAAATAATTTTTGGACTTGAAGGACGGTTTGGTCAATTAACCTTGTCTAAAGTTACCTGATAAGAAAGAAGATTTTAATTTATTCACAGATGCTAGTAAAGTAGCCATTGGAGCGGTTTTGTACCAATTCGAAAACAATAATTTTCCCAAACCCATTGCTTATGCAAGTAGGAAATTAAAAGATGCAGAAGTTCGTTATTCAGTCACGGAACGGGAAGCTTAGACCGTGGTACACTTCACAAACTATTTCAAGCAATATCTCTTGGGAAGAATATTCTTTATTTACACAGATGTGCCTCTTCAACTTCAACTTGGAAATTTAAAGACTCCTTTCATCGTGTAGCTCGTTGTTAGATGTCCTTGCCCAAATTTAATTACGAAATTAGATACATTAAAGAAAAATTGAATACTATTAATGACTTTTAGTCCAGACCTTTGGGTAGAACGGTTGGCGAAATTAAACAAGTGATGTTTAGCGAAGTTGCACAGGAGTGTCAAATAATCAGTCAAGAAATTGACATTGAACAGATAGAATATGCGCTGTTAAGAGATTCGAAATTCCAAAAGTAAGAAATGATCTTCAGAAACCAAAACCAACCAATTCAAAATATGTCAAATTATTTGATCAGAGCAATGAGTTGATGTGCTCAGATTACAGAGCAAATAAGGATAACATAAAACCAAAATTGGTTATTTCTCACGAATTAATTTGGTATTTAAGTTATGCCATGATTCACCGATGGCTTGTCATCACCCTACTTCGAAACAGAAAATTATAGTACTTCTCCGGAATGTACGCACAAACAATGAACAATGGGTCATTCCATATGGGGACACCTAAAGGGTGTTGCACCATAGTCATGGATTTTTTTCAAATTTTTACCATTGATAGACATGGCAGTAAAACCCTTAGATCTCAATTTTTTTTTAAATTTTGGCCAATATTAGCCGAGATACAAAAATTTAAAAATTGGTCAATTTTACAAAATGGCGGCCATCTTGGATTTGCCACACTGTCTATACAGGGCCCTAACTATAGAACTAATTGTTGAAATTTAGTTATTTTGGTACCAAATGGAAGCCATTTAGTTCAGGATTGTACATAACATACAAAACCAGTGGTAATTTTACATTTTAGTGGAGTTTTTTACTTGTAAAGTGAAAAATTCACTTTTAAAAACAGTCGACTTTAAAGGGCTATAAAAAAAATGAACCCTCTTATTTTTCTCTTAAACTTTGTAGAAGTATTAACTAACATATGTACTTTAATCTGAGAAAAATTCAGCGTGCAACACATTTTTCATTTTTGAATAAAAGCTATTCTAATCACAGCATGGATTTCAAAAGGTGGTCATCTTACAGTGCAAAAATGACCATAACTTAAATTACAATGGTTAAATTTGAATTTTTATGATGTACTATTTCAAAGCAAGCAAGTTTGGATTATTTCATGTTTATATATCAATACGCATAGCAAACGAAACGTTCAAACACAAATTGTAAATTCAATTCTAAAACATTTGAAATAAAAAAGATGAATAAATTTTTTTTGCTAAAATATATTATATTTAATTGAGAATTAAATTATCGTTTGATAAAATATATTTAAAATAATTTTTACTCTTTTAAATACTAAATATTGTTTGCTTAACTATGTAGAAGGTATTTAGGTCATCAAAGAGTTGCAAAGTTCTTTTTGAGTATTTTTGAGTTCCATGTTGGAGATGGAATGTTTTGTTTGCAAAAAACTCAAAGTATCATTGTGTACTGAGTTTATTTCTGTCTTTAAATTGTGTCCTCATGATTCAGAAGTATTAAAAAGGAGAATTTATCACCTAATTCCAGATGAAGAGATCTATGAAAGCGGAAGTATCTGCAGGTTTCACAAGGATAAATTTTTAAAGTGGTACAAGTTGAAACGGAAAACATGTGACCCATTTAACCAACATACAAACATTCAAGATCAAAATGTCAGAAAATAATTTCCCTGGATTTATCTTTGGCAAATCCTGAAATACTTATTTCTGGAAAAAAGTTGTACAAAATTGTGTTTCTTCGGTGGCTTTATCAGATACTGATGCAGTGATTATGAAACCTGACATGGATACTGATTATAGGGATTCTACACTAGTGATAGAAGAACTGAACAAATGTGTGAAAAATGTTTCTAAATTTTGCTCACTACGGCCAAGAGAATGTGACTGTTGGAAGTAAAGGTATTTATTCAATGTGTGTTTGTATATATCATCAAAATGTTAAACTCACGCTTCATGCTATTCATGCAAATGACTGTATCATTATTAAAAAAACTAGTTTGTAGCATTGATTCAGAAACATGCATGGTGCACCACAGGTGTGATTAGTGTCTATCTCCAGAAATACTTAAAGAATATTTAATGCAAAATGACAAATTAGAAATATGCAGTCAAATTACTTATGAACAATGGGCAGACTGATGGGGCATAATTCAAACCATTAATTACATGGAGAAAAACATCAAATAGCACCAGACCAACATTCCAAAATGAACAATATGTTGCATATGTGTATGAAATGTGTGTATAATTGGTGGATTGGAAAATTTTTGAAATGTTGTGAGGAATATAATGATTACAAAATTATGTTCATGCATCTAGTGCATCCTATACATGGCTAGAGCCTTTAGATACCTGTTGAATTGCTTATGAACACATAATAAAAGTCACATCTTATCCCGCAACTATAACAGATAGAACATACCACATTGTTCCTGATGAAAATGAATTAATTGAACTATCGTTCCAAAACTACAAGACAACTTGAATTATGAAGGACTTAATGCTTTTTACTTTGTGTTAATGAGGCGAACATTTTTATTTATGCTCAATATTTATCTTTAAAGACTTGTTTTAAAAAAAATTCAGTGCTCAGAAATATTAGCGTTATTTTGTCAATTTCAAGAACACGATTAGATTTACTACAATGATATTCTTTATATTGAACCAGCTTAAAATATTTAAGTATGTCAACTGTGATAAATTTTGTTTTTTATTGAGCCTATATCAATCCGTATCTTATGAGTGTTTGTGTTGTACAAGACGAGAAACTATTAAGTAAAATAATTTCACTGGTTGTTTTGAAACAATGTACCCTAAGCATAAATGCAATTTTTTGCAAAAATACTGTAATTAATTATTGTAAAATGCATAACATTTTGAAAAATATATATATTTTTTAATTTAAATAAATAAAAACATTTTTCTACGGTGCTTTTTAAAAGTAATTTTTGAATAAAAGCCATGCTATAAAACAAATTTAAAATAATTTGATACTGTATTGATATATAAACATGAAATAATACAAGCTTGCTTTGAATTAGTACATCATAAAAATTCAAATTTAACCATTGTAATTTAAGTTATGGTCATTTTTGCACTGTAAGATGACCACCTTTTGAAATCCATGCTGTCATTAGAATAGCTTTTATTCAAAAATGAAAAATGTGTTGCACGCTCTAAATTTTTCTCAGATTAAAGTACATATTTTAGTTAATACTTCTACAAAGTTTAAGAGAAAAATAAGAGGGTTCATTTTTTTTATAGCCCTTTAAAGTCGACTGTTTTTAAAAGTGAATTTTTCACTTTACAAGTAAAAAACTCCACTAAAATGTAAAATTATCACTGGTTTTATATGTTATGTACAATCCTGAATTAAATGGCTTCCATTTGGTACCAAAATAACTAAATTTCAACAATTAGTTCTATAGTTAGGGCCCTGTATAGACAGTGTGGCAAATCCAAGATGGCCACCATTTTGTAAAATTGACCAATTTTTAAATTTTTGTATCTCGGCTAATATTGGCCAAAATTTGAACAAAAAATTGAGATCTAAGGGTTTCACTGCCATGTCTATCTGTGGTAAAAATTTGAAAAAATTCCATGACTATGGTGCAACAACTTTTTCTCAAAATGGGTGTTTTCAACATGGAATGACCCCAATGTTAAATCATGGCATGAGTGTATGACTAAGCAGGGTTCCCACGGACCTTGAAAGTACTTGAATTTCATTTTCTTTTTCAATTGCCCCATAAAGAACTTGAATTTGGTGCAAAGTACTTAAAAGTCCTTGAATTTATTTTGAAAAATTTTAATCTGGAATTTTCTCGAGTATGAATCGGCTGGAAACACACGCGCCTCACAACGCGCTTAGAAGCCAAATACGCTTGTTCATCACAAGGCATGTGTTTATTTTCTTTGCTCAAGGTCAGTGGGATTTTGTGTCAGTTCGAACATATAGAACCCATAAGTACAATAACTTAGCTACTTTACTTTTTCTTTTTAAGAATTTTTTCTTTCCCACAACATGCTTGAATATTGACTACAAATATGTTTGGAACTGTTTAGTATGTGAATGGTAATGGAAAGGTTACGTTATACATTATAGGAGAGGTTGTTCAGAAAAGTTGCCTACTAAAAAAAAAAAGGGGGGGGGGGGGGTTACAGAGGGCATTTCTGCCTTTTTACGATATTCCTTGAAAAACTTCCTTGAAAAAAAAAAGAAGCGATAAACTTCAAATGGGCCTTGAAAAGTCCTGGAAAAATACTTGAATTTTTTTCACACCAAAGAGTGTGAACCATGTGACTAGGCGAGCTCATAAACCGTAACATCTATAGCTAATTTACAAAGAATACCGATTCCCGACGGTCCTTTTAAAAGGGTTGCTATTGATATCGTAGGTTTTTTTGCCTATAACAGAAAAGGGAGAGAGAAAAATAAGTATCTCATTACGATTACGGATTATTTTGCCCGTTGGTAACAACGCGCGCGCGCGCGCGCGTATTTTACCCGTATGTTACAACGTATTTTACCCGTTGGTTACAATTACAACGTATTTTATCCGTTTTCCAGTAGCACATACAACTAGTGATACGGTGGCTGAGGTATTACTACAGTTTATAGCTCGATACTGTACACCTCAGGTATTAATGTAAGATAGAGGAGTTAACTTGCTAAGTGGTACTATGCAAAAAAATATACAAGTCTTTGGGTATCAAAAAGATTGATACCACCTGCTTGGAGACCACAATCAAATGGATGTGTGGATCGGGCTAATGCTACTTTCGGTAATGCACTTAATTTCCGGGTTAACTCACAGCATAACTCTGCTGAGATGGCAAAATGTTACATGTCATTTTCCCCCAAGAATTGACTAAGTCCCATCCCGGAGTCTTTTTTGTGAATGTTTAGAAGGTGACAAAATGTCGTAAGTCTTTTTCTTTCAGTTTATGAATAAACAAAGGTGGGAGAATTTTAATAAATCAAAACCCACAGAACCACATGTTGAATCTTAAAATTGCTGTCACGAAAAATTAAACATTTTGCCATCTGAGCACAGAATTATGGGATACAAAGCTCCCTTTTACATTACTTGCCTATCGGACGGCGGAGCATCATGCTACGAATTTTGCACCGGCATTTTTAACTTTTGGAAGGGATTTCGATTTACCTAGTCAATTGTTAAAACAGGCACAGGCCTTTTCTTATGCTGCCATATCGAATATGCTGTCCAATTTCTGCTAAGTTTCAGAGATACGTTTTAACAAGTTAGAAGTAGTTTAACTAAGGCAGTTGAACAGCAGGAAACCAATCGAAGAAAGATTGCTAATTGCAAGAACTTCCTAGTGGGTCATATGGTTTACTGGTATAATCCAGCGGTAAAACCAGGGCTTTCTAGAAAATTTTCAAGGCCCAATGAAGGGAAATTTACGGTTACCAGGGTTTTCTCTCCTGTATCGGCGGAGATTCAGCATCTCGAAAAATCTAATTACAAAAGGGCTATGCACGTTGATAATTTGAGCATGGTTGTTAAAAGAAGGAACCATTTGAAAAATCAGGAACTGCATAAATCAGGAAAAGGTACGCTTATGCCACAAGAACATTTAGATGTACAGACAGATGTAAATAATGGCAGTAGGCATGTGTCCTCTTTGCACCTTGTTCAGACTGCAGAAATTTCCATGGTTTATGTGGAAATCGGGTTACACCAAGAGTGGATAGCCAGGGTTATTATTTAAGACCGTGCTCAAATTGAAGAGTGGTTTTGCCTTAATGCGTTCAAATGCAGACATGTTTAAAACGTACAAGATTCAGAAGAGTGTTATTTAGGAATAAAACCAATTTTTTAAGAAAAAGGTTGAAAGTGTACAAAAGTCTGACACCTGGTATATCGAAACCTCACCGTATTTTCCTCGAGATTTTTTTGCCGAGGGTGAGTCTCTCTGTTCTTCGGGTTTTGCCATCGGACTCCGTCTCCTTTCTCCTGGACTTTCATCTTATGTTTCAAATCCTTAATTATGATAATTGATTTTTCTGTGTATTTTTGGAGCCCCTTCTATTTAACTGTTCGTTTGGATACCATTTCATACTTTAATTCTTGCATTAAATTCTTTTTAAATGTTTAAAAGAACTGTGTTCAGTCACGTTATTGTTCATAGGGAGGCTTATAATAATTTAAGCTAAAGATTTTCCTCTATACGAGCCAAACATATTTTCAACCCAACACAAGCGCATGCTACAGATAGAGTACCTCATTCCAGCCATACTAACTACGAGAGGTAAAAGCAACCAAGTATTTTTCATGCGCCATATTTACACAAAATACAAAATATCTCTTACACCTGTAATGAATTTCAAGGTTAACACTCCGCGAACGCGTACTAAGTCTTTAAATACACTCTAAGTATGAGTAAATGATTAAAATTTGAGACTGAAATATGCAAACTTTATTGAAAAAAGTGTTATCATTCAGTATGGCGTATGACCGTCACTATTCCTAATGCAGCATGCCAAACGCCTTGGTAGTGAGTCATACAGGCTCTTTATGAAGTTCTGCGACATTCCATCCCATGCTGCTTGAACTGTGTTACGTAGTTCTAGCATATTACGCGGTAAGGACGGAGTGGTGACATCCCGTTCAATGGCATCTCATACATTCTCGATCGGGGACAGGTCCGGTGAGTATGCCGGCCGTGATAAGATATCGTTGTGACAAGCTCTAGAGACGGCAGCAGTATGGGGTCGAGCATTGCCTTGTTGAAAAAGCAGGTTAACCTGGGAGTTCAGGAATGGGAGTGTAACTGGGTGTAAAATTTCTTGTACGCAACACTCGCCTGTCAAAGAGCACGTAACGAATACCATAGGTGATTTGGCATCATACGCAATTGTGCCCCACACCATGATACCAGGTCTTCTGGACATGTGACGATGCACAGCAAAACGTGAATCATGGCATTGACTGGATTCGATTGTCGTCTCCACCCAGACATAAGCGGGGGTCGTCAGTGAATACCACTCGGTGCCATCGACGCCCCATGTCCATCTGCATCATTCCAGTCTTTGACGGTTATGCAATGATGTAAAAGGCAGTCGTCGTAACGGTCTATATGAGTTTAGTCCCATGTCGTGAAGCCGTTGACAAATGGTGCGATCACATATTGGATGATCAAGAGAGGATCCCACTGCCCGTTGGATGTTTACAACAGTGGCTGTTGGATCAGTACGCGCATGTCTTATAACACGTCGATCCTCTCTCGGTCCGGTTCCTCGAGGCCTTTGTGAGCCTGGTTGACGCTGGCATGTGCCTGGTTGTATCCACCGCTGCCAACAGCGTGCAACAGTCACATCACTACAACCAATACGTTGCGCAATCCGTCGATAGGACCATCCACCTTTTCGGAGGCCAATGATTCGGCCTCTGTCAAACTTTCCCAGTTGCTTAAATTGCTTACGAACTTCCGAGGCATAACTCTATGAGAAACGATGTCACCAACACAACAACATGAGTCGAAATGAATTTGCTGCGCTACAGGATGTCCTTTTATGGCCCGGTATGCAGCGTGTTTGAGAGCTGCCCTGCGTGTGGCGCATGCTCAAACCATTCTGAAAGTTTTATCATTTGCATCTCCAACGCAGATGCACCACTCCTTCAAATTTCATTTATACCGGTCTACTCCTTCCAGGTGCTACTTTTATTCCCTTAGAGCAGGGGTCCCAACCTTTTAATAACTGCGTCCCACTTGAAATTATTAGAAATTTTTGGCATACCACCAGTCTTATATTTTTTTAGAAACATATATCTAATATAAAAAAAGCGCCCAATAGCATGTTTTATTTTAATTAAAATACTAAGAAAGCTTCATATTTTATGATTAATGCACTTGTATTTGGTATTTATTGATGTTTTAATAAAGGAAAAAATAAAACGATTACTGAAAATTACAGTTTTATTTTTTACTCACAGGTCTAAAAACAACTAATTTTAAATAATTAGTACAAACTAAACAAACAAAGATTAACAATCAAAAATCAATTTTTAATGCGAAACTTGTTTATCTTTTATTAAAATATCAATATATGGAGCGATGGAGCTTAATTTCACTTTTAAGTCCTCTTCAACACTTACTCTGTTTCTATAATTTATTTTTTATAAACAAAAGTTCAGAAAAAACCACTTTCACACAAATAACTAGTAACAAATGGCATAAGAAATAGCATAAAGTGGTTGTACATACTAAAAAATCGAACAAACTTTGTAGAATATTTGTCTCGCTCGTATTATCCTTGCGTACCACCTGAAACGTTACCGCGTACCACCGGTTGGGAATCCCTGCCTTAGAGTGTATTATCATCCTAGACTTCACTTTTTTTATTCTTCTCATAATCACAGAAAAACGTACCTAATATTAACCTTTAAAAAATTTCAAAGTACACATAATTCGAAAGTTAATTCTAGACAAAAGTAAAAATTCAATAAAAAAAGAAAAGCAATCTAATGCCATTAAATAATTCCAATTACTATGACACTTGAAACACATGATACTACAAACAATAAAAAAATTATACATATAAAAACATATGTCACTGTAAATATTCAGTCTACAAATATATATATATATATATATATATATATATATATATATATATATATATATATATATATATATATATATATATATATATATATATATATATATATATATACAGGGTGGTCCCGAATTCATGGTACAAACTTTAATGGTAGGTACAGGACATTGTAACAATGATTTATTGTATAGGAATGTATAGTCGCAAGTGACGCGGTGAGGCGTAAACAGGGGAAATAAAAGGAAAGAGAAATGGAGTGATCGGTTGGTATCATTGCCGGTAGAGGGCAGTAGATGTCTAGCCGCTGTTGAACATGATGCATCGCAGTAGGGAAAAGCGCCATTCACAATTGTGCTATCTAATTGTGACATCTAAAGCATCTTGTTTATGAGACTCCAGTTGACTCAGATGAGGATCTCGTCGCTCGCTTATCTGTAGCTGCTGCAGGTGTGCGTGAAATACCAGGCATCTTTGAACGTGTACGCCAATCGCTCCACCGACGCTGTCAAGCATGTATCGATACTGGTGGACGCAATTTTGAACAATTACTGTAAACATGACACTTGTCAACAACGCTTTCAATAAAATCTTTGTTTTTCCTTTCGGCCGTTATTTCCCCTGTTTTCGCCTCACCGCGTCACTTGCGACTATACATTCCTATACAATAAATCATTGTTACAATGTACTGTACCTGCCATTAAAGTTTGTACCATGAATTCGGGACCACCCTGTATATATATACACTAGCTCGGCGTTGCCCGTGCCAGTTGCTTTTGTTGGGTTATTGGTTTGCTTCACAAACCAAATGGACGTTGCCTGTGACAGTTCTTTTCGTGGGGATCACATTGTGCGTGGCGTTGCAAAAAATATAAATATTTAATTGATAAATTATTTATTAAAAGAAAATCACACGTATAAGGGTGCAAAATTTTCCGCAGATTTCAAATCCGGTAACATTTTTATTCCATCTTTAACGATTGCTGAGATAGATAAAAGCACTGAAGAACGCCAGTGATAACTTTAATAATTTCTTTTGTTTCACTCTCGAGTCCGTTTCTAAGGAAATTAAAATGAATACATCTCGAATCAAACGAAGATCATTCGAATCTGTTCGCTCACATTCGAGACGGAAGGTGAAAAAAAACTTGACATGGTTTCAAAGGCTGACGTAAATAGTGACGTGAGGGTGAAAAGTCTACATTTTGATGCTTCTTCATTTCCGAGATCAGAAAGAACGGCGAAAAAAATATTGAATTCATTTTCATATGTTCTGGATTTAATTTTAAAATTCGCCGTAACCCTAAAATTGCAAAAAATTCAAACTACCTGTGTGCCAAATCCCATTACTGTACGTGCCATAGATTCGTCAGGAATCTGAGTGCAAGAAACAAACAAACACTTCCTTTTATAAAGTCCTAAAACTTAATAAAGCTTTAGATGGATTAAAACAAAGCGCCAGGCTTTGGTATCTAATGCTAGAAGAAGGGTTAAAAGAAATGGAATTGAGGCAAAGTTCCTTTGATAGTTGTGCATTTATTAAACAAAATGAAAACAAAGTACTTGTGATTGTTACCATTTACGTAGATGATTTGCTAATTTTTTGCAATTCTATTAATCTTAAAAACTGGGTTAAAGACGAGCTAAGTAAAAGATTTGAGATGAAAAATCTAGGTGCTGCAAATTATTGTTTAGGCATTAAAATTGAACGTAACAGATCTACAGGGTCCATTAGCCTAAATCAAACTCAATATGTGGAAAGCATTTTGTATAAATATAACATGCATGAGTCCCATACTGTCACAACACCCTCTAGATCCCAATCAGATTCTTTCAAAATTTCAATCACCAACGAATCAAGAGGGCATAGCAGAGTGTAAAACTTCTGATGTACCTTATCAAGCCGCTTTATGCTTCTCAGACAACCTGACCTGATTTATCCCATGCAGTGAACACGGTTTGCTAGATCTGCAAAAATCCCGGCAACATCCATTGGAAGAGCGTAAAGCTCATAATGAGGTACCTTCGTGGTACAACAGCTGCTACACTCAATTACTCACGAAACCATGGCTGTGAAGTGGTTGGGTACTGTAATTCCAATTATGGCCGTGAAGTGTCTGATCGCAGGTCAACAACTGTGGCTATGTGTTTAGCATTGCAGGAGGTGCTGTATCTTGGTGTAGTAAGCGCCAACCGACTTTTGCCACGAGTACCACCGAACTGAATATATGGCTTTGTCCGCAGCTGCAAAAGAAGTCATATGGCTTTCTAAAATAGTGAAAGAATTGGGCATTGAGGAAGTTAAACCCATAAAAATATATTGGAACAGAGATGCAGTAACATTGTCTAAAATCAGTGTCTACCACGGTAGATCAAAACACATTGATATCCAGCATCACTTTGTGCGCGAAGCCTCAAAACTGGGACAGATTGATGTCCTTAGTGGATATATGGGCAACCCCCGGCTTTTGATCCGGCATTTTAAAATTACGCTCGAAAATAATTAAATATTCTCGGTTCTCGCCGACAAAAGAGTGAGGGGGTAACAAAAGCCTGAACTACGTGGGTCAGTGTTTCTCAACCTTTTTTAGTTGACGGCACACTAAAAATGTCTTGAATTATTTGCGGCACACCTGAATATAAAAATGTAAAAGTTGGTATTTCCAATACTACCTTATATAGTAATTATTACTAACATAATTAGTATTGGATATGAGATGACTGAGCCTGTTTTCTTGAACAAATTAAATCAAAACGAGGTTTCAAGGACGCCAGACACGTTATCGGTGACACATCGCGCCACTCAATTAATTCCAAGGATAATCGGGAATAATAATTATAAAT
Source organism: Metellina segmentata (assembly GCA_947359465.1). NCBI lineage: Eukaryota > Metazoa > Arthropoda > Arachnida > Araneae > Tetragnathidae > Metellina > Metellina segmentata. The sequence continues at coordinate 26,925,937 of OX375880.1, read as the reverse complement.
TTCGTTATTAATTGTATCCGAGAAACGGCATTCCTCTTCTTGATTCCATTCCTTACTTGCCGATGTGACTGTATAAAAACACTGATACAAATCAACAATACTCGGATAGTTCTTTTCCATGATGAAAACTAATAAATCGAAGTATCGAACCAGGCTTACAGATGAAAATTTGGAAAACACTCTGCACCTGTGTATTAGTGGGAATGATCCCAACATTGATTATCTTGTTTTTCAAGTTCAAGCTTCTCTTTAATTTCTGGTGATTGTAAGTAAATACTTAATCAATACGATATTATTCTGTCCATGTAACTTTACCATGCTACTTTATAAATATATAAAATAAAATAAAAATTATCATTATTACTTTTTCACAACTACCTATTATCTACGGCCCCCGACTTCATTAATATCCTAAAGTTTAGCCCGCAACTTTCCAAAGGTTGCCCATACCTGCCTTAATGTATCAACAGCGAATATGTACGCTGATTTCTTGACGAAAACGGTCAATAGATGCAAACACGAACTTTACGCCACATCTATAGGCCTACATCTGTAGTACTAGTGTATTTGATTCTCTTGTTTTGAGATTATTATTTGTGTGTTTATTGGGACGTTGAATTTTGGTTTCACTGATAATATAGAAACTTGTATGTATTCGGATTGTTTTATGTTTGTATTTAAAACTGAAGTGGGAGTGTTGAAAATAGTTCAGTTTTAAATTTGTATATATTTGTGCCACTATATGGCAGCACGGTGATACATGGTGCATTATGAAAGTAATGCGCATGACTTTACTGTGACGCGACTATCCATCGCAGCGCGCTCGGATTGGTCGAAAAATGTGGTGGGGGATCTCCAATTCCAAACGCGTCCGGTCTCAGTTCGCTCCGAGCAGTAGGAGCGGTAGGACTAGGGATGTTACTAACAGTGATTTGACAGTAACAGTTCTAACAAAGAATGCTACTGACGAATATCTGTGATTCAAAACTGTGATTGTGATTCAAACTGTGAATGAATCCGATTGGTTGACTGTAAAGTATCTCTAGTCACTCGTAGCAACGGAATGCTTTTATTTATGTGTTGACTATTTTCAATAATACGATTTCGTCGAAGGAATACATAGCTAAGTCGGTAACGTCGTGGCCTTACAGTGCTCTAGTTTACAGTTCGAACCCCAGTATTTTTTTCATCCAGATCAACTGGAATGTATTTAATAAAACGCACAACTGCCACTCAATAAACCTTCAATTATAAAATGAATTTTTCATTTTTATTCTGCCACTATGAGCCGTTTTTTATTTTTAGCCCGTAATTTATTTTTTATAGGTACTTTTTCTCCTCAATAAATTAATATTGGTGACTAAGATGGTTTCAACTATATCGAAATTTTCATATATATTTAAACTTTATAATTAATTAAACATTAAAATCAAGAGATATACATTAGAATGCGTGATCATTTTACTTCTAATTGAATTCAAATTATGGATTTTTAATCTTTAAATAAATATATATAATTGACAAACCTATTTTTTATCTTTAAATCCGTTTCACTAAATAACCTTTATCCAAAATATTTGTTTGTTGAAGAAAAATGTTTTCATCGTAGTATGTGTAGCAAGACAATTTCCTTACATTTGATAATCTGACAATTTCAAAACATTAAGTAATTTTTCTAAATCTCTAGTAACATTCGAATTAATTTGTATTGTTGTATTCGTGGTGGTGCAAAGACACAACAATTTTATTTGAGACGAAGAAAACACAAAACAAACAGCAGAAAAGTCAAACCTTACTGTGAAAAATCTGTAGCTTTTGACTTGATTCAACAATTTCTGTCCAATACTTTAGTTTATAAATCATACAATTTTTACAAAATATTAACTAAAATGTGGAGTAGTTCAGTTTCCACACAACACTGGAGTAACCACGTATTATTGTCAACGGTCCGGGATCCACCCCGAAGACAAAAGATGAAGATATTCTCTTTAGTAGCACTTTAAAATTGATAAGCTGAGTGAAAGTATATAATTCATCTCTAAGGCTAACAGGGAATATTCTAACGAGTAACATTCTTATTTGTTTTGAAAACAGTCTGACAAGGAATTCCAGAGAATCAGTGTTTACAAACAACAAATTATACGCTTTAAAAATTAAACATTCAGTCATCAAAATCTTTTGTACTTGCATTACGATATTTCAGAATGCATTCTTTACAGCTGTAAACATTGTTGTGTTGATCCTCCCTCTGAAACGGTTTCATCTTAAGAGACAAACTTTAAAGAAGGCAGAAACTCGTAAAACGTATTCTAATCACTAGCGAAATTAAATAAATATCTCCCCCCCCCTCCCCCTCCTGTGATTTCTACTCATTCAAGTTATACTTTCAGAAGCACATAATTCATTCTTTAGAATTAATAACAATTTACAAGAGGTTAAACAGAACAATTTTAATTATAAACAAACCAAAAAAAATAAAAACAAGTTCTAGTCATGTTACTCAAAAAAAAAAATTAATAATAAATAAATAATCAGTGATAGTTTAAGAGCGAACAAAAAATTATTTAAAACAGAGAATTTAAAATGTTTTTATATAAACTCTCCTTAAAACTGTCGAGATTCTTTTTTTCTTTAGAAAAAGGCGCGGGAATCTGGTGAGTCATAAAGCAACATATTACCCTCTTAAACATCCGGTTAAAAATCCTCCAGAGAAATCCCAATCCGTCACAGACCAACTGGCACCACTACCAAATAACCAAAACTCAGTCACAGCTTTCACTGCTACCGAATCACCGATCCAGGTCACAATCACCGATCGCAGTAACAGTATCAATATCAGCCAAGGTATCAGCTAAGGTATCAGCCAAGGTATCAGCTTAGCGATATCAGTTTAGTAACTGTTACCGAATCACTGATACCAAATCACTGATACTGAATCACTGATACCGAATCACTGATACCGAATCACTGTTACCCAATCACTGTTACCCAATCACTGTTACCCAATCACTGATATTTTGATATTTGAGTAACAGGTATGAACTGTGATTCACAAGTATCTGTGATTGAGTAGCAGTTCTGTGATTTGCTTAACATCCCTAGGTAGGACGTGAATTCGCGCAAAGTCTTTTTTTCCATTGTGTCACGGCACGATGGAGTGTTCGCTGGAACAGCGGTCGCGATAAAGTTTTGTATGCGGCTTTTGAAGAATGCAACGGAAACTTATCAAATGGTTCAAGAGGCCTTTAAGGAGGCACACACAATCTTCTCCCAAACCCAAAAAAGCGCGCATGAGCAAGTCTCGCATCAAAACAATGCTGATTGACTTCGTTGACATCCGAGGAATCGTCCAATTTGAGTTTGTATCGCAAGGACAATTTGTCAACGCAGTTTTTTACCTGGAGGTGCTCAAGAGACTGTTATGACGGGTCGCGCGAGTCAGGCCTGACATCAAAGACGTCTTCAAGCTCCAACACGACAATGGCCCAGGCACACTGCCTTCGTCGTCACCAACTACCTGATCCAGAGCAAGACCCCCTTGGTGCCCCAGCCTCCTTACAGCCCTGACTTGACTCCGTGTGACTTTTTTTTGTTCCCCCGACTGAAGAGAGAACTGAAGGGAAAGCACTACGATTCGGTGGAGGACATCCAACATCATGTTACAAGGTTCCTGAGAGGCATTCCAGTCGAGGAGTTCCAGGGTGCCTTCCAGGCGTGGCAGAATCGTCTCCGCAAGTGTATTGATGCACAAGGGGACTATTTTGGAAAATTTTAACCATTTGTACCAATCGGATCAATAAATCTATTTTCCCCAGAAAATGCGCATTACTTTCATAATGCACCCTGAATTGCTATATCGATATGTTCTTGTCAATAAACGTTCAGTCTTCTTGTTCCACCAAACAGGCATGTTGTGACTTTTATTCTATGGACTCACATGCATAACATCCACGTAATCATGAGTAGGTTTTCACATTTAAACCATTGTAAATGAGAACCCTTTATTTGTCTTTAAAGAATCTAAATGTATAGAAAAAGCCCTTAAAAAACTTCTAACTATGCTGTAAAATATTCCAAATGTCAGTTACGATAATATACCCCTGAGGTACAGAATTGTAACTACATTTCACAGGCATTTAAATATTTTGGTTAACGACAAATGCATCCATTTCTAGTGAGTTACTTTAGAATTATTATTATACATTGTTTTGTTAGGTATATTATCAACGCTCGAAATCACTAAAACCATTGTATTCAATAAAATTGCCATGATTTTCTAATGTGTTTTCTCTTTCGTTTGAATATTTTTCCGTGTTGATTTTTAACTATGTATGAGCGAGAGTTTCAATTTTGTGATATTATTTGGGCAAGTTTCCAAGTTTTGTATTTGCACTGAATTACATGGGCTCAATTTACTCAGATTTAGAAACGAAAGTTTCGCGTTGATTGTCAGAAACTGATAGCAAATAACATATTTTTTTTAAAAGAATCCTTAGCAAACAACTGAAAATAATTGGACAAGTTGTCAAGTCTTAGCGTGTTATGTATTTGTACTGGATCACTTAGGATCAAGTTATTTAGAAACGAAAATTTTTGCGTTGGTTGTCAGAAACAGTTAGCGAATAACATAATTTTTTTATAGAATCCTTAGCAAACAACTGGATAGAATTTGACAAGTTCTCAAGTCTTCTCATGTTTTTTATTTGCACCGAATCGCCCAGGTTCAATACGTGGAAAAACTAAAAGAAAGAAGTTTTACTGAGAGCATGGAGCACCACAGGACTCGGCATAAAAAACGTAAATATTGGTACTACTTCTCACGCATTTGCATTAGAGTGACATCATAGATGACGATAAGAAACCAACGAATCAGCGGGCTTAAAATTTTTCCATGTCTTCTACTGGAGTAAAGGTTGGTAATATGCGTTCGGTCCATTATTGTAGTGTATTGTATGTTGACGAGATAAAATACCCGACGCGAGTTTCAGCATTTAATCTCTGATAATCCACACAGGGACGATGATCTTTTCTTGGACTCTCTACTAATATCATGGAGTCCGAAAAGTTTGACTACCCCCTCGAACACCCCAAGATCTAACAACCTACTGATCTCTTTGAAAATCTGCCTCGACAACATTCTGTATGGTTTTTTCCTAACTGGCGACTTGTCGTTAGTTCAATATCCATCTCAACCAAATGAGTAGTTTCAGGGTCCGAGGAAAGCACTTAAAAATTATGGCGGACCGAAAACCCTCAATTTTTTTTTTCAAGTCGTAATATCGCGGAAAAGTTGCGAATTTGGTAAACTAAAAAGGGGTAAAAAAATAATAATATCGGTTTATATATCTTCCGGTCGCGTATGTGTTCTCAAGTTTGCCAAAATTTGGAGAAATTCACATTTTTACGATAATTTTTAACATTTTTAAATTAGACTTTTCTCGAATATAATAGCTTAAATTCTTATGTATTAGAACCACAGATATTAATGTTTAAATATTATTTTAATCCATTAACATCTTCCGGTAGCGCATTCCCTTCCAAGTGAATGAAATTTTGAAAATAAAATTACAAATAAAGGTAGATCACAGTTCAAGGGGAAAAAATACTAACAACTAACAACTTATTTCTAGTAAAGATGGCTATACCGACCCAGATTTTAAAGTGCCAAAATGGCAGGTGAGAATTCAGTTAAAATCTACTGCATTACTGAGCGATCGTTTAGGAGTTTCTGATCGGGCTATCGCTGCAATCGCATCAAGTGTTTTGCACGACACGACGTTGCGTTAATTACCGATTCTGACGTCTCCCATGTTATAGACAAAAACAAAATAAGAAGAGAAAAACAAAATGTTATTGCTAAATTGTGTAGTAAATCCGACGAGTTTCCATTACAAAGTTTCTATTTGGATGGAAGGAAGGACGACACGTTAGTTGTAGATCAAGATCATTCGAAAAGGATCCGTAGAGTAAAAAAAGGAGGAGCATTACTCGATAATTCAAGAACCTGGTTCAGTCTACATCGGCCATGTTACTCTTAACTTCTAGAAGTTGTGAAGATGTTGTCACTTCTATTATTTTTTTATCTGTCTGGTCGTGGTATTTCTCTTGAAAAATTAGCTGTCATAGGATGTGATGGCACTGCTGTTAATACAGGTTGGATAAACTGTCTGATTCACCGGATCGAAATACATTAGGGGAAACCATTACAATAGACAGTTTGCCCTCTCCATTTCAATGAACTGTCTCAATACCTAGACGGTAAATCAACGGCTCCGAAATCTTTCAGAGGGCCAACAGGTGAAAAGTTACGTGGCTGCGTAAAACGTCCAGTGATTGGCTTCAAGAGTATTGACTGTCAGATCGCCACTATAGACAGAAGTATACTAAGTAAGGATCAGCAATATATACTCGATATTTCCATGGCAAAAAAGTCGGGAAACTGTAAAGAGGATTTGGCTGTACGAGATCCCGGTCCCTTGTCATACTCGAGGTGGTTGACAACAACAAATCGAACTCTCAGACTGTACTTAAGTGAAGAGAAAATCTCACACCAGAACTTCAAGAAATAATTGTATTTTTTTTAAGTCATACATGCCAATGTAACCACATTGTATGCACGACTTCAAAATAAATACAACTATTTCTTGAAGTTCAGGTGTGGGACTTTCTCTTCACTTAAGTACAATCTGAGAGTTCGATTTGTTGCAGTCAACCAACTCGAGTGTAACAAGGGACCGGGATCTCGTACAGCCAAATCCTCTTTACAGTTTCCCGTAGTATTAAAACAAGTAAATACTTTATAGAGGGATCAAAACTTGTGTACCAATCAACTCAATCTTCAATGTACCTGCCTGAAGATTTACGTAATATTGTCGACCCTGTGATCGAACGAATTTTTCGCTCATCCAGTTTATTTAATGTTAGCCATGACACAAGATAATACCAAACACATCAGAGAGCTCGGACTTTGACGAATTCTAAAGGCGAGACAGTTAGATCCAAAGAGAACAATTATCAGAAGGCTCAAGACCACTCGGAAATAATTCACTGGATGGACTGTGATTTATCTTCTCCCCCATTATTAAAAGATATCAGTTGTTGAGAACTAAGGCGGATAAACGAACTGTATCCAATTTTATCCTTAACTTTATTATATACACTTAAGCACGAAAAATGACGATTAACTACGGACAGAAATCATGCAAATGCTACATACAACACAAGTAAATAATACAATAAGGATTTGGATAAACAATGGGAATTTATGTCTAAATAATAAGCGTATTTTGACTCACCGAATTCTTCTCAGTAAACATAATGACTTGATTTGTTTTGAAAAATAGTACTGGCTAATTTAAGAGCGCAATTTGTTTTCTAAATATAAGACTTGACATTACGCGTCGTCAGTTTCTGCTGCTTTCTCTAGATTTTCACTTACTATTCTGACTCGAACTAAATTCTCATTGATTGATCGTTCACATTGATATATAGGGCCATCTACTGGCTAGACAGAGACTGAACATCAGTGTCGATGAGATTAAATCCGATATTAAATGTGTCTCAGTCCCTAATTGGGATATAACATTCAAGACATTCCCAGTTCACACACAGGCAGTTGAACGATGTGTGCAACTCGTGACAGAAGCCTCAGGAAACGGTTACGGAGCTGAGTGTAGGGATGGTTTTAACAGAAAGATTTTGTTGTCAAGGTCAACCATGCCAAACTTCGCCCATAAATCAGATTTCAAAGTACCTTCAGCTAAGAATGAGTGAAAACGGAGATGTTCAATTGTTCAGCATAACTTTCTTGAACTTACGACTCTTCACACAAATCTTAGTTTGTTCAATAAATAAATTTATAAATATTACTAATGGTCTAAAATAATTTGTTTTTAAACATTTAAACTTGTATTCAATAAAGAAAACCAAAAAAAAAAAAAAAAACATGTGTAAGTTGGTATTATTTCCCCCCCCCTTGAACTGTGATCTACCTTTGTAAATTTTTTCAAAATTTCATCAACTTTGAAAGCAATGCGCGACCGGAAGATGTTGATGGATTTAAATAATATTTAAACATTATTTTCTGTGGTTCTAATACATAAGAATTTAAGCTATTATATTCGAGAAGAGGCGAATTTAAAAATGTTAAAAATTATCGTATAAGTGTGAATTTTTCCAAATTTCGGCAAATTTTAGAGCATATGTGCGACTGGAAGATATAACCCGATTTTACTTCTTTTTTTTACCCCTTTTTAGTCTCCCAAATTCGCAACATTTCCGCGGTATTACGACTTCCGAATTTATTTCGCATATTTGGGGTTTTTTGCATGTTTTGTGCATATTTGGATGATTTATTTTCTATTTTCAGCCATTTTTACAAAAAAAGTTCACATTTTTTTCAAAGCTTGCTAAGTGCGTTTGGAAGGAAGATTTTCAGAAGCAAAACGCATTTGGGTTGGTTGGCCTACCATTCTTGTTTAACCAAAAATGTATAGATTGAGATAAGATAGCAGAACAGAAAAATAATAATGAAGTGAAAGGGCGTGAAGTAAAACATATTGCTTAGTTCTATAATGATCGAACTGCTACGGAGACATCTCAGTCAGACGGAGTCCGCAAGCTACTATCTGAATACATGTTTTGGTACCGGGCGATATTACTAGACTAGTTTCCGCCCGGGGAAAAACTCGCCTTAGCATCTCCCACCGAACAAGCAAACCAAAGTTTTCCCCGACAACACCTGTAATCGCCACGATACATTAATTCCACTAATCCAATTTTTTTTATTCAACTTAGATTAATTTGCAGCAATTTCATTTTTAGTATAAGATAAAATACCAAATTAATTCCAAGATATTTCATTCACAACTAATCGGACCGCAAAACTGACGTCTCAGTTAGACACTCTAAAAGCTAACCGAGCTCAGTCTCTCTTGCCGGTCCAAAGTATCAAAGCCACTTGGGAGACAGGAAACTTCGCCGAGACACGAGCCCCGTTATTCTAAACATTCGAGCGCTACGATGTTACACCCCTTCGTTACTCACATCAAACTCATGTAACATTTCACACATTCTGCATTTAGCTCCTTTTATAGTTTTTGGCTTTTGTAGTCAACTAATAAGTTTTCTATAAGACCCCCATTGGCACACCAACCTCGCACTGAATGGTCGAAAGGGAAGGCGGTTCACCCCCGCGCGGGTCGGCCAAAAGAAAGAATGGAGCTAAAAAGGAAGGGATATTTTTTTCCTTTTCTTTCAGAAATACAAATACAAATATTGACGACCAGCTACAGGCTTAAGCCCAACAAGGCTGGTCCTTTGTTTATGAATTCCCCTATTCCCACTGACTATCCAATTGTATCTTAAATTCGTACAGACCCTTTGAATTAACTATATTTTCTGGCAACGCGTTCCATTTGTCTATTACCCTATCAAAGTAGTAGTTTTTCCTTAAATCCCGATTAAAATGTGTCTTATTCAATTTATACCCATGGCCCCTTGTTCTGTTATCCCTGTTGAAATTTAAGTCCTCTGTGTCCCCTTGTTTTACCAACTTGAAAAGCTGAATCAAATCCTCTCTCCTTCTTCTTCTTTCCAGTGTATACATGTTTAGCTTAAACGTTCATTATAGTCGAGATTTGCCATCCCCTTTATTATTTTTGTAGCTCTGTGCTGAACTATTTCAATTAATTCTATATCCTTTCTCATATCTGGAGCTCAGAATTGTTCAGCATATTCTAGATGTGGTCTTACTAAGCCCTTATATAACGGCAAGATTATATTATTATCCCTTGAAGTTACAGTCCTTTAATATACCCCAATAACCTATTAGCCTTTTTACCCGCAGCTGAACATTGGTGACTCATTTTAAAATCCCTGTGATTTATCACCCCAAGATCCTTGACTGTTTCTCCCTCCTTTACCTTTTTACTCCCTACAGACAGTACTCGGCTCCACTGTTCCTGTAACCCATATGCAGAACATTGACATTTCCCTATATTAAATGACATACCTCATTTTACAGCCCATTTGGATTTCTTATCAAAATCCCCTTGTAAATTCTCTATCTGTAACTTGGTATCCACTGTCCCCCATATTTTTAAGTCATCTGCAAATATACTGATTCTATTCTTAATCCCTTGACCTATATCATCTATGAAAATTATAAATAAAATTGGTCCCAAAACTGATCCCTGAGGCACCCCACTTATAACTTCCGTCCACTGTGAATAATTTTCTTCTACCTGCACTCTCTGCTTTCTACCCAATAACCAATTATTTATTCATATCAATGTTTTTCCCTGAATCCCCAGCCTTTCCAATTTAAACAGTAATGCCTCATGAGTAGGGCAACTTTTTGGTTGCAGTAAAAATGGGAAAAGTTGCATTTATCATTCCCTAAAGTTGCATTTATGAAAATAAAGTTGCATTTATTTTTGATACACTAAAATCTAAAATAAATTATTAGTAAATATTAAATAATTCAAAATTTATTTGTACATCATTAAATACAGAAGAACGTTGATGCTGTTGAATGGACTATCCTTAGCCAGTAATTTCTTTAACATTGAAAAACTGCACTCAACAGAGACTGATGTTGCCTGACATTGTTGCATTGGATTTTTTCTGCAGTTGTGAAACAAGTGTACCACTTAAGTGACTTAGGGCAATCACGGATAAAGCATCTTGAGTGTGATTGTAGCCGCAGTCATAGTATATACTGTATCGGATATCAGAAGCGCAAAATCCTTTCGCTCAACATTCAGAGATTTTAAAACGTCATCTACAAGGAAACAACATGTTGATGATCGAAACTCACCTCGCAAACTCTGCAGTCGATAACGCAAGTTTGCTCTGGATTATCATGAGTGCCAAACAATGTGTTAAAGTACTTCTTGCTATTTATTTAACTTTCGTCTGTTAGGACGAATGCCTTCTTTCCATGAACTTCTTGTTTGATCCGCAATACTTCGGGGTTCGCAAGATCAGACACACGTGATTGAAGGGTTGATTCAGAGGGCAAAAATGAAACAGTAATTTCATATTAATTAATTTTAAGCTAAATTGTAAAAAGTTGCAATTATGCAAAAAGTTGCAATTATGTAGAAAGTTGCATTTATGTTGAGGTTATAATTCACTGTCAATACACCCCATGTAGGAGGAATTTTGTTTTTAGTACTACACATAAAGCGTAGAACGTGTGAAAAAAGTTACATTTGTTGCAAAAAGTTGCCCTACTCATGAGGTACTTTATCCAAAGCCTTTTGAAAATCTATGTACATGATATCTACACTGCTCTTATAATCCAGCTCCTCAGTAATTTTTTCGTAGAACTTCAAAAGGTTTGTAGAGCAGGATCTGCCCTTCCTAAACTCATACTGATTATCTGATAACAGTCCCCCTCTTCCAAGTATAACATTACATGCTTTTTTTTAAACTGATATTCAAATATTTTGCAAATTACTGATGTTAGACTTCCTGGTATATAGTTGCCCGGATCACTTTGTATTCCCTTTTTGAAAATTGGAGTTATGTTGGCCAATCCATTGGTACCCAACCCGTGCTGTATGTTAAGTTAAATATCATGTGAATTATGTCCACCAATTCTTCCGCGCATTCCACTAGTACTCTCGGATATATATCGTCTGGTCCTGGTGCTTTAGATGGCCTAATTCTTTTCAACTGATGTACTATTTCTTCCCTGTTAAATTTGCATTCTTTAATTGTACCCCCTGCCAAGGATTCATCCTTGGGATCCTTTTTTAATTTATAGTTACCATTGAAAACCCCCAGAAAAAAGTCATTTAACACGTTTGCCATTCCATCCTCGTCTTGAATTAATTCACCTCCCCTCCCCTCCAACGGTCCCAGTGTAGTACTAAATTTATTTCTACCACTTGCATATGCAAAAAATTCTTCGGCCTTTTTAGGGTTTTTCGGCCCTATTCCCGTGGAGGAGGCACGGGGTTCTTCAGTTTGAAAGCAGAAGAAACGGAAGCGTCGCTTTGACAGCCTCTCGCTGTTTTCCTTGAATGATTAATATTATGCTCTATGCTGTGGTCAGATGAGTAGGGCAACGTTTTGCAACATTTTTTCACGTGTTCTACGCTGCATGTAAAGTACTAAAACCAAAATTCTTCCTACATTGGGTGTATTGTAAGTGAGTTATAACCGCAACATAAATGCAACTTTCTACATAAATGCAACTTTTTGCATAAATGCAACTTTTTAAAATATAGCTTAAAATTAATTATTTTCAAATTACTATTTCGTTTTTTGCTCTATGAATCAACTCTTCGATCACGTGTGTCTGATCTTGCGAACTCCGAAGTATTGCAGATCAAACAAGTTCATGGTAAGAAGGCGTTCGTCCTAAGACAAAAGTGAAATAAATGGCAAGAAGTACTTTAACACATTGGTTGGCACTCTTTATAATCCAGAGGAAACTTGCGTAATCGACTATAGAGTTTGCGAGGTGAGTGTCGATCATCAATATGTTGTTCGCCTTTTAGATATGACGTTTTAAAATCTCTGAAAGCTAAGCAAAAGGATTTTGCGCTTCTACTATCCAATACAGCACATTATATGACTGCTGCTGGCGCAGGTTTTCAATGTTAAAGAAATTACCGGCCATTCAACGTTCTTCTGTATTTCAGAATGTATTATAATACTGTTGTACACCATTAAAATTGTCAATATATTTTGAATTGTTTTCATTTTTTACGAATAATTTATTTTAGAATTTAGTGTATCAAAAATAAATGCAACTTTATTTTCATAAATGCAACTTTAGGGAATGATAAATGCAACTTTTCCCATTTTTACTGCAACAAAAAAGTTACCCTACTGATGAGTTAACTTGTAAATATTGCGAGTAAGATTAAATAAATGTGCTGTCCTTAGAATTCGACCAGTTTTTGTTCCCTTACAAGGAACCCTTTTTGGCAGCAGCAGCCAAAACAAAATGGATTACCACTCGTCCGCGAAGGCGCGGACTTGCGCAGGCTTGTAAGTAGAAGAACCTACGATTAAAGGTTAGAGCTCATTTTATGTTCTGTAAATGTAACTCCTATTAAAATAGTCATTGTTTCGAAAGCGAAGCACATCAGTGCTATATTAAGTGGTTTGAAGCACACCAGTGCTAATTTAGTTTTTGTGTGATTGTAGTAGGAGTGTGACACGCATCAGCGTAGGAAATAATTAGGTGGAGTGGTAGCAAACGGGACAGTGGACGATTTCTTGCCAAAGTGGCAACCTTCAATTTATACTGTTGTTAAGGCAGCTGCGGTAGCTCAGTCAGTAGAGCGTCGGGCTCGCATCGGAAGGGTTGTGGGTTCTGTCCTCGGCGGAGCCTACAATTCTGATGGTTGCGAGATCGGCGCTTGGACCTGGAAAGACCGTCGTGTTCGCTAATGGTGGCTGGGGCACATTAAATAGGTCGTGGTCACAAAGTCCCCCATGTTCCCATACCAAATCAATACCTCTGGGGGTACCTGATCAGGGGGTTATCGGCCTCTGATTGGGATCTAAATTACGATATGTGTGAGTGAGTGAATGGATGTGTGAAAGGGACCTTCCTGTAAAACGGATGTGTCATGTATGAAGAAGTCCAACCCTCCGGGGCAATGGCACCCCCAATTGGACCATATATGGCCCGCACGACAACAACAACAAGGCAACCCTATTTAGAAGTTTTGAACTGAAGACTCTTGACGCCATTATCTTGGTTTGGCGACAAAAAAAAACGCCTTGGCGCTACTGTCCCGTTTGCTACCACTTCACCAATAATTGTGAAAATTTCACATCAGTGTAGTTGGAAAATTTATTTCGCTTTCGAGTAGAATTGTGGTTAAACAGTGATAACTTTAGTAATATAACGTTGGCGTTATTTTATCATATGTATTTTGATTTTACAGTGACAATTTAGCTATCGATAAGGGATCTTGTTACAGAACAGTTAAAGAATTTCATGAAAAGCATCACGCTTAAAAGATCTTTTTTTTTTTGGTGAGTGAACGTTACATAGCGGTATAGATATTCAGATGTGCATGTGCTTTTGTAGTTAAAGCATTGAATGAACAGGATAGAATATATAATGATAGGGAAAAATTACTTTTAATTAGATGATTGATTGATTTAAGATTTACTTGTTGTTTAATGAGTCTGTGTGAATATAGCATTTGGTTTTAGGTAATGTTACAAATAACGCGATCTATATTACTGACTTTTTTTTAGCAGTGTTGTAATTTTACTATTGTGATAAATCTAAATTTTGCTCTGAAAATAATTGTGAATTTCGGTCTTGCCTTATATCTCTTTCAATCTTTAATAATTGCATTGCTGATGAATATTTTTTTTTTTTTTAGAAATATTTATATGTAAACTTGAGGATTATTCAGTGCATCGAATTTTAGGAGGTGATTTGATGCTATCGGGTCATTCGAATCTTTCTAATCATTTTTTTGGTCAAGAGGGCTTTATTCTTGGACACATGAATTATTGCTTTTACCGTCTTACCGTGAATATTTTACTGCTGTCTGGAGTAGATTTATTTGTGCAATAAGAAATTCTTTAAAATTTGGAGAAAATAAGTTTTTATTTTAGGGTTAACATTCTTTAAGTAAAACAATAGCCTCTCAAATCTGTAAAAAAGACTATTACGCTAGAGGTTACGAGTCAGTTAGGAGAAGAGGTAGATGCGATTTAACAGCTATCCGAGCTAAGAAAATTAATTCTGGAACCTGAATCATTTGACGAAGAATTGGTACGATGTTTGATACAAGAAGGAACTCAATGATGAGAACAATCCAGCTCGACTCACGATGTGGGGTCGCCACCGCGATGAACGGCAATGAGTCGGATGGCTTCTCTCTTGAGGCAAGCATGATGAGTTCAACGTGTGAGCACGGTGGCCTCGTGTTGAATGAAAACTTCGAGCTGGGACGGACACCTTTTGTTTTGGGCGGGGCTGTGCAGGCTGTTGGGGGACTCTGACCACTTCCCGGATAACCTGGCGCACCTAGCACTCCTCCCATATGCCCGGGTGTTCTTTTTTTTTCATTAGAGACCTTCCCTGCTAATCCACTGTGGGTTTTCAATAACTTGGTACGGAGGAGATTGTTTCCATTCAGAAGAAGATACAAGAAGGGAGAGAGAAAGAGAAAAGGAAGATAGAGAAAGAGAGGGCAGGGAAAGGCAATTTCAGCTCGAGATGTTAAAACTTCAACGCCCCAAGGGTGTTAAACAGGAAACTTCCTTTCCATTTCACAAGATTATGCAAAGATTTGAACCAAAGAAAGATGACATTAGTCTCTGTTTGGTTATCTTCGAACGCCAAGCCCGAAGACAAGATATAGATAAGGATGATTGGGTTACCCAGTGGTTGCCCCTTCTTCCGACATACATCGTTGGACTCATCACTAGAGAGCCGGAAGAAAAATTGTTACGATCAGGTTAAGATTTGTGCCTACGTTCGGAAATTTAAAAAAAAAAAAAAAAAAAAAAAAAAAAATATGCAACACTTATGTTTTCGGTTACAAAGGTATATAAAACTGTTAATTCAAATGCTATTTTAATGGACTTTTTTTATTTTAGAAATTTTGGCCATATTTGGTAAAAATTTAGTGAAATTTGTGACCTTTACGCCAAAGTTTCTATATCAAATTTTAATAAATATATTCCACTTTTTCCTTCAATAATATATTTAAATACATATTTACCCGTGTTGTGAAGCAGAATATTTGCAGTTCCTCTTAAAAGTTACTGAGATATGTCAAACTTTGTAAACACAACATGATTTTACAAAAAAATATATCACTTTTTCAAATAAATATAGCTTTAAAATAATTTAACATATACTTACCAGCTATATTTGAGGTTTAGAACATACCTAGAGGTGTAAAGAACACTGTGGTAAAATTTGTATTTGAATATATTAAAAAGTTTTTGAGAATTAATCTTTTTCGTAATCCAAAAAAATGAAAATAGCAGTTTTCCAGAAAATGCAAATAAAGATTTTAAAGTTCCACAAATAATTATTCACATGTTGAACCACCTTAGAATTCCCTATACTTGTAAGTCAAGCCTTCCTTGACTTCATTTTTAATTAATTGTGATTTTCTTTTAGCTTTTAATATTTTTCTGGGTAATTTTTCTTTTGGCTGTACTTGTCTCCTTGATTTTTTAATTCTTTCAACATCAATTCTTTGTAGTTTTATATCATTTCTGGTTCGTTACATTAAGATAGTTAAATACAGGTATCAGCCCCATGTAGCCTGAGTTGAATAACAAAACTGCTATCTTAGAACCTACTAACAGTGTTTGCAGTTGAACAAAATTTTCTTTCGGAATAATATTCCATAGAACATTGTTGAATGACTCATTGTTATTCTGTGTAAACACTTGCTCAATAGTTCTTGGTCACAAATGCGCGCTAAAAACTATAATAAATACTTAATTCGATATTAAAAAAGTAAATTGTGCATTCTCTTCTTCAACTTGACTCACTCCGATCCTTATCTTCATTCTCTGAACCAGATTTTTCCTCTCCCTTCTCTACAGGCTTAACTCTAATTTCTTGTATGAGCGCTGCCGTTTTATTCCCCAATAGGTAATATCCCTGTTTTAGCTCCATGGGGTTTCAAGGCGGCTTTCGTAATCACAGTGCCAAAATCTTCTTTAATTGCTACTTTTGCCGATGTGAGGCACTCATTATCTAGGGGCTGTCTGACCCATGTTACTTCCCCAAGTAAATCATCGTTCTTGATGCAACTATGATCGCATAAGTCTATTCCATCTCCAATGTCTCGTAAATAGTTACGCTCTGTATCAGTTGTTCGCAAAGTGATTCATACGTATCCCAGGTTTCATTGTGACCGCTGAGAGGAGGGGGTCTGTGGCAAATTAAAATTAATTTGAGGGTTCTTGGATAACGTCGGGGGGTCCACGAAGGGTTTAATATAAAGAAAAATAGTTGTGACCCCTTTTCATTATTATGAAAGTTGAAATAAATAGCAATAAATAAATCGGAAGCAATTTTTACGTCCTGAGTAAACAAATAATTTGTTTTATTTTCTATTATTTTAAATTTATGTCTTTTTTTTACAGATAACAGTATGAGTGAGCCGAAGAAAAAATACAGACAGTATAGTGTTGAATATTTAAAATATGGCTTAGCATTATTCCGTATTAGCATAATACAAATGTGTTAAGGGTAACATTTAATTTTTATAAGTATAACTTTTTTTAAATAAAAAATTATGGCAATATTAACGGTTTCTAATAACACTGATAGCAATTTAAATTTTGCAATTATTTTGTTGTTTTTTGTACCAAACTTTCTTAGCGAGATGACGATAGACTACGTTCTTCTAATAACATTTCTTTACTGACGGTAAAGTACGGAAAGTCGCACACCATTGGTGAACGAACGGACATATTCCCAAGTCTCCAGTTAAGTCGAGGATAAGTTGATCCGCGGGTAAGAGTAAATTCGAGGATTGTCAAGAATGGTATTCTCAAACGGCGTGTTAAGTGATCCAGGGATTAAAATGAGACACTCGCTGTGATTGGCTATTACCGTCTCCTCACGGTCACGTGATATTGTTTATATTGGTTATGACGCCCGAATCTGCATTCATACTGATCAAGTACGTACTTTGCCGTAGAATTGATTTCAAACTGTGTTAAGTGGAACGCATACGGCATTTTAATTTGGGTTTGGGCAAAGAAATGCAAAGGTATTTAATTTCGAATTGGATTTTTATGGAAACCTAAATTGAAGGAACAATCACAAGACTGCTCAGATTTAGGACAAATGCTAATTTTCTGGGGGAAACCTTCAGAGAAGCAGATTACGAGAGCGAGGTGCCCATCTGGGAGAAAAAACCCTTTGAGACGGACTACGCAGAAATAAATGGAGACCCAATTACCTATGCAAACCTTGACATTTTCACTGATGGGTCGAAGACAGAACATGGAGTGGGGGCTGCATTTACCGTGCTTGAAAACAACAGGGTCATACATGACTAGACCGCCACACTCAACCCAGAAAACACAGAATACCAGGCAGAGAAGACCGCGCTCCTATATGCCATCAACTGGGCTGCGCAGCAACAACAAAAATACATAAGAATCCACACTGACAGCCTATCAACAGTTAAAGCAATCCAACGCTTGCAAAACAAGGACATGATCATCCACAAAATAAGAAGAAGGCTTCAACCCCACATAGAAAACATACATATTAACTGGATAAAGGCGCATGCGGAATACTACGGTAACGAAAGAGCGGACCAACTGGCTAAAGAAGCAACAAAGGGAAATTCGAGTATGGTAATACATCTGAAGCACTCGAAAAGCCACCTAAAATCTCAGTTAAAGGATCTCACTTTAAGAACTTGGCAGGAAGACTGGGATAATGGGAAAACAGGTCGTCGAGTTCACACGTTTTTACCTGAAGTTAACAAAGAAAGACAGCCCTGTGGAGCAAACCTAACAGCATTCTACACTGGGCATGGCCCATTCCAAAGCTATCTATTCAGGTTCAAAATAAAGAACAGCGACCAATGCATCTGTGGGGTAGATTGGCACTCCAGATCATTACATTTATGAGTGTCCACTCACATGTAGCAATCACCTCAAGACACCAGCAATAACGCACTACCAAGCTTGGGCCATCAACACAATCAACAACAATCAGTCTCAAATAAAAATTATGAATGCTATGAAATTCTTAGTGGAAAACATTAACATTATCACCAACTAACAATCAGAAGACTGTACATTTGTATTTTATTGTTAATTTTTAGTTTCTGTCTTTTTGCTGTACATAATTAATGGAATTAATCGTTTGCTATTTAAATATTAGTGTAATTTAGGTAGGCAAAAATGATTGTTACTTCGTTAAATCAACTTTGTGTACGTGAGGCTGGTGGGAAAAGCAGGACTGCACCTGATATTTTAATTAAAAATTGGGGAAACTATTAACCTTGCCAAAAGAGGAAAACTAAATTAAAATTAAATCTCATGCAAAACATTAGATGTACAACTTTGTTCCCGCCGTTTTCCTATAGATGCCTTTAGCGGTCAGTAGTGATCAAAATAAATAGATCATAGACGTCATGCAATAAATTTGAACATCTGGCAACATAACCCCATAGAAACATTAGTCGATTGTGTCTGCATCATAAAGTTATTCACGATTAAAAATGTCAGTTTACGAGCCAAATTCTCGTCATTTGCGGGAGGTTTTAATTTTCTGCTTCAATGTGAAGAAATCTGCGTCTGAGGCTCATAGAATGCTCTCAAATACTTATGGTGAGACCGCTATTAGTAAAAGAACGTGTCGTGAGTCGTTTCAACGCTTCAAGAACAGTGATTTTCACGTCGAAGACCCGCATAGCGGTGTAACAGAGAAGGTTTTCGAAGATGCAGTATTGGATAGATTACTTAATGAAGATTCGTGTCGAAGTGAAAAAGATTTGGCACGATCATTGGGAGTGACTCAACAAGCAATTTCAAAACGCCTCAAAGACATGGGAATGATTCAGAAGCAAGGAAATTGTGTGCCGTACGAGTTAAAACAGAGAGATGTTGAACCGCGTTTGTTTGCTTATGAACAGCTGCTTGAAAGGCAAAGACGGAAGGGATTTCTGCATGGAATTGTAACTGGGGACGAAAAATGGGTTCATTACGATAACCCCAAGCGCAGAAAATCATGGGGATATCCCGGCCATGCTTCTACGTTGACGGCCAAACCGAATATTCACGGCTCCAAGGTCGTGCTCTGTATTTGGTGGGACCAGTTCGGCGTGGTGTATAAAGAGCTGCTAAAACCGGCTGAAACAATCACAGGCGATCGTTATCGAACGCAATTAATGCGTTTGAGCCGAGCATTGATAGACAAACGGCCGCAATGCAACTAAAGACACGATATAGTGAGTTTGCAACATGACAATGCTCAACCCCTTGTAGCGAAAGTGGTCAAGACATACTTGGAAGCGTTGAAATGGGAAGTCCTACCCCACCCGCCGTACTCTCCAGACGTTGCTCCCTCTGACTATCACTTGTTTGGATCAATGGCACACGGCCTGGCTGACCAGCACTTCCGGTCTTATGAAGATGTAAAAAATTGGATCGATTCGTGGATCGCTTCTTAAAATGACCAGTTTTTCAACGTGGGATTCGTACGCTGCAGGAAAGATGGGAGAACGTAGTAGCCAGCGATGGACAATACTTTGAATGATGAATGTGTAATCAGTTTTTTACAATAAAGCCTCGAATTTCGGAGAAAAAACGGCGGAAGCAAAGTTGTATACCTAATAGTTAGGGAAAATCCTGCAGACCCTACCGGCCCATGTCTTAAATGTACTATCAAAAATATATTTTAACATTATTTTCAAAAGGATATATAATCAGTATTATCAAAAGGATGTATAACTCATGCAAAATGTGTATCAAATGTATTTTCAGAAATTTCGTCACGGGGTTGACCAGATTAGTCCGGTTTCCTTTGACGGGTTCACTCCATTTTTCCTTGGGTGACTATACTAGATTGCAACGTTTCTTGGCACTGATGCCCGCCTCGCGGAGGGATAAAGTGAGTGATCCGTCTCCTGTTGGGTTGCAGGCAGAGGTTTCGAGGAGACGTCACACTTACAAGCTTCCAACTTGGCGCATTAATCTAATTTGGCTTTAAATTTAGCACGTAAATGTTTTGACAACTTGCCTGTCAGTTTATATCAGAAAAGCACAATTATAGTAGTTTTAAAACATTTTTATACAATTAATAATAGATAGTATAGAAAGATATTTTTTGAATTTGGAATGGTATTTGTTTAAATTAATGCTTCCTAAAAATTTTCCAAAAGAAATATCCCAGCTAACAAATGAAATTTTTAAGGCTGTCATTGAAAAGTATGTATGAGGTGTGCCCCAGCGTGTTATATTACTGTTCGAAAAAATATAATAGAATTTAACGCAATAAATACTTGCCTGAAATTTAAAAGAAGCTTGTACTTCAGTTACTTAAAACTTATATTTTACTATAAGTTTTATAGTATCCTTAAAGTTGTGATTTTTTTCTCAAATGCTGCAATTTTGAGCTGTCACTTTTCTTGGCGGGGTGCGATATGTCGGTCAATAGCGTAAAAATGATTTCCTGTCAAAAATGCTAAATATCGGTTTTCGACATTGATAAATATTTTTTTTCTGGCATTGCTCATTGAGTTTTACGATATTGCTCGATGTGCTTTTTTGTCATTGCTCAATATTAGCTTTACGATACTGCTGGATGTTCTTTTTAAACATTAATCAATATCTGCTTCACAATATTGAGTTATTTTCATTAAATATTAATCACTATACTTCTTCTGGCTAATGTGATTGTTTATTTCAAGGGCACACAAGATTACAGCAATCTTAAATTTTAAGATTTCTAAAAATATTAATCATTAAAAAATATAATACAATAGTTTATAAAATTGGAGAGAACGTATATATTTTTTAAAACTTTTAATTATTAGAACACATTTATAATGATTGTCTTTGCAGAGCTTTTCACAGTAATTTCTTGTATGGTGTAAAAACGTAACTTCTAGTAGAATCCGGAGTTAATTCCATAATTAATAACAAAATACTCGGTACAGCTACACTCTAAGTTTATGACTGATGGCAACGGCTTGGCGGTTTTTTGGCTCACTTCTAGTAGCGAGTTACAATAAATTAAGGCAACCCATCTGTCGTTACGGTTGTTGCGGTTTTCATGGCAACCTCGGCAAACGGAAACTTTCAATTTTCATTTGGAATATTCTAGAAAGTTCTTCCAAAATCCGTTAAAATCGTTTGATTTCATTGGTTCGTTTGAAATTGTTTCTTTGCTCCCATTGGTTATTTTGATTTTAAAATATTCTTTGATTGCATTGATCCTTTTAAATCTTTTTCTGTGATACCATTGGTCCATTTATTTGTACTTCGACAGTTGTGGAATTTTTATTTTATTATATTAGTTTTCTGAAGGGATTAAGAGTTTTGTTTTTTTGCCATTTTCGTTTTGATTATTTTTTCACCGAAAGAGTTCTGACGTTATCAGGTTATATTATTTCTTGCTTTTTTTCTTTTATAAATATCTTTCTTTTTCAACATGCCCCTGTGTTTAGTATAATTCATAAGTTTATATATATATATTCTTACCCAACATTTGAAGTTTAGTTCTGCTGGAACACAATTGTTTTGTAGTGTATTTTTTTTTTTTTTTTTGAAATTTAAAAAAATATATACTTTTCAAAACGTTTACAAGTTTTTATTCATCGTTGTGAAAAGAAAAATGTTTTTGAAAGAAAAAGATATTTGAAATAATTCTTTCCTTGGCAACTTTAGAAGTGCGCCAAAAAAAATCGCTAAGGATGTTGCCACCACTCATAAACGTAGAGTGTAGCTGTTCCAAATACTCAAATGTAGAGATTCAAATTCAAACAACAAATGCAACGCACGTAAGCTGAAAGATAAGTAAATACTAAATATCTGCCAATGTCGCCAAGCAACCAGAATCGAGAGCGCGCGGAAAATGCTGCTTGGCTCTTATTGGCTGGCGCGCGATTCTAAATGAAATTACTACTCCGCACGTAAAAGGCAAAATATTCAACATTTCACGCTAATTACTACAAAAAATCGTTATATCTGTGTGGGGTTAACAAATTAATCACATTTCTAAGTTGCAGTGACTCATTACACTCAAATATCGGACAAGGCTTTGGGAACTATTTGTTTCGTTTGCTCTCAGCCTATTCCTATACTGCCAAGAAAGCCTGTCACCGAGTATAGTAAACCCTTTGACCTGACTAAAGTCGGGAGGTGAGGGGGTCACTTGCGGTAACCAACCAACCAACCAAGAAAGAACTGTACACAATGTCTTGACATATGAATGTAATCCGATTACCTTAGTTCTAGTCAGCATGTGTGTGTGTGTTGGTGGTGTGAATAGTAACTTGCACTGTCAATTTTCTTTCATCCGTAATAAATCAACAGAATAATTTTTATTCTACGACGAATTTACATCTGCCATGGTAATATTCTACCTTTCGTTCTTAGCGGGCGGAGGTGACGCCATCTGTCTTTTCGTCAAGCTGCTTTTTTATGTTTCTCAGCTACCTTCATTTTCATTTTTCTTTGAATTTCAATAAAATTATGTTTAAAAATTTTCCATTTAAGCAATATAATGATGAGGAGATGAGCTGCTGTGCAGCAGGTGCTCCGTTTTGATAGATCCAGTCCAGTCGTCGCAAGAATACTGTAATTTAGCATAGAATGAAATGTGTTATCCATTTTCTTTCCTTCGCAAAAAGATAGTACTGAGCATGCTCTTACTTGCGAGTTAACTCGCCGATTTCGGAGGATCAAAATGTAACACTCAAACGGCAGTTTAAACCACGGATCAAGACTTGGGAATACGGTTTTTTCGCTAACTCGCGGATTATCGTCGCACCGGGCTGCATAAACCAGCTTTCGGTATTATTAGAATTCCACTGAATAATAATATAGTACAAAGTATATACAAATAATATAGTAAATAATATAGACTGACGAAATAGCTCATTGCGTAGAAAATTCTTTATGCGAGTGCTTAAAAACAGCTGAATTCTCAAATACCTTGACGAGCCAACTTTGTAAGAAACGAAGCTTTACTGTTAGCTTATGTAAAATTTGTAAAAGAAAGAAAATTTTCCGATAAATGTTATTTGCCAAATGTTTGGCAGCAGATAGGAATGGCGAAACAATATCTAATGAATAAAACAGATTTACCAATTTAAAAGCTATGCACTTGAGTAATATCCTCTACGTTGCTACTGATGGTGCTCTTGCGATGATAGAATGACACCAAGGCTTTCTGGTATACTTAAAATAAGCTGTACCGAGTGTATTATCTGTACATTGCGTCATTCATTAACAGTATTTAGTCGCCAAAAATCTTAGTGAACGGTTGGATGGCTTTCTAGTTTATGTCATTAAGCAGTTAATAAAATCAAAAGGAATGCCTTAAATAAGAAATTATTGGCTCAACTTTGTTTGGAATATGATGATTGTGATCGTTTACTTCTTAACACGGAAGTTCGTTTGTTATCTAAAAGTGCATGTTTCGATCGATTTTATGCACTCTATGATTCAGTGTTGGAATTCCTGGAAAGTAAAGACAATGATTTGCGGATCAATTTAATAAATTCAAAAAATGACATGGCTTATAAAACTGACTTATTTGCCAAATTTAACGAAACCAATTTGAAACTACAAGGTGGTCAATTAAATTTAATCTAAACTAAAAGTCTAAATTTAATCTAAACTAAAAGTCTAAATTTAATCTAAACTAAATTTAATCTAAACTAAAAGTCTAAATTTCATTTAAACTAAATTTAATATAAACTAATTTTAATCTAAACTAAAAGTCTAAATTTAATCTAAACTAAATTGAATCTAAAGTAAATTTAATCTAAACTAATTTTAATCTAAACTAAAAGTCTGAATTTAATTAAACTAAATTTAATCGAAACTAAATTTAATCTAAACTAAATTTAATCTAAACTAAATTTAATCTAAACTATATCGCATTTGTTACAAAACTTTGTCCATACAAACAAAATTTAGGAAGAGAAAAATGCTTTAAATTTCCGACATTTTCAAAATTGCAAAAACTAGATGAAGATTTGCTTGCTTATTGTCAACACTTAACGGCTCTTCATTCTGATCTCAGCCAAAGATTTGAAGACATTCTTCACTCATAGTCCCTGATTGGGTATTGGACCCTTTTGAAAGTAGACCCACTAACTCAGATGAATTCACACTAATACAGGAGCAATTTATTGAACTAGGGGGCTCGCCCCCTGCTCGCTAACGCTCGCCAACCCCCAGAGGATTCCTTCGCAAACCTCATTGGTTCGCTGCGCGAACCTATGCTCGCTTCGCTCGCATCAATGAAGACATGTGTCCTAGCAGAAGGAATTGTTAACAAAATATGATATTCCAAAAAAATATTTTTCAAATCTAAATTTTATGCTGTTTATCAGAAAAAGATATTTACAGTACCTCTGGAATCAGAATTCAAATGGAAACTTTGAGCAAATTTTGATTCGAAATGTGAGCGTTGATTTGGAAATTGTAAACCCAGCATGTTGGTTGTGTGCACATTTACCCAGCACTCGATCCACCCATGCTTTTTCATTGAGTTTGTTGTCGAAAGTTGTAATGCAAGCGTCTTGTTGAACTATAATAGTTTGCCCCGAAACGAACTTTTTAAATGACCCTGAAAAGATCCTCCGTTTTCTTTGATTTCTATTATTTCTGCAACAGCTCGACTAAAATTCATTTTTTTTTTCAATAAAATTTCATCCGATAACGCTACAAATTCAACTGAAGCGCGAGGCTTTGGGATAAACAAAGAATCGTACAATGTTGCCAAAACGCGAAAACAAATAACGTCTTTTTTGCGTGCCACGTAAGAGAATTATATATATAGATTATCCACAAATGAGGAACTATCCCAGACTTTATTATCCATTCTCCGAAAACTGTCGCGCGCACTTTCACATTTACCATATTTTTCTGCTAGAGGAGATACTGTTTTTATTTCGTCTGGGAATTTGTCTCCAATTTTGTATGAACCTTTTTTACCTGTTCCGTAAGAATAAACTCCTTAAGGGATTCATAATTCTTCACCTCCTTAGCCTCCGACCAATTATCTAAAAAGCCTTCAGTTCGTATATTAGATCAGACCACAATGCACCTGAATTTCTCTGTAGGGTTTTTAACTTGGTTTTGAATGCCCCTGCTTCTAGCCTAAACCTTTTCAACAGAAGTTTCTTTATTTGCTAGTAATCATCTTCTATTTCTGGCGATTCTTTTACAATTAACTCTGCGACATCTGTGGGCAATAACGGAATAAGTTGAGAAACGTATTTCGATTCCTCAAGAGCTGCTATCTGCGCTTGACGCTCAAAAATGATCAAGAATAAAGTAATATCAGTTAATTTAGGGTCAAATTTTGAGACTAAATCTTTTAGACTAACTCTTTTATCCCTACTTTCACTCAGTACAGAAACAGTATAAGCCACAGTTTTTTTTCTGCACTGTTTTGTATTCTCAACTTTTTTAACACGGTCTCTCCCCCTCACTCTCTTTCTCTAATAACCTATCCTGTTCTTCTAATTTTTCTTTCCTGCTCTAACTTATCCTGTTCTAATTTTTCTGTTAACTTTTTTCTTTTCGACTCCTCTCCCAAAATCTACTCTAAACAATATTTCGCGAATCTCTCTGCTGGTTCACAAATGTGTTTTGAAATATGTTTAACCTTACTACTTTTTGCGAAAGTTTTTCAAGAATATACTTTTTAAAACATTATCAAATGTGTTTTCAAACTTTCATTTTCCGTTGTAAAAATTAAAATATTTGTTAAACATGAAAAGTTTTGAATTAATTCTTTCCTTGGCGATTTTAGAAGTTCGTTAGAAAGAATCCAAAAAAAATCGCCAAGGCTATTGCCACCGCTCATATACGTAGACAGTAGCTGCACCCAAACAACATGCCCGGTATCCGATTCCCAAAGAAGCGCTCACATTTCGAGTCAAAATTTGCTCTAAGTTTTCATTTAAATTCCAAATTGTACGAGTTCTGATTCTAGATCCCAGAGTTACTGTATAACTTTACATTTTAAAAATTTTAATTTGAAAAATATTTTTCTCTTTGGAATATCATATTTTGTATTTTTATTTGATATTTTGTTCTGCTAGGACATATGTCTTCATCGCTGCGCGAACCAATGAGGATTGCCAAGCAATCCTCCGTGGATTGGCGAGCGCTTGCGAGCAGGTGGCGGACCCCCTATTACCAAATAAAATATAAAAGAAAATTACGGAAGTAATATTTCAAAACTAAGTATATCCCTATACAAAGTAAGACAACAGTACTAGTCTTAAAAGTAAGCCACTTATAAAATACTACACAAGCATCTTCTCTGTAGACAAATTGCCTTTTCAATTTCAAAGTACTCTACTGAACTACCAAAATTTTAACCATCTTAAAGCTCAAATGACAAAGAACAAAAACCTCTAGCAAAGAGATATGAATTAATTTAATCTTTTGAAAACCACTGCCTTACACATACTTCGAAATTAATTCCGAATCACTAACAAGTACACACAAATAATTATTACCATACCACTTCTACACATTTCAGTTTTTAGACTTACTTAACTTAGAAATCTTTAAAACACCATAACAACCAAGAAATGAACCATGAAATGATCAATGATCCCATCAAAAAATTTCCTTGCCAATATCTCTGATATCTACAGTTATTACAATGATATCAATAATATTTTAAGCAGTTTGATTCTTTCTATTATAGTTTTTTAATTGATTGATGATTGATTCTATTAACTAATTTGTTGATTGTTTGATTGTATTAACTTGATTCGTTAGATATCGAAAAATAAATAAATAACATTATGTTAATTCAAGCGTTGCTTGCGTTCCAGCAAAGATCTTATTTTCACTTTACCGAGTGCCTAGTAGGTAATGTGCAGATTGTCTAGGTAATTTGCAGATTGTCTAGGTAATTTGCAGATTACCTAGGTAATTTGATAAATGAAACAATTTTCGGTACTTTAACGGATCACCTTAGTTAATATGCACATTACCTAGATAATCAGTAGAATAACTTATTACTGCACTTTAGCGGTAGCATATATATTAGCAGTTGTACCATCATAGTATCGGAACTAACAGTAAAGGTTAAAGTACTCAGCAATACTGTTAGAACTTGTGAAATTCGCCATGGAGAACCATTCAGATAGTTAAAACAATTGTTTTTAAAATAAACGACAGGCCCCTTTTACACAATGACAGTCAAAATGGCATTTCCTTGAATTAATGTTAAAATCAGCCAATTATAAGGCACCAAACTTTTGAAAGTTGCATATTATCTTTTAACAATTAAAAGATATATCTATATTTTATCATCCAAGCGAGTCCGTAAAAGCCTACGAACTCAATTAAACTAATTTTTAAGTGTCGAATTTTTTAAAATAAAGTTTTATTTTTCTTTGGTTTTGTGAATGTCTTCCATATCACGTTCATCGAGATGCTCTTCTTCAATATTTCTCTGTCCTCTAGCTGTTTTGTTTGTCTTTCTGGGGTGGATTCCGCGTACCTTTTTGTTTGATTTCTTTCTATTTGTTTAGTCGATTAAGCTTCTCTGCTCTCTCGCTGTCGTGTTTGAAAAAAAAAAAAAAAAATTTCTGGGAGATTGTAACATCTTGCACGCAAAGTCCTGACGAACTTATGGCACTTACAGTAACGGGATTTGGTACACTGGTAGTCTGAATTATTTGCAATTTTTGGGTAGCGGCGAATTTTAAAATTCATTTTAGAACATTTTAAAATTAATTTATTAGTTTTTTGTCACCTTTTTAGTCTTCGGCTCTGGAAAAAGTAGAAGCACCAGAATTTTTACTTTACTCCCTCAGACGTGACGTCAGCCTTTGGAACCATTTCATGTGTTTTTCACACTTTCGGTCTCATCGCAATTAAATGGGAATGGTAACAGATTCGAATGACATTCGTTTGATTCGAGATTGATTCATTTTTATTTCCTGCGAAACGGATTCGAGTGAAGCAATAGAAATGATAAAAGTTATCACAGGCTTTTTTCATGGCTTTTTTCTACCTCTGCGATCGTTAAAGATGAAAATTTTAACTGATTTGAAAACTGCGGAAAATTTTACACCAGATATGTAGCTAATACGCTTAATTTTCTTTTAGTAAATAATTTTTCAAATAAATATTTATACTTTTTGGTTAGCGTAGCAAAACAACACCACGGGCAGTTGTGGCTGTTATTCAATAGGCTACGAATTCCCGTTTGGTTTGCTAAGCAAACGAATGACTCCATAAAAGCAATATATATATATATATATATATATATATATATATATATAAAAGTGAGGTGAGGTGTGTGTAATATCTCTTATTTTTAAAGTGACCGGTGAGGTGGAAAAAAAGTCACTTTAAAATAAGAGGGTTTACGTTAAAGAAAAATGTGCAGTCATACGTTGACGTTCAAATATCTAAAAAATCTAGCAAATAAAATTTAAAAAAAAAACACATTGCAAGACGGATATTCATGTAAAAAATAATTTTTTTAATAAATTTATTAGTGTGTTATGGTATTAAACTTTTGATTACTTTCCTTTTTGTTAATAACGTAATGAGAGTTTTCTTGAAATTTTGCTTCTAACTTCAGTTTGAAGACCCCGAAAATTTTACCGCTTGGGGGCCCCACTTGACTTGATCCGCCGCTCTGTTTGATGTTATACCATCTGGAAATTCTGCATTTGTTTAGAACAATTAGAGAGCAAGAGTATGATTAATATCAAGGATGATGTTGAGCTTGTAATAACTGGTAAGAATAGTTACAAAAAAAAGAAGGTATTGTTTTCTAAAACAATTTGATCATGAATAAAAATCTGACTGAATATTTATTTATAAATACTGAATTACTTGTTAAAGATTGGCATCATTTTCTTATAGGACAGATCAGGCTGTAGTTTTATGAAAACTGAATTCAAAGTTTTCAATAAGCCTTAACACGTAAAATCAAGTTAACGCTTTTTTTTAAACTAAGCACAAGCTATCACTATACCTTTCCCCTTTAAACAAATAATTAGAAGAGAAGTTGCAACAAGCATGAATAGTGGTTGGAGATAATCCTATAATCGCATTTTTACGAGGAATAATTGATATTGATAAAAAAAAATACAACTGTTTTACTGCCCATATTGTGATTACAAGTTTAATACAATGCTAATGTATCATCTGTAACTATGTACAGTTATTTTTCATAATATCGCACCCCGGCAAGAAATGTGACACAACTCAAAATTGCAGTATGGAGTTTATTTAGCGTTTCGAGATCTCAATTGTTCAGCCATGATAAGTGTATAGCTCGTTTTAGATGTTTCCTTTCAGATTGTCCATGGATATTGTGACACAAAGTCGATTAGTTTCTTTATGCGAGTCAAGTTAGTTATATTTGCGGTTTTTAGATTTTTTTCTCATCGTTATTTCAGTCATCGATGTTCGTTTGTAGTTCAAAATCCACTTAAGACGTTGTTCTTAGTCTAATTAGCCCTAGTGTAGCAAAATATTATATCGCACCCCGGCAAAAAAAATGACACAGTTCAAAATTGCAGAAGTTGAGAAACATCAACTTTAAGGATACTATAAAAGAAATAGTATAAGCTTCTTTTAAATTTTTGGTAAATTTTTATGGTGGTAAATTCTATTTTTTCTATAAAATAGCAATATAACACGCTGGGGCACCTCATAATATTTTTCAATGACATAACATCAAAATTTTTATTTTTTGACTTGTGTCACTTTTCTGGCCTTGGTGCGATACTTCTCCTTCCTTATTTCGCTATAAATACTTCCTTTTCAGACTTAAAAATCACCCCTTTTAACAATTTGCATTGTTGATTCAATTCTTCATACAATTCAACTATCTATTCTCATATAAATAAAACTTTTGCGAACACCTAACCCTTCCAGAACTCATAGGAATGGTGCGACAAATCCACACTGATTCCTCAATCTGATTGTTCCACTTTAGCATGTTACGATACTGACGATGGCGTGTTGTACTTATAACTTATTGCAAAGTGTCACTTAAAAGTGTAGCTTTATAACAGAGATTTTGCTGATGTTAGATACAATGGAAAGAAATTAGAGCACCTGGACCTTTTATATCTTTTTTATCTGTGCAATAAACCTTTCATGTTTTCCTTTAGTTTGGTGGAAGGCGCACCGTCTGTATATACCCTCACTAAATTTACCGAATTCAGTCCAACTACACCATATCTTGAAAGTTGATGAAAGGTATCTATTCCCCTTTTCTGCTTTCTAGAGTGCCTAAAACGAGCAACTCTTTCTAGCAAAGAAATATTTTGTTATAGCCCGATTGAAGTATAAAACATGTGCCAGTCACAGTGGCATTACTTTCAGGTCTTCTTCCAGAATTTATTTGCATTTGCTTGAATTTCTGCAAAAAATAAACCTTTCTCACGCCCAATTAAAAATATCCGTGGTCCTTAAAAGTGTTATAATAATGATGAGCATTGAATTTCTTTAATGATGATATTGCACTATCACAAAGCAAGCAAATAATCTTATCTTCAGCATAAACAAGATATTGTTGTTTGATATGATGGCTGATAAGCAGACAGAATTCAAAAGTACTGTCAATCTATGCAATTCATAAATTCCACTCCAAACAGAATCACGGTGCACCATTGTCAAAAACTGATAGCAGTCTGGAGTACCTCGACCCCCGTAAAATCTTGCCAACCAGCCTCGTGTGGTAGAGGAGCCAGTCAGAACGGGGGGAGATATCAGATATTTTAGTCTTATTAGAATTAAATCATGAACGTAACAACCGACAATTTAGCCCTAATTTGTTAACTAATTTTCATATTGTGCCTGTCAATCTGGGTTAAATCGATTATTTCGTTGACACTTATTTGGTATTTAAATACGTTCATTTTTAAGGGGATCCGGGACACATCGAAAAAAAAAATTTAATTATTAATTTAGAATTTTGAATTTTTTTGTACTGTTTACCCATCTAACTAATAAGCGAAATCACAACACAAAATTTTTCCAAAAGTTTTTTAAAAATTTTAAATAAAAAATTTTTGAAAAAAAGAGGGGTCATTTTAAATTGCTAAAACTCAAAATATTCTTGATCAATTTTCAAAATTCTTGCAGTAAATTATTCACAAATTTATAAACTTTAATTTTGATTCAGCAATTTAAAAAATATTAATTTAATAAAAAATAACAAATACTTGAGTGAAAATTTATGAAAATTTTAAGGTACTTCTTTTTTTTAAAGTCATATTTTTTTAAATGAATATTTGTTTCAAATTTGCTGAATCAAAATTAAAGTATAATGTTTGAAAAAGATATATTCCAAATTTCAACTCTTAAACTTTATCGGTTTTGGACTTATAGCAATTAAAATACAGGAAATCTTGAAAAAATGTATCATGGAGAAAAACGCATTTAAAGTTTTAAAGACAGATGTTGTTATCATGACAACAACTGTCAAGACAACCAATGACAAGAAGAGTGTTAGATTTTCAAAACATCGCACCACAAAAATTATTATATCTCTAGTTTTAATTAAGATAGAAACATGATTTAGACGTCATTTTAAGCAAAAAAACACAGAGAATTTCTTAAAATAATTATTAAAAAAAAATCGAAAATTTGACGATTTTTGTGTCCCGGACCCCTTTAAAATGCAAAAGACGAACAAAAATATATCAATAAAAATAAAAAGGATTTGTTCCGTAAAATTTGGAATACAGTCAAAGCCGCACTTAAGAACCTATATGGCCTTAAAGACGCCCCACCCTGAGATTATACAGTGGACACGTTTCTAGCAGTTAATTATTATCAAAAACTAAAGAAATGTTTTAAAATAGTTCGTTTGTGTTTTTTATAAAATACTCGGAGAGAAGTAAAATACAGAAGGTTCACTGTGTGTGTGCGCCATAGGAATCAATGGACTTCTAAATAACATGGGAAATCACATAGACGCTGGCGTCCTCGGTGGGGGTCACTAGACACTACTATTGCATCTAGGCCTCGTTTCCATAACAACCAAACTAGGTTTCCATAACAACTATCTCAGGTTGTTTTATTCTAATTGAAATGCCATTTGCATTTCTGATTAGAAGCTAAATATTCTTTAAATATTTTTAGCATAAATACTTTAAAATAGCAATATTTTTAAAGTCTTCTGAACTTAAAAAGAACTTTTATTTATGAATTATGTAATCTTACTAATGTAAGGTGAATGTTCCAAATATCGTCTACCCTAACAATTTCTCTTTATCTCGGCCTCCTTGGTTGGGAAGGTCGGAGATCAACCTTTTCAGTTGATGGATAGAACAATTTAAAATATTATTAAAATGTGCTACAAAGAATCTTCAGCTGAATGACGCTTCAAAAAGTCTGCCGATTAGAAAATAGCTACCACTCTGAATGAAGCATGTCAAACTCCGTCCACAATTAGGGCGACTGACCCCCACCTAAGGCGCTATAAATAGTGTTGTCAGAAGATAAATATCAGAAAAGATAATACTTGGTAAAATTATTTTGAAAAAAAAAAGGGCAAAAAGAGAACAGGGCATAAGTGAAAATCCATAGAAGTTCTTTAATTACTTCCGAATGAGTGTTCGATCATTTGAAAAGCTTGAGGAAAATTTACTGTCAAGGTTATGTCTCAAAATACATGGATGAGACTCTATACCTCCTACACAAATCTATATATAAATGTACAGCCTGTTTAGAATTTCGATTAATAAATTAACTGCAACCAATATTAAATTATTTTAACTTTATCACTTAAGGAAACACGAAAAAGTATAATTTAACAATGGGCAGAACTAATACAAATACTGACAAACACCACAAGTAAAGAATACACCAACATATAATTATAACTCACCGAATACTACGCAGCAATCGTAGCTGAGTTATTGACTTTTAATGCTGAATTAATTTAATGCTAAAAGGTGGCTAGGTTAGCAACGCAATTTCCTTACAAACTAAAAAAGGCTGCAAATCGTCAGTCTTACTATTAATTCTGATGTAATAAGAACAATATTTCTTACTATTCGTTCTGATATAAGAATAACAATAATTCTTATTATTCTAACAAGAATCTAAATTTTCATTAGTATCTATTTGATCTCCTAACGAGACGTTTTAACACGGAGCTCAATATACACTATAGGTTGAACTTCCTATTATACGTTAATGCGTTTTAATAATACGTAGGATTTTCGTACAATGTACTAGATTTAGTACGTATTTAAATAGCTGTGGTTTACATCAGTGGTCCCCAACCCCCGAGTCGCGGACCGGTACCGGTCCGTGGATCAAATGGTACCGGGCCGCCCAAGAAACATTAAATTAGTTCCATTTTATTTACAGTGGTGTATTTCTCTCGGGTTTGTGCGGTTCGTATCTATGACATGTCCACTCAAATTAGGAGGCGGTAAATCAGAACTTGAAATGTGTTCTGTTACTAGAGCTTCAATTATGATTTCTGAATTCTGAATGTCTCTATTTTCCAATTTTGACTAATGTTTTCAAGTTGGCTGACAAAGTAGCTGCATTTAAAGCCAAACTGAAGTTGTGGGAACGGTGCGTGAACAGAGGCATTTTGGACAGGTTTCAGACATTAGCGGGGATTTTAAGCGAGACTGAGTCTAAACATTCATTCTCCCAGTTGGTGCACGATCACCTGTCTGCTTTTAAAAGGGATTGGATTGGATATGATTTTGTGGCATTGGGTCCTCTTGGGACATATTATGCCAAACTCAAGTTTGCTTTTAAAAGAGTTCGAGCGCTACTTCCCAACCACATAAGATCCACGAACTAGTAAGGAATGGATCCGCCACCCATTTGTCAACAAATCAGGCGAATCTAGAATGTCTGTGCAA
The DNA here is from genome assembly GCA_947359465.1 of Metellina segmentata. NCBI lineage: Eukaryota > Metazoa > Arthropoda > Arachnida > Araneae > Tetragnathidae > Metellina > Metellina segmentata. The sequence continues at coordinate 26,891,378 of OX375880.1, read as the reverse complement.
GAAGATCGACTGCTGGAGATTGAAAATGAAGGCGGCCTTAAAACTACGTTCGAGACAACAACTCTGCCGGTGTTCTGGATTAAAGTCATGTCGGAATACCTTGAGATTGTCACCACAGCACTTAAATCCCTATTGTCATTTCCGACAACCTATCTGAAGCGGGGTTTTCTGCAATGACAGCAACCAAAACAAAACAAAGTAATAAACTGGACATAAGCACCACACTTCGGGTGTCATTGTCTCCTATTACCCTCAGATGAAACCGTCTCGTTGCAAAGAAACAAGCTCAGGGCTCTCAGTGATTTAGCGTTCTAGTGAGTTAAAATGTTAAATCACTTTATTTAATTTTTTGGTGCAACTGTATTTTATTTTGAAGGCATGTTTAAATAAAATTAAATAAAAAATTTAAATCAAAACAATCTAAAATATAAACAATTAACGTCCCTCCCCCACCCCTCAGCGGGCCGCGTTAAAATTGTCAAACGTTGATCCGGTCCGCGGCAATAAAAAGGTTGGGGAGCACTGGTTTACATAACGATATAGTAGGCAATGTGAATACACTAGCGCGTAAAGTTTGAAATGTGATAAGTGAACAACCGATTAAAAAAAAAAAGGGGGGGGGGAGTGAAAAAAAAAGATCCAAGCGGAAAAAGAGAACATGTTTTCTTTAAAGGAGACGTTCTGGCAACCTTAGCTATAAGTCATGCCTTTAGTGAACCCTCGGTCTTTTATTACCCTGTGATAAAATCTAACCCATTTCTGATACTTCCAGCACATTTTTAGTTGCAAAATCTTACCCAAATCATATTGTAAACACTTTATACGATTACTTGCTAAACGCTTATCGTTGTAACTTATACTAAAACAGTTTAGTTTGTGTCTTTCCTTTATTTTATTATCTTATCACGGATCTGATAAGCAGATAGTGGACGATCCGCTATTGTAAAAAGAGAATGACTTTTCGTAAGTGCAAATTTGATTTAGTTGTATAAAAACGAGCAATTTTAATATAATGGAGAGATATCTGACATTTTTATACAGATTTCCCAAACGTCGAAGCGTTAGCCCAGTTACTAGAGTTGTCGACCGTCGTGTACTTGGAGTGGTTGCGCATTAAATCTGTCTTAGCATCAAACATGTAGACGTAGAGTGGAGAGTGTGATGCCAGCTCAGAGGTGTTTACCTCGTCGTCTGACAGTGGTTTGAAATGACGAGGTGTTGTCCTCGGACATTTCCTTCGGGATTGATCCCGAAATACCAATAGCCCTTTGTATTACTTCAATGCGACGTTAATTTAATTACCTACTCTACTTTTTAAAATAGGCCCCAGAGGTCTTATTTTAAAAGGTTTGTTTTGTATACTTGAGTTACCTGGTGGAGTGGTAGCATCCGATACGTTAGGCCGCCAAAGCTATTGTTTACGCCAAATCAAGATGGCGGCCAATATAAGCAATTTCAAGATGGCCGCCATATAGCAAAATCCACACCGTGAACCTTTGTATACAGAGCATAAATAATAATAATTTTTTTAAAAATTAAAAAAAAATATATATATATATAAATTTTATTTGAAAATTTTCTGATATTTCAGTTTGGTTTTCTCTGAACATGTACGCAATTTTGCGTCAATTTTATCCTAGTTTAGTCCCTTTTAAAAAAAATTTCGGATAAAAAAAAAACTTAAAAAAATTTTTTTTTAATAAAAAAAAAACGCGATTTTTTAAAAAACATCCGGATTTTTATCAATTTTGATAATAGACTTTGCAATGCATAAAAAATTCAAAACAAGAAATCTTTTTTTAATAAGGTAGTTATTTTCTGTGATCATAATAATCCACAAAAAGGTTTTTGATGAGAAAAAAAAAACCAAAAAATTCTTCTGCTAATCATAAGTGTGAAAAAATATTTTTTCACAATTTTTCTAGCAATTAGCATTATGTGAGCAACTCAATGGGGATATTACTGGTTATAGAGCCATATATGGAAAAGCAAAGGAATTTTTTTTATTGTAACGACTTTACAAGAGGAAATTGTTTTTTAGAGAAGTCAAAGCGTACTGCGTATAAGGTTTCAATGCGTTTAAACCAGTATACAGGGACAAATTTGTTTGTAGATAAGTCACAGCGTATAACACGCGATCCCCGCCTGCCGGCGAGAACCTTTCACCGTTGGCTTCCATGCGTATAAGCCACCGTATTGGGTGCCTACTTAAGCATAGTCCAGTGTTTATAATATAACCAAAAGCTAAAAAAAATTAAAATTACCCTCATTCTTCGTGATACATCTTAACGATATGCTCTAGAAATGCTAAAAAATTTCGTAGTATCTCTGTCCCTAAATATTGCCGCCGTCTCCAGATGTATGCAGCAAGGTAACCGTCAATTGATACCAGCATATGACTTCCAATAGTCCGAAATTTTTGAAGTTCCTGGCAAAATCCAGCTACGAATTACCTCAGCCAAAATTTTCTGGTTCCTATTTTTCACCACAACCATAAAACATTTATCCGTCCCTCGTTCAAGTCCTCCAAACACCCATTTACCCTCCAATTTCTTACTCCTGTTATACCTTCTTTTGCCAAACTTTTGTCCATTCTTTCTACATTTCCACTCCTACCTATCACCAGCATCCTTTCTCAATGTTAAAATCATATCATTCTCACATGACAGACATTTCACCCTCTTCCCAATCAAACTACATGTTTGCAAAAAAAAAAAAAAAAAAAAAACATTCAGTAACACAATCTACTGCTATATTAAATCAACTAGGGGGAATGATCAACCAAAAGGGGAAAAAAATTCTAAATTCCAATCTGCAATTTCAAAAATCAAATTTAATCCACCCCCAAAAAATAGTGAAATTTAAATCAAGGAACAAAATAAAAAAATTGTAACTTGCAGTCTGCAATTTCCAAATTGAAAAAGAGGGGAAAAAAATTCTAAATTCCAATCTGCAATTTCAAAAATCAAATTTAATCCAAACTTTTTTCGAAATTTCAATCAAAATTTAATATAAGTAACAAATTTAAAAAATTGTAACTTACAATCTGCTTTCCAAATTTATCCTAAAAATTTTGAAAATAAATGAAACAAGTCGATTTTATAAATCAAGAGCAAAATTCATATGCATCCAACAATTTCAAAGACTGTCTAAATTTTAATTCCGTTCTACATTAAAAATAAAAGTGGAAAAGCATATTTTTTCCTTAACCAATCATGAGACGCGTTTCTTACCGTCAGGAGAAAATATCTAGGGTTGCCTTAAAACTAAGAAAAGCGCAAAAACCGTAAAAATGGGAAGGTTACCACATTTGGCGATACATCGCTCGAAAGTTGTAACGTATCGTATACTACATACCATCCCTTAATTTATTATAATTATTTTGTACAGTTGTTTTGTTGTTTGTTATTGAATACAGTGGATGTTTTGACCCTCAATCAGAGTTATTAGTTAAGAAATAAACTTTTAATGCAATTTTAAATGCTAAATTTCTAGAAGAATTCTTGATTTGTTTTAAGCATGCGAAAAAAGTTGTAACAGAAAAATTCTTGATTTGTTTTAAGCATGCGAAAAAAGTTGTAACAGAAAAACTCTTATCTCTAGCAGTGCGAAAGCAAACCAAATTGGAATTCGCAGGGAATTCATTCCAATAGGCTACGGATTTTCATTTGGTTTGTGAGGCAAACCAACACCAAGGGCAACGCCATGATGGCTCTTATCCAATGGGCTACGAACTTCCATCGCTTCGCAAACCAAATGTGAATTCATAGCAATCACCGGAGGTTAGCGAGCACCTGACCCCACATAAAGAACTGTTACGGACAACGCCGTGCTGGCCACGTAGTAGTTAGTATTTTATACTTAAGATACTAGTTTTGTTGAATGCATGTTACATTTTTTTTTTCATATTTAGATAAGTTTTATGTTAAAACATCTGAGTAAGTATACTTAAATGAACCATAATTTGGTAGTTTTGGAAAATCTGGAATTTATGTTTAGTATTACGATTACTGGGATTGTTTTACCAACACTGCTAAAAAAGTATTAAATAGTTGTGGCACTGTGCGAAATCAAGAGATAGAAAAGAACCACGGATATCTTTAGAACAACGTTTATTCCAACAAGTTTACTGTTGTTTTCTGTTTTAAATATTTACTATTTTTATAAATTGCATTTCCTTTTCATCACACATAACATCACACCAAAGTATTCGATTTAAAAGGGTAGGTAAGTCGGAATAAAGCAAATTTGAAGTGTAGTTTTGCCGTTATTTAAAGAATAATAACATTAAAAAATTCCATAACTATAACTTTCGAAATTTTTGAAAAACTCTTTATCATAATGAAAAGAGGTCAAGGAGGGTAATTTTATGAGTTGAAGCGCTATATTTAAGCAACTTATTTATATGTGTTAAAAATTTATTGAGAATAATTTTTTTTTTCAAAAGCATCAAAACATATCTGTGTGCCATTTTTTTAAACGGTACTAAGTTACCTTTGTAATTCTGTATTCAAGGCATTCAATTTGAAAACAAGTTATTATTAAACGTGCCACAAAATCTAATTTTCAAGGGAAAATATATTCGCCTTAAGAACTCAGTGATGAATATCTTATCATTTCAATTTGTCATCCTTCTATTGAAGATGGCAAAATTAGACAATACCTGATGCAAGATTTGTTGCGAGACTCTCCTTGAAATAACAATATTCAATCGTTCTCTACAAAATACACTTTATTTTATCCGACTCCATATATATAGCAACATTTTACACGGCTGAATTATTAGGCATTCTCTTTTGAAATTACACGAAAAATCTCATAATAAATAGTGTTCAAACGATAATACGAAAATATCAGAAATTAGAGTACAAACGATTATACGGAAAAATAACAGTAACTAATGTGCAAACGATAATTCGAACTACTTTTAACAAGATTGCCGTCAAGAAAAAAAAATATCGTTTTGTTGCCTATGCCACACTTGCCATAGATTCGTCATTTTTATGAGCCCATTATTAAACTCTATTCCTTTATTTCCATAAATTACATACTGACCTTTACATTCTGAATCTGCAATAAAGTTCGAGTGATCCTGCATGTTTGAAAACAAAACATACCTGAATATTAATACCTATATTTACGATAAATTAGGCTATGATAATTTCATTTGCCGAGCTACAAACTCAAAAAGTATTGGGGCGAGCAATGAAGTTGGCGACGAGAAAGAATACGATTCATTATCAGTTCTTCACATTTTTTCCCTCCCCCAATCTGAGTATTGCGGCTAGTTGTAAAACATTTATAATCGATGGAGTTGTCTGCGTCCTCTGACGAAAGTACTGCGTATGCATCGACCTTATAATGAAATAGACAGATCATGTGGGCGGAGTCGATGTCGTAAGATCTCTGAAGGGTAAATCACAAATGGACTTATCCGATTGGCTATGGAAGCGCAGACTAGTGTTTTTAATAACGGTGGATAGACACGATAACCAATTAATAGTTTAGGATTCATGCTTTTACCCACAACCACGTGACACATCTTCAAACCAAGCAACTGGAAGAAATAACTTGAAACTGCGGTCGCATGCTCCGTCTATTTCATTTTAAGGTCGATGTGCGTATGACTCGATGAAGGTAGAAGCATCCAATCATTTGCATTCTTCCTCACAAACAGGTGATAAGGTTTGTAATCCAAAAGGTTCTTGGAACAAAACTGAAAGTGCATTAAACTCTCTGGTTTTAAACTGAAACTTGTGGTTTAAAAGTTCCACTTTTCTTCCCATTTCGAGAAATCTCAAGTATTGTCATTTAGATGTTCATGGTTATCGGAAGAAATTCAAGGTTTCATTTTTTCTTTTTGAAAAGATTCTAGATTCGAAGATTAAAATTTACCATCCAAACACTTCGCATTTCGCGCTCCACTTATTATGCCCCGGGTCTTGGGAAAAAAAAACAATTCTCAATTAGCTTTGAAAAATCAAGCGACTTATTCATTGAGTCTCACTGTAGATCAGTAGCTACCTGTCTGGAGTGGTAAAAATGAGGCAAACCAAACTCCCTAAGAATACCTTCCAGAAGTATAACTTAGAACTATACAGCGTTTGAAATCATTGGTGGTCCGCTGGTTCGAGACTACTAAAAGTGCGATCGGACCAGTAGATTAAAAATCTGTGTGGTCCGCGGGACCAGTATCTATGAGAAAGCGAGTGCACGTGTTTTCTTTTAAAATAAGTTTCAAACTTCCAAACCTTACTTTTGGCAAGCTGTAAAATTTGTTTCGGTCACGTGATCGAGAATTTGGAAGTTCGCATCAGCGTATACTGGAGTCGTTTCTGATTTCTGCCTCCAAATTGCAAACACAATAATCGGCCATAGACTTCTAATATAAGTATCTCCTCTATATAATCGGCGCCTACTGGCTATTGACGATCGGCAGATCCTAAAAGAAAGTGCTCTTACTTGACCACATGGTTTATCTCACCGTTCTTTTGCTATGGCCGAGCTTCTGAGAGTGGGACAAAAAGAATTTCTCAGAGACTTGACGCTAATAAAAAATATATCTACAATTTGACGGAATTTTTATTCGGCAAAATCAAAATTTCGCTCGCTAATTGGCGAGTGGAAATTTCGTGACCTCTGAATTGACACGCTATTAACTAAATTCCAACTTTTTTTCTAAATTAAGGAGCGGACCAGAACATTTTCGCATACACTGGTCCTTGGGACTGGTCACTTTTATTATTTTTATTTTCTAACGCTGTTACTATATAGCGCAATTGGAAGTTCCTCCAGTCAAAGACATTGGATTGTTTTCAGTCCTGAAATCCATATGCTTTTCGTAAGAAAAGTGTTTATTCCTGATCAACGACTTGAAGGCTTTTGGGAGACAAATTTTGTGAGCAAAGAGGACACATTTCTCACAAAAACGTAGATGGCAATGAAACTTTAGATAACAAATTTTATCTGGTGTTCATGCAGCCAATATCGCTTCAGCGTTCTTCTCTTTCCAGTTACAATTTGCTGAGAGTTGTTTTCCAACGGGACCACGCATTCGACTCTGTCCTTACGTAACGAGCTCTCATACAAGCAAATTTCGTTGCATTCCAATTCCATCACATTGTCCTTCCCCCCTCCGGCTTGGTGAAAAAAAAAATGATACCACTTGATCATCAAAGAATGAGAAGCGGTTGAACAGTATCGACTTTCACTTGCCCTCTTCCGGTATTTTAACGTAGTGCTCCTGCACTGATAAGAGATTAATTGACAAAAGGAAATAATGGGTCACGTGATTTGATACGCCCGTTTTATTCGCAGATGCGCGCGAAATCTGTGACAAGTCCGAGGCGTAAGCGCAGGACTTGATAATGCAATGCAATGCAGAACGGCATTAGGACTTAAGAGAGAAGGAAGATTGTTATTCTCTCTCCGCTTCGCAGGCGCGGTTTGTTTGTGACAATATCGTGCGATTTGTTTGTTTTTGTCCCCCGTGTTTGTTAATTTTTACACTGAAACTATGTTAATAACGTCCGACAAAACCGATTGCCCGACCAATGGATATTCCGAAGACCATTGTCGTCGATCAGCGAAAGATTCTCCGAAAAATTGTAATTCACATTTAACAACAAACGGAAGCATACCTAACATTGCTCAGGTAGGTGTTTTATTATCGGTACAAATCATATTCAGGTCAGTGGCTTGGTGAGAAAAAAAATGCATAATTTGAACAATTTAACGAGGATATTGTGTTGCAACTTTGCACAAAGTTGAGATTGCCTGCGATTTGAATATTTGTACGAATTTGAAATATAAATTTTCGATACTAACAAAAAAGTTGTTTTATTTTTATTTATTGCAATAAACAGTGGTGTCTGAACATTTTTTTTGTCTTGTACAGCAAACAAAAACAGATGCTATGACATTTTAGAATTCTGTGATTTTCTATTGATTCTAAGTTCATTAGTTTGTAAAGGATCTCAAATCGACAAAGTTTAAAATCGTTACTTTTTTCGATAGAAGTTTGTTTAAACTTATAACTTAATCTGTAAAAAATGAACTTATGAATTAAAAAGATGGTTTGAAATTTAGTTTATTCACATATTTAGCAAAATAATACTTGCAAATGCATTCAGATTGCAGTTAAAATAACATGTTATGTGATTATCTTGTATTGAGAAGTTTACTGTTTTGGTACAATTTCTGCCATTTACACATTTTATGTAACTGAAAAATATTTATAAATATAATTTTTGTGCATAGTATGTAAATTGCAAGTGTTCTCCAAAATCACTGATGGATTATATGTTCAGTGATATAAACAGCTTTTTCTCACCTGTCCTAAAATGTCACTTCAATTTGTGCACTGGAGCCCCAGGAAGTATGAAAAGATCTTTGAAAGTTTGCATGCATATAAAGAAAAATTCTATTTCATTTAAACTTTTTTTTTGTGAGTAGCCTGATGTGTAGAAGTGGGAGCGCTGCTGAGAAACCTACTTTCAGTGATCAATTTGAACTCAAATAATGTTTATAAATTTAAACCATGTTGGCAACTTTGCTCAAGAAAGATGCTTTTGACTATGAAAAGCACATTCAATTTCAGTTTCATCTTATAAGAATGTTGGTTTGGATCAATTTGACATGATTTCTGTCAAGCAAATCGGAATCCATCACTATTATCCAGAAAGTTGTGGTGTCAAGTTCTCTTTTGAAATATTCCTAACAATATTCCTATGCATTAGCAATAAAATAAACTACATTAGTGAAGTCTATATTGAGATGAAACTGACATTGCCGATTGTTTGGAATGTGACATTGATAAGTGAATTTTTAATATAAATTTTCAGCTATGAAATTATGCATTTTTAGTATTTTTAGCATCATAATACTCATGTATTTAGCACAACATTTGGATAAAAATTTGGGAGTTGACTATCTACCCAGTGTAAGAAGTAAATGTATTGATCTACATTACTTCATTCTTTTTCAAATTATAGATTGAGTCTTCATTTTAAATACGACCAAAACAGTTGTGAAGTGAATTGTGAGATTGTTTACCACGTAAATATTTTTATTTTATGCAAAATAGAGTGTACAATGAAAAAATCTCTTCATTGAGAAAATCTCTTCATTGCCTTTTCAAATGCTTAAACTTTGTAAAATAAGCCTGAGGATGTGTAAGAAACAAAAATTATCAATAGTCTTAGACATCCATGATATAAAGTTGATGATAACACTGCATTTGAGTTGAAGATTTTAATTCAGAAATGCAATTCACTAAGATGTACTAAAGGTGTCAAACACTGAATGCTTTTTTCATAAATTTTACGATTTTAAACTTATTAATATAAATTTACAAGGATAAAAATTAATAGAAATATTTTTCATTCAATGCTCCACTTCGGGGTTCCAAACTTGTTTTATTACATCTCACATTCCTCAATCTTAATGAAGCCTCTGTGAATTTATTACATTTCATAATCTTATATTTACCAGTAGTTCCTTGTAATAAAACCAATTCCTGTAGAAGTTCCTTGAGTGCATATGAACCCAGAAAGAACCAATGCAAGTGTTATTGCCCTGCTGATTGCTTGAGATTTTTTATTGATGTCATAAAAGTTTTTCCATTGGGAATATGCCTTACCCAGATGACTTTCTTTTCCTCTTTTATCTTTGGTTTTTACTAAGATGGAAATAAATTTTCTTACCGAATTAAGCTTGTTAATGTTTTGTGATTTTTATGTCCTGTATTCCGAAGCTTTTACAAAGGGATATAAGATATATGTTGATTAAATGATTGAGTGCTTCATTAAATATGACTAATCTTTAGGAAGAGTGTTTTATACTTAATGTGGTTGCTAAGCTTGGACTACTTTTGAGCTTGATACTCAAATCTTAATTCAGTTCATTTTAATCTCTATTTATATATTTTAAACCTATTGAACATCTTCCAAAAGAATTAATTGTTAACACTTAGTTCACACAAAAAGAGCCACATGATCAATTTTAAATAATTTGAGTTATAGGGTATGTTGTGATCACAGAGTAAAAAATTAGAGGAATTAAGCTGTTTCGGGCAAAAGTGTTTGTGAGAATGTAACTTAATAAAAGCAGATGTAAGGAAATATTTTGTTCTTCTTTGTATCCACAATTTCTTGACGTCAATGAAATTTACTATTCAATAATTGAATGATTAAACTTTCAAAAACATTTTTAGCTTAAGAGTATTTTTTAATTTAAAAATATAAAATTGGTGTTGGGTGTGAAAAATCATTTTCTAATTTCATGAGAAAATATTTTGTGTGAAATAATCAAATCACTTGGCTTGAGATTATTCATGTTTGTCAGTTAATGAACCCCCAGTGTATAAAACTTGGTTTCTTTATTTTTAGGTAAAACGACCTCCACTTGAGCTCAAAGAAGAATTTGAAGAAACTCCCTATTTTATTGTATTTTGTATTTACGTGTGTTATGCTGTCCTTATGATTTTCGGTTATCTTCGAGATTTTATGCGAAGAACTGGTTTAGAGAAAAATTTTATGGCTAAAGAGAAAAATAGAGACGTATGTATTTATGCAGTATTTTGCTTATAATTCATTGATTTTATTATTACCATAAATTCAATTTTGTTCAATTCTCAGTCAAATTGTGATGAAGTTTTCCAAGATTTATTCTAACATCGATGTTTAACAAAATGAATTTAGATTATCATTAATCATCATTTAATTATCATTAATCATCAAATAATGAATTTAAATTATCATTAGATTTGTTTCATTATATATGTGTTAACTCTGTATCTTAATGATTCTAGGGTTACGTGCCACTATATCAAAGCTTTGAAAGTTTTTACACTCGAAATGTCTATGTTCGCATTCGGGATGTTTTTAATATGCCCATCTGCAGTGTTCCCGGTGCTCGTGTGAAAGTAAGAGAAAGAGTTTCCCACGATTACAATTTCACTTTCGAGTAAGTTTTTACCTGAAAAAGGAATTTCATTGAAAGTTCTTATGTCATGTTTGTTATTTGTGAACATCTAATTTTACAATGTAATATTTTATACAAAGCAAATTTTTGCGTTAAATTTTTTTAATTTGTCTTCTTTTGTCCCCCTTTACTTGAAAAACAACCCATTAAAATGTTGTCCATTACTCAGTATAACTTTTAAAATAGCTATCAACAGTCTCAGTGCATGCTTTCATGATATTTCCTCTATCCTAGTGGCTTATAAGGGTTGCAGTGGGTTTGCACATCAATGCTAATGGTGGTTCGCTAATGGGTATGAATTATAAACATTGAACTAAAGTACCTCAAAAATAATTATTTCAATTCCCTGTAAAGGTGAAAATTAACGGTCACCATGTGGAGACAAACATTTTGCTACAGTGGACACACTTTCTGAAAAACATTAATTTTTTAGGCAAGACCTCCGATTTTGCTAAGGACCGTAAAAAAATTTTTAAAGAAAGATAAAGGTCTGGACACACATATCTCTATAACATGTGTATATTCTACAAAATATGTGAATGCTCATAAGAGGACATTGAATACAAATATTGACGACCAGCTACAGGCTCGAGCCCAACAAGGCTGGTCCTTTGTTTATGAATTCCCCAATTCCCACTGACTATCCAATTGTATCTTAAATTCGTACACTCCCTTTGAATTAACTATATTTTCTGGCAACGCGTTCCAACTGCCTATTACCCTATTAAAGTAGTAGTTTTTCCTTAAATCCCGATTAAAATGTGTCTTATTCAATTTATACCCATGGCCCCTTGTTCTGTTATCCCTATTGAAATTTAAGCCCTCTGTGTCTCCTTGTTTTACACACTTGAAAAGCTGAATCAAATCCCCCCTCCTTCTTTCCAGTGTATACATGTTTAGCTTACTTAAACGTTCATTATAGTCAAAATTTGCTAGCCCCTTTATTATTTTTGTAGCTCTGTGCTGAACCCTTTCAATTGATTCTATGTCCTTTCTCATATATGGAGCCCAGAATTGTACAAATTCAGTGGCCACTTAAAAATTTCTTAATTTTCACCTTTAATTCCCTGGTAAAACCATGTTTAAATTCACAATCAGCAATATCAAATCCTATTATTCAGTTCAATTCTGGAAAGGATAAAATTTTAAATTATTTATCCATGCTTTAATTACTCTTACTAAAAATATTTTTAATATTTAATTTAGAGAGTTCATATTTTTATGTTCTTATACTACAATGTTGATTGAAGGGTTTAATAGAACATTTATATATATAAATCATATTTTGTTCACATGTGTTATTTGATTTTACATATGCTTTTCCAACCCATTTTACGTTAAAGAATTTATCATGAAATGGCAGTTTATACAATTTCTTTTAAGCCTGCAAGTTGAAACTGACTCTATTTTTTAAAACTTCTTTTTAGGATGAAAGATCGATTATTTGATGTGGTCAATATGGGCTCTTATAATTACCTAGGATTTGCAGAAAATAAGGGAAGATGTATAGATAGCGTTGAGGAAGCAATTCACAAATATGGAATTGCCACCAACAGCACAAGACATGAACTTGGTGTGTATAGCTTGTGTGCTCTTGTTATTTCTGACAGACTCTTATCAGATCTTGTAATAAGTCCCTTTTCTGGTGACCGAAAGATTGACCCTGTGGAACGGAACTTTGTGCAACAGATCCTGGAATCATTTATCCAGGTCTATTTAAAGTTCTTGTATAGTAAAATGATTTATTAAATAAGTCAATTCCTTTTTTACTAAAGGTATTTCACAAAGTTGCAAGGGGGAATAATCTCAATAAAAGATTCTATTTTAATTTCCGATGGTCAACAACCAACCTCTTCAGCTTTCAGCACTACATGGGGCATACTCCGAACACGACAATCACTGACATCCATGTGGTTACAAACCAAGATTCGAACCTGGGACCTACTGTGTGACTGACAAAAACTATCACCACCATACCAATTGAGCATCTCGAAAAGAATGTATTACTCTTATAAAAATTATTTAACATTCTGAATTATGGATTTCTTTTTTCTGAACATAGTGATGATTTTCAATATCTGATTGAACAGATGAATGTGCTGAATTTTCATCTTGTTAGGTGCAAAAGTAGAGAATTTAATGTTTGAATATATTAATCTTCCAAACTTTCATGCTGCTCTTTTTAAGAAATAATAAGTATTTCACCACTATTAGTCTCAACTGAAAAAGTTTATTAAATAATGAAAAAAGGTAGAACTACTTAAATGTTAATTTTGGAAAAATCAGTTTTGAAATTTGACTAACATCATGTGGTTTTGACTGTTCTCTACAAAAAAAAAATGCAAATAGTATTTTGCATATTTTTTTATGTTACAGTACCAAGTCCCAAAAACGGATGTCCGAAATCTGGAATTGTCCAAAATCTGGACGTTTTGTTAAGTGGCGGTTTTTTGTTTTGTTTATCTCATTTTTGACAATTTTTCAAGAACAAGGAGTTGAACCTAGACCTAATTGATGAAACAACGCAAAATAACGGACATGTTCAGAGTAAGTACCACACAGAAAAATTTAAAGATTTGCAAGTAAAATTTGTTGCATTGAATTGAAAAGGGGTTTTTTTTTTCCTTTTAAAAAAATCATTTCCATTTATATATCTGCTATTTTACTATTGCAAACACAAAATTTGTGGGGGAGGTGGTTAGATTAAGGTTTTTATGACAAAAAATGCAAATAATCAGGAAAAGTCAGAAATCTGGAATGTCCGAGGTCTCCAAAGGATTCCGTAGTTTGGACTTTGTATTGTGTAACATTTCTATTATCAAAGGTACATTGCAACAGCCATTGATTATTAATAATTCCGCTGTTAAAAATATACTTACAAAGTAAAACTTGATTAAAAAATGTATTTTTTATTTTTGGCATACCTTGATTGTTGTAAAAGGAAGTCTACAGTGCCTGAATTCTAAAATTTAATCTAGAACATTTTAAAATTAATGTATTAGCTTTTTTCCCTAGCAGTTTTCCAATTGAGGAGGGGTTTTTCTCCTGTCCTTTCTTCATATCTCTGGACGTGTGCCAAGTTGCCAATGTCACTGCTAATGGATTGTTCTGTTTGATTTGTGTTGCGTCAAATGTTATTTTTTTCCTTTTATTCAGGAATCTATTTCTTTCTTTTTTATTCTTTAGATCCAAGTTTATATCTACACATGTTAAATATAGAGTAAAAATTTCAAGGGATTTGAAATCTGCAGAAAATTTTGCACCAGATGGATACCTTAAATGTGATTTTCTTTAAATAAATAATTGTAACTTTTTTTTTCGCAATACAAATATTGCCACATTTGGCGAAGATATTCATTACAAACACTAATAGGACTATTTGAGCTTTTCTATCTTTGCAATCATTAAAGATAAAGTGAAAATTTCAATGGATTTGAAATCTGTGGAAAATTTTACACCAGTTCAATACCTCAGGTAGTCCAAATTTAATGCGATTTTTGTTCAAATCCCAAATTCTGTCACGGGCAATGCCGTGTTGGCCTACTACCCATGTATAAGAGAAAATAGGGACCATTTTATGCTTTATTTTGCATTATTGCCTCTATTTTTATTTAGTTGGCTAATACAATAATTATTATTGCGTTTTTTATTGTATACTAGCAAAATACCCGACCTTACTCGGTTTGAATTGGTTTACTCTATATTGAAGAGATAATCAAAATATATAATGACTTACGTTTTTTGTAGAGTAAAAATTTATTTCAACATCTTTCGCCATCTTTATATTTTCTACAACTTACTTTGGACACAAATCCTACACATGCATATCCATTCATGTAATACATTTCACATACATCGCACAATTGCTGTATGACAAAGCTACAAAATGACGAAAGGTGATACTAAGGTTACTACTATAAAAGACGATTTATAGGAAGATTTGGAATTCCCTTTCTTAAGTTATTTTCATGTTCAACTCAATTAATTAAAATTACGATTTACGGCGAGTGCTCTCGCACTCATAGTCAACAAAACAATATTTTTTTACTTGTGGCACTCTTGCCTCCGGTATGCGACATTGTGAAATTTTGCAATCTTCCCCTGTCATTATTACAACGAATTTTTTAATGTTGGAAAAAGTTCCAGCTTGGATTAATAAACATTATTATTCTTTCAATGACGGCATTATTCTTTAAATAACGGCATTATTCTTTAAATAACGGCATTATTCTTTCAATAATGGCATAACTACACTTAAAATTTACTGAAAATTTATACTGACTTACCTAACATTTTTAAGTCTAATACTTTGTGGTGCTGTTGCGTGTGATGAGAAGGAAAACACATTTATTAAAATAATAAATATTTAAAACAGGAAACAGCAAAGTAAAACAAAATAAAAGATGTCGCAAAAAATTGTTCTAAGATATTAATTTGTGATTCAATTTTATCTCTTGATCTCGCACAGTTGCCACAACTTACAACTAAAAGTGTACAAAATTTAGTAATGTGAAATTAATTAATGGCGAAAGAACCAGAAAAAATATCACTGCTCGCGCGATCTTGTTCATTCTCGTTTCATTGAAAAATATCGTCGGTCCCAAATATTCGGAAATCGTTTTCATTGCGCAAAGAATAAAAATAAGACTCGAAATAAATGAAGTATCAGAGATGAAATTCCATTTAAAAAAAAAAATTTTGAACAATAATTACTTTTTCAGCAGTACTGGTAAAGCAATCGAAGTAATCGTAATATTCAATAGACATTCCAATTTTTCCAAAACTACCAAATTATGGTTGATTTAAGTATACTTACTCAGGTGTTTTAGCATGAAACTCAACTAAATATAACAATAAAGAAATGTTTAATATTGCATTCACTAAACTAATAGATAATGTATAAAATAAAATACAATGCAATCAAATATCTGGAATACAATTCATGTGATGTCTACACAAACACAAAATCGAGGATAGAACAGAAAGACGGACAGACAGACTTTCGAAACCAATGCCACTCACTAAATGAAGATAAGTACTCACTGTATGCAAATTTTCATGAAAATATCTTAAACCGCGTGGACGTGTATAGGGCACAACATACGGACAGACAGACACCAAACGAGAAAAAGGCGGATTCGGCATCAGAAGGGTCCAAAATGGATAGAAAACTTGAAATGGGTCGAAAATATTGAATGTACAAACAAACACTCCATTCTTATTTATATAGATTTATATTTAACCTAAATGGTCAGTTATTGTGCTTCATAGGATAGAATATCAAATTCTAAAATAGATGTTTTTCATTTTAGGTACTTTGGATTTACACATTGAATTAGAAAAACTGGTTGCCGAATTCTTGGGTGTTGATGATAGCATCATCATTGGTATGGGATTTGCAACTAATTCTACAACTGTTCCTACACTAGTCTGCAAAGGAAGCTTGATTATTAGTGATGAGTTAAATCATGCTTCTTTGGTTCTTGGATGTCGTCTTTCTGGAGCAAAAATCAGAGTCTTCAAGCACAATAGTATGACTAATTTTTTGGTTTAAGAATTTTACTAATCAAACATTTAGATTTTGCATTGGTGTTATGAGTAATATATAATTGCATTTATATAAAATTATTGTATTTGTCTTAATATTTGAAATATACTTTATTCATTTTAAATGTTAACTCAAAGAGAAAATGTTCCAAAAGTTTTTCAAATGTCATTAATATATTTATCAATTGAGCTAGAAATAGTATTTGTTTTGTGGTTTTAGATATGAAGGATCTCGAACGCACTATTAGGTCAGCCATTCTTGAGGGTCAACCGCGCTCTCATCGACCTTGGAAAAAAATCATTATCATTGTGGAAGGTATATATAGGTAAGTGTTAGGAACATTTTGATAGAACTGCATGAAACAATATTTCAAGCTTAATATTTTCAGATGCCAACTATTATGGAGTTTCCAGAATGATAATTGATTTTCACCTTTTCATTACATGCATTATGGCAAACAGTGTAATTATTAACTAGATGGATTCACATTCATTTTGGATCCTTTACGTAAATTAGTATTTTTTCTGTATTTCATTACTATTTCCAATGTATCAATCAGTAACCTAAATGTTTTATATTTTTTACTACTTTAAATTTAGAAATGTTAAGAGTTTTTATATATAAAAATAACTTCTTTTCTATAACTTTCATTTTTGGAGTTGGAATAGTTTAGGCAATTTCTTTCTGTATAGTCAAATTTATTTATGCTATGTTTATGTCAAAAGAAAATATAGCTATTTGCAGGACTATGATGGAAAGTTATTTGTTTGTAGTACAGCAGACATTGAAACAAATATCTTTTGGCTCAATACATAGAATAAAGTCACAACTGAAATTATAAATACATAGCACAGAATAACATTAAAGCATCAGAATAAAACAAGTTAAAACAATTTTTAAAAAACGTTCTTACATTCAAGGCAATGATGGGATCAGCACTCATGAATTCACTGCTGGTGCAGAGGGGACATATGGGATTGTTCAAAATCCCAAACCTATTTAGATGGACTGCTAGGCATTCATGTCCTGTTGCTAGTGTAAAAGCAGCCACAGCTCTTTCTTTTGGACGATCCAGCCAAATTTTCTCTTTCTGTGATTTGTTCTGAACTCTCTCCCCAAGTCCATCTTTATGGATATACACTACCCTACAATAATAATGGACCTGACAGCAAGATGTGATGGTATAAGGGAAAAAATTAATAATGGGGCTTTAATAGGGGGACTGCTGCAATTATACTAACAACTCATCTGAGCATACTTTCAGCAAGGTTTTGATACACAGCTATGGGTATTTGTGCCCATTCCTGCTGCAAGAATGTCGGCAGCTCAGCTGTAGATTTCGGACATTGCTCCCTGGTCCGTAAGCGTCGCTCTAACGCGTCCCTCAAACGTTCTATGGAGTTTAGGTCGGGACTCTGAGCAGGCCAGGGAAGACGTTTTACATCCACTAGGGGGCTCCGCCCCCCGCTCGCCAACCCCGGGGATTGCTAAGCAATCCCATTTGGTTTGCTTCGCAAACCAACACTCCTTTTACATATGCCATTTGTTTTGCTTCACAAACCAACATTCCTTTTGCAGAGTGAAACTATCTGAATAATTCGTATTATCCTGATTTCACTTTCTGGTCCATGACGTCACAGCAAGGGCTGCTCGTTTACGCTCGTCGAACCCTGGGGATTGCTACACAACCCGTTTGGTTTGCTTCGCAAATCAATACTTCTTTCGCAAGTGATTTCACTTTTTTTTGCTTTAACACTTGATGCACCCTAAACTAATAGCCGCATGAGTAAAAAATCTTATGCATCTTGTTCCCTGTAGAATTTTAAGTAAACCGTGTTTATCTCCAAACTTTACGATTTGTACTTTCTGGGTAGACTGTCTCAGAACAGAGGGAAAAAGCAAGCCTTTTTCCTCGCCAAATAAAAAGAAATCGTTTGTATGGCAGTTGTTGCTACGATAAATTTGATATCTGGCAAACCCGATAGTCAAAAATGCAACCCACTACTGCTTGCGGAATCTGCTATGCGAACTGAAAAATACGAAATTTGTGTCACCAACTTTTGATTGCATCGAATTTATTTATGAACCAATTTTAAAAATAATTGTACCTGAAGAAAGAGTACATTCTGAGATATACTGCGATATTTTCAAAATTAAAAACTAATAGTAATACGATATAGATATGACAGTTTTAGTTTTGTATCGGAAATTAGTATCTGAAAGTTCCGAAAATTGTATGACCAATTTTTAATTGCATCGATTTTATTTATTAACCAATTTGAAAAATAATTGTACCATAAGAAAGAGTGTAATGTATTGTATTCAGTGATGTTCTCAAATTTAAAAAATAATGGTTTTTGCTGTAGATATAACGATTTTAACAAGAAGTAGCGAAAATATCCAAAGATTCCGAATTTTGTATGACCAACTTTTGATTGCATCGAATTTATTTATTAATCTTTTTCAAAAATTATTGTACCATGTAAAAGAGTACATTCTGAGGAAAACTGCGATATTATCAAAATTAAAAACTAATAGTAATAAGATATAGATATAACAGTTTAAAAAAAAAATAATGAAAATGTCCCGAATTTCAAAAAAATTATTATTAATAACCAAATTGAAATTCCGAAAAAACTCGACGAGCTGCAAAAATTTATGTTAAGAGGTACTCTTAAAAAAACTCACGGCTAAAGACTAAAAATTTGTATGTGTTGTGCTCACTCAAGGAAGAAATTTCGCTTTTTCAACTTTGGCACTTAATAAACCCTAAACTAATAACCTCATCGAAAAAAGATATTTACAATCGTCCAGGGCACACAATGAAGAACAACCCATGTTAATTTCATAGTTTTCTGATCCGAATTTTCTAGAGAAACCGTCTAAGAATTGAGCTGAACAATACAGTTTTCAATCCTATGACGGTTGTAACTTTTTTTAATATAGAGAGATTACAGAAAATTTTGTTATTTATACTATGCTTTTATATAAAAAAACAATTCCATTTAAGCAAATCAGTCTCCAGCAAACTATTTTTTTGTCCTTGAAGTATACCTCGATTTTTAGTCCTATACATAGCAGCTTGGTATTTGGTCTTTATAGAAAAAATGACTGTTGTGTGTGTGTGTATTGAAATTTGCTCACTCTTGAAAGAAAAAAGCTTAAATTCAAAAAAGTGTTTTAATAAAAAATAATAATAAAAAATGGGCCATTTTCATGTCTTCAATTTGAGTGATTGCTCTGTATGTGACATTAGAAAGCCCCAGACACATCATTTAAAGTACATTTTTACATGAATTATCTTTAAGATTGAATTATCTTAATTTAAAGTCTTTATAGAAAAAATGACTGTTGTGTGTGTGTGTGTGTATTGAAATTTGCTCACTCTTGAAAGAAAAAAGCTTAAATTCAAAAAAGTGTTTTAATAAAAAAGAATAATAAAAAATGGGCCATTTTCATGTCTTTAATTTGAGTGATTGCTCCGTATGTGGCATTAGAAAGCCCCAGACACATCATTTAAAGTACATTTTTACATGAAATTGAACTTTCAGTCTTTTGGTTTTCTAAACTTATATTGAGTAAATTTTCTTATTTTTGGTTACTACATTTTTTAAACATTCTATTTTCTAAGCAACTGTTTTTTTACAGTATGGAGGGCACAATTTTGAACCTTCCAGCTTTAATTGCTATAAAAAAGAAATACAAGTGTTACCTGTATGTTGATGAAGCTCACAGTATTGGTGCTATTGGGTCAAGAGGTGGTGGAGTAGTTGACTATTTTGGATGTGATCCTAGAGACATTGACCTTCTCATGGGCACTTTTTCTAAAAGTTTTGGGGCAGCTGGTGGATACATTGCAGGATCCAAGGTATATCAATGTTCATGTGTTTGATTATGTGAGTTATTTTTGACATCAAATGTTTTTATATGGAAACTAGAAAAAAAAGTTTTGGTTTTAAAAATATATTCATTATAAACAGATGGTTCTTATTTACATTGAGATGATATTTTTTTTATAGCTTTTAGCCTTCCCTTTTATTAATATAAAGGTTGATGCATTGAATCAAGTTTTTTTTAATGCCTATAGATTTTCTCTTGTTTTATGGAGATTCTTTTACTACTATTTTCAATTATAAATGTTTAATTATTCAAAGTATTTATCAGAACACAAGAACCCTACTAGATTCATTTGTTCAAGAAAAATGTAAAGAATTAAGGAATTATTTCTATTGTAAAATCACAGTTTAAAGTTCTAGCATTGGAATTTTATTCTGAACTTTATTATGTTTTAAATTGTATTATTGTTGAAAAACATTGATAGAATGGTAATGTCATTAGATGCCATGCACATTGAAATATTTTCTGAGTGATCATGTAACGTGCATGATATTTCTCGTGCATATAGTATGTACCCAAAATTCTAATGTTTACTGACTGAAAAATATAGCATAAGATTGAATGTAAGCCCATTGAAGTTGTTAAAGTATGCAATTCCACTCCTCATGAAAACATTATATTTCATCATTGGTGTTTGAATTGCTTTGAACTAGTTTCTGAGATATGGAAGTTTTGTACACATACAAAACTTCCATATTGTAGCAAGAGATAGCAAATTTGTTTTATTTCTAAAATCCTTCCGAGTACTCTAAAATTAAGGAGCCCTTGAAACAAAAAGTTTTTGTGGAGCCCTAAGAAATGTTTAGTTCTATATGTCTGTTCTTTTAGGCATATTACAAAGTACTCTGAAATTTCTAATTAGTACTCTAAAATTTCTCCTGATTTGAACCTCTAGAGCAGCGGTTCCCAAACTTATTCACCCAAGGAGCCCTTAAAAAAAAGTTTTTCGTGGAGCCCTAAGAAATGTTTAGTTCTATATGTCTGTTCTTTGAAGCCTATTACAAAGTACTCTAAAATTTCTCCTAATTTGAACCTCTAGAGCAGCGGTTCCCAAACTTATTCAGCCAAAGAGCCCTTTAAAAAAAACAAAAATTGTGGAGCCCTAAGAAATGTTTAGTTTTATATGTCTGTAATTTGAGGCATATTACACACAATGTGTACAGAAGTATGAATAATAAGGTATATATATTAAATGAAACAATAGCAAAAAAGAACTGGAGACAATATTATTTATTATTTAAATCTACAAAATGATGTAACAACTAGTTAAGACATTGGGAAAATGTACATTCGAAGTTAATGTGAATTATGCACCTGCTTCTTGTTGCAGAGTTTGTCAATGTCTGGTGTCACAGAAGTCAGCTGTAGAAGCGTATTGTGTTCTATGTCCAAACGAGCTCAATACTTAGTTTTTGTAGCCTTGTACCTAGAAAAGGTTGTTTCACAGAGGCACATAGTACTAAAAGACAGTAAGAGCAATTTAGGTTTTGAACTTAATATCGAAAGATCCTCCCTTTACTGAGTCTAAAATTAGTGAAGTGGTTTGCTTTTAAATGATGCCTGACAGTAACTGTCTGAAACCATGTCTATAGGGATCTCATTTTCTCCTGCAGTGAGTGTGTGTGAGGGATGCTTGTTTTGACGTCACTGAAAATGAATCTACAATCCACTCGGAATTCTTTTGAATCGATTCCCTAGTGTCCCTTGGAAAGTATGAACTCAAATTTCGAAGCAAATTGTTAAGGTGTTCTTTATTATTGCTTTTCAATGATTCGTTCACTGTTATATTATTTTCTTCTAAAAAGTTTGAGGTCAATGAGAAATGTCAGATCCTTATTCTCGATGCTTTCCATGTAGAGCGCTATCTTTTTCTTCAGCGCCGCAGTTTTGTCACTAGCATCGAATACTGTCTTCTGTTTCCCTGGTGCAAATGTGCTGAATTTGTAAATTTTCGAAAAAAAATGTCTCTTAAGTAACATAATTTGCACAACCATTCCTGGTAATTCAAATAACCTTCTAGCAGTGCTAGCAAACTTGTTTGGTCATGCTTGGTCTGCCTTCCCTGTATATAAAACATAAAAAAGATTTTGAGAATCATCGAGTAGGTTATACTTGGCACAGGCAAAAGAGATCGAAATGTTTTCAGTGATAAGTAGATCTATTATTACTGCTTCCATCTAGCGAGAAGAATCCAAACCACTATCTGAGAAAGTACTTTTCGCTTGATGGAAGTAGTTTCGTTTTCCCCCACTAGATGGAAGTAGCAATTTAATTTTTGTCATCTTCATAACTGCTGCAGATAAAGCCCCTGAAAATCCAAAAGAATATTTGAAGCCCAAGGGTTCGACAGTTTGGATAAAACGCTGCTCTAGAACACAGAAATAATTTCCAGCTCCAATGTTAAGAATTATGCAAACATTTTCACGAGTCTCACGCCAACGTATATTCTCATATGCCAATATATGCTCATTTCAAGAGGCATTCACTTGTCAGCCTTCATTTCAGCATAAAACATACTTTAAGGCCCATAAAGATTTTAAGTATATGACTATAAATTTGAGGAAGTAATCTCAAGTGCTCAGATGTGATGCTTAGAAATTTGATAACATCTTCAACTATTTACCTCCTAGTGTGTTTTTGACTTTCCTTGTAGGTTTTCAGGGATATTGTTTTAAGTTTCTAGTTTTTTCAAATGGTGTGAAAAATTTTCAGCTTTATGTTTGTCTTTGAGTCTGCAAAAGTGTTGATTTTGTGGTACTATGAGTACTCCGTAAAAGGCCTGTTGCATTTCTTTATTCCTATTCTATTTTCATCAAAGTTTAGATGGGCAGTGCTGTGTGCCAATACCCCTCTCACTTGACAAGAGATTCATTGGTCTACAGGTTAAATGTGCACATACCTTACATGTGCATGAGAGTGTTTTAGGAAGCAATGTACTGAATTGCACCTAGGATTTCTTGATTCAGGCTTTCACAGAACATAGGTTCTTTTATGCTTATCATGTAGCCATCCTTGACAAAAGTTCAAGTTGGATTCTAGAATTCCTAGATCATTAAAATGATTTTTCGATCAATATATCTTATTGAAAACATAAGCTAGAAATTCTATAGATTTGTGCTCCATTTCATTAGGACTCCAAAGCACTTAAATCAACATATTTACTTTTAGCTTTTGATAATTGGTTGTCTTAAGAATGTTTTTACAATTTTTGCAGGAAATCATCCGTCATTTAAGAATTCACTGTCATAGTTTCATGTGTGCTTCTACTATGGCTGCTCCTGTTGCTCAACAAATACTAATGTCGATGAAAATTGTTTGTGGCCTTGAGGAAAATGGCAATGGTGGGCAAATTTTCCTTTTTTTCTGTTTCGATATTAGCTACAAAAATAAGCATTTTGGTATTTGGGTATGTAATGGCAAAATTATTAACATGACCAATCACCCCAAGTACTAGTCTTCATTTTTGTTACTATACAGATACAGATCTGTATAAATGTGAAATCAATTACGCACATAGCTTACTTGACTACTGGTGCCCAATCTAATGGTAGTATTTGGAGTTGGAGTCTTTGTGAGACTATTTCTCTGACTTGAAGAATTGGTTTTCAAAAGTTGTTGACGTACTACTTTTAGATATAAATGACTTTATGTCATGTATATTATAAAAAAATTATTCTAAAAGTTGTCTTGTATAATGAAATTTCGTATTACAGGTATGCAACGTATTCGTCAACTACAGAGAAATACTCACTACTTCCGCAGAAAATTGAAACAGAAAGGATTCATAATTTATGGCAATGAAGATTCTCCTGTTGTACCATTGATTGTATACTTTCCATCTAAAATTGCGTATGTGCTATAAATTTTTTTAATATCTAAATGATATGCTGTATTCACACGTATCATTTTCATTGCTATGTCGTGCAATATAATACAAATTTATTTAAGATCTTTTTATTCACTTTTAGCTGTGCAATATTTAAGACATGTAAATTTCTAA
Organism: Metellina segmentata; assembly: GCA_947359465.1. Taxonomy (NCBI): domain Eukaryota; kingdom Metazoa; phylum Arthropoda; class Arachnida; order Araneae; family Tetragnathidae; genus Metellina; species Metellina segmentata. The sequence goes on along the minus strand of OX375880.1, from coordinate 26,866,950 downwards.
TAGAATTAGTTTTAATTATACAGTCAAACCTTGTTGAGGTTAATTTCATGGGACTAAAAAAAACTTTTTATTAAACATAGTCTGTGTTATCTGAATTCAGAAAAAAGCGGTATTTCAACAGTAAAATAAAATAGTAATGTATTTACATCACTTACTTTAAAGTTCTTAGATCACAGGTAAATGGTATTCTTCATCACAAAGATTATACAGATGTGTGTGATTCTTGATTGTGCAATTTTAGTCTTGAAATAGTTCTGTTATTGATTATTGTGTTTTGTGTGACACTCTTTTAAAAAATAATTGTTTGATGTGTTCAATGGCTGTTTATTTGAGCAGATGAATTTTCACTACCTTACAAAAAGCTGTGAATAATTTCTGAACCAGCAGTAGTATCTTTTAAAGAAGGCATTCTTGTTCCTCAGTGTTCACCGGAATCTTCATTCTTCCACAAATAAATCTTCTGTAATTTCGAAAAGACAGTGTTTCTGATAATACGATTGAAAAGAATCTACATGCCCTAAAGTTTTGAAAAGTTGTTTGTCTTAGCAGGAGATTAGTGTAACCCAAATTCTTCGTAAACGAATGAGTTAACACTGTTTGAATATATATTTTAACGGGGATAGGAGTTTAATTCATATTTTCAGTAATTCGTATTAAGTGAGTTTGTTTTAATTAGGTTTGACTGTATATCTTGAAAGTGTAAAAGTAATTCGCAGTATAGAAATGTGTTTTCTTGTATTTTTTATAATAGGGTGATATGGAATTTTACCTTAGGAAAGATAAATTTAAAAAACTCTAGATTGTCATAACTAAAGATTCTTTGAACTTTTATTACATAAACACTTTGTTCTGTTTTCTTTATTGATATGAAATTTTCATGGGTTTTATGAAATATAATAGACATAAAGAATAGTAAGTTATAATTCATATTATATTGTCCAGTTTTTAGTAATTTATCTTATTTATTGTTAGTGTTAGTTTTTTACATACAACTCCTTCATGTGATTATTTCTTTTGTCTGAATAGGTAATATATTTTCTAAACATCCTCAATTGAAAATTTATTTAAAACGATTAGCATTTTGAAATAGGATGAAAAATAAACAACTTCTGCCGATAAGGAAGCAAAATATTGTAGCGTGAAAGCAAAATCTATGCGTTCAATAATAATTTTCAATACATCATAATTTTATTTAATGTTTTTGTGTTAATGCATGTAATCCATTTTGTATATTTTTAATGGCTCAGTGTTCCCATAGTGCAAATAATTGCTTTGGTTCTTAATGGTACCATTAGTATAACTGATGTTTTGTAAATAGGGAGTTCGTCCGACAGTTACTTAAACGTGGCATAGCTACAGTTGGAGTAGGTTTTCCTGCAACTCCACTTACTGCAGGCAGAGCCCGATTTTGCATTTCAGCTGCTCACACTAAAGAGATGTTAGATGAAGTAAGTAAATTATTTAATTTCTCTGCAAAATTTTGTTTCAAATAAGTCTTATTTTGATATGTCCACTATATTTTGAAGTAAACTAGTCTTGATGTTTGCTTAAGTTGCACATACTGTAGTATATTTTGTCTAAGGATATATCTTGTGCTTTATGGTTCACAAAAGTTTCATAGAATTATGTGTCCCACAAAACAAGGTTACTTGATTTTAAAATTTTAGTTGTTTTTAAATTGGAAGTAACCATAATTTTGTACAATTTACTCTTGTTGCAGTGTTTTACTTCCTTAATTCTTAAATTATGTTGCACTTCATTCAAAGTCAAAGCTACATCTTTTGTTTAATGAATTGTAACTGTTGATTAATAAATGTTATATGATAATATATATATGTTCTAGTATTGAATAGAATGTTTATTCCTGATTTTCTCTAAAATGTCCGCCATCATCAACATCAGTAAATGAATTATGTAAAATAGTTATATTTTTCAAAATAGCATCGTTCCTATTCATTTTAGTTAGCTTAACTTACACTAATTTGATAAGAAAATAGGTCATGGCCTCAAAAAATACACAACTTAATTGTAAAATAAAGCACTGAAATTTAGAAGAAAAAATATGTTATTTTCTTGACTATACAGTTTTTAAACAAATTTCAACATTAGTTTACCTAATTTTACAGGGTGATTCTATGGTCATGGGACTAACTTGGAGGTGTGATACAGTTTACTAAAACATACATTTTTCGAATAGGAATGTATGGTCGGAAGTGACGCGTGGAGGCACAAACACAAAAATAAAAAGAGACATAAACAGAAAAACATTGTTTATTTACAACATCATTGCAAAGCGCTTTTTTGCAGCAATGTCTACAATAAATGCTCAATATTGTGACCACCAACAGTAATACATGCTTGGTAGCGTCAAAGGAGTGATTGCCAAACAGTTCCAAAGTTGCCAGGCATTTTGCGCACGCTTGCAGCTGCAATGGATAGTCAAACAACAAGGTTCTCAATTGAGTCAAGTGGAGTCTCGTAAACGATGGTCTTCAGATGGCCCCATAAGAATTAATTGATGTTTGATAAATCTGGCCATTAGACTGGTCCACCACGCCCAATCCATTGCCCCGCAAAACTGGCATCCAGGTAATTGCTGACAACCACGTTGAAATGGGCTGGCGCACCATCATGCTGGTACCACACATGATTACGAACGACAGTCGGAACATCTTGCTGCAGCAATTCTGATAAAACCTTTTCCAGAAAAATACGAGAATGTGAGCCATTGAGTCGCATTGGTAGGAGATATGGGCCAATGAGGAACTCGTTCACAACACCCGCCCAAACTTTCACCGAGAAGCGTTTTTGGAATGCATGTGGACATAGATTTTCTGTTGCCCACACATGAGTATTGTCATTGAAAACACCTTCCTGTGCAAAAGTCGCCTCATCTGTGAATAGCACAGAAGCTGGGAAATCTGGCTGCAACGCACGTTGCTACAAGAACCATTGTTAGAATTCTACACGCAGCTTGTAATCACTTGCCTGCAGTGTTTGGATTCTCTGAATATGGAATGGGTGTAAACGTTCTTCATTTAAGACTCTCCAAACGGTGGGTTGACTCACATATGCACGGCATGCAATAGCTCTTGTACTTGTGTGGGGTGTTTCATCCACAATATCAAGATGGTTTCTTCCATGTTTGGATGTTGTATAGTTCTTGATCCAGTTCTTTCGTCAGAGCTGGTGATGAACCATTTTCACAAAGGTGCTGATTCAACCAACCACACAAACATTTTGTGGTTCGGCATACGCCTGTTCGAAAAACGTTCCTGATGCAGCCGAAGCGTTGCTCTGCCGTTCCAATTAGGAGCACCGTACATCATATGCATGTGCGCCTTTTCACTATTTGTAAAATCTCCCATCGCGACCAACTGCACAGTTGCAAAGGACGTTATCCTGCAGATGCATCAGATCACGGATGGCCAGGCACACTACTGCCCTCTACCCACAGCATTGCTAGCCAATCACATCTGCCGAGTTTGTATTACTGTTGGTTGTCGCAATTTTGAGCATTTCTCTCTATATTAAAAAAAAGTTACCGCCGCCGCCGCCGCCGAAGAATTGAAATTTTTGTTGTTTAGCTCCATTCTTAGACGGTTTCCCGAGAAAGTACTGATCGGAAAAATATGAAATTAACATGCTTTGTTCTTCATCGTATTCCCTGGATAATTATTAAGATTTTTTTCCGATGCAGCTATTAGTTTAGGTTTTATTAAGTGTTAAAGTTGAAGAAGTGAAATTTCTTCCGCGAGTGAGCAAAACACATTCAAAATTTCAGTCTTTAGTCGTGAGTTTTTTTTTAAGAGTACCTCTCAACGTAAATTTTTGCAGCTCGTCGAGTTTTTTTTGAAATTTAAATGTGGTTCTTGATAATATTTTTTTGAAATTCGGGAAAAATCGGGACATTTTTGTTACTTTTTTTTAAAACTGCCGTATCTATATCTAATTACTATTAGTTTTTAATTTTTAAAATATCGCAGTATACCTCAGAATATACTCTTTCTTACGGTACTATTATTTTTGAAATCGGTTAATAATTAAATTGGATGCGATCAAAAGTTCGTGATACAAAATTCGGAATCTTCGGATATTTTCGCTACGTTTTGTTAAAACCGTTATGTCTACGGCAAAAACCATTATTTTTTAAATTTGAGAACATCACTGAATACACTACATTACACTCTTTCTTATGGTACAATTATTTTTCAAATTGGTTAATAAACAAAATCGATGCAATTAAAAGTAGGTCATACAATTTTCGGAACTTTCAGATCGTAACTTCCGATACAAAACTAAAATGGTCATATCTATATAGTATTAATGTTAGTTTTTAATTTTAAAAATATTGCAGTATACCTCACAATGTACTCTTTCTTACGGTACAATTATTTTTAAAATTGGTTCATAAATAAATTCGATGCAATCAAAAGTTGGTGACACAAATTTCGTATTTTTCAGTTCGCATAGCTGCTTCCGAAAGCAGTAGTGGGTTACACTTTTGACTATCGGGTTTGCCAGATATCAAATTTATCGTAGCAACAATTGCCATAAAAACGATTTCTTTTTATTTGGCGAGGAAAAAGGCTCGCTTTTTTCCCTCTGTTTTCAAGACAGTTTACCGACAAAGTACAGATCGTAAAGTTTGGATATTAACAATGTTTAGTTAAAATTGTACAGGGAACAAGATGCAGAAGATTTTTTACTGATGCGGCTATTAGTTTAGGGTGCATTAAGTGTTAAAGCAAAAAAAAGTGAAATCAATTGCGAAAGAAGTATTGGTTTGAGAAAGCAAACCAAACGGGATTGCGTAGCAATCCCCGGGGTCGGCGAGCGTAAGCGAGCAGGGCGCGAAGCCCTCGCTGTGACGTCATGTACCGGAAAGTGAAATCAGCATAATACGAATTATTCAGATAGTTTCACTCTGTGAAAGGAATGTTGGTTTGCGAAGCAAACCAAATGACATCTGTGAAAGGAGTGTTGGTTTGCGAAGCAAACCAAATGGGATTGCGCAGCAATACCCGGGGGTTGGCGAGCATAAGCGAGCAGGGGGCGGAGCCCCCTAGTATTGTAAACATTTGCTGCAAAGAAGCACTTTGCAATGATGTTCTAAGGCAGGGATTCCCAACCAGTGGTACGCAAGGATGATACGAAGTTTGTTCGATTTGTTTTAGTATGTGCAACCACGTTATAGGAAAAATGGGACTATATGAAATCAATTTTGTGATTAACGTTTTTATTACATTGTAATAAATGACATTATTATTAGCACATTATTTAAAGAGAAACTTTGTTGCTGATTATCTATTTCTATTCAATGGCTATCTCAGCGAAATTAAGTTGATATTTCTCCCTGTCAAATCGTTTTACGAAGAATTCCTTTATCTTTATGTATGAGAAATACGCACGAGATAATTATTTGTTTTTAGACCTGTGAGCAAAAAATAAAACTTTAACCTTCGATAATTGTTTTATTTTTTCCTTTATTAAAACATCATTAATACGAAATACAAGTGCATTAATCATAATATATGAAGCTTTCTTAGTATTTTAATTAAAATAAAACAAGCCATTGGGCATTTTTCTGACATTAGATATGTTTCTAAAAAATATAAGACTGGTGGTACGCCAAAATTGTTTAAAAATTTCAAGTGGTTCGCAGTTACTAAAAGGTTGGGAACCCCTGTTCTAAGGCATCATACATTCCTTTACAAAAAATGTATGTTTTAGTAAGCTGAACCATCCCTCCAGGTTTGTCCTATGACCGTAGAATCACCCTGTCTACGTGTATGATTTTAATTCTTGAGTACATTAGAATCTGACAACACATTGGCTATCCGAATCTAATTTTAGTTGTTATACTCATTCACACATGAAGTCACGACATACTCCTTTGCATTTTGCTTGACAAAATTAGTAAGATTGTTACTTTAGCATAAAAACATTCATAACACAAAACAACCATGAATCTATTATATTTTCCATTGTGTGCCTTTTCGAGTGACATAGATCCATGTTATTAAGGTCTTTGTCAACATCATCTGTGTGACTTTCTTCAGACTTTTTTTTCAAGTAACCTGGTTTCTTTATCCAAATTTAAAACAGAATAAGAGTTAGTCAACATCAACTTAGTTCTTGAAACAGGTGTGCAATTTTAGGGCTTGTACTTTTTCTGCGCGTCATCGTTTTTGTGTTAGATAGAATCAAAAATAGAATAGGATCAGATTGTAGGCGTTATTTGATCTTTGCAATTACAAAGCAAAGATTTGTTTTCTGAGTAAAAATTGAAGAAGCGTGACAGTCTAGGATCTTGATTCACGAATGAAAATCAATTGAAGAAGCTCTTTTTTAGCTATTTGAAAAATAGCTATTATCATCAGGATGTAGTTTGTATATATAACCAGCCATGATCTCTGGCTCCCAGACCAGATGTGGTACTCCAAATAGTTTTCAGACTTGCATTCCAGATATGGCTATCTGAATAGGTTTACCTGGCTCACAGATCAGATATGACCCTCCAGACAGGTTTAACATGCCCATAAATGAAATACAGTACTCCTGATAGATTTAAAATGTCTACAGTCCAGGTATCTCTCTATATTAAAAAAAAGTTACCGCCGATGCCGCAGGTTTGAAAACTGTGTTGTTTAGCTCGATTCTTAAACAATTTCCCAAGAAAGTACTGATTGGAAAAAAACAAAATTAACATGATTTGTTCTTCATCGTATTCCCTTGACAATTATTAAGATTTTTTTCCGATGCGGCTGTTAGTTTAGGGTCTATTAAGTGTCAAAATTGAAGAAGCGAAATTTCTTCCGCGAGTGAGCAAAACACATTCAAATTTTCAGTCTTCAGCCGTGAGTTTTTTTTTTAAAAGTACCTCTGAACGTAAATTTTTGCAGCTCGTTGAGTTTTTTTTTTTGAAATTTCAATTTGGTTCTTGATAGTATTTTTTTGAAATTCGGGAAAAATCTAGACATTTTTTTTTAAAACTGCCGTATCTATATTTTATTACTATTACTTTTTAATTTTTAAAATATTGCAGTATACCTCAGAATGTACTCTTTCTTACGGTACTATTATTTTTGAAATCGGTTAAGAATTAAATTGGATGCATTCAAAAGTTGGTCATACAAAATTCGGAATCTTTGGATATTTTCGCTACTTTTTGTTACAACCGTTAACTAAAACTGTCATATCTATATCGTATTACTATTAGTTTTTTATTTTGAAAATAGCGCAGTATACCTCAGACTGTACTCTTTTTTACGGTACCATTATTTTTAAAATTGGTTCATAAATAAATTCGATGCAATCAAAAGTTGGTGACACAATTTTCATATTTTTTATTTCGCTGAGCAATATTGCTGAGCATCGTATTCGCGGAGGGTTGTATTTTTGACTATCGGGTTTGCCAGATATCAAATTTATCGTAGCAACAATTGACATAAAAACAATTTCTTTTTATTTGGCGAGGAAAAAGGCTCGCTTTTTTCCCTCTGTTCTCAGACGGTTTACCGAGAAAGTACAAAGTACACATCGTAAAGTTTGGAGATTAACAGGGTTTACTTAAAATTGTACAGGGAACAAGATGCAGAAGATTTTTTACTCATGCGGCTATTAGTTTAGGGTGCATTAAGTGTTAAAGTAAAAAAGGGTGAAATCACTTGCGTAAGAGGTATTGGTTTGTGAAGCATACCAAACGGGATTGCATAGCAATCCCTGGGGGTCGGCGAGCAGGGGGCGAAGCCCTCGCTGTGACGTCATGGACCGTAAAGTGAAATCAGGATAATACAAATTATTCAGATAGTTTCACTCTGCGAAAGGAATGTTGGTTTGCAAAGCAAACCAAATGCCATATGTAAAAGGAGTGTTGGTTTGCGAAGCAAACCAAATGGGATTGCGTAGCAATCCCCGGGGGTTGGCGAGCAGGGGGCGGAGCCCCCTAGTGACTTCAAATATTTGTATCAGGTCAGCAGACAAGATACTGTTCTCAGAATAGCTTTTCCCAACCACACTTCCTTTTATAATAGTAGAGATATGCTGTTTTAGCTTTATTCTGAGGTTCTGTTCCTATTTCACCAAATACTTGAGTATAACTTTCTTTTGTAAAATAATTCTTAGTATATAATCAAGTTATCGTATATAAAATATTTTTCGGAAATCAAAATAAGAAATTAATATTTGACTAACTTTTCAGGCGTTATCAGTAGTGGAAATAGCTGGACGCCTGATCATGGTAGACTACTCACGGAAAAAAAGATCTCAGGAAAATGTGATTTACTAGTCATGAAAATATTTACCTAAACAAAGTGCCTTTGTGCGCCACAAGTGTTCTATTGAAAATATGCATCTGGAGAAACTTAAGATAAAAGTGGTGTAATTCAATACATTCCTTATACTACATTTTGTTTGCATCATTCCACAGCTTCTGGCATTTCTTCGGAAAATTCCTCTATTGCATATAAGTGTGTAAATTATTTTATTTCATCTTCAATTCTCATTTCTGGAAGCTAATGTTTGATTTTTTTTTTATTATTAACTGTGCTGTTTCTTTTTTAAATCTTTTTTCCAAAAAAAATTTAAGTGTTAAAGAGCTTTATTTTTCTTTTTGTTTAATGAGTTCTTTTCTATTTTATTACTGTTCTCTTGTTATTCATTACTGAAAGAACCCAGTGTTTATTTTTTATATAGCTCATTGAGTTTGAAGTGTATATAAAAAATATGTTAATTTATAACATTTGTGTTTGTAATCTTTCCTATGCACTAAAGGCATATCAATATTTATTATTTTGCTGCTAAATATATTGTTGTGGTTTAATGCAGGCCTCGAAATAGATTTTTTAATACAGGTGCACTTTGTGCAACTACGTTTTTAAATTAGGTGCACTGCGTGCACCTAGTGGGAAAAAATTAGGTGCACAGTTATATTTTCATGTGCGCCCGGGTATTTCGAGCCCTGGTTTAATGAATTATTAACTCCTTGGATATATTTTAATGCTTGTTTCCCAGCATTAATATTGTTCTTTGAATACTAATTAGCCATTTGTTAATTATTGAAATTTGAAAATATCTTTGTCAATTTCTGAATTTAATCAGTCTCTAGTTCACCCCCCCCCACACACACACAAGTTTTGTAAAATTAATTTTGCATGCTATTTTTGCAAAAATTCACCATTCTATGCAGTTTTTCGATAAGTAAGTGCTGAAATAATGTTTAGTTTGATGTATTGTGTAGAGTATTGGTAGGTGTTTATTACTAATGTTTTTGAATCTTAACCTTTCTTGTAAATATGGAAAGAAATTTTACAAAGTGTTATGCATCTTGTTCTGTTTGGATAGAAAAATCCAAAATCTTTTTTTAATAGATAATTCCTTGCAATAAACGCTCATAATGTATTGCGTTACTAAATTGTTATGTCAGTATTTCGAGTATCAAAATAGTTAAGTTGTGCAGTTCAGTGTTAATTTGTATAGTATGTTGGTTACTATTTAGTTTGAGTTCAGTATAGGGTATGTGCCTGTGTATTTTTAGTAAAAGATTGCACGTGGTTTTGAATAAGCTGTTAATGTTAAGTCTGTTCCTTCTCTCTATTATCATGATAGGTGCTATTGTAGAACTTGTGTGTTTCTTATAGGGGTAGTAATTGTATTGTCGTTATTAATTTTCGAATGCAGGAAAGTAGTATAGTTTAAAAATTGTTGCTTATGAATGACATAACAAGCCATAAAATGCTTCACAAGGTTTTGCAAAACATTAGGATTGCTTTTCCATTTGTGCTCTTGGGAATATACTTTAAATGCTTAAATCAAAAATTGTATGAGTTATGCACTGTATAACAACTGTTACGTATCTAAGAGCACATTGCAGTGTGTTATATCACACCAAGTATGCCTTGACAAGTAGTGTCTAATATCAAAATGTGTACAAGTTTGCATATATTTTTATTGAAAATCAAACTTTTATCTCACATCTGAGAATACTTCCTGCCTTATACTGCCAGTATTTTGTAAAAGTTCTTTAAATTTGTTGAAGTATTGATCTATCCATGATATGTAATTTAAATAATAGAGTTTAGAATTATTGGATTTGACAATAAAAACGCGATTTTACTCTAACTATATATATATAAATAAATACTCTAACATAGTTATAACATTTAATGTCTATTGAAATTGGCTTTCAAAGGTCAGCAAATACTAGTGGTAGATTATCGAATTTCAAAATCATTTTAGATTAGTTGCTATCTATAAATGATTCTCAAATTCTGCTGATTACTGTTGAAATGAAAATGTTTTTTTTTTCTGCTAACTTTCATTTAAAATTCACGATTTAATTCTAAATATGGCAATAGTTTAATTAAATATTTACTGGGCTAATTCTGTGCTCAGATGGCAAAATGTTGCTAGTCACTTTTTTAATATTTCGTGACAACAATTTCAAGATTCAACATGTGGTTTTTGGATTTATTACAATTTTCCCACCTTTATTTTCTTATAAACTGAAAGAAAACGACTTACGACATTTTGCCACCTAAACATTAACCAAAAAGACTCCAGTCCAGGATGGGACTTAGTCAATTTTTTGGGAAAGTGACATAACATTTTGCCATCCGAGCACAGAATTTTAAGTAGAAAATTTCATTACATTTTGAAAAGGGTATACAAATATACATTTATTGGTTAAACTAACGAGTGTTTTTATTTTAAAAACATTTTCTGACATAATTCATGCTACTCCATTGCATTTTATTAATTTTCTATCTGCATTATAGAAAAATATTTCTCGTTATTCGTAAATAGGTAAGTAAAAATTTAATGATGTATTAAGTATTCATTTTATTTATTTTTATACAAATGTGATTACTTTAATGCTTCTCTATATTTTATAAAATTAAATTTGTGCCTTACTATATTTCTCTAATTTGTACTCCATAAATCTGTTGCTTTTATTTATTCTCCAAGAGTTACTGTTAAATCTTTTTTTTTTTATCACGGAATTCTCTGGCAACATTTTGATGATTTTTGGTTAGCTTTACAATTTCCTATTTTTGCTTGTTTGTGTAGTATACGTTTTAATTTTGATATGTTTAAAAGTTATTTTATATTAACTGCTTTGCTGTTGAAGCTGTTAACTATTCAGGAATTTCAAGAGTGATATCAGCTTTGTTTTGTATATTTAGTTTATTATCAAAACAGATTATACTTTATAATATTTAATTTAAATATCTACTATAATCAAAGTAACTATATAGAAGGATATAAATATTTTACGATGAATCAAACATGAATGCGGTATATGCCCTATGCACTTGCAAAGCCAGTTTATGTAGTTCAGTAATCATTAAATTTGATTTTTTAAGTTAAACTTGGTAGATTTTTTTTCTATTAGTTTCTGAAAATTAATTTGAAAATAAGCAAATTGATTAAATTACTATGTGATTCCTGATACATTAACTGTATTTTATGCGTTTGTATTTGAGAAAAAAAGCTTTTTCACTAATTAGTTTGAATCCATATATGTATAAAATGGAAAAGTTTCATATCTTGTTAAATGCTATTATCTCGTATAAAATTGATTTTGTCATGTAGGAAAAAAATATATATTCTGGTTGTGGGTCTGTCTTAGGGTAAAAAATGTGCTTGAATTTGTTCATGGGTATTGGGATAGAATTTTGTATTGATATTAAGTACTTTTCACTGTATAAAAATGTACTTAACACTTAAATATTGTGTTAAAATGTTGTATTACAACAGTTATTACTAAACTTAAGAATTGGTTAAATTTTCTTGGTTTAAGCTTGTCTGTTTGTAAGAATTCAGAAACACCCAGCAGGTCTTGATTTTGTATATATAAATTTTAAAATAAGCTTAAAACTATATTGGAAATATATACAGAGATAATGATGTGTTACACAGCTGACCAAGTGTACTGTTTTGCTTCATTTTATAAAAAACATACGACGTTTATAATTAAGTTATGTTTTGCTAAAGGAACATTTTGCGCATTGTTATATTTTCATATCATTGAATATAGCTAACAATGATTGCTATGTGAATAACTTCATGACAAATTGCAATACTTGAGCTGATATGCCATATAATTTATTTTCTAATTTAAGATGAGAACTTGGACTTAAAAAGCTCTATTTTAACTTTGTATTTAGTTCTAGTCATGACGTCTTGTTCGTGTTTTGAATTGGCATTGTACAACATTTGAATGGCTAAAAATGACCTAAATTGTTAATTTGGTGCTTGGATCTTTATTTCTTTAAAAAAAACTGGAAACATTTGTGATCTGTAACATTCCGTAATTTTTAAAGAGATTGAATATATTTTTACCTATTCAGTATTGTATATTTTGTTTTTCTGTGTGAACTTTTTATGGGTGACTTTTAATATATATGTTTTAAAATGTAGAAACTTCTCATCCATTTACAGTGCCTTTGCACATTTTGTCGAGTAATACTGTGATTCAGTTAAAATTTCTGTCCTGATCAGATGTATAGAATTTTCTATACTCCCACAATCCATGGTTCAGGTACTTAAAAAAAAGTATTTTAATTAGAACAAGGATTAACTCTTTTAAAAGAGCTATATTTTATATTAAATGGCCTTGTAAAATACATATATGGTGCACATAAACAAACTCATCTTGTTTTTGTTCAATATCTTAGTGGTAGTTGGATTATTTAGTGTTGATAAATTATTGTTTTCTTCCAATCCCTGGAATGTTAATGTTGTTGACAATCGGTATATTTTTTAGAGATTGTCAGCAAACATGTATTCAGTGTCAAAGAACCGCTTTGAATAGGAAAGTGGGAAAGGATAGAAAGTTATATGTTTAGTAATTCAATTTCCAACAATTTTGCACAATTTCTAGAAAATTAGTCATAATTATAAATTGTGTGATCAGTGAAAAATTGCTCTTTTCGTGAAATAGTGTCATACCTCAAAAATTGCTGTTTTTCAATTCTTTGTACAAGGAGAGCAGTTTCTGCACGTACTTCAGCTAAAACTAGATTCACAAAACTGTTATTTTGTACTAACAGTTAATAGCTAGTATTAACAGTTCTGTTATCAGTCGCTAACACTAACAGTTTGCAACAAAATTTAATGGTTACTGTTAACAGTTGGGTATTGACATTAACGTCTGCTGTTAACTGTTAAATTTAACAGTGTGGCTTATAAAAATGGCTAATTAGCCATTAAGTAATTTTTTTAATTTAATGATTTTAACTTCATTTTTATCTCATATTTTTTCAGAATTTAAAGTTTTATAAAATTAAAATTGCTTTACAGCTAATGTATATAACAAAGCTATAACAGTTGCTAACTATTAATTTGCATTAACTATAACACTTGTTTAAACTGCTATCACACACACAGAAGAACAACCCATCTCTTGCTGGAAAAACATATCTGACTACTACAACTTACAAGAGACAATTTTTAAATAAAAGTAAGTTACACAAATATGTGGTAATTGAAGACTTATCTTCGAAAACAACAATTTTGAGTGAAAGCATTCCAGTAAAGGTATTCCCCCATATCTATATTTTAGGAAGTAACTAATGTGCATAATATTCTAATAGTTTTGAAACTTGAGTAAATATTCAAAGCATGTATTTCCTAAACTAAAAGTGAGTTCTGAATCCCTTTTTTCAGGTTAGTTTTCTACCTAAACACATTTTAACTTAGAAAAATTCTCATTTGATACATTGGGCAGTGAAGAAAATATCAAGTAGATATATGCATCAAAATAAATCTAAAAACTGTAACATTATCAATTTTGAGCTTATGTAAAGCTAAATAAATATCTGGCTTCACAGCACATGAATTTTGCTAATGGACAGTAACAAAGTATTGCTTTTTAGGGATGTTTTTCTTCCATTTCTATCAAACCCCCTTGATTTTTATAAAAAATATCTCAAAGTATTCTACTGTAAAAATATCTTTATAAATAATTATTTTTATGCATTTTGGTGCAATTAATGTCATGTTGCCTTAAATATCTATTATGCAGTGATACGCTTTTATAGTTGGCTCTAATGCAGTTTGTAAGTAATATGCCTGTAAAGTATTCTATTATAGATATTATGTTTCAAGATAGCATGTTCTGTAAAGTTTGCTGTTTTTAGTCAGATTTAGAACAAATGCCATGTCTGTAAACAAGTTCCTGTCTGTTTTTTTAAATTATGTATTGTAATTGTGCTAAGTTTATCCTTTCTAATTCAGAATATGATTCTTTTAAAATCATGAAGTCTGAATAACTCTCTAGGATTTTTGTTTTATCCTACGATTTTAGTGTTTATCTGTTAAGTAAATTCACTGTGTTGTCACTATTTAGTGTTAATATTTATATATATTTTTTTAATATTTTGCTGCATGCTTTTGAAGTCAGGGACATCAATATAAGTATATTGGTGATGCAGATTGTAGTTGTTTTGTAGTACTTAAATATTTTACCTCTCAATATTTTTGGAAAAATCAAAATGTTAAGATTACTTTCATTTCATGATTGGGTATTTTTTGTTGTAAAACCGTTAAACGGTCTCATCATTTGTGTGGGCTCTTAGACAATAAATAATGTAGACCTAGAATATCTTATCATTTCATGATGTCTTAAAATTTCATCACATATTCTCTGGGTCATTCTATGTGAAAAGGAACAAACTAGGGGGGGGGGAAGGAAAGTGACGGTATTCTCATGAAATTTGGTAGTGATTTAGTTTGCATAAATAACGAAAATATTTTAGTAGTTTCAGGCGCTTTAAGGACCTGCAAAATTCAAGAGCAGTTGTGAAATCACTTAATGCTGCATGTTTGACGATCTATCTCAAAACGTACTTGACATAAACAAAAATATTTAATGTTTTTGTGATCTAAAAAATTTATTTTATCTATTTGGAAATAATAACTTTTTACGACATATTCAATCTAAAGATTAGTTACAAAGAATAAAAAGTTATTAATTTTGATATAATTAAAACATTTTTGTATGGGAATTTTAAAAATTTAATGGTTTTGAAATTCATGCCAATTATTCTGCTAGATACGATAAAATATTACTGAAGTTAGGAAGCCGCCCTTTATTTCCTTCACTTTCCAACTATCATTACAAATCGTAACATTTGCTTCCTATTCTATACATCGTTTCAAATAATTACAATAAAATGAAAGTTGACACAAATTCCTCATTATTTTCCTTTGCTATATTGCTTTTGATTCTTACTGTTTATTGACCTTTTTAACGAGTAAATTCCCCATCTCAGACTTGTTTCCAGCACTGCTTCTGATATTTCCATTTCATAAGTGAAGATAAATGTTTTTGACTTTCCAACTTATTCTCAAATTATGTTGTTTGTATCTAAGCGCACAGAAAATTCTTTTAAAAGGGTTGTTTTTACATAATAGATCTTGTCAGCTTTTCAAAAAACTTAATTTCTCCCATGTCAGCGTTTGAGAAGATCAGGGATTTTTCATTTTTTTTTATCCTTTAAAATTAGATATTGTATTTAAATGTTAAAAAATACTTAATATTTAGAAAACATACTTAAAATTCACAAGTAATAGTATTTAATATTTACATTTCCTAAGGATATAAACTAATAGAAGACATCTAGCAAAATAAACTTTCCATTGATTAAATGATTAGTTCACTGATGGAACAATCTTTGGGTTAAACAAATAAGCAGGGTTTACAAAAGTATTTTCATAAAGTTTTAAAAAAGGTACCATAATTTCATTTTCATGTCAGCTTTCACTGTCAGCTGTGATAAAAAGTTTTTAAGTTCCTGGGGCAAAAGACAATGAGAGAAAATTTCAGGACACTAGACATCTATAAAATGTTGGATGTTTTTGGAATTTTCCTTCAGTTAATTGTATTTTAAAAAATTGCATTTTTCCATAATCTTACTTTTTAAATGTTTTCTCTATGAAGAAATAGCAATATAATCACCAAATGACAGAGTTGTTGAATTACAAGTTTTTCATAAAAAAAATTTTATATTGTCTTTTTATTTTTAGCATTACCAGAATAATTTGAAATTTGTAGCAAAATTTTTTGTTTTTGTCAATCTTGGATTGAGGAGTAATTTCTTTTGAATTATGTTTCAACTTTTACCCCATTACCTTTATCTGAACTATATAATGATACAAAAATTTGTGTCAATAACTTATTGACATAGGGATATGACAGGCCACTTTTAGTGCTGAAATATCTACATTTGTGACCTTCAACTTTTAATGTCGATAAATGATGTAATATAATTTCTAAAACCTAAAATTTTGAAATTACTCATTATTATGTGGCCTATTTGAAAACTGATTTGCATTAAATTTGGTGGTCTGTCACTGCTAATTAGCTCATTTTACATGAAATGCATCATCCATGAACTAAGATACCATTTAGCACTATGTCCACCATTACAATGGTACTGTTTTGAGTAATATAAATAAAATGCAGTAAATAGATTAGTTAAAATAACCATTTTACCATGAAATTTGGATTTAATTATATGAACATTGCTTTGACACAAAAATATCAAACCTCAATTAGCGATTTCAAAATTCTAATCACATAAATTTAAATTATTTTACAAAATAAATATATTTGATACTACTAATAAATTGCATTAATGATGAGAATATATACATTGTAATAATTTTGTCAAAAAAAATTTTTCATTAAACTATCTTGAAAATATTTAATACTAGCCACTGCGTGGCTCGTGACAGTTTAAGGCATTCAACTTGGACCATATTGATGAAACGCAAAATATCGGGCTTGTTCATAGTAAATACCACACAGAAAAATTGGAAGATTTGTAAGTAAATTTTGTTGCATTGTATTAAAAAGTTGTTTTCCTTTTTTTTGTTTTAATTATTCCTATTTATACATCAGCTATTTTAGTATTGCTAACATGTTACGGACATAAATATTGTGCGAGAGAGATTACATTAGGGGTTTTTTTGACAAAAAAAATGAAAAATAATCTGGAAGGTCCGGAGGATTTTGGACTTTGTACTGTAATCCCCGAAGGTTAGTGAAAGAATTCCATCGTTGTGCTGCACGTTTGTATTATAAGGATATCTGTAGCCTTGCTAGAGGCTGTTCGGACATTTTTTGACGAGCTGTAAAAATATTGCATGCTACGAATTTTATTTTCGCAGCCAATTAAATAGTTAAAGAATAACTATCGTCTGCTAACTCAGTTTTGCTTACTTTCAAAATGACGCTTTTGTATAAGCAATGGAATAAATGCTATGTTTCCTCTCTTGCCGAAGAGAATTATGCTTATTAAATTAAAAAAACGCTGCAAAAGTCGTGATTTTTTTATACCTACTAGTACGATAAGTAATATAAGAAAGGAAAACACGTAAAAGTGGAAAATACTTCCACAAATAAGTATCCAAAAAAGAAAATATCTGTAAGGTAAGATCTTTAATTTTAAAAGAGAATCCGCCAAGATCAAAGGACTAGAGCAGTCATCAAAATGTTCAGTGTCAACTATAAATAAAATAATTAAGTGATTTGAATCTTAAAAAAGACCAAAGAGTACAATGTTCATCGTCTATCTCCACGACATATTGCAGAATGTAGAACTAGCTATAGAATTCTGTATAAGCATTTAGCTGGAGACGAGTAAACAGACGAGGCGCGAGTGTATTTAAATGAACGTAGTAAAAAAATAATATCTACTAAATAATAAAGGAAATGTTTGTATATGTGTAAGCTAGTGACGAATCTATGGCACTTGCAGTACGGGGATTTGGCACAGGTAGCCCGAATTTTAAAATTTAATCTAGAACAATTTAAAATGAATTTATGGAATTTAATTATTGTTTTCACTAGAATGGCATAACCGTAAAGATGACAGATTCTAAATTTATTTTTACTGCGTTTCCTTTTCATTATGCGAGGAATGATTTTTCAGCTAACGATAAAAACAAAGTTTTAACTGGAGTTGTGTTCTTTCTTGTATCTCCTAGATCGTTAAAGATACGAGTAAAAATTTCAACGGATTTGAAATCTGCGGAAAATTTCACATTAGATCGATACCAAAAAATATGATTTTCTTTGAATAATTATTAAATTGTAGCGTTTATATTTTTCCCATACGAATTTGATACCTCGATCGTATTCGAGAAATCAGATTCCATTTCCTGCGCTCAAAAGATTCCAGCGAAGGAGAGTAAAACAAATAAAAATAATTTTGAGTCATTGTTAGTTCTTTTTTGTTTGATCGGGATCATTAAAGATGATTGAAAATTTCAACGGATTTGAAATCTGCGGAAAATTTGACACCATATAGATACCTCATGCATTTGATTTTCTTTTAATAAATAATTTTTTAATTAAATATTTATATTTTAGCAAGAGATTGTGACGTTATGCCGAATTCCCAGTTATTACCAACACGGGTAACTCCGTTATGATCGATATCCAATTCATAGTTCATAATTTGGTTTGCTTCGAAAACCAACACCACGGGCAACGCCATGATGGCTGATATCCAATAGGCTACGAATTCCCATTTGGTTTGCGGAATTCGTAGTAATCACCGGGGTTAGCGAGCAGTGGTCATACCCGACCTAAGGAAAAGAACTGTCACTGGCAACACCGTGCTGGCCACGCAATGGCTAGTAAAGGATAAAAATTAAATATCGCTAGACTTTCAAAGTCTTAAAGCTAAAGAAAAAAAAACAAGAAAGTTATGCTTTTCAAAAAGTCTTAACGCTTAACCAAATTAAACAGCGATAAGTTATGCTTTTATAAAAGCAAGAAACTGTACAACCTGAAAAGCGACTGCAATGGGCCGTGACTTGAATAAAAAAGAACAGAAAATTCTTCCAATTACAATCCATTAATTAGGAAAAAATAGGATCTAATAAAAACAAAGCAGAAACCGAAATCAGTTTTTTAAAAAAATAAAAGATCCAATGAAATCAAAGCAGAATCGGCAATCTCTCTTCCAACTACAGTCCATCATTGGAAACATGGCGTGCATCCAAAAGGCTACGGGAATAAAGCTCCCGATAAGAAATGGTAGATTCCACTAACCATTCTTAGAAAAATAAAAAAAATGTCAAATTAATTTTAAATGTTCTAGACTAAATTTTTAAATTCGAGAGTTTCGATGTGCAGTCACCTTTAGGACTACCTGTGAGCCAAATTTCATGACCAAGTTGTATAAATTAGTTTGAAGACACACTTACTTCCTTTTATAATAGTGTATATGACTTAATGTGCAACATAAAGGTGAAAAGAATTCATTCATATACTGAGAGTAAAAAACTTTATTTGCTGATTACTGACCATTATTTTTGAAGATAAAATAATACATAAAGAGATGTTCAAGAGTTGAGTATACACCACACATTCTTATAAAAAGTTTCACCTTCCATTGGTTACTGACCACTTTACACATAGTTAAAAGTCATAACAGTAAACTATGAAACTACGTTGGAAGCATAGCAAAAGCAGTATTTTAGTTCTTCACAGAAACATTTAATCACATGTTTAAAAAGTGACCTTTCATTGGTAGACCAACCGACACACAATTTGTTTTTCTCCAACTGTTATATGTAGGAAGTAAGACATACAATAGACTGTCCAATGCAACAGATACAAAGAAAGTTTGAAAATAATTTGAGTGCAAGTCTTGAGAAAAAGTCCAACCAGGTGAGAAAGGAAGAATTTAATAGTTTTTTATTGCAACTCTCTATGCAAGGGATAAACATTACATTTGTTTTTAAAAGAGACAAGAAAATATATAAGTTCTAATTCATATTTCTTATGAGTAAAAAAAAAAAACTGATCTACAATTTTCCAGTATTTACATAGTAGCATCCAATCAGCATGCAAATTAATGTTCAAAGCTCAAATTCAAGCAATATTTTAAAAGCCCCTATTTGTATTATTTTACATTGCTTTAGTAATGGGGCTAAGCTGATGAAGCAAAGGAAACAAAATCCTCAGAGAAGTGTTTAAATTTTGATATGTTTTCCTTACACATCTCTCTTTATAACATTTCCCATTTTATACTATATTGTTACTTATTTTTCTATTACTAATAATCTAATCAACTCATATTCTATGCAATCTGCCAATACTATATAAACAGTATATATGGGATAGTACACATAAATAACAACAGTTCTTGAATAAAGAGCAAGATTGAGCAAACATAAAACCATTATCAAATTCAAAATAGGACAACACTTGCTTTACAGAAAAGATGGGATTTAAAGATAGCACTATAGCAACAAAGATGCAGCTAATGCCCTCTAGCATGTCAAATATGATTCAGTATTGGCTTTAGAAATTTTGTCCAAAAAGTAGATGGCTGTAAAACAAATAATTTCGAACAGAAAAAGCATTTAACAATAGGTAGATTTATACTAAATACTGAAAAGTATTTCAAAGATAAGGTATTGAATGTCTCTTGCCCCCTAGATTACAAATTTTAAAATACAATTGTGTGATTACTTTCTCACAATTTTATATACACATACAATTCTGTCACAAGTATTCAAGGTTTATGTTAAATTTACAATGACGGGTAACTTACACCATTTTGTTAGTAATATGAAATATTTATACAATGGAAGCCTTGGTGATTAGAACTACAAGCACCAATTTAAAAAGGGAAGCATTTACAAATATAATTATGTTTGGGACAATGTTGACTACAACAAACATCAAATATTAAGAGCATTAATTTGGAAGAGCATAGATGAAGTTATAGGAGAAAATTTGTTGTTATAAATTATGTAAAAGAAAGATAGCATACACATAGGGGTAGAATAAGTGAAGCAAAAGATTAGTAAGGAAAGATGGTATTATAGAAACTAGCAATGAGAATGTCATCCAATTTATTAACTTCATTAAATATCATGCCAAGCACTCTACATATATAAATCCCTATGTTAAATTGTATTTTGATGTGGAAAAAATCTAAGCAACAAAGCTTATACATCTCTTGCCACATGTCGAATAAAACATAAATATGCTACTTTTAATAAATAAAATTTCTACTTGGAACTATATACATACAGAATTTTTAAGACTTTGTCTCCTCTTTTAGTTTTTTTTTTTTTTTTTAAACAAATGAATGATTATAATTGTGACGAAATCAACATTTTAGTAATTCAATATTTACAGCGCTTTGATAATTTTTAATTTATATAATTTATAATAAAAAAAACATTTAGTGAGTCACAAAATACTATAATTTTTAACAAACCAATATAAAACAGCATTTAGAAAACAATAAATATTAAACAAAAAATGGCACAAGTCACATAAGCTTCAAGTAATAAAAGAATAAAATACGTAAAAGATAGTATCAAATCATCATTGGGGTGTATATTTGAGTTGCGAGAATACTTAGGATAGTTCATTTATATACACCAAGATTTAGATCTTTTAATACGTATTTAGAAAGAAAAAAAAAAGAACTTTAAGTGCTTCCCTCGATCTACTTTAACAGAAATAAACAATCGTAACGAAAAGGAACTTCAAAATCATAAAGCTTGACACAACACAATAGTTCCACACACTATTGTTCACATCGAGTACTTTAAATTACATAAAGAAAGTTTCCATTACAACAAAATTTAAGTTTAGGGGGGGGGGAATTGAGGATGCTATTCATAGTAAATTAGTTTCTCTCAAACAAGGAATGTCAATACATTTTACAAAATTTTGTAATATAAAAACTTTCAACAGAGTACACGTTAACGATTAAATTTTCAAGTTACGGGATGTGCTCGTTATTCTTAAAATTGATCCATACATAAAACAGCGAATTGGGCTGTGAAACAGAATACATCCTTTCGCTCAATGACAATGTTAGCAGATGGAGAAAAACCTTTAACCAACCAGGCTTAAATTACAATTTATGTTAGGCAGAATAAGTCATATAAAGCTAGATCAATGCTGTTCCAGCCTCAGTGAGCAGATGAATGCTCCAATTTCAGAAGCAGGCTCTACAATGACTAGCAACTTACTAAATGCATGTACATAGCAGCATTGATAAAGGTCAAAATGTTCCTTGTAATAGTCAATGGATAGTGGAATTCTTTTACAAGGATTCACTGCACCTTCTTGCAGTTTTTCTCCACTATTAGTTACCAGGCAGCTTGGTTCCAAAAGAATTCCCTTAAATTCAGCTTGTGCAGTAAGAAATGGTATAAAATGCAAAAATTAGCTTTGATCATCGTTCAAGAAAACTCCGTAAGTGCCCTTTACCGCATCTGCTTTGTACAGGCAATACTCGAAACAGAGATGAGATAAACAAAGATTCCAATTTTTACAGGTGATCGGGAAAATCAGAATCGTGATGTCAGCCTTGTAATCAATCATAGCAGAATCTGCGGCTCGTAAGGCACTTAAACAATTTAAGCGATTGACTAGTAAATAATTTCTGCTTGAGATCTTTGCTGTTTAGAGTAGTTTGCCATTATTCTGCTGCCAACTGTCTCTATCACTTCTAAAGCCTGAAAAAGCAAAATTTGTAGATGAGGGAAAAGAATTGCCCGGAACAATATTTCAGAGCACTTAAAATTTGACAAATGAGTTTTGCAACTTGACTTTAAATACTTGATCAATTGACAATTGTTTTTACTATGGTTAAATAACAGTCTTTTACAACTGCTTAACAGCAAAACGTTAAGAAAATTTTAAAATCAATTCTCAAGCAATGGACACTGCACAAGTGAGAAAATTTATCACTAATAAAAACTTTAAAAGTAGTTGGCTTTGTGAACTATATATCCCAAAATGATCTTTGTTCAAGTTCCAGGCCTAAAGGCACACATGATTACCTTGTAAAGTGCATTAAAACATTTTATTCAGTGTCCTATGCCAAGGTGAAATTGCATGATAATTTCATTTTTAATGCCAACTTGATGGAATTGTAGATCATGACCAAGTAATTTTGATGAATATAGATAAAGGATTCATGAGGCATTCACATTTGGGAGAATCTGGTATAACGACGTAAAAATTATTATTTTTTATTACTCTCAAAATTAGTGTTTACCTGTATATAAATAATACTTAATGTAAATGTATTTAATATTTACTACTTATGTTTGCAATGGAAAAAGTAAATCGAAAAGACTTCTGTAACAAAACGAACTTTCCACCTAAATCTTTCACTAATTGAACACTCCTTGAATTAAGCAAAAAAAAAAAAAGACTTTAAAAAGAAAATAAATGTGAAAGTTTGTACATGTGCCAAAATAGAAGTTATTTCATTCTTATATCACAATTTTTCTATTATCAAAAAGCTTATACCTCATTATTTTCAATGATAAAAAATGAAAATTTTACATTTAGTTAAAAATATTCCAGAGACAAAAATAATCAAATTATGATAATGATAATTTCAGCACACATAAAAGACATCTTGCTCTTTGATGTTGAAAAGTTTTGATGTTTCCAGAGCTTTCCTTCAGTGAGAGATATGCATTTCAAAATATTGAAAAATCTCATTTTTATACAATTTTACTCTTTTTAATGTTTAAGGTAGAAATACAAACACCAAATTGCACCACACTATTTTCAAGGGAAAGCTCTTCATTAAGAATAATTTTCTATGTTGTCTTTCCATTTTTAGATACCAGAGCAATTTGAAATTTGTAGCAACTGGCAAATTTTTTTTTCCCGATTTATGTCGATCTCAGATTTATTAATGACTACTATTAAATTACATTCTGAAGTTTATAAAGATACTTTTTTTGGGGGGAATGTAAAAATTTTAATTTTGTGTCAATAATTTATTGAAATATAGGGTCACAAACAGGATGCTTTTCGCACTAGAAAATCTAAATTTGTGTGATCTTGAACTTTAATATCAATAGCTTTAATTATAGAACTTTTATAACAATTAAGTTTCTGAAACCTAATATTTTACAGTTGCTTAAAACTATGTGACCTATTTAAAACTGATTTTCATTAAAATCGGTGTTGTGTCAGCCACAGCCGATTTGCTCATTTTACATGGAATATTTACAACTTTTCAAAAATTTAACTAGCAGATCTTATCTCACAATCCTCTTACATTTTCCTCCTCTATATTCTAGTTACAGCTCATTAGATAAAGTTTTTCGAATATTGTCCCAATCTATTAATAATTAAAATCAATATGCAATGTATACTCACTTCATCAAGCATTTCTTTAGTGTGAGCAGCAGAAATACAGAAACGTGCACGAGAAGTTACTACTGTAGTGGCAGGATAACATACGCCAACTGTTGCAACACCTCGCATTAGAAGCCCTTGTATAAATTCCCTGAAGGAAAAATATTTTAATTCAGTAAAAGAACAATACATTTTAGATGCAGATTTCAACAAAAACTAACATAAACCACAAATAAATTCAATTAGAGCTTAATTACATATTATATAGATTTGAGATTTTAATAAATTTCATAATGAACCAATGTCTAGTACATTATAAAGAGTCATCAACTCCTTTTAGGACTCAGAATTAATTGAGCTGTTCAGAATCAAAACCTCATAGGGCATATGTGTAACATCTATAGTAATGGCTCAGGGTCAATAACTGGACCACTAACAGATGGTCCTAAATCTTAAATTAACCATCAGGGAGATCTTTCCTTCCAGATGTTTTTAAATGGGGGTACAACAGCCCCTCTTAATTATCTGTCTCAAGTGTCAACTGAAGGGACCACAGAGGGAGGCAATTTTAAGAGCTTGAGCTGGGTACAAACTTTTTCTACAGTGTCCCCAACCAACGAATGCAAATCCCCGATAATTTATGTACATATTACTGTTAAAATAAGTAACTAATTTACTTGTGTTCAGGATGTGTTGCTGCTTTTTGGCACACGATACAACCCACTGTGTTACACATAAACTTTTCCTAACCACTAGGGTTTTAGTTTTTCTGTTCCCCTCATATTAGCAAAATTGTCTAATTTTGAATTTGATGGAACTAAACTTCCCAGAAATACACTTTTTTGTCTTAAATGCGAATTCTATCAGGAAAAAAGATGATTGAAAAGTTCAGTTTCAACTCAAGTTAAACGTATCAGACTGAATGAATAGTGTGGGTTAAAACATCTTTCAGTTTTTCATTTCAAGAGTAGTCTGCAATTTGAAGGTAAGGTCATTTTTAATTAACGTCGTACTAGAGCAACACAACGGACTATTGACGACATTCCAGGATCAACCCCTAAAGGGAAGATTCGAGGACAACACCACGTAATTTTGAACCACGGTCAGATGACGAAACAACACCCTGAGCTGGCACCCCCACTCACCAAACTTCCACACCAACCCAACATGAGGACTTTCGGCCACGACAGATTTAAGGTGCACCAGCCACCTCTACACCATACACTTTAAAATATCCCGGATTCGAACCAGGAACCTTCCGATCCAGAGGCTAACACCGTAACCACCAGACCGGTTGGTTGGCCTGCAATTTGAAGGAACTGAAACTTTGCAAAATTTTGTCTCAAAATAAAATTGAATTTCAAGAATTCACACATGAACTAACATTTACATGCAATTAAAATTGCACAATATCCATGCTTCATCTCACCAAAGAGACTATGAAAGCAATTCTCATTATACATTGCAGCGTCCACTTACGTTACTTTGGATGGAAAGTACAGCATGAGAGGCACTACCGGGGAGTCTTCATTGCCGTATATAATGAAACCCTTCTGCTTCAATTTTCTTCGGAAGTATCGTGTATTTCTTTCTAGTTGCCTAACCCTACTTACTCCTGTAAAGAAAGGATGCCCATTTAGAAAAGAATTACAAGATACTTATTAAATCCTTTTAATGCCACAAAGCATTAATAAATTAAAACTTAGTTTTCATCTATCCTGCTAATTTCATATGAACAGAGCAAATAACTTATTAATCTGTTTTCTGAAATGGAATAAGTATATCATTCTTTGATAATATAACTTTAGAATAATCTCCGCCAATTTTATGTAACAGACATAATGTAATTTTAATACTTAACAGTTATTTTTAAGGATTGATAACAATTATAATTTAATACTATTACCTTATCAAAATTTTTGAGCAAAGAATAAAATCACCAAGTAGTAGTCTAGAAATTTGGGATACGGCTAGATTTTTATACGTAATAAGGCGACAGGCAAAATAAAAGTTTTTACCACATAACTTGTATTACTGAATTTTGAGGATATGGAAATAGGAAATATTTTTCCCACTATAAAAGATGCCTTTATACAGAATTTAAATGCAAAGTAAAGTTAAATTTTAAAAGCATTCATATTTTATTGATGTTGGTACTTGTATGAAAGTAAAATTATCGAACTATTTCTCATACTTTTGTTATAGCACACTGAAAATACTAACATTAAGATGGTCATTTTCTTAAACAATACTTGTATGTTGAGAAAGGACAAGACAGGAACATTGAAAAGATGGATAAATATTCAAATACTTCTTAAGTATTAAGGTTCATGAACAGTTTTAATCACAATTTCTTTACTTTCCGAGAGTAGAAGCTAAAATATATACAGAACTCCATACAAAAAAAGTGAAATCAAACTACAACAGGTCATAAAGCGTAAACACACTTCTCATATTAGGAAAACACATAATTTTGCTATAAAGAGGAAATTCTCCAGTTTCTCTCCTTATCCTGTCAGCAAAATTCAAGTACTTTACATTCTTTTCACAGGGGAACAAACAGTGCTTTTGTAGTAAATGCAGCATTTTTACACACAAAAGCTTGAGTTCTTCATGAATATTAATTAAGTTTTGGAGCGCATGCAGAAAAAAAAGAGAACAATAGACAGTAAATCACCTTCATTGGAACCGTCCTTTCCCATAAGGATTTTTAAGGTCATTATTATTTGCTGTGCAACTGGTGCAGACATGCTGGTTGCATAGCTAAAGCTGTGAGAATGGGTTCGGAGATGATTGATCAAGCTCTAGGGAGAAAACAAACAAACATTACTTTTTGTGCAAAAATGAGAGTTGAACCACTTACTAGTTAAATACTCATAAAAAGTGAGGTATCTATACTATTATAAAAGGAAGTGTTTGTGTTGACTGTCCTGACGAATCTGTGGCACTTACAATAACAACATTTTTCACATAGGTAGACCAAATTTTTTGCAATTTTTCTACTGCGCTTGAATTTTAAAATTCAATCTAGAACATATTAAAATGAATTTAATGAAATTTAATTTTTGTTTTCTTTAAAACGGCAACAGCATAAAGATATACGACAGATTCAAAATTTATTTTTTCCATGCTTTCCTTTGATTTGGCGGAGGAATAATTTCAGCCGACGAAAAAAAGGAATAAAATTTTAACTAGTTATGCTGTTCATTTTTTATCTTCAAGACTGTTAAAGACAGTAAAAATTTCCATGGATTTGAAATCTGCGGAAAATTTTACACCAGACAGATACCTTACACATTTTATTTTATTTTAATAAATAACTTTTCCATTAAATATTTATATTTTTGCAAGAGTTTGTGACATCACATCGATTGGATCTCTTCGCAATTGGCTGCATTTGACAGTGAGTGTTGCCCGTGGTGTTGGTTTGCTCCACGAGCAACGCCGAGATGGCTGTTATTCAATAGGCTACAACTTCTCATTTGGTTTGCAAAGCAAACCAACACCACGTGCAATGCAGTGATGGCCGTTATCCAACATGTTACGTTTTTAATATAGATTTGAAAGGTTTTTCTCCCCCAAGGCTCTGTTTACATGATAACGAGTTTGCAAGGCTATCAGGGTCCTGCTCTATAAGGTTGTAAAGATGAATATTTGAATTAGAGAAATAAACAAACATAATTTAAACCTTGCTAGCCTCACCCTAGGCTGAAAAGACTCATGTGAACAGGGTCTAACTGTGAGCACTCCTAGTGTTTAAAATATGATTTATACTACATTCTGTGAGGGTTTATATTAGTGTTTCCTGTGTTTACATTACTCTTCAGTTAATATTGTCTGATGCAGTCCTTGTTTGACACAATGCATTGAGCCACTTGCCTGTCTTTACACTGATCAAATCAGTCTGATGCTTGTCTGCTGTGATGTCTTATTTATCTCTACTATTATAAAAATAAGTGTTTGTTTGTCTGTTTCTTGCCAAAAATCCTGATGATTCTATGGCACTTACAGCAATGAGATTTGACACACAGGTAGTTCAAATTTTTTGCAATTTTTGGTTTGCTGCGAACTTTAAAATTCAATCTAGAAGATTGTTAAATGAATTTAATAGTTTTATTCTCTACTTGGCTCTTCAAACGCGTTTCTTCCGGTGAAAAGAAGAAACATACGAATAATCTGGACCTTTTCTACCCACGTGACCTTTTATATTTTCCCAAGAGATTGTAAAATCATCTAAAATTTCTTTTTCAAAAAAAAAATTAAAAAAAAAATAGGATTACATTTTTTGTCCCATTCTATTTCCTTGAATGAGAGCAAGAAATAAAAAACATATTGACTGGGATTGTTAAGTTTTTTTTGTTAAGTTTTGAATCGCTAAAGATAGATTAAAAATTTCAACAGATTTGAAATCTGCGGAAAATTTTAGTTTAGATTGATACCTAAAAATATGATTTTCTTTAAATAAATAAATAATTTTTTAATTGAATCTATCTTCAATGGTTTTGAAATCTGCGGATGCCCGTGTTGTTGGTTTGCGAAGCAAAAAACACCACGGGCAACGCCGGGCTAGCCACGCAGTGGCTAGTAATTATTAAATGTCTTGTTGAACTTCAGAGTGCATTTTTATTTCTACATTACAAGATATAACAGAAGATGGATTCAGCTATGGTGCTTACTTCAAAAAAATAAGTAGGTGCAAGAATGCAATGCGCTACTTGTAATCATCCAAATGAACCACAGGTTGGACACCCCTGAACTAAACCATTACCGGCATACAAAATCAATGGCCAACAAACATTAGCAAAAATACAACTTTATACAACATCACAAACAGGAATATATTTTCAGAATTAGTGGACACCATCAACTAAATACTATCACATATCTCCCTTTTCCTGCGAATACCTGTGGTATTTTGAACAGTGTGCTTGGTGATCTTATCGATATTTTAAAGTTTTTCTTTAGCTTCTAAAGCTGTGCCAGGACCTACCTGCCCTTGATTTAGAAATGTCCTTCCCCACCTCTGCTTGTAGTACTCTAAACCTTTTTGGTAAATCAGGTGGTGTGGTCATGTATGTAAACCTAATGTGCTAGTGTAAAATTCTACAAAATTTTAATGAAGAATGATTCAGAGTGGAAAGAATCATAGTTTTACCTTTGATCCTGCAATATAACCACCAGATGCGCCGAAGCTTTTGGTAAATGTTCCCATTAAAAGATCAACATCGTGGGGGTTGCAGCCGAAATAATCAGACACGCCTCTACCAGATGCACCAATAGCACCAATGCTGTGGGCTTCATCAACGTACAAATAACACTTATACTTCTTTTTGACAGCTATGAGGCCTGGGAGATTCACTATTGTTCCTTCCATACTGTTGAGAAGAAATGAAGCAAATTACAATTTAAGAACTGTTTTCAGATCAAGTTTTTGACACAAAATTTTACACTTGTTAAGTGATAGAATAGCAGAATTTTAGAAACGCAAGCACAGAAAGCATTCTGGGGTGTATTTGATAGTCCAAACTAGTGTCCCAAACTATGGCTAAATCCCCCCCCCCTATAGAAAACTATTTTATATAATAATTAATTATGAGTGTAGTTGTGCCAATAATTTTTTAATTTTGCCAAAACACATATGCAGTAGTGTAACTTAAAAATTTAATAAGAGCTAATTTGGAAATGAAACTGGTTGTTCATTATTAATTAATATCAATCAAATTAGTAAAATTAAAAAAAAAATCCCTAATGACAAGAATGAGCCTGGTGTTGCTAATTTATTTCGTCAGCAGCAACCTTAAATCTCCGGTCAACTATTTACAGCGTTGGTTCCTCTTCTGGGTAAAAAAAAAATCAATAACAATGCATCACAGTGAGTGCATGTAGTCAAGTGGATTGTTTGCAACATTTTAAGACGTCACACTTTATAGAATCTTCTAACTGCCCCTTTATTCCCCTGGGTAGAATTACCTCCTTGTTCACAGGGAGACAGTGTCTACCTTGAGGAACTATGTTACAAAAGTAAGTTTGTAAGATTGATTGCTGGATAAAATAAAAACAATTTTTGTGGGGGTTTTGCTGATGATCAGAAATTTGAAACCACTCTTTTCAATATGCAGTAGTTTAGTTTTAAAAGAAAAAATACAAAATGCTGAAAAACAAGAACAAACATTTTTAGGTAGGCAGATATGTTAATAAACATTGCACTGGAGCAACACTATGGGCTATTGGTGACGGCCAAATCAATCCCACAGTGAAAGATCCAAATTGATACATTTGAGGTTGAGATATGTAACTCACACCTTTTGTTGATTATAATTACAGGCCTTTGGTTGAACCTAGTTTCGAACTTGCAACCCTCTGGTAGCCAATCCGTTACACACTAAACAGGAGGGAAAGAGCTATAATATGAGCATAAGACCTTGTTCACATGAGGCGTTTTCTAACATGCATTACAGGTTCGAGGTTCTCTTTCCGTAAGCATTAAATAATGTTTTTATATTCCTCTAATTCAAGTATCTATCTTTGCAATCATTGAAGATAGTGAAAATGTCAACAGATTTCAAATCAGCATAAAATTTTCCGACAGATCTATACAAAAAACCGATGTTATTGAATTATTTACCATTTAATTATTGCAAAAATAATTAATTATTTTATAAAGAAAATTACATTTAAGGTATCGATCTAGTGTACATTTTTCCGCAGATTTAAATTCCGTAGAAAAATTTTACTCTACCTTCAACGATCCCAAAGATAGCAACTTCAATTAGAGTAATAAAAAACATAATTTAATGCAGAAAGCGGACCTTGAGAGCCTCGAAAACGCATCATGCAAAAAAGGGCCTTTTGCTTCAACCACTATACTTATATTGAAAGTAAGCTAACAAAAATCTAAAGGAATTTCACAATCAAAACCAATTTTTTATGGAATATTATACATTATCAGGAAAGTATTTTTTTACTTGTGATTTATAGATCAATCTGTAAAGTCTCAATTCAACAAGCACCCTCTAAAAAACAGCTTTAATGAATGACAATTGTGAACATAACCTATCAGAAAGGTTTGTAGATGCATTTTATGTTAAACAGACGAAGAAATTAGGAATAAAGTAAATTAAATGACTCTGGAGTTACAGTTATACACAATGAATATGCAAAATTAAACAAAAATGTTTTATAACTTTTTAGGTACCTGTAAACTCCTTCAGCAACTATCAATATCTTCTTCCATGGGCAGTGAGTGAGTGGTTGACCTTCAATGACAGCTGTTCGAACCTTTTGTTCCAGATCTTGCATATCTACAATAGACTTAATGTATTAATTCACGAATTGTTATATTTTTATTTGAATACAAAAAATGTTTCACAAAACTCAAGCTTTAGTTTCAGCTTTTAGAATTAAATTATTATTTTATCCCTCCCACAAATCAGTAAACAACACATTTATCAGATCAGGTAAATCATATTTTAAAGAGAAAAATAAATACTAATGTATCATAATTTAGTCACATCAAATTCTTAGTGTGGGTCAGTTCACTAAAAATGCAGGTACATGTGTAATATTGTTGTACTAAAAAATATGATGCAGCATTAAGAAATGTTTGCACAGTTCATTTTTAAACAATGTACTTGTTATTGCTGCTCCAATGAGAAATCAGTCAACCTTTCGTCAGCTGATTATTTGAATAGATATGAAAGATCATTAGAAAGAGAACTGTCATGAGGAAAAGAATGAATAGTGATAATAAAGATGGGCATATGTTCATCAATCATTATTCCTCCTCACGCCATCACTTCCAAAACGTTCCATAATGTTCGAAGGATGATTTTACATTCCTGACTCCCTCCAGATGTAAAAACTTTCAGAATCAGGTGTTAAACAAAATTAATCTTAGACTCATCAGTAATGAGAACATGGGCCCATTGTTGTTGACTCCAGTTCAGATGTTCTTTGCACTAATTTAAGCAATCCCTCGTGTGTGTTATGAAAACAGTGAAACACATACATAACTTTCTGGCATAAAGGCCTTTTACTTTAGGCCTTCTGTGTACAGTTTGCCGTGATGCAGCAGTTTTCGTGGCGGCTGCAAGCTCTGGAACTTAACTGCCGAGCAGTTGACTTCCTGTTACAACAGGCAGTGATTACCATATGCAAGGTATAGTCAATAATTTTGGGGACTACCATGCCCGGTGTGTGGGTGAACCGCAATAAGGATGTTGATTGCAAGTATTGTTCTCTGCACACGCGCAAGACGTCACATGACTCTGAGAAACTGCTAAGGCTCACCATTTGGCTAGACTGTCAGCCTGTGATGTCGATGTAGCAAAATGTCCTTTTAGGAGCAACGTTCCAACACATCAAATTCTGCTACAAATTAGGAAAAACCGCTGCAGAAACGTTACAGTTACTGCAACAAGCGTAGGAGACGAAGCTATGTGCAGATCGAAAGTTTTCATATGGCACAACTTGTTTAAAAATGGGAGACACTGTTACAGATGATCCGTGAAACGGGCAGCCAGTGTCTGCACGAACAGAGGCAAACATCCAACGGGTAGAAGCAGTGATCAGAAGTGTTTGTTGGCAAACAGTCGATGCATCGGCCAAACAGACTCGCATTTTACATGGAACATGTCACACGATCCTTTCTTTGGATTTGCACATGCATTGTGCTCCAGCACACATTGTTCCTCGCAATCTCACCGATGATCAACGGGCTGAGCACTGCACAATTGTGGGCGACCTAATCAGTGTGTGTGCTGCTGACAATGACAAGACAATTTTCGGTCGTACACAAAACATTGCAAGTGTATTGATTGATGTAATAAATAAAGTCCTAGAATTTATTGACTGTACCTCGTATATCGATCTTGAGAAGCAGTTGTTATGTTTACGACATTGTCCAGGCCTCTTTACAACAGTTTCAGAGTTCTGAAATTGCGCAGAGACAGTCTGTCTTGAAATATTCACACATCTTGCTACTTCCATGATTGTATGCCCTGCTTCTAAACAGCTGATAATGTGCCACTTCAGATTTTTCCAAATGATATTTTGGAGACATAACAAACCGTTTTGAGTCCTTACACAATGAAATCAAACGTGGTATTGCAGATAAATTCACTCGGATATTCTCGTTGCGCAAAGCACTTGATTCACAGGGTTGCCAACCTTCTGAGCAGCTTCAGAAGCATTCTCATACAATTTCAGGTTGCTTCAGGTGCAATGCCAAAATAAGGACAAGAATGAAAGACCGGCATATTTTTTCTTTAAAAACAGTAAAAAAAAATTCCCTATTGGTACAAATCTTTTCTTTTAGAGAGAGAGAAGTATATACATAAAAGATAAAAACTACACATATACATAAAAGGTTTTATCCTTAAATTATAGAAGCAAAAATTTAATTTCCCAATTTTCCCCTTTACACAAGAAAAATATCCCAATCCTACTAGAAGAATCTAGTGAAAATTTCCACAATAAGTGGAAAAATTTTCCCTTTTCCCTGCATCGACGCGATTTCCAGAGTGAACTATACACTACGCTGAGTTGCGGATTTTCGATGCTTTAGCGGAAAAACTCCTAAAGTTTCGGAGTACTTGGCAACTCTGGATTCACCGCCGGATGACATAACACTTAGATTTGCATATCAAAAATCGTTTGATCACTTTTAATTGAATAATGCTAATTAGGCTTGTCTTTCAAACATTCCTGCAAAAATGGGTACATAAAGATAATTTTGGACATGAGCAGGGTGGCAACAAAATCCTTGGAAAAAAGTTCCCTGATATTTCCATGATTTCCCTGAGAGTCTCACAAAAATTTCCCTGATTTAACAATTCCCCTTTTTTACATCCGACCCTACATTGTCACACTATTCATGGAAACCAAATGCATATATACATAAAATAACTCTACAAAAATGTAATTGCAAACAAAAATATTTAATTCAATACACAAAAAACATCATTTGTTACACGAATTTCAAATTGTATCCCACAAGTTGTATCGCTAGCCTCATCCGTGAAAAAAATGGCGGCGGGGTTTTTGCGGTGTTAAAAAATTACTACGCTATGGTTCTTTATTCAAATTACAATTTCGGCGAATACGATTTATGCGATTCTCAAAAGTACTTGTAATCGCGCATCTCTGAATAGGACAAACAATAATGGTAGCCGTTTAAATTGTCAAAATTTCCTTGATTTTTTGTAAAATTTGCAAATTTTCCCTGATTTTTCCAGAAATAAAAAGTTTCCTGAGAATTCCCTGATTTCCAGGTTCTGTTACCACCCTGATGAGTGTATAAGAGATGACATGCAAAAGTAGATTATACTTAAATACAATACCTAATGCTAACATTAAGTTTAATAAGATTGGCTCAAACAAATAACTCAAATATTTAGGACCTGTAATACATGTACGAGCACAAAAAACTTACTATTATGCTTATAAACCATTATTTTTGCTCCTGAAAGCCGACAGCCTAGCACTAATGAAGCATGATTGAGCTCATCACTCATAATGAGACACCCTTTGGACATTAGAGTTGGAATGTTGGTCGAATTGGTTGCAAATCCCATCCCAATAATGATGCTGTCTTCAACACCGAGAAACTCAGCTACCATTGACTCCAGCTTGCGGTGGATATCTAAGCTGCCTATAAGGAAAAGAGTAAAATCAACACAAGGATCAAGGTAAGAAATTTAAAGTACTAAGAACATTTATGAAAATACTTAGCTTTTCAAAACATGAATTAAATCAGATACTGAATAAAATCACATACCAATTTTGTAAAAGGGATTTAATCAAATATAAAAGCATTTTATGTGTTAACAGGAGCTGTCTATCACCATCTGAATATACGAGATGGGTAGCAATTTTCTCAACTTTTTGATATTGCTAAAATCAGTAATGTATTTGCTGAGTTTTATCAATTAAATTGCAATATTTCAACGAGTTTTTTCGATAAGCTTCGAAATCTGGTTAATCTTAAGAGTGAGAAGCAATTGAAGATTTGTTTCATACTTTATGTTTTAAAAAAATTAAATTACCAATTTTTATGTGTTATGAAACATTTATCATATTTTTAATTTCCCTGTTCTAACATTCTATGCCTGTGGTTTACATCAAACAGATAACTAAAAATGCATTTCGAGTTACCTAGTTCTTGCTTCCAGTGATAAAATTATACATTACTAGTATAATTAAAATTAGAATGGATTAATTATGAAAGGAAGCCGATAAGCGTTGTTTAATGAGTTTACAAAGGAAGATTTTTATTCAGAAATTACCCAATTCATGTCGAGTGCTACAGATTCCTGTGCCATACTTTAAAATTACTTCTTCCACACTATTAGCACATCTTCCTGTATTTTCAGCAAATCCTAAGTAATTATATGATCCTAAATTAATAGCTTCTAAATTCTTCTCAGTTCCAAACCTAGAAATAAATAACGAATTCCTAAATAAGCAGTTTCGCAAATTACATATTAAAAGCATTCAGTTCATTCTGAAAAATTTTATAAAAACAATTTATAACATTAAACAAGTGCCAATTTGTATGAAACTGTTCCATTGAATCACTGTTATATAAAGTTTAATTCTGATCATATAGAAATTACTCAAATACCTTTTATTACTTTAATCTATTAATATTTCAAATAACATGTCACTCCATTTGAGATGAACACTTCGAATCCCAAGGAAAACCATTTAATACAGGGTAGCAACAAAATCCATTAAAAAAATTTCCCCGATTTTATAATTCCCATAAAAAAAGTTGTGATCTGTGGTTGGTATCGATATACAGTTTTCACACAATACTATTTTTAAATATTTATAGTCAGAGGCAGTAAAAAAGGATAATTCTTCACAAACATTTTGTATTTTTTCTCTAGATATTTTAATTTTTATAAAAAGGCATTAATTCTTATAATAGCAATTTTTTAAAAAAATTTGAGAAAAAATGCAAAATATTTTGATTATGAACTTTTTACACCTGATCCTCTATTATCAAACTATTCATCAAAATCAAATAATACAAAAAAAAAAATTCACAAAAATGCAATTGCAATTGATTTAATCGATTCTCAAAAGCACTTGTAATTGTGCATCTCTAAATAGACAAACGATAATAGTGGCCATTTAAATTACCAAATTTCCCTGATTATTTGTGAAATTTAAAAATTTTCCCCGATTTTTCCACAATTAAAAAGTTTTCTGAGAATTCCCTGATTTCCTAGTTAAGTTCTGTTGCCACCCTGTAATAGGTTCTTGTGGACTTCACTTTCCTAGTAATTTGAAATACTTTTATTTTGTACTACAAAATAATTCCAAGGATAACCACTTGCTTTTTCTAAAATTTTAATATCTCCTGCTTCTTACTCAAAATTCTTTACAGAGTAAAACACTCTTTTGGTTACATATATATTTATTTATAATTATAATAAAAATACAAAAAACTTTAAAACAGTACAGAACAAAACACCCAGGGTGTAATCAACCAGAAAACAAAAGTCGAAACTAACCATGCAAGCGTGCTGAAACTACAATATATATAATCAAGAGTATACTGCACATGCGTTCTAGAGTTCGGATAAATAGTGACAGAGAAAAGAAAGTATTTATAGGTCAACTATTTATAATCAAAATAAAAAGGAAGCAATTGCGTCAAACTACCCATTTTTTATTTAAAATTATATAAAACTATACACCCCCAAACGATATCAAAAAATTCATAGTAAAACCTCTTTAAATAAAGTAGAAAAAATGTTTTCATAAAAAATCCTTTTCATTCTCACTTCAAGACAATCTTTTCTATTATCTAGTTAAAAATTATTATTAGATCTAGTTAAAAATAACTGCTTGAAACAAGTGACTTTCATACTCCTAATTCTGAAGAAACAGATTGAGATTTTCTCTGCTGTTTGCAAACCAAAAATTCATAAGAAAAAAAGTAATATAGCTAAATATATATAAGCACAACGTAATGAAGGGTTACTGTTGTGTCTTTAGAAAAAATGGGAAGAATAATTTAAAGTATTTTTCTGAACAATATTACCCGATAAAAAATTCACTTACCATTGCAAAAAGGAGAGAAAATTTTATTTGTGTGTTTCTGCACAAATTTGAACTGCAATGTTACAACACATAAACAGTGGGAAAACTCGTAAACATTTCAATTCAAATTAAACGCAATCAATAAAGAAATGCAGCCATTAAAAATTTTATCGAGTGAACTGTTAGGAAAATCTTTTTCTCACTTGCCTTTTATTTTGATGAAAATCAGGTGATATTTGAATCCTTAATTTAAAGATGACAGCAGGAACACCACACACAAACATATTCCATCCTTGCACAATTCTCTTGTAAATATTTCTTGTGTAAAAACTCTCAAAACTGCCATACAGTTTGGCATAACCCTATAAAAAGCAAAAAACTTGTCTTAAAGATTTCCAAATAGCAAAAAGAATTTGCCTTGTTTATCAAATGCTTAAAGGAATCTTCAATTTAATTTTACATACGTGCATCTGAAAACCCAGCTTTCAGAGCCAAAGTTAAATGTGTATTTAACACTACAGCCCACTCTTTTTTATTGATCCTGATCAGATTTAGCCTGCTAAACAAATTTAGTTTCCTAGAACTCTTTAAAATATTACATCGGCTATTGAACCATAAAATGTATTTCAGGATAAAAACACTTTTTGAACAAGCTAATGCTAAAATAGGGTTTACCTTCATAAAACAGCAACCTCCAAAAATGACGTTTCCCAAAAAGCCCTTCTCTATTATAGAACATAATCTTTTGCTTTGAACATAATTTTTTGTTACAAAAGAAAAGAATTTCAGCAAATGTTGAATTTTTCATTAATTATTATCAAGAAATGTGAGTAATACAGTACAAAAATAATAAATTAAAATCTATCTTATCTTATTAAATCAGTTTTGGGTAATGAATTTAGTAGCTAGTTGCTTTAAATATTTACATAATATTGAAACTTTCTTCTCTTATCTTTATTCATGAAACACAAAACTGCAATGTGTATGAAAACCTGACTAGATAGTCAAATAATACATTTCAAATTAACAATTTTTTTAATCAAAATATTTTTTGGTTGATTGAGCTTTATAGTTATTTGGTTTTGAGGTTTTTTTTCTGCACTAAGGTCATTTGGACAAATTAAACTAAACACAAGCCAATGTTGAGTAAAAAACCTCATGAAAGGGGCAAAAGAGGGATTGGGGAATAGAGCAATAAGATGAAAGCAGAAAGAGTTCATGAAGCTCATACACAGTTAAAGGAAAATGTGCCTGGAGGTCTGGGATTTATGGAGCATGTACCATATTTGGCAAAGCTGCGCCAAACATCAAGTAAATAGACAGGTACAAACTTTACTGACACAGAAGAAAGAAAGGAGAACCTGCACCACCTACTACTTGCAGGATGCTAGTGCAGAGGAAACTCACTTAGTCCCGATGACATCGAAAACTTTTCAGGAATACTTCAGTGAAAATTTCATTAAATTGGAGAATTTTACTAAATTAAAAAATAAGGAGGAAAAACCTGAAATTTTTACTACAAGGTTTTCTAACATTGTTTCATGCATCAATTTCCATAACTTTAGTAACCTTAATTTTCTCCCACGAATTCCTTGCATTTTTAGGCAGTATTTGAACTACTTTTCCTTATATTGAATTTAAGAGTGCAAATGAAGCATAAAATATAACTTACCTCTCGGTTTCTTTCCTTCACTTCACTGCTTTTTCCAAAGCCTAATTTTCTCACAAAGTCCCGAATATGGCCAAAAATTGTGAGCACTACATAGCAAAAATACACTGTTAATGCAATTATTAAAGGAGTTTCTTCAAATTCTTCCTTTACTTCTTTAATACGTTTGATTTCTCGTTTCACCTGGAACAAAAATGATTAAATACATCTGAGATAATTATTGATTTGTACATAAATTGTGAGGTAAAATATTTGTTTTTAAATAGAAATTAATATTTTCTTTAATCAGAAAATACACATATTGGTAATTTTGAGAAGTTATGATAGGCAAAATAGAAAACTTTTCAAATGTTGTATGGAATCAGAAAATTAGTTTTTAAAATTTATTAATTTAAAAAATTTATGGAAGTGAACGTAATTTTTTTTACTACAATCTTATTTGCAACGCTAAAGCAATGTGGCAACACAATTTTTCTTATTTCACAAGTTTCCAGATGGTATTGAAACTGCCAACCATTGGATGTTTAAAATCAAAATTGACAAATTTTCAGTTTCACATTTTGTAATTTTGTTGATTTATCTGTGAATTTACACAGCAAAAATAATAACTTAATGATAATTTTTTGCTGAACACATAAATGGGTATTATTTTACAAACCAAATTGAACTAAATTTTTTATGAATATATTCCGAGAAATACTCAAAACTTGTGGCATTTTTGTTCAACACAAAATAATCAAACTTTAAAATTGCGCTTTTAAATGAAAATTATATAATTGAGAACAAGATATTTCCGACAAATTTAACAAAAAAAATAGCACATTCACGCCTTTAGAGCAGTAAATAAAAAAAAAATTTTTTGCTAGTCAATTGCTTTCTTCAATAGAATAATAAAAACAATTAATCATACCAGTAAGCAGAGCCATCGCGATGCAATTAATGAAAAAGTAATTTGTATTTTATTAATACTTAACACGGCCCTGAAGATAAGATAAACGTTTTATAATCCATAAATTAGTTTCAAAAGGAATCCTCCCATCACTTCAAAAAAACAATTCAATTCAATTTCTCTCATCTATACGTCAATCCACGTCTTACATAATTTACAATTACGTAAACATTAATTAGTCACTTCAATTGGGTCCACATTTAGATGACTAATTCACAAGAATTGTGTGGCAATAGAATGACAAACACATAAAAATAATTCAATATGAGTACAGAAAATAAAATTAATGAATTCACGTTATGTATGCCGTTTGACATATCTGCATACAAACGAACACACCCATACCTCATGTTTTTTGAAGCCATTCTTGAGGCCAGAATGCAAGCCATTTGCTTCATGTTTCATTTGATTGGTCATGATTATCGCAGGAGTAGTAAGCATTTGAACGATTTTTAATGCTAAAATTTATTGGCATTTTGCGGAGGATATTAAATTAATAGATCTTGATTTATTTTCAGATAAAAATAGAAAGCCGGCGGTCCATGCCTGGAATATGGACATTGCTCGGCTGGTAGAAAAGAAAGAAAGAGTTGAGCTGAGGGCGAGCTTGGAAGCAGCAAACGACGTCACTGGTTCTTATCATGATTCCATCACGTGCTTGTTTGGAAATGGTATAATGAGCAAGATGAAAGAGCGACGTTCATTTGTTCTTTATTACACGAAATTGTTATGCATATTTGGAAAAATCAAACATTTGAAATGATTTTGTAAGCGAAGGTTTTACAGGAAGCATAATATGAGAATCACGATCACATAACGCAACTTTTTCTATCTATGATGGTAGAAGTAGGTGAATGGTAGAATCTGATACCACCAGAATTTGAGACAAAATCGATCTTTGCTTATTGGAATAAAAATTCGAGAAGTTTTGTAATGTTTGTTTCCAGTTTACTTTTCCATTGAAACTCTCTGATGGAATATTTAGTGTTAAAAGGGTTAATACGCAAGTTAGTGAAGCACGAATTAGTAAAAATATGTGTTTATCATAAAATATGGGGAACGGCAAAAATATGATGGACAAACATAGGTCTAACATACAAACATCGTTTCACAAAGAAATTTGGTTTGGCTCTGATTTTATGGGCACGAGGACGATATTTGGCCAAGCTGCGCCAAACACAAGACAATGTCAAGTAAATGGAGCATAGATTAGTGGACACCGGATATACACACAAAAAATTAATGACACAGATGAGAGAAGTGAACCAGAAAAAATATGTCAATCAGCAAAAATATGATGCGTCTCACATGCAAACAAACGCTTCACAGAGAAATTTCAGCATTTGCTACCATAAATGATAAGAAAAACATTAATCTTCAAAGAAAGCATTTTGCATTTATTACGAATATCAAAGTAAACGCCATAATTCTTTCTGGGTTTTATAATAGAACAACAAGTAAGAAGAAATAAAACTTCCATCTCAGTTACAGCATAAAATATTTATCTTTAAAAATGAAATGTTCGTAAAACTGGGTCTCTTTATCTGGAATATTTAAAACCAAGTCCATTCGTTTGATTATTGAATTGTCCATTGTTCTCTCTTGCTGCATCGTGAAAAAACAACATCGAGCCTTGTTGCGCAACAAGCATCGAGACAGCATCGAGCGCCAAAAAACATCTGTTTTAGCGTACTGGCTTCCGATTATCTTTGTAAACAAGTCACAGAGTCGATGAAGCTAAATCACATTCATATTTGATCAAATATGAATGTTATTAAAATTAAGCGTAGCCTTAGAGACAAACACTTTCCCAGAATCCTCTTCCATTTGCCCGAAGTTGAAAAAAGGTGCTAAGACTT
Source organism: Metellina segmentata (assembly GCA_947359465.1). Taxonomy (NCBI): domain Eukaryota; kingdom Metazoa; phylum Arthropoda; class Arachnida; order Araneae; family Tetragnathidae; genus Metellina; species Metellina segmentata. Next base: position 26,825,263 of record OX375880.1, on the reverse strand, counting down.
TTGTGCTGTTAAGGTGTATAAAATGAATGTAATGTAGTTAAAATTAATTTTTCCAAGAATGCAACGTTTCATTAGATAAGGTTAAAGCATTTAAGGAGATCTACAAAACATCAATGTTTTCAGATCTCTGAAATTTAAATTTTTCTGTTGATTAGGGGATGGTTGAAATTCTAAAGAGATTGTACCTAGAGTGCCTATATAATAAGAGTGGCGACAAGGGACCAAATTTGGCCCAATGCGCATGCGCGGTAGCCATTTTTCTACCAGAATCGTCTCAAAGAAGGTTGCTGGGCGAATTAATATATCATTTCAAGGAGAACAAAACGTATGTGATTGTTAGAATATGGATACATTCGGTATAAATGACTCATATAAACGCTCAATTACATGAGTATTTGATGAGATGGGTTATACAACGCGCTAATTTAGATTGCGGGAAACACCACGTTGTTCATAAAAAGCTATTTACTTAAAAAGTCTTCAAATTTATACTGACAAAACACTAAAATAATAATAAATAAACATTCTAGAACACGAAATGGAACATGAATAACCTATATTTTCTTTTTTATTTAATGTACAAACGTTTTCCTCGAACACACAAAAAGTTCCCATGTTAAGTCTACGGGAGCTAGGAAAAGACCGCCTCGGGCGGTAGAAAAGGTCTCTAAGCCAATCAGAAAGTGTTTCCCGTATGTCGCCACTCTTATTATATAGGCACTCTAATTGTACCCAAGGGGGTGATTGAAATTGGTGCAATCCCTTGGGTGCGCCACTGCCTACAGCTAAATGTAACTCTAATGTAACTGGCTTGAGGATCGCTCTTAGGTTATTTGTTGCCACAAGAAAATAATTTAGACCGGGGCATCGGTTTGAAGTAAATTCCGAACAACCAAGCCAAGACTGGGATAAAAAGAACAGAAATAACAGGTATAGTTGAAACGGGGCTCGCCATTTTTCGCTTACCACTCGCTTACCAAGTACTGGAATTTTTAAATTAACCTTTTGAACGTCACGAGATTTCCGAGCAGTGTTCCAAAAAGGGTTGAAGTAATTCATGGCTTCTTTCAGCCTTCAGAAAGATATTATTTGTCTTTTCCTTCGTATAGAGTCTCTTAGTGGTATTAAATTGCTCTCTTTTAATAGAGAGTGAATCCTTTGAAGGATATTGATTGTTTCTTTCATTAGAATATAATCCTTTGGAAAGATAATATTCTAGTGGTCACGTCTTATGATTACGAAGGTCAAAGCTGGTTAAAAGTCAAGCAGGGAAGACTGAAGATTGCGAGGTGGAATAATACATGTGAAACATTTGGATGGTTAAGTTAGCTTCCTTGACCCAGCTGGAGAAGAGCATATTGCTTCCCCAGTTTTCCCTCCGGTTTGCTTGCTACATAACTAATTTTCCCAACCATGAGTACACACTGCTTGTCGCTTCAGTCCGTTGTCCCAATTTTTGCTCTTTGAAATCAGGTCAACTAAATGTTGAAGATCAAGTCTTCAAGTCAAGATCAGTAATCTTCTGATGCATTACTATATTTACCAACTAGACACTGCGTGGCCAGCACGGTGTTGCCCGTGTCGGTTATTTTCGTGGGGTCAGGTGTGACCACTGCTCGCTAACTTCCGGTGATTGCTACGAATTCCCATTAGGTGTGTGAAGCAAACCAAATGGAAATTCGTATAGCCTATTGGAATGAATTCCCTGCAAATTATAAATATAAGGAACTATGGTTTGCCTCGCAAACCAAGTGGAAATTCGTAGCCTATTGGAATGAATTCCCAGCGATTTCCAATTTGGTTTGCAAATATATAGAGATTTATTAGTTTTTTCCCCCTTGAACCTACGTTTTCGACCTTTTTTTAACTGTCACGGGCAACGTCGTGTTGGCTACGCAGTGTCTAGTACCAATATGTTCCACCAATATTTTACTTTACCTGAAAGACGCACTTGTTTTGAATTTGATTTAAGACTGTCAATTTTCTTTTATGATGACGAGATCATGATTTTTTTTATTAGGATTTCTTCTAATGACGAGATACCTTGTCCATCGAGATATGGTCAGATTTGAAAATGAGAAGATGCCTCGTCATGACAACCACCAAAAGGATTGAGAGAGATTGTGCTGACTTATCACAAATACGAATACATAATGCTACCTAACCTTCCGACCAGTATAAGATATTTTGAAGCTCTGTCATGTCTAAAAGGTCACATCATGCATGAGTACAAGCGAGTTGCGAGCCCTCTTATCCACAGTTTTTTCCAAGTATGGCAAATTCAGGATGATTCATAATAGATGGGCAAAACTTTAAGATGTGATAGTACACATCCAAGCAAACAACTTTCATCGAAGAATGCATGATCGGAAACAAAACGTTAAGTTGCTGGCGGATTTGAAAACTTGATCCTTCAAATGTTAAACCTCCATTCTTGTTGCGAGTTATTGGTAGAAGAACGACAGTAATAACATGCAAATGTGATATGGGGAAAAAGAACTCACATGCAAATTTTCGCCTCGATTAATACATAAAAGTCGCTGATCCTAGTGTGGAACTGTCAATCGCGGCAGGAACATATCGGAAGATGTTGCCCTTCACTAATAAGGAAAATGCTGATATGCATTTTATCTTCGGACTTGCAAATGGAAATGGCTCAGAGGCTCAACGATTGTACGGAGAACTCAACAGGACTGTAAACAGTTGCCCGACTGTAAAACATTTGAGCGCTTGCACCAACAGTTGCGCGAGACGGGATCCTTTCTCGCTTCCCGGTCGGATGCAGGTCGTGCCGAGACGGAAAGAACGTCAGTCGTGGAAGAAGCCATTCTGGATATGGTGGCTGATCAGCCAAGTACAAGTACCCGAGCAGTGGCTAGGCAGTTACATGTATCACAATTCACGACATGGCGAGTACTGAAGGCTGAACGTTTGCATCCTTACCATGTTCAACGAGTTCAGGAACTGACTTAAAACGATTATCCTCGTCGTGTGGAATTCGCTCGCTGGTTTCTGCAGAAGAGCGCAGTAAATCCAGATTTTGTGGCAACTGGGCTTTTCACGGATGAATGTACATTTACACGCGAAGGTGCATTTAACACCCACAATCAACATGTTTGGTCGGATGTAAATCCACATGTCACTTCTTCACATGCTCATCAGCGGAATAATCGGAGACCACCTACTCGGACCTTATCTTCTACCAGAACGCCTGGACAGAAAAAAAATACCTCACGCTTCAGCAACAGGTGCTGCCAGACATGTTGAAGGACGTTCCCACACACATCCAGAATGTAATGTGGTTCCACCAAGATGGAGCACCATCCCATATGCACATGAGGTGCGAAACTAACTGGATTTAACTTTTCCGAACCGATGGATTGGGCGAGGTGGTCATGTAGCTTGGCCACCACGCTCTCCAGATCTTTCATGTAATGATTTCTTTTTGTGGTGACAGCTGAAGGCTCTTGTGTATGAGACTTCCGTTGAATCTGCAGAAGATCTCGTCGCCAGACTTTCGGCCGCTGCCTGGCGTTTTTCAGAAAGTTCGCCATTCCTTTCTTCGCCGTTGTACCTCATGCATAGCCACTGCCGGTCACTGTTTAGAACACTTATTGCAACCAAATGTCATTAAACTTGCTTTTGTCACTTATTCTCTCTTTGTGTGTTCATGTATCTTATAACAACACCTTTGGCGCCCTCTAGCACCTATGCGTTTTAATTCCGACCATGCATTCTTTGACGAAAGTTGTTTGTTTGGATGTGTACTATCACCTCTTAAAGTTTTGCCCGTCTTTTTAAGAATCACCCTGTTTTGCGTAACTTTGGCTAAGGGGCAATCGATGAATGAAAAGGTATGAAACCTCTTCAGGAGAAGGTTGCTATACGCAAAACAAGAACGGTGGTCGCTGTGGTTATCCCCCCCTCTACAGGTAACGGGTATCTTAGAACCAAAATGCGCTCTAAAGGCTCCAATTGGGAAAGTTTGTTTATGTTGTGACATTGTGAGAAACTCCGTTGTACTTCACCTTTAGGAAGGGTTACTTGCATGGCAGGTGTCTTTTGTGTCATCGGAATGCCGAATATATTCTATATTTATTGTTTGACTCCAGCTGTTGTTCTTTCTCCACGATCCTTACTACTGGAGAACAGGTGGTGTTCGTCCAGATGATCTTTGATTGGTTGCTAACTTTTACAGTTGGGTTAGTTTTAGACTGCGGCAGAGGTAGTTAGAAAAGACCGTTAAAGAGAGAGAGAGAGAGAGAGAGAGAGAGAGAAGCAATTGGTGAGGTTGGTTCCCCGCGCTGGACTGTGAGATACATAATTTTATGTATTGGTGTAGTGAAGTTAATATGATGATGTAAATACTGTTTATATTCTTATGTTCTTGGAATAATAAGAACGTAAATGCGTTAGCTGTTGGTTGTCTTCTCCTTGTGTATGATTCGTTCTGTTTTCACTCTACCGTTTTTGGCGACGACGCCACAATGTTACCACCAGTTCCCAAATTTAAAGAATATACTCATTCAAAGTCACATGACACGACTATGAGGGGAGACGAATTATACGGAAGAATGAAGTTTGCAATGGTCGGAACAAGAACCAAATCGCTATCTTCATGTGGAATGTCTGGTAAGAACGAACTTCAACTGCCCAAATGCTATTGGGGTTATCTTAGAGCAGTGGTCGGCAACCCGCGGCTCGCGAACCAAATGCGATCTTTAGCCACTTGAGTGTGGAACTGCCACAAAACGATTTCGACTAAATTTTTTCATTAAATATCCCGCTGGTGATGTGAGGAAGAAAGCAGTTGAGGAACGTCAGAAGAGTTAAGAAAAATCAAGTACTGTATTTAATTATTGGGTGCAATCTTCCAACAATGTTATTATTGCAAGTGCTATTCTTAGTCAAGAGAGGCAAACCATACACAGAGACGGCGAATACATTAAAAACTGTTTTATAGATGCACCCGAAGAGTTATTCCGAGAATTTAAGAACAAGGCAGAAATTCTTTAAAAAATTAGAGTTACCACTATTTGCTAAAACAGTAAAAGAAGGAAAAGTCAAAATGTCTTCGAATATAACCAATTAGCAAATCGAAGATATTAAATTGGTTACAGCTTGATCAATAGCAGTTGACGCATCTTGTGACACAAATGACACAGCGCAAGTTTCACCTTTTCGATTTATTTCGTTTTCGGGTCCTAAAGAAGAACTTTTAGGAAAATTGCCACTGAAAGGTCAAACACGTGGTGAGGTAATTGCAAATGCTGTCATTGAATGCCATGGGGAAACATATTCCACTCGATAAAAATTTCAATTTCAACAGATGGGGCAAAAAGTATGACCGGAGTAAGAAAAGGTTTTGTTTCAATTTTGAAAAAAAAAATTAATCACGAGATACTTTTTTGCCATTGCATTCTTCGTCAAGATGCGCTTTGTGCGCAGACATTTCAGAAGAAATTTGCAATGTTATGGAAGATGATCAAGACATGTCAACACAATCGTAGCTAAAGCTCTTTAACATCGCAAGGATTTTTGGTAGAAATAGAGAGTGAACACGCAGATCTTTTGTTGCATAATAAGTAAGGCAACTTTTGCAACAAATGCAACTTTTTTTCACATGTTCTACGCTGCATGTAAAGTACTAAAAACAAAATTCCTCCTACATGGGGTGTATAGTAAGTGAGTTACAACCGCAACATGAATGCAACTTTCTGCATAAATGCAACCACCTGCAACTTTTAAAAATATAGCTTAAAATTAAATAATATTAAATTACTATTTCACTTTTTGCTCTCTGAATCAACCCTTCGATCACGTGTGTCTGATCTTGCGAACTCCGAAGTATTGCGGATCAAACAAGTTCATGGTAAGAAGGTGTTCGTCCTAAGACGAAAGTGAAATTAATGGCAAGAAGTACTTTAACACATTGGTTGGCACTCTTGATAATCCAGAAGAAACTTGCGTAATCGAATGCAGAGTTTGCAAGGTGAGTGTCGATCATCAATATGTTGTTCGCCTTGTAGATGACGTTTTAAAATCTCTGAATGTTGAGCGAAAGGATTTTGCGCTTCTACTATCCGATACAGCACATTATATGACTGCGGCTGTAGCAGGTTTTCAATGTTAAAGAAATTACTGGCCAAGGATCGGCCATTCAACGTTCTTCTGTATTTCAGTATGTATTATAACACTGTTGTACACGACTAAAATTGTCAATATATTTTTCATTTTTTTTCATTTTTTACGAATAAACTTTTTTAGAATTTAGTGTATCAAAAATAAATGCATCTTTAATTCCATAAATGCAACTTTAGGGAATGATAAATGCAATTTTTCCCATTTTTACTGCAACAAAAAAGTTGCCCTTTTATAAGGTACGTTAGCTTTCAAGAGGAAACGTTTTAAAACGTTTCGTTTCCTTATAATTTGATATTAAAGCGTTTCTCCTTGAGAAGAGTGTTGACTATCCTGAGCTAACGGACGATCAGTGGATCTAAAAAATTTATTTCACGGTAGACGTTACGTCTTATCTAAATAATCTTAATCGTAAACTGCAGAGGAAAGGAAACGATGTTTTCTGTGTCGGAAGAAGTCATTTCATTTACACACAAATTATCCCTTTTTGCTCAAGAATTTGAAAGAGAAACATTAATTCATTTTCCAAGCCTGCTGATACATAGCCAAAAAATTACTCGGGAATTGACATTCATTATTTTAAAACAATTTTAAATTTAAGGGAAGATTTTCCACGGAGGTTTTCAGGAATTCAGAAATAGTATAGCGATGTTGGCCTTTGTTAAAAAACCTCTCAGTGCTGACGTAACAGAGTTGAATTTTTCTCCCTTTAATATTGACATTGGCGCTTTTGAAATGCAACTACTAGAGTTAAAAAACAAAGAATTATGGAGCTCCAAATTTGAACGCCTTATATATATATATATAATGCTGATATGGAAAAATTCGATAAAAATAAACTTGATATTAGTTTACAGAAAAAATGGTATGCTTTGAAAGACCTGGAGAAGGGGAAGACATGATATTTTCAACACATGGAATAATTCCTAACTCATATCATCAGTTAAAAAAAACTAGCATTTGCTGTTCTTTGACTCTTTGACTACATATTCATGCGAACAACCTTTTTAAGTATGAATCTTATCAAAAGTGAATTGAGAAATCGTCTTATTGGTTAGAACCTGGAATCCTGCTTGAAATTAAAAGTACAAACTTGATTTATCTAAACTTTCCAAGGAAATGCAAGGTCATTGTTCACATTAAATGCGTGTTTTGTGATATTTTTATTTTAATGTAAAAAATATTTTTTATCAATAAATAAGATTATTACTTTTTGATATCTGGTTTTATTTAATGTAAGTAGCTAGTTTAAACCGACTCCTACAAACATGATTCTTGAAAATAAATTTGGCTCTCAAAAGAAATCCTAATCGTTGTACTGTTGATCTTTGGCTCTTTTGACTAATGAGTAGGGCAACTTTTTGCAACATATGCAACTTTTTTCACACGTTCTACGCTGCATGTAAAGTACTAAAACCAAAATTCCTCCTACATGGGGTGTATTGTAAGTGAGTTATAATCGCAACATAAATGCAACTTTCTGCATAAATGCAACTTTTTGCACAAATGCAACCACCTGTAACTTTTTTAAATTTAGCTTACAATTAATTAAAAGGAAATTACTATTTCATTTTTTGCCCTCTGAACCAACCCTTCGAACACGTGTGTCGAATCTTGCGAACGCCGAAGTATTGACGATCAAACAAGAAGTTCATAGAAAGAAGGTGTTCTTCCTAACAGACGAAAGTGAAATAAATGGCAAGAAGTACTTTAACAGATTGGTTGACACTCTTGATAATCCAGAGGAAACTTGCGTAATAGACTGCAGAGTTTGCGAGGTGAGTGACGATCATCAATATGTTGTTTGCCTTGTAGATGACGTTTTAAAATCTCTGAATGTTGAGCGAAAGGATTTCGCGCTTCTGCTATCCGATACAGTACATTATATGACTGCGGCTGGCGCTGTTTCTCAATGTTAAAGAAAGAACTGGCCAAGGATCGGCCATTCAACGTTCTTCCGTATTTAATGAATTATTATAATACTGTTGTACACGACTAAAATTGTCAATATATTTTTTCATTTTTTACGAATATTTTTTTTAGTGTATCAAAAAATAAATAAAACTTTATTTCCATAAATGCAACTTTAGGGAATGATAAATGCAACTTTTCCCATTTTTGCTGCAGCAAAAAAGTTGCCCTACAGTTTGCCGACCACTGTCTTTAGAGTGTAGTTTATTGCCGTTTTGGCAACGTTTGGTATTTAATTTAATTGATGTTGATGCAATCAACTACCATACGTATATCAGTTCGGAATTCCTTCTCTGAACAAGCCAAGTGACATCACGTTCAGAATACGTACAGCTAACATTTGTATCGCCGCAAAGACGCTATCGCTGCCTAGATTTAGCTTGGCAACAAATACTTCTCATTGCATGGCCTTACATAATTTTGTGTTAAATATTTATGCCCGTTCTTTCAGATTTTCAACTTCCACATAAAGCGTATGGACAAAAATTTTCTCTAACTTTAAATAAAGATGAAAATGTAAGGATTTCAAATTTAAAGACTAAAGATTTTGTTTCCCTTACATATTTCATTTTTATCTCAGAATTTAGATCAATAATAATGGAAATCTGAATAGTCATGACAACATGATGTCGGTTACTTTACGTCGTGTATTTTCAGCGTTTCACGGTACATTTTTAGTCGTGGGGTGCTTATCTTATCATTTTTGTAAATACAGTCAGCATTTTCTCTTCAGCTTTCGAAGTAATCAAAACGAAGCATTAGTTTGTCTTAGATAAACGTCTACAACTGACTGAGCTCTTTTTGCTTGAAGATTGTCAAATTTATCAAGCTGAAAAAATTCATTTCGCAATTTCAAATCGCTGCTACGTCATCTCGTTCATCAAGATCGGACCAATTTTGCTAATGATTAGATATCTCGTAATCAAGATACCGTCGATTTTTTTTATTATGATGGGATTAAGATCGGGTAAGTTTTCTTCCAATATATCGCCCATCAATATCTAGTCAGGTATGTTGAAGTTGAGACAGTCATAAGGAGGGTTAAAACGGTAGCAAACTGTTTTTCAAATAGAAAGGAAGTTAGTCGAATGAGACAGTTCTCGAAATCAGGACCCTTTTGCTTCTCCAACTGCATTTTTCTAGCAAATAATATCGTACTTTAAAAATATTTTAAATTAAATTAATTTTTATTTAAAATTTGAACTATTTAAAAACCGAATTTATGACTTCCTCAATTTAAAAAACGGAACCGAAGAATCTCGTCTAAAAAGCTTCCGTACCAATGCTGTGCAGAGCTTTCATCAGAGCTTTGACATATTTTACTTACTGGTTTCCGAACTTTGAGCTATTCTTAGGTGGGGGCGGAATCTGTTCTCTCCAACAAGCTGATGACACTACGGAAAAAGGGAGGGCACGAGGAAACTTTGTGCAAATGCTCGAAACGATTCTCTATGTTCAGTACTTCTGAACTAATATTGCTCCTGGCACTGCCGTAACTAGGCAGGTGCGAAAGGTGTACCCGCACACGGCCCACTTAGAAGCCCCCCCCCCCAAAAAAAAAAAAAAAAAAAAAAAGAGAGAGAGAGAGAACCCATAGGAAACACCAGATGAAGGAAATAACTTGACATCTGAAAGAATTATTTAAAATAATTACAAAAATTATTAATCATTAAATTTTTATTTAAAAAAAAGTGTTTTTGACACTATAGTCTCAAATAGATTGGCGTTATCAAAAAATGAAAACTATCTGTGACGATTTTTGCTTTCTATCATCGACCTTAAAATGAAATAGACGGAGCATGCGACCGCACTTTCAGGTTATTTCTTCCAGTTGCTCGGTTTGAAGATGTGTCACGTGGTTGTGGGTAAAAGCAGGTATCCTGAACTATTAATTGGTTAACGTGACTATCCACCGTTATTAAAAACACTAGTCTGCGCTTCTATAGCCAATCGGATAAGTCGATTTGTGATTTACCCTTCAGACATCGACCTTAAAATGAAATAGACGGATCATGTGGGCGGAGTCGCTGTCGTAAGATCTCTGAAGGGTAAATCACAAATCGACTTATCCGATTGGCTATGGAAGCGCAGACTAGTGTTTCTAATAACTGTGGATAGTCACGGTAACCAATTAATAGTTTAGAATTCATGCTTTTACCCACAACCACGTGACACATCTTCAAACCGAGCAACTGCACCAAATAACTTGAAACAGCGGTCGCATGCTCCGTCTATATCATTTTAAGGTCGATGCCTTCAGAGATCTTACGACAGCGACTCCGCCCACATGATCCGTCTATTTCATTTAAGGTCGATGCTTTCTATATGGCTTGTCTTTACAATACATGAGTGCTGCCAATAAAAATAAATTGGCTATAGATCGCGCTATTAAAAAAAAAAACACCAAAGATTTAAAAAAGTACGAATTCACATGTGAAATTGAAAGTTTTAAGTAACGATTCTTATACAAAATATAGAAACTGTATCTCCGCTTAATATTCGACATGCTCTTCATGATTTTGGTTTAATTGAGTCTTACCCAAATATCAATGTCGCTTTTCGAATATTTCTAACTCTTCTCGTTTCTATTGCTCCGTGCGAGAGAAGTTTTAGCAAGTTGAATTTAATAAAAAAATTATTTAAGATCAACTATCGGACAAGACCGATTATCCAATCGTTCTATTATTTCAATATAATACAATATCGTTTAAAATATTAATCATGATGATGTAATTAATTAATTTTCTGAAATAATAGCTAATTAATTATGGACTTAAATGCAAATTCTTGCACAGGGCACAGGGATTGCTAGTTACAGCACTGGCTCCTGGATGAACAGGAGTTGGTCGCTGTGAGGGACTGAAAAAAAAAAGGGTTTTTGTACTTGGTCTAGATTTTTTTTTCACCTTAACCAAGGGGATTAGAAACAGCATAACAAAATTATATTTGATAAAACAAAATAATATTTAATGAAACAAAATAATATTTAATAAAACAAAAGAATTTAAATGTTATTTATTTAAACTATTTTTTATATTTATTTATCAGTGGCATGGTCTTTTGTACATGGCGTCCCATTTTTATCGAAGATCTACGTAATTTTCATTTGAGCGTGATTAATTTGTATTAAACGATTTTATTCGACCTTTTAGCAGCTTAGTTAAAATTATAGTTAAAGTGAGTATGCGTGTATCATTAAAAAAAAAAATTGTCATTTTGCACTGGATTAATTTGCGAAAGCGTAGAAATAATAGACGCTTTTGGATTCATCCACTAATAGCCGAACGATATGTGGAAGGTTATACAATGTCTTATGAGCTCCAAGAAGATGAAGACAAATTCTTTAATTATTTCCGAATGAGCATCAACACTTTTAGTCAAATTTAACGTAACAAATGCGTGTATTTTCAAACAACAAATTGTCATATTTAAAATAAATAAATGATACCATTATACATTCTAATACATTTTTTACAAACCTATTTCTTGCTGCTCTTTATCTCTCATAATTTTAAAATAATGCTCAGATTGCATCACGCGACAGCAATACAATTTACACTTTAATAAATAACTAAGTACTTCAATAAATACCTGAGTACTTTAATAAATAACTATGTACCTTAATAAAACGAAGTACACCAGAAAACAGTGAATCGTGAAAAAATTAAGAACAGGAATAACTTTCACCATAATGTTTTTTCTTTAAAAATTCTTTTCGCTTTTTCTTATAGCTTAGGGTAAAGGTTGATATTTTAACGCAATTCTTTCCAATATGGTTCTGATCAGATTCAAACAATGTTATAAATTCTATTTTTTTTTGTTTTCTTTCAAAACATGCTTTTTTTGTTTTTATTTTGCAGAGAAATATGAGCTTTTTGAGAAATACATAAAAATGTGATTTTTCTTAAAATTCATCAATTTTCCAGATCATATTTTGATTCAGAGGCATCCACAAAATAAAAAACACAATTGAGAGAATGCTTGGTTTTTTTTCTTCTCCAGTTTAATTATTTTCAACGAATTAAGTCAGTTTGTTTTAATTAATTACAATGAAGTCTAATGAAAAACACGTCAAACAGGGTAATTTTAAGTCATAAAGTTATTCTGAGAGTTACAAAAATTGACAAAAAACAAATTATCTAAGTCAACCGAGAAGAAAAATATATTTATTCATCTTATTTTATGCTAAAAAATTTCAAGTGTGACTTTTAATCCGAAAAATATATAACGTACATATTTTAAAACTTGTAAGATAAGACCGCGTCTAACACACAACACATGAAAGGAAAATACGCATTTAAATGTGATAATTATGAAAAGCATACAATAATTAATTCTCAAATATACTTTGAAATATATTAAGTAATAACAATACATTAGAATGTATTAAATAATATAGTTTGAAATTTATCATATAGGAGTATTAAAAATCATCATTATCATAAAATTGATAAACATAATTATAAAAAAAAACCATGAGAAAAAACTTATTGCTTTTGCATGCAAAATAATTTGGTTGCTGTGCACTGATGTTCTGGAAGAACAGATGAGAGGAAACCGAATGCCTTTTAAATTGTTGCATCACCATTAACTTCCCCCGTACACCCGATGGAACACCGGATCGTCCTCGTTTCAGGTTTCACTAAAAGATGGCAGCAGCTCTCCAGAAGACCCTTAAGAGCTCTTGTGACGTCACGAACAATCAGCTGCTGTGGTTGGTTGGTTTGAGAGTTATGTGGGTGAGGCTTGTATTTCTTGTGGTGTGGTAGCCGTCTTTTCCTTCCGGAGCTTGAAAACGTGATTATTGCAGAGGTAGTGTTTTAACTTATTTGCTTATAATTTTTGATCAAGTGTCTTTAGTTATCAGTTGTGTTTATCCTTGTAACCCTCGAAACTCTGATTGTCGGGATAGGTACGATATTTACAGTGCATTTCTATACGGTTTTGCATTTTCGTGTTAGTATGATTTTGACAGGTGTGATTTCGTAAGTGTGTGGATAAAGTTGTACTAGAATTGGATTACTCATTTTCTGCTGTGTGGAAGACGAAATTGCTCTATTTCATTAGGGGAAGTTTAAACCGGAGATAATATTGTCACATTATTTGCCTATCAAGATTTTGTTGAGTGCCATTGTTCGTGTTTACATAAGAGAAAATCTGCAGATATCTCCTTTTTGGAATTCACTATTTGCCGGGTTGATACCAGAAGTTTGATTTCATGTGTTCCTCGTAATTTTTTAAAAGTATATCTAGTGTTAAGCATCAAGGACCGGTAAGCACTGATTATATAGCACGGTTTGTTTAATTTTAATGTTTTGCTTACAACTCGATGAATATCAACAATTTTTAGAATTCGGAATATTTTAAAATTGCTAGTCTACCTTTATAAGAACTCGTTATTTGTAAACATGAAATCTCGATTTTTTTTGTGTTATTAAATAAGTGAATCTATTTTATTCATCAATGCAATGTCGTCTAGAATTTTTTGTGCTTCAATTTAAATATTTCCTCAAATGATTATTTGTATTCACTCACTATCACCTTGGAGGATTCATTTAAAATTTTGTTTTCTAATGCTTGATATGATATGTACTCAAATCAAAGTAGTTTTTGTTTCCTCTCTGAGTTTGGGAATGTATTTTTAAATTTGATATTCAAATAGAACATGGGGGATGCCATATTTGTATCTTCTTAACTCTGAAGGTCATGATGGTACCCTATATTTAGTACTTGGCAGTCAGCCTTGCAGGATAATCAAAACTTTTCAAGTTTGACTAATCATAGAGCTGAATATTTAACATTTCATTTGTGCTCACACTTCAGTTCATTGACACATGCAGAGAGCAGTTTTTTAAATTATGTCAGCTGTTATATTTAAGAACTCTTGTGTGACAGATTTGTTTTTGAAATCACTAAAAGGAATTTTTTTTTATGATAAAAATCCATGGCAATTTTTGTAAATGCAAACCACGATTGTTTCCATATGGATCCATAATTTTCTTAAATGAAAGAAAAAGCGAATATCAAAATGCTTTTTTTCTATTAATGTTCAAGCATTTAAATTGTTCCAAATAATTTTAGTTTTTGCATAATTTTATGTAGTTCTTTAATCTGTTAAGGTTAAGCATGTTTCAAAACCTTGTGAATAGTTATAAATGCATTGCAAGCAATCAAATCCATCAATTTATTTAAACATCTAAGTACAATTGTTGATTATAATTTATTTCTTAAAAAATTCGAGTTTAGATGACTCATTGTACTATGAATGAAAATGCATGAGATTTTCATCTCTGAAGGAAACATCTTTCCCTAGTGTTTTGATAAATATTAAAAAAAATTATTACTTACAGTTTTAAATATTATCTAGAATTCTATTGGACTAGAATGTTTCTAAAATAAATATGCTTTATCTTAAGAGGATCTTAAATATCCATTTGTCATGTTGCTGCTATTTTTCTTAAGTATTATTTTCTAATTTAAAATGATTTACCAAGCACTATCCCTCCATTATACAAATTATCCATTTTCTGAAAAAATTTGTAAATTGCCACAGATGGCTGTAAAAATTTTGTTGAGTTAAAAATATCTTAAAATATCCAGAGCAAAATATTCAGAGTTAGTTTCTGGCATTGAGTTACTGGTTTTGGATGTGTGCCAATATGAAAATATGTAAGTAGGAGAAACTGAAAAAAAATATTGAACACACATTTTTAAAAAAGTACTTTCTTCTTTGCATGTCATATTTTTTCCGTACTATAAGCATTGTAGTTTTGTTTACTTAACTGTTCTATGTATTTTTGACTGAGTATCATACAAATCAACAAGTTTTAATTGCTCAGGTTTTAAAATAAAGGTTAAAATGATAATTATCTAATGGGTAATTGCATTCAAGGAAATTATCAGTTTTCACAGAAATATTTCATTCAGATGCGTAATTGTGATGTCACGATTGTTGAATGACAAACATGTGATGTGGTTAGAACTAAATCATAAGAAAATGTCATACGCATAATTTGTAACCACATTATGTATCAAAGTTTCGGTTTAGTGGCTTGAAAGCCGTGGTTGCTTACATTGCAGAATAAATAGGACTGATGTATGTTTAGTGCTTATAGTCCATGTGCATTTCT
Organism: Metellina segmentata; assembly: GCA_947359465.1. NCBI lineage: Eukaryota > Metazoa > Arthropoda > Arachnida > Araneae > Tetragnathidae > Metellina > Metellina segmentata. Next base: position 26,810,021 of record OX375880.1, on the reverse strand, counting down.
TTGTCTCAATTATTTAAACTATTCAGTTCAGTGATTTCATCTAATGAATGTGTGATAATAACTTCTTGTAAGTTATATTATATTACAAGCCATTTAATCTTTTAAAAATACCGTTCCTGATATATATTTCTATGACTTTCTGTACAATCTAAGATTAATGGTTGGTAAATTTTCCCATTTACCTATAAACTAACTTATTTACTTCTGCTTAAAACCATTTAATTTCCTTTTAGATGTATTTTGCTGCGAGACACATTATTTTTTTGTAATTGAATTTTATTCTCATATATAAAAATAATCTGTTCAAATTTAAATTCTAATATCTAAAAGCTCAGTTCAAGAAATATTTCCAAGACGAGCCGTTTTTAACAAACTCAAAAATAAAATGTTTGAGGTCCATTTTTACAAAAATTCAGTTTAAGACTTCTTCAAACAAGACATGTATATTACTTGCATTATTCAGACTAGACATTTGTTGCTCTTATGAATCCTTCTATTTTGTACTTGGAGCTATCTCTATTATACTGTCTTAACTATTTTTGTGGGGCACCTGAAATATCAAGGTCATATTTTATGCTTGAAGGTGAAATTATGTGCTTTACACAAAGTAGGACCACTTTCTGCTTTCAAAAGTATCTGAGGTAAAGGTGTATGTTATGACATGTTTAACGGCAAAGAAATTTCTTGATGAGGTAAAATCTACCAGAGGTATGGTCATTTCGAAGAATAACTCTTAACCTCAAAGGTATCATATCTAAAAAGCTTTTGTATGTTAGGCCGTTATAAATAAACATTAAATACAAACTGGTGATTGTAGACAAATAGCCTTTTAAATTTTTGTTAGCAGAAATATGTTTGCCTAGAAAATTCAATTGTATGTTTCATGTTTAAGGGGAACTTTAAAAGATCCGTTTTAAATAAAAATGAATTCTAACAGCAGAGATTAGAGCAATTAAAATAAGAATTTGAACTAAGTTATATACGGTAACAACTTATGGGTTGTATCAAGTTTAAATGGTTTCTAAAAATTTGGTTAAAAATGTCTTCAAATTCAAAATTATTGTTTAGTTATAAGTGATTATATTCATGTTTAATGTAAACATCATGGAATTTTATTCCTTTTTGAGAAATTTGGTCGAACTTTTTAATGTGACGTGAAAATTAAAATACATTGAATTTAATGTGATTTATTAAATTGGGTTCTCTTTTAAAATTCTGTCATGTCAAAGACACTCCTACATTACAATCATTCTTATATAATTATATCAATAGTTCAAGTTCATTGTCAATATGTAGTTAAGTGTGAATCAATCTTTGATACTTATGAATAGGATGGATTTGAGTTTCTTTTGCTTGTAATTACTGAGCGATTGTTTCTTAGTTGGCTTATGTTATGGATTCAGATCAAAGAGTTGTTGAACCATTTTAAAATGTTATGATAAACAAATTCATGAAAATGAAAAATATGTTCCAGTGGTTATATTGCCTAGTTCCCACTTCTGGCCAAATATTGACCCTAGCACCATAAAAATCTACCCAACCAAACTCGCTTCTGCATTCTGGGTTTATTACCACAATCCAGTGCTAGCATGGGGCCCTTCATTAAAATGGAAATTTGTCTCAGCTTCACATGCAATAATGTAAAATTTTCTCTTTTCTATTATATTTGTACAATTTTATTATTAATGCAACGAGAAGAAATATTGAACCTGAAGACAGAATGCATATTGCAGTACAAAAATCTTTTCTTACATTGTGGGCTGTAGCCCTAGGTTCCAAGTACCATATTACTGATGATCCTCATGTAGAGGACTTAATTTCATTTTGTGTTGCTAAATGTAGTTTATGAATAAACTAAAGACTCATTCTGATCTCATGTTGAAACTGGGGCGAAAAAAACTAAAAGTTTTTACAAATTGTGAAAAAAAGGTTTTTTAAACACAGCAAATTATCTATTTCTGCATTTAGGAATTATAGTTAACATTTGGCACAGTTGGTAATTATAGCAAAATACCACATACCATAATTTGCTTTTGAAGCAATTTTAATTCTTAATATAACATTATTTTAAATTTTACATATGCTTGTTAATTGGTGTAAATGCATTTTCAAATTGTATTGCAGATTTTTTTATGTATTTAAAATAAATAAAATATGTCCAAATTGTATAATTTTTTCGACAATTTTGTGTTTTACTAATCTTTCCTATTAGATATAGGATTGTTTTGGGACACTTCTTTCAGGATGTAGGGGCATCAACAGCCCGAGGTACCCGGGTGATCTTTTCCCCACATGGTTTTTTGTCTTTGGTAAACATGGGTATCTGGTTTCATCCCACTACCCTGTTACCTCTTTTCCCCTTTCACGACATTTTGTACTTGACGTTGTCTTGTTTCATTTTTGCCCTTGCGCCATAAAACGCCAAAACAACCAACTTAAACTAAAATTTTCTTTCATGAGATCGATATTTTGTGGTTGAGAACGCACAAAACCATTTTATATGTATACTAGCCCCTGAGTGGGCAGCACGGCGTTGTCCATGATAGTTCTTTTCGCGAGGTCAAGTGTGACCACTGCTCACTAACCCCCAGTAAATTGCCACGAATTGGATTTGCGAAGAGAACGAATCGACCTGACGTCACAATCTCTTACGAAAGCATAAATGTTTTATTGAAAAATTATTTATCAAAAAAGAAAATCAAACGTATAAGGTATCTATCTGTTGTAAAATTTTCCGCAGATTTCAAATCCGTTAAAATTTTTATTCCGTCTTTCGATAGCTCAGATAGAAAAAAGCACTGAAGAACGCCTGTAATAACTTTAATTATTTCTTTTGCTTCGCTGGAATCGGTTTCTCAGAAAATCAAAATGAATTTATATCTATTAAAAAAAGAAGGTTATTCTTCGCGGCGGCGTTCGTATTGTGGAAAAAAATAAAAGTTACAATTTAAAAATTATTTATTTAAAGAAAATCATATTTTTTGGTAACGATCATTTGTAAAATTTTGCTCAGATTTTAAATCCGTTGAAATTTTTACTCCATCTTTAACGATCTAAGACATAGAAAAAAGAACTACATAACTCCAGTGAAATTTTTTTTTATTTCTTTTGTTCTTCGGGCTGAAAGCGTTCTAACGGAAACACGGAAAAAATAAATTTAGAATATGTGATCTTTTATGCCGTTGCCATTCTAAGGAATACAATAACAATTAAATGTGTTAAAATTAATTTTAAACTGTTCTAAATTGAATTTTAAAATTAGGGCTTCGTACAAAAATCGCAAAACAATTCGGACTACCAGTGTGCCAATAGATTCGTCAGGACAGTCCACACACTTCCTGTTATAATAGTAGACTAACTTAAGCAATTGTTTTACGATTCAATAATTAATGAAAAATTTGCGGCACTTTCGGTCTGCATTTGGTAGATGATTGTTTCAATATTTCTTGGCCTCTTCCTACATACATTTAGGTATGAAATACAAGGAACTGTTTTCAATCATCATTTCTAAAATTTAACTTTTCTATTTTCAGAGAGTGGTCCACGATGTTGATGGACGGAGGATACATGGAGCAGGAGGAAGAGTGGGAAAGAGAAGGCTTATTAGATCCAGCATGGGAAAAACAACAGCGAAAGGTAAGTCTTCTTTTAAAAACATTATTGTCTACACTTTTTATGGTGCATTGCAAAAGATATTTTTAGGTGGATTACCAAACAAGAAAAGTGACTTGTCTGTGCTTGTGTTTAGAGATCGATTCATGTATTCCGATGTCTTATTTAAGGAAATTAATTGGTTCCATCCATCCACATCGAAGTTTTAGTTATTTCCATTGTAATTCACAGTAGCTTAGTGAAAAGAAAATTTTGTTCCAGGTTCGAATCCAAGGATCTTTGCTACCTTAATTTCATTGCAGCTCTACATCTGGCTCAAAATGCAAAACAAGAAAGAAAAAAAATTTTGAAGGTTAATTTAAGACATTGAAGAAACTATTTGGAATTTCAATTGTTTACGAATTTTTCTAACTTACAGCTAGCTCTAAATAGAACTGAATTCGATTTTTTTTTCCAGCTGAAAGAATGTAAATCAGGTTGTTATGAACAGTTTTTATAAAAAGTGTTAACTTTATTATTAGAATCGAAAAGTACCCAGATTTGCATCGTTCTGCAAAACCAACTAATGGCATTTCGAAAACTGAATAAATTCTGAAAACAGCGTTATTTAGTTCAGTGTATTTATTCTCTTTCAACCCTGCGATTTTGTTCACCGAAATAATTTTTTACTTTAGGACTTGACCCATTTAATTTTATTTCGGTAGCTTGTGTACACCACAAAATTTGATCTCCGTTTTAGCTATTATAATAACCTGTATACGGGGTTTTCCTGTCTCTAAATATTTCTTTTTATAAATCATTTTGTCTATGAACCTATTTTAAGCTCGTAGCGAGAAACATTCATGTGAGAATAAACTTGGGAAGTGGCAGCTGTTTTATTTTCTATATCATTTAGGGACAAAAGGAACATTTCTATGCTAATTTTATTTGAAAAAGAAGTGCTAAAATGTAGTGATTTTTATCGAACATCGAGATTGGGTGATCTGTCGTCATTCGTTGCTATTTTCGCCATTTTTAATTTTTTTATGTATTGATAATGATGACTTAGGTAACGTTCCCCACCCATGAATGCTAGATGACGCTGTCTTAAGTTAAATTCCGATTAGAACTATAACTGTAATCTCAATTTTGCTAAATTTAAATCGGGCAAATTTACCGAATCTTTTTTTCTGGCGCAGCTTGTCCGTCTTAGGACCTTGCGTCATACGACCCTATTAATCCAATCCGAATCGTTTTTCCTACATGTCCTTTTAACGCAGCTTTTCCCCTAAAGTTTTCATGAAAGATCGAATTGAGATTTGTCATGAAATTATCTTATCTCGTGACTTATGTATGTTTCTGAGAATGTTGGAAATCGAGAGCTTTTTGAATGTGGATTTTGAGGAAACATCGTAGTCGAAATGAGCTGGATCATCAATCATTTTCTCATCTTTCGGAAATTGGAAAAAAAAATTTTGAAATATATGACTAAAAAAAAAAATTCCCCTGTTTCTGATTTTTTTGTGCAAAAATGTCTCAATTTTCGACGGTCCTTATCTGACTTCGGAAGCGGAACTGCGGCGAGCGGAGATTTGCTAGCGTCAATTTGTCATGCTCCACTAAAATTTAATTGACGTTTTCTGGAGCTGTGCTTTCTTGTCGCTCGCTGCAGAAAAGGAAAGATTCTGCCCGTGTTCAAGGTCACATCGGGAAGCAAGAAGAGCACTGAACCACTCGTGGTATTCCTTTTCTTGTCGAGGGAAGCGATGCGCGCTGAGAACTCGACTTGGTTATCCTGCCCGAAGTGGCAGGTTATATCAAAATCGGTTTTTGTTTATACCGCTCGTTAAATTCGAGACTTCGTGAACCGAACTCGTTCTTTTTTTATCGTTGTGGTCGTAATTCGTAACGTGCCTTGCGTGATGTGATTTCCAATTACTTCTGTGGTGGAATCGGAATTGCAATTTGCTTCACAGATCCGCTATGTTCTGATAGGGAATACTATTCGAAACAAATGTTTTATTTTTACGTTGGAGCCGGAAATGATAATTTTGGGCTCTTGTAACTGAAGTGAAAGTGTGAACCAGGAAATATTCGTTTCATTTGAAGTCATTTAAAAAAAAATTTCCTGTAGCAGATTAAGAGAGTAAAATCTTAAACTTTTTCGTTTCGATACATAAATACAACTTGATTCAACATAACCGAATTTTTAAAATTCTCGAGAACGAGGCATGTTTTCTCAAGCTATATGTAAGAAGCAGTATTTTTTTTTTTTTTTTTTTGCCGTGATACGTGTTTTCTGTACGCATTTCGAATGTGTCGTCAGTTCGCTTCTCACGCGATTTCAACGCTTCGCCAATAAACATTCAAAATAATAAATTCCAAAATGATTCATGAAATGTGTTTGGTCAACAACAATAAGATTAAACGTCAAACATAGTCAAAACGGTGATAAACTATATTTTTTCGGTTCCCCGATGAGCAAAAATAAAATATTCGCAGGCCGTCTGGTTTGTACTGAAAATCCCTCATAAGTGCATAGGTTTTAGATTCAACTTGAACCCTCATTTATTCAACAGATGTACTCTTTAAAAAGATGTAAATTGAAAGGTTATTTTCTTTGAGAAAGTTCAACAAAACTGCCCGCTACTATCGAATAAGTGACTTAAAAAGGATTAAAAAAAGGAAACAAAAAGGTCTTCGTAGTTGGTTGTTTTCTTGTACTTAAAGGGTCAATGGCCATTCACAACAATGAGCCGAGTGCTTATTCGATCATAGTGACCCGCGCTGCCGCAACTACACACGACGAAGTTCTGATAGCCACTTATTTGAGTGGCAGGATAGTTGCCACTATTTCAAACCTCCGCCTAATCTTTGCACAAAGCGTCAATTGTTTTAACAGCTGCTGGCACGGCGTTTCGTGGCCGTGGAAGACCGGAATAAAATTCTGATCGTCTGAAGAGGTGAAAACTGGGTCATCGAGTCTTCCGATCACCAGGTTGGGAAAAACAAATTAAGAAACAAACGAACTTTCTGATTGTTAACTGCTGTGTCATTGTCAGCTGTGTTCTTGCGATACCGCTAATTAAATCCTTTCCAATGAGGTCTTTATTTTTTGGCGTAAATAAACGGTGTGCTGAGTTTGAGAAAAACCAAGTGATGTGTGGAAGAGTATATAGAGGCCAATATCTAACTTCCCTTTAATTTCGCTAGGTATTTCTCACTGATTTTTTCTTGTTAGACAAATAAAAAAATAAATTTAAAAAAAAAAACAGCTTATTTTAAGAACAAAAAAAATTGCCTTTAGGAATGCAGATATTACGATCGCCACGTAGCAGTTTTTTCTGTTTGCATTTGCAAGTCTACTAATGCAAGAATATGTGAAAAGGAATATAAGTTTGATATTCGGATTCGAAAGATAGATCTCTATATTTTAAAATTTTCTTTTAATTTGTATAGGTAAAATGCTAAGATGAAAAGAAGTCTATGACATTAAGTTCTGATCATTTCTGGGAAAAGTACATAACGTACGAAAAAACAAAAGAAAAATTAACGGAGTAGTGTTCGGATTTTTTTGAAGAGGTAAACGCTTCCGTTTTATTTATAGATCCGTCTACAGCTTTCACCCGAAAAGTGAGGAAAAACTATTAAGTATTAATAGAAAGTACATATGAGAGTTATACCATGCTTACTTTTGCTTATTCTTCCCATCCAATACACAGCTAATTTTTGTCTCTGAAGTGTCAAATTTGACAGTTGACACGTCGAAGTCTAATAATAGTCCCCTTTCTTTTTACTTCTAAACGTTTTCGGCTCTTATGTGATTCAAGTTGTCCTATATTTTTAAAATGAATGTTATCCTCATTGTGTTTAATCTATGTTAAATTTTTCATATAAATTTTCTTTTCGAACAAGTTAGTTTTTTATTTAATTTAAATTAGAAATCGGTTGTTCCCAGTTGTATTACCTGATATAGCATAGAAAATTAATTTATACGTGCACTTCATCCGGTTTCTTTCATTGTTCAATTTGTTATTTAACTGAGCATCCATGTTATGCCTGCTGGTTTAGACGTCGTTAAACATGTGCGGCTGAATAGCTTTGGTCATAAAAATTTGAAACAAGGGTTATTAAACCATGCCAATCGCGAATCCTGTAGCAATTGCCTTCTGATCCTTATAAGGCGTTATTTATGAATCGTACAGTGTATCAGTGATACGACTCCTTATATTAAAGCATACATATAATTATTTAAAATATATTGATACCCTTTAATTGCGTGTTGCATCAAAACTGTTGTTTCAGATTGATTTTGAGACTTGAGCAAAAGTTATTTTCACGGTTTTTATTTTGATGAAAGATTCGGATCGATGCGTGTATTTGAAAGAGACAGATTTATCAGAACATGCGACGGACAACGCAGAAAAAATACGTTATGATATAACGCTCTCAATAATTGAATATCGCATGATATTTTCTATAAAACTAAAATTCCCATCAAAGTGGTTTGGAGTGGAGGGCCAGCTCAGGTACCTCATCTGACCGTGGTTCAAAATTACGAGCTATTGTCATCGGTTATTTTCCTTCGGGATTGATCCTGGATCGTCGGCAGTATCTTGTGTGACTCCAGTGCGACGTAAATTCAACTACCAACCTATAAAGCGCACTATAGAGGGCGCTAGTGTTTACCCGAATACGATTTCAGCCTGCCGCTAAATTGAAAATTTCCGTGAAACGGCGATAAATTGAATTGAAAGACCCTTAAGTGTTTTTTCCTTTCGGTAGTTGGAGGATTTTTCAGCGTAAACAAATTAATTCGATACTTATTCTATGTGAACGTCACGGTTGTAGTTACGCTTCAAGCATTAGATCACTGCTTTGCTGAGGTGGTTTTCAACTTTAAGCTGACCTATCTAGAACTGAACTATAAACTTGTAGATTATTTGGAATTTCAATTTCTCTGTTCCCCCAAAAAGATCGTTTGTTCTTTCCTATTCAAGATTTCATACATGTCTATAGCACAATGGTTATAATCAGAAATCTTTTCACTAAAGATTATAATAATCAAAATTTGTAGTTAATGTTTGAAAACGAGTGATCCAGATAGAATTTTCAGTTTTTTCGAAATGAATATTTTACTGTCTGTAGTTCAGTTGACAACGTAATAGATTATAGAGAAAGTGATCCAGTTCGAAACAGATATTCCATGCGTGGAAATTTCGTTGCGTGCTACTATTGCATGAGTCGCTCTTTTCAGCAGACCTCGAAGTAGACACATGTTCGTGTGATACCTCTGCTTTCCGAGCTACGTATTGAGGCAATGGTACTTAAAACCAGGAGATAAAAGTTTACTCAACCATTCGACGAATCGTCGTTGATTTCAGCAGGAATGTACATGTATAGAGGGACTTGTGTGTTCTTTATAACGAAAATCCACTAATATTTCGCTAAATTTGAGTTTCGTTTTAGTAACGCATGAATTAAGAGATCTAAGCTTCAGAAGCCAGTGATTGTAGAGGAAGAGGGACTTTAAACAGAAGCACCAATGGTTCAGTTTTAGTATTTTTGATACAATAAAAACAGATTTAGAATAGTTGTATTTCCCTTCTTTAATTTTAAGCACACTCAAAAATTTTCGAAGTACTTTGGTTTTGAATATGAATAAAAAAATTATCAGAAAACTTTTTAATTCTGGAAAAATTAGGGAAATCTCGGGGAAAATGTTCAAATTTCACAAAAATCAGGGAATTTTTAAAATTTTGACACCTTAAATGCAACTATTATTGTTTGCCCTTTTTTGATATGTGCGATTACGAGTACTTTTGAGAATCGAATCAATCCTATTTGCCGAAATCGTAATTCGAATTAAGTACACTTGCGTCGTAATTTTCGAACACCGTGAAAAACACCTTTTTTTTTTTCCGCGGCCACAATAACGTCTCGTCGCCGTGAGGCCGGCGATACAACTTGTGGTATAAAATTTGAAATTTGTGTTAACTAATGAAATTTTTTTCTGCATTGAATCAATATTTTTTGCTTCAATTGCATTTTTGCAGAATTTTTTGGTACATCTTCAGTTTCCGTTTATAGCGGTGGTAACGGCCTTGGCGCTTTTTTTTTGGCGCACTTCTAAAGTCGCCAATAAAAGAATTGTTTCAAATGAACCAATGAAATCAAACGGCAGTTTAACGGATTTTAAAAGAACTTTCTAGAATAATCAAAATGAAAATTTATGATTTCGTTTGCCGAGATTGCCATGAAAACCACAATAACCAGAATAGATGGGTTGCCTTAACCTGTCATAACTCGCTACTAGAAATGTGCCGAAAGAAAAACGTCAAGACCGTTGCCACTGATATAAGCGTAGACTGAAGCTGTCCCAATTTTTTTGTGAAAGTTTGTATTTGATTTTGATGTGGGTCAGTTCTAAAAAGTGCATAATCAAGGTATTTTAAATTTTTCTCCACAATTGCTATCGTTAGAGTTCCATTAAGGGTTCCAACCATTACAGTAACAGTTAAAGTACCTAAAGAGAAAAAATACAAAATATTCGTGGAAAATGATCCTTATAACCCCACCTGACTCTAAATATGTAAAAATTGTCGTGTGGATACCGTATATCGATACCAGTTAGGGATCACGGCATTTCTTAAAGGAATTTTAAAATCAGGGAAATTTTTGAGAGACTATATCAGGGAAATCATGCAAATATCAGGGAACTTTTGTGTAGAAGAGTTCATTCACATGATCCAAAGAAATCACGATTCATATTTCAAGACATTCAGAATTAAATCTACAGTTGTTGAAGTAAAAATATTAACACCTCAACATTAGATAGGATATCTTAAAAGCAATTCTCTTTAAGCTAACTGTAAGAAAGAAGTGCACTTTCTCAAGAAGTCTACCGTCGGCACAAGCTATGCAAGACGGGCAGAATCGAAACCATGCCATCTATTTTCAGCCTTTTTCTTTCGTAGGAAAAGCTGTCTCTGGATTTTCTCCTGATGTTCTTGCATTTTTATTTTTAGACTCTCCGATCACTTTATGGACGAGTGTGAGATTTCAAGATCAAAAACAGTGTCAACGACCCATACCTTCAAATCGAAATTTCTGTTTCAGAAATGCTAAGTAACTTAAATTGATATTGAAGTCATCTGAAGGCTTGAATAGGTATCAGCACGATATGCATTGAAGTAGTCATTGTTTACTTAATTCTGAGAGTTATGCATCGTTTCAATGAACCAAAAGAGGAAATAACTTAATAATGTTCATCCGATCAGTACATCCATGAATTGTTATTTTTTAAGTATAATTGTTATATAAAAAGGGTTCATATATATATATATATATAATCCTTACGTTGGCGTGTTATAAAAGTGTTTGGTTTGGAGAGTATGATTCCGACCGAGGTATTTACCTCGTGATCTGACCGTGATTAAAATATACGATGTGTACTTGGATCTTCCCATTTGCAACTATCCCAGACTGTCGCCGATGCACCCTTTGTGGTACTCCAGGGGGCCTTTAAACTTTTAGGCATACAGAAAATTTGGAGTTAAATGAAAAAAAATATTTAAGGATTTCATAGAAAGTGTGTTGTGAAACACCATTGAATGGAAAGAAAAAAGCTTGCTATTTTTTTGTGGTTTTCCCTTATCCATTGTGTCTCGTTCGAATTCCAAGGTCGATTTAGGAAACTGCTGTGCCAGAGGTTATTGCTCGGCTATGTCATTTGCGTAGTTGGATAGAGATTAGTCTGTTCGACCTTAGCCGTGGCTACTTCTCACTTAAACAAGTCAAAAGTGCGCTTCACCGAAAAGTTTGCTATTTTGAAACTTTTAAATCGCAAGTGTCGTCAAAAATATGTAATGATAGCTTTAAATTTGGAAATGTGCCTAGTAATTTATCTGATACGAGAATAGAAGGATTTCAAAGTATTTGCCCTACCACATAGAAATAAAGTTGAAAACTGCACTGGTAGAGAATGGTGACCATAAGTGGAATATCTCTGCGATGCCCTAAGCTACAAACTAATATCTAGTAGTTCATTGATAAACAAAAATAACAGCTTTGGATAGGATGTTTGGATTTTATGGCACAAGGTCCAAAAATGGACAAGCTGAGCCGAATAACAGCTCTCAGTGTCCACGGAAAAACTACTGAAACAAGTCTTCGTCTCACCACGGCAAAAAGGCACGAATCTGCAAAAACCTTGTTTCGAGGAAACCGCGTTTGAAGAATCTGTTGTAAGAAAAATAATGTTATTCTGTCTGTTTAGGGGGTTCAATTTTGGTTGTTTACTACGAATTAAAATTCTCGCTGAGTACAACACATCTGATAATAGTCTAAGGAAAATAAAAGTAGAATTTGGTGAAAACATCCTAGTGTGTGAAAGTTTAAAAAAAACACTGAAAACGATAGCATTTTTTTAAAACACCCAAAGTGATAGCATTTTGTTGAAAGCATCTCATATTGCAAATTCGTGATTTTGGCTGGGTGCCGACACGACTTTTTAAACCACACTTATTAAAGTAGACTTCTAAAGTTCTTAAAGAGTCGATAAAAAAAGTAGGGGGGGGGCACACATAGGCCTGGACTGTAAATTTCTGCACAGTTTAGAGTTCTACAAACAAGATGAGAGGCTTAAACTGTTCTTTCAAAGAAAATTCCTTTCTTGCATTACGCTAGTGTGTGACCATTGTGGTTTGATTGGCGATGCCAGAATTGAAAATTACGATTTGTTTACGTAAGAGATCGGCATGTGGTTGGAATGTATGGGAAATGCAGAAGTATGGAATTTTTATGGAAGCAGACACAAATAGAAATAATGCTCCTGGAAGGTATAACCTTGAACAACGGGAAAGAGCACGGTATGAGTCACGACCTTTATTATGTGTTCAATGAATCATTCGCTTTTCGATAGTTTTCAGTTTCGGATTTCATTTTACTACTTTCCACGTTCAATATACCTTCCAACAAAGTGTGGATTCCATATCGTCTCTCAAAGTACAAAAGTTCGCATGTCTGAAACTGTATTTTTCAGGAGAGCAAAAAACGAATCTCTTTATGGTTTAATTCTATTATATACTTTGGGTTTTGTTCTTAGTTTATTTGATCGGCTGATGACATAAGAGATTTTGTCACTAGGTGGAAATCACAAAATGCCACTATAACAATAATAAAATTAAAAATGGAATTTAGAAATTTGCAATTTGAGCGACGATATATTTGATACTCATTTCCTACATTATTTCTGACCATGTTGAGATCCTCTGACGTGAGGATATCGGAAAAACTAAACATTTTTGTACTCTGTTTACGTTTAAACGTTTTGTAATCGTTATAAAAACGACTAATTTCAAAATTGTGGCGGTTTTATTTTTGAAAATTTTTACAAAGGTCAATGAATATTTAGTCTTCTTTCTCTTCTAATAGCGGACGGAAAAAAAAAATTATTCAGATTTTTCGTCGAGAAAAGTTTTCAATGGACACCAATTTCGGAGTTTCGTTGCCATGGCAACCATAAAAGAAAAACTCCGCAATCTGTAGTTGCTTGGACTGTCATGAAAATTTTAAGAGAATAGTTAAGTTTTAATTTTTTTAACTAAAATTACGTCACGCGAGATCTTTAATGTGTGTTTGATACGTAATCTGCACATTTTGATTTGCAGTATGTGACTGATTGGTTCAAATCAAAGGTTGATATGGTACGAACACTCAGCGTCATGACATTGCATTCGAGATTTTTCCGAATCATGACTCATATACGTGAAAAGTCTTGTCGCTTAAGGATAGTACGGAAACAAGTCTCGTGAATGAGATCACATTCTCAGCTGTGGATGGAGTTTTCTCACCTGTGATAAATTCTGCAACGCTTTGTATTATAACAGCAAGATAAGAGGATATTTTTCGCAGTATAATAAACCTTAATGCCTTTACGAATCGTGCTTTTTGTTCGTAAATTCCAGCGTAGTTGCGTGAAGGTCCTTTTGATTATGTTTGCTGCGTTGGGAAAGTTTCAAGGGTTATTTTATGTATCTTTTATTTGAAATTTTACTAAAATGTTGTGATTATTTTTCTGACGTAACATGAAATTTAACTGAAAAATTTAATATTCCAAGTTTAGAGCCAGTAGTCTTGTGTAAATCTATTTGTAACACTAACATTTTTTAGAATTATGCTTACAAATTGCTCATTCTAAAAGCGACTTCTTTTCTATTTGTTATGTAACGAAGAATACTAATCTTTTATTTCTGTAATCCTTCGATGGATTATAATTCGATAATCCTTCATATGGGTTACATATAAAAGAGTATTATCTATCAAAACTTCAACTACAAAGATATTTGATTTTTTTTTATTATATAGGAAGCTTCCGATCAGTCTTGGAAACAGTATGAATAATTTTCAATACAAACAAACCAAACGGTTTGAAAAGCTACTTCTGATATCCAAAATGCTCTCGCATAATGCATATCGAGGTTATCTTAAAATGAAGTTTTTCGCCGTTTTGGCGTTTAATCAAAAATTGGTATTGACCAATCAATTGTCACCAATTTGAAATTTTTGAAATCATTCACATAGAAAGCCAACACACGTTACGATTAGAATGCGTACAGAAAACAAGAATCGCCGCATATTAGCCTGTATATCTCGACTGAAAGTACCTCATAGGAACCAAGTATACTAACGAAAGGTTCGGAATTCAAGGTTTCCGATTGGAAAAAAAAGGAAGGCGAATGAAATAACTGTTATTTAGTGTATATAAGAGTGACTATGATCTAAGCGACTGTTTAAACTTCACATTTGCTTTCTTTGCATTCTTTTATAATGCTATACACGAGTCTCTTGGTACGCTACCCATAGATTCAGTTGATGATATACCTTGACGAAGGTCGGTAGTTGAATTAAAGTCCCACTGGAGCAACACAACGGGCTATTGGCGACGGCTCGGAATCAATCCCGAATGGAAAGAGATCCGAGGTCACCGTAATTCTTAACCATGTTTAGATTACGAGGTCAACACTTGAACAGACACCCCACTTTCCTAACTTCCATTCTAAGCCAACGTGAGGAATTTGAGGCTACGACAGATTTATACCAGTCTCCATGTGCTCGACGGTCTTCGGTTGATTTGAGTTTCGAACCCGTAACCCTCCGGTTACTAATCCTCTACTCTTCTACCGCCTTCCCCTCTTAATTGATGAATGGCACAAAAGAAAAACTCCTCAGTGACTAATCTCCCTGCCCGCATTATCGGTGTTGCCACTTCAGTATGCTTAATGCTCTCAAGAATGTAAACAAAATAAGGCTATCGCCCGAAGACAGATCGGGGAGATGGGGAGTATTGACGTTGACAGAAATTATCTCTTCGAGTCATTGGATCACTTTGCCTATGGTTAACTGGAGCAGCACTGCACCTGAATAATGATGAGTAAGGAATACGTGTCTTGGAAATCCAAACTGCTGTGGATAAGATTTGCATGTAATTGCACCACTGCAACCTCAGGAATAAATAAAAATTACACGAGAACAGGACAACTTCTTACCTTTGGTTTGCGTTCGGTTGTAACTTTGCCGTTGGATAGCCGATCCCCGCCGACAGCGCAGCATATTTTCCGGACCAAACCGTTCGAAACCGTGTTCCTCGTCATTTTTTGTTCCGAAGTGATTTAATTCTTACGTCGTTCGGATGGCCGGGGACGACTTTAGACTTGGCTTATCTGATTGCCAGGGTTTAATCGTACTGTTTCCTCCCGGTTCTACATTTTCATTTTTTTGGTTGACTTATTGTTTGATATTTTTGCAATCATTTATTTTCTTTCTCTCCCTACTTTTACAGACGTTGACTCACGCAGTTCAAAGGGAAAAGGATATGCCAGCTGATAGCATTTTTATCTGTTGCCTTTGTGTGAAGTTTTTTTGGTGATCGAAAGTTGCTCATCACGTGTTAGATTTTTAGATTACGTCATAAGATTGACCCCGATAGGGCGATGCGACCTGACGATTGATTTTGTGAATACCTGATTACGGTGACTTTGAAAATCAGATTGAAGTATTTTAATCGAGTTTTATCTCAACTGGGTATTGACGTATTAACTACAAACAGAGCGAATATAGACGTGGTTCATAGATAAATTTGATGAGTCGGAGTATTTAATCACACTGCTCAAAGGCATTCGGTAACCCGGTTAAAAGAGTAGCGGAATAACAACCAAAGGATTGCTTGTTCGAAACTAGGACCAACCAAATACGGTCCTGTACATGGGGACTGGTGCACGTCAAATCAGTCGTGGCCTCAAAGACCCTCACGTTGGCGTGAAGTTTGGAGAGTAGAGTGCCAGCTCAGGTGTTCACATCGTCATCTGACCATGGTTCAAAATTTCCTTGGATCGTTCCTTTGGGGATTGATTCGCACAAAGATTGTCACCAGCACAATGACTTGCCGAATCATCGTTTCTTCGAATGAGTTTTTGGTTTTTTCCAATGCGTAATTTTTACTAACGAGTACGATATTTTGCCGGTTATGCTAACTGCGACATGTGCTTCGCCATTTCCGATTACGTTTTTGGAGAGCAATAGTTTTCATCTTTTCAAGGAATTGAATTTTGGGGGCAAAGTCGAAAAACGGAACGCTCACTACAACTGTCAACTTATGGAATTTGTCAAGAAAGGAAGTATTTCGATGGGGTAGGCGTTTGTTAGATTTATTTAGGAAAGCTGTTAAATTTTCCCACTATGCTAGCAACATGCGAGTTGTAGGCGGCGCATTATTGATTCCTCCTTGGAAGTATTTCCCTTCTGTGTTAAACAATTTCTTGTGTCTTTACCCCCCTCAGGGGTACATCTTTAGGAGTTAACGGGCTTCACGAACTCGAGGTACCCAGTATTCTTTTCCCACTTGATTTACTGTCTCCAGTAAACACGGTTGTCGCAACCTCAGAATGGCCAAGCACTGACCTTGCCATTCTTTTCACGATTACTTGATGTCTGTCGCGTTTGGTGCAGCTTGGCCAAGTATGGCCCTTGTACCATAAAACCCAAAACAACCAACCTTGTGCGCATATAGATTTGGTTGTTTGGCGTAGTTTGACCAGATATGGGCTTTGGTCCTTAAAACCCAATCAACATGTCAAATGTGTTCAAACTTGCATTATAATGATCCTAAAT
The DNA here is from genome assembly GCA_947359465.1 of Metellina segmentata. Taxonomy (NCBI): domain Eukaryota; kingdom Metazoa; phylum Arthropoda; class Arachnida; order Araneae; family Tetragnathidae; genus Metellina; species Metellina segmentata. Next base: position 26,793,260 of record OX375880.1, on the reverse strand, counting down.
CCAGCTTTTTGAAATCTTGTTTTGGAATTTTACTGGAATATCTAAAGTTAATTTGGGGGTGTATTGAGCATTACTTGTAGTAACTTCATTTACACAGTCCAGTCATTTTAATGTGACCACCTGTCAAAAGCCAGAATAACCACCTTTGGCAGAGCGGACCACTGCGAGACGTGCAGGAAGAGAGTCAATTAGGTTTCTGAAGGTGTTCACTGGGATGTTGAGCCATGCCGACTCCAGTGCCGTGGCCAGCTGCGCTAGATTACCTCGCTCCTCCAGCATGGATCCTTCCGGCAATTGTTGCAGAGTGTTTGCTTTCAGACGTTTCACACTGTATACGCCAAAGTCCATATATCCGATGGAGCATAAAACATGATTCATAGGAAAAAGCCACCTGTTGCCACTCTGTGGACGTCCAGTTGCGGTACTGGCGTGCAAATTCCTGCCTTAGTCGCCAATGAACAGCAGTCAGCATAGGTGCATTAACCAGGCGTCTGCTGCGGAGGCCCATGCGCAGCAACGTTCGCTGAACCGTTGCTGAGGATACACTCTTGGTAGCCCCATGGTTCATCTGGGCGGTCAGTTGCTCAACAGTTGCACGTCTATTCGCGCGAACGCATCTCCGTAGCCTTCGTTCGCCTCTGTCATCTATAGCCCGTGGTGCACCACATGTGCCACGCCGCTGATTTTGGATAGTGCCATTTTGCCATGCACGGTATACTTTTACTACGGCGGCACGCGAACAGTTCACAAAATTAGCCGTTTCCGAAATGCTTTCCACCCTTGACCCGAAAACCAATAATCATACCCTTTTGGACGTCGGATAAATCGCTACGTTTCTGCATTACGCCAACGATTGAGATGCCCTAGGACATCCTTTATATACACTCCACTGCAATGTTCTGCCACCTGCCTTTTGTGATTGGTTATTTCACGTTGACGTCGAAAGTAGGTGGTGGTCACATTAATGTGACTGGACTGTGTATTATCATGACCATACCATCATTGTAGATTTTAGAATGGAAAGCTACTGATTTTTCTACTGAAGAAACTCACTGTTGGGGGGAATATAATGAATGTGGGTCGCTAGATGTCATTACCTATGGAATTTAGAGCATTGTAAAAATTGGACCATAGACTGATCTCAATTTGCCTCAAAATAATCCCGATTTTCTTGCCTATGAAACACATCAATCATGCATGTGGAGAGAGGATTATATTTTTTCGAGATGCTAGAGATTTTATCGGGCATCAGCAATCATTTTCAATCTCATTTACTACAGATTTTTGGACGCAATTAGAATTTTTGAACGGTGCTATCAATAACCTTGAGACTCGCTTAATCTCTTGCACTCTCTCGCGATGAGAGCCGAGAGATTTATTGAGGTTGGAAAAGATCCAACGTCAGATTTTCAGCTCTGATAGACTATTCTAGAGTTCTCGAATGCAGTTTGGGATATTTGGTGTCGTACGCGTTTGGCCATTAAGTATTTTTTCTATCCACTTTGTTTTGGTACGTTTGTAAATGTTTGGAGGTAATATTCGAATTAAAAATGCTTGATTCCGTTGATATCATTTTGCCATCTCCTCAGACCTTTTTAGATTTGCAGGGGGCTGCAGTAACTCGGTTGGAAGAGTAACGGATTATATAACAACCAGAGGATCGCTAGTTCGAAACTAGGACCAACCAAAGACCGTTCTGTACATGGGGGCTGGTGCACGTCAAATCAGTCGTGGCCTCAAATGCCCTCACGTTGGCGTGAAGTTTGGAGAGTAGAGTGCCAGCTCAGGTGTTGACATAGTCATCTGACCGTGGTTCAAAATTTCCTTGGGGATTGATTCGGGACCGTCGCCAATAGCCTGTTGTTCTCCATTGCTATGTTAATTAACTACCTACCTACATCTCTGTCAGCAGAACTTTCCTTGTGTGTGTATGTCCAATACCTGACGTTGTCTGCACTGTTTGACGCAGCATGATCAAATGTGGCCTTTGGGCCTTGAAACATTAACCAACCAACTTAATACTATTGCCATATCCTCCATTCTTATTTTTCTGCTAATTTTCGGCCTCGTGTTGCATAACAAGCTCGTAGGGCGACGAACCAAACTAATCCAAACTGCAAAATGTTTGTATGATGAAATAACTCAATCTGGAAACCAAGTTTGAACTTAAACCTAAACAGTTCTGTGAAATCGATAGGTATCTCATCTTTTGTTGAATTTGAGATGAATTTTTTTTCAATTTAAAAATTTAATTTTATTTTCGAAGATGTGCTGAATTGTCTGATATTATTTTCCATTGTATGTGACTATTATCTCTACTTTTACGTTGACGATTGATTTCGCAGGCACTGCTATCGTTCATTGTGTTCACAAATACATTTTTATCAATTATGTCGAATGATTTTTTTTGTTAGTTTTCATCGCATGTACCGCCTATCACGTGAGTGATATTTTTCCTTCTCAACTTCAAAAAATCACTTCTAAATAATCTCTAAGAAATCGTATACTTTTCCCAATGGTATTTACTATCTTATAGTTATTTTCGTTTTGTGACTCTGAGCTGACCTGATAACCGAGTAGACTATTACATTGACGTCATCGACATTGTGTTTGTCGCAGCATGGCCAAATATTGAGCATTGCAACCCATTCGAATTTGGGTTTGAGCATGGATTTTCGGAATCCTTTTTAAGATATTTGTCCCGGTCTAATTAGCCCCTCGTATTGCAAATAATGACAGTAGAACAATAAATCAATCTTTAATTTTCAAGATATATTTTGTGTTAACGTCACGTATCATATCAAACTGCTTGAACCTCTCTTGTGACTGTAAAGACGTTGAAAATATTACAATTCCATCATCTTTTAGGGACTTAACTCGAAGGGGAATAAAAAAAAATTTTAGTGAGGAAATAGCGTTAATTATGCATCACATCACGCATTTTTTTAAAAAGTATGCAAAACTGTAATATTGGTAATTCATTTATGATTTTCCTACCTTTCTTTCGAGGTCCCATCGGTGATTTGATGTCTTACGCCCCTGCAAAATTTCACGTGGTTTGCAGAGCCCACGGAAAAATTTAATGTAGTGAAATCCCGATTCAACGTAGCCCGCATTGAACGATTTCCCGCATATAACGTCATTTTTCATTGGTCCCAAATAATTTCCTGTATTTTCAATGTTCAAAATCCTGTAGTTAACGTTATTACTTCGAAATATTTAACGTTTTTCAGCGGGCAAGAACTCAACGCGATTTTTCTTAAAATAATCAGATACTAGCAGGCCAGCACGGCTATGCTCGTGACAATTCTTTTCGTGTCCTTACTGACACTGAAAACATTAAAATAAAAAAATTTTTTTTTTTTAAGAATGAGTTCTATCTCAACCAGACACCACACGCAAATTCGATTAAATCTGGTGTAAAATTTTCCGCAGATTTCAAATCCGTTTAAACTATTTTCAACGATTCGCAAGATAGAAAACCTCAAATAGTCCTTTTTGTGTCCATAATAAATATCTTCGTTAAATGCGTCAATTGCAATATACTAAAAAACTTAAAACTCATATTTGTAGAGAAGGAAGTTTTTTTTTCCCTAATGGCGGGCACATTTGACCTAAGTCATTGGCCACTACAAGGCCGGAAGTGATGGCCATTTGTGAAGGAGCACCCAGTGGGAGGACCACCATTGCCCCTAACAATTTATACTTCGTAATTTTGAACCATGTTCAGATGACGAAGCAACACCTGAGCTGGAATACGCTTACAAACATCCATGCCCGAACCCGGATTCGAACCGGGGACCTTCCGATCTAGAGGCTAACACCTTAACCACTATACCGGTTGGTCGGCCTTGAAAAAATATAAGTTCGCTTAAAGTGAACTGAATTTTCCCTTCCAAGGATATTTTTCCTAATTTTCAAAAAAATATTGCAAGCGTTGTAGAACGAAGGGTTACTTTGTTATGTATTAAAAAAAATGTCTTTTGTAAATTTGTTTTCTCTGCGGACCATGTACGCTTGTAAGGAAACCTTTAAAGTGGGCGAAATGAAGAGTGAAAACTAATTTAAACGTAGCAGAGTCTGTTTTAAGTCTTAAATACAAGTGGAATAGTTTTACCCATGAACCTTCAATATTGTACTATCGGGCTTTCCAAGTCATTTGGTCATTTTAATCAATGGTAAAAATTTATTTTTGAGTCACTAAAAATTAAAAAATAAATTCCATCTTTGGCTTTAGAAAATGAGAACACGTCAAAGAATATTGACTTGGCTGTTTAATTTATTCAACCCTCAGTGAAAAGTAAATACTGACGAAAGATTAATCTTTTCTTCGTAAAGATGTGCTGAACTTAATTTTGTTTAAAATTATAATCGAAGGTGTAATTAATTTAGAGCATACAGTATGAGATAAAATGGTAAACTGTGTCGCGTCTTGTGTTCAAGTGGACGAGATAACAGTTCCGTCTCGTGAAGTTTTTACTTTGTTTTAACAACAAACTTTCCAATTGCCGATGTTGCTAAGCCTGCTTTGCGTCAGCGTCTGCGTCATGGCAAAAACAATATTTATCTTGGCACATTTATCGGCAAGAATCTTCGGTTTTTACTTGCTAGTGTTTATGAAGGTGGAAGGTAGGGTCTAGCTTTTCCGAAACTTAAATGGGAGTACTAAACGTTTTGTATAGTACAGTTTGCCATGGAAGTTTTTTCTTTTCGAATGTTGAATTTTTTGGATTTTTATTACTATTAATTCTACTAGTTTAGTACCCAAAACCTACTGATAATTGCCTTGTCTTTCATTGAAATTTTTTCAACTGTGAAGGTTTTGAAGTTTTGCCTGTTTATACCAATAGGTTCTTTTGAATTCAAGACTCTTTCTAGTTCGTTTATGTACAATTCGGACTGGCCTGTCATTTTTTTTTGCTACACAAGATCCAATTAACTGTTATGCATAGACTAATTGGAAATATGTGACCGGTCTTGATATAATTACGTAATTGAGAAGTGAAGTACAAAAGCAATTTTGCTAAGCTGTCAAACTAATGCAAGTTAAATCTGTCGTGGCCTCAAATGTCTTCACGTTGGCGTGTGTTTGAAGAGTTGAAGGTGCCAGCTTAGGTATTGATCTCGCCATCTAATCACGATTAAAAATCACGTGGTGTTGTCGTCGAATCCTACTCTTCGGTTTTTGTCCCGGGGCGTCGACAGTAGCCCGTTGTGTTGCTTCAGTGAGACGTTAATTCAACTACCTACCCTTCTGTCAAACATAGTTTGAGACAAAATCCATGAGGGCTGTGAATGAAATAATTTTGAAGGACTTGTATCCTATACCAACTCAATTAGTAGATCAAGTGTTTACGTTTCTTCAGTTTTTATCGATAATTAGCTGAATAACCCGGCGCTGCTCGGGTATCGAATATGACCACGACATTTCCTGTGTTAACTCAAATGTACAAACCCTGTAGAACGTGTTTCTTACCGTGACATTTCCATGTTAACTCAAATACGCAAAATCTGTAGAACGAGTTTCTTTGCCCATGTCCATTTATTGCAGGAAAACAAACTTTAGATTTTAAAATTGGGGCTTCGAGGGACACTTTTTAGGACTACATGTGTGCCAATTTTCATGGTTACAGATTGGTCTGAAGACAGGAAAGATATAGCCTGCGTTTTCCGCAGTGTTCCAAAGTATGAGTACCAAATTTGGTGTCGATTGTGTGGTCAATCGGTGTAGATTTGTATAGAGAATATACACGCATCCTTTATGCATATGGATTGTAGCTTCCCAATACGGAATGAGCCACGGTCCTTAAATAGTATCGAGGTCCGCCGTGGCTCAGTCAACATGCCATTCCGCTAGCCATTTGCTAGTTGTAGGCGGTGCAAGTTCGATTCCTCTTTGGGTATATTTCTCTCTTCTGTGGCAGTAAAACTCACTGTGTGTGCATGTCCATTACTCGGTATATTGGTATGTCTTGTGCATGGCGCAAGGGCCAAATAAGGCCCTTGCGCCATAAAACCCTACCAACCAGTCTGGAATCGGAAAAGAAGAATATGCTGTCTCAAAGCTCGTAGTGAAGAAATTGAAACACGTTGAGGGAATATAGAATTTTAAGGTGTTTGCTTAAATGAGTTTGTTCAACAGTCCTAATGTGATATAATGCGGAACAAATATTCGCAGAACAGAAGTGGAAGTGTCGGGGCCCAAAATGGGGAAACTACTGAACCTGCTTCAACAGTGAGTTTTTATACAGGCAATTACTTTTTATGCAGTTACATTGCGCTCTGAGTTATCGATCACTTTATTCAAACTTTAGAACGTGAGTTTTGCTTTGTGTAAGTAAGCAAAAAAAAATCCTTTTTTGTTTTCGATGTCTGTCGACCGACTTTCTGACACAAGCGTATTGTTATGCTATTGGCATTAATTACATTTTTTCTGTTCCGTCTAATTGAGCCCTCGTGTAGCTAAAATTGGCCGTATAGTAATAAAACAATTGTGTGGCATGAAATATCGTTTCCAATTTCTTTTTATCTGTTGAATCATTAAATCTATGCATATGAAAACGGATGTGTGTATATTCTCTATACAAATCCACACCGTTTGACCAATCCCCACCAAATTGGGTCCACTTATACTTTAGAACACTGCGAAAAACATAGGCTATTTCTCAACTGTCTTCAGACCAATCTGTAGCCATGACAATTGGCACACAGGTAGTCCTGAAAGTGCCCCTCGAAGCTCCAATTTTAAAATCTAAAGTTTTTTTTCCTGCAATAAAAGGACATGGACAAGGAAACACTTTCTACAGGGTTTGTGTATTTGTGCTAACACAGGGAAATGTCGCGGTCATATTTGAAACCCGAGCAAGCTAGTCGTACATAAAATACTTTAGACGTTTTGCCAATGCTGAAGTATTGTATAGTATTTGTAAAGCGGAGTTATGGATACAATATTAAAACTGAAACATCTGAAGAATTTGTATTCTATCAACATTACCTTTCAATATCAAATTTATTCAACTCAAACGATGCCTTATAATTATGAAACTGTTTTAAACTAAACAATTCAAAACAAAAATGAGGTAAGTTGGAGTTCAGTTTGGAGGGCCGTTTACGCCAAGGATACGTTTTTGGCCTTTTAAACTGAATATAAACTTTTCCTCACAGCAATTTCAAATCAAGTTATTTGAACGAGAGTTTTCCTGCAATAAGAAAACATGGACAAGAAAACACGTTCTACAGGGTTTGTGTATTTGAAGGGAAATGTCGCGGTCATATTTTAGCTATCGCGGTAGGAAACACGTTCTTCTGGGTTTGTGTGCATTTGAGTTAACACTGGGAAATGCCGCGGTCATATTTGAAACTAGGGATGCGACATCGATGTCGATGTTTTCAGAACACATAGACGTTTTTAACATCGATGTATTGGAGTCGATGTTTTTACGTTGCCAATGTTTTATTTTTAAATGAAAAAAGTATCGTTATAAAAATTTTAAAATTACAAAGTAGCATAATTTTCATAATCAGCAAATTGAACATACTTATAGACCAAAGTGGCCAAGAGTGAAGGGCCTGAAAAGTAGGGATGGAATGTCGATGTTTTCAAAACATTGATGTTTTATAAAAACATCGATGCATTGGAGCCGATGTCGCATCACTAGTTGCTAAACCAGTTTTAAGAAATGGGGGGGAAATGTTTAAATGCGCTGAATTTTAAAAACATCGATGTTTTTGGGCCGATGTAATATCAACATCGATGTTTTAATTTTGAACATCGATGTTTCAAAACATCGATGTTTTGCTGTCGATGTCGCATCCCTATTTGAAACCCGAGCAACGCCGAGTTATTCAGGAAGTAGAGTATAAAACTTATTAAAGATTAGATTAGAAATTAATTGAATTATGTGACGCAAAATTATATGACACGTGCAACAATGGTGATGAAAATGTGTCCGATCCACCCAGTGCTGTCAGAAAAGAATGACCGAATCGAGCCATTCCAACAAGCAAAAGCCTCAAAACTCGATTCCCGAGACAATTCGAGTCCAGCATCAATTGAGCTATCGTGTGCGGCGCAAGAATGCAGAAGCATATGATCGCTTACGTAACCCCATTTACTTCGCCTGATTGCTCCGGACCTCGTCCGCATGTGTTTACGCTCGCCGTACGGGTTACCTAGTCGGCGCATCGTCTGGATCGACGTCACTCGACGATGAATCTTTCCGTTGTCGTCGGTGGTCATGTGACTATCTCCATCTCTTTCCGACGCGACCTTCGACGTCTGAATGATGGAAGCAGCGAGGAGGAGGTTCGGGCGACGAGCGAGATGCCATTTATGGACAGTGGCATGCGGGGGCTATAAGGGTTGTCGCACTCCATAAAAAAAATTGTAGTTGTCTATCTTGGGTGACTTCTGTGCTATATATACAACGACGTGCTTTTATCAGTCGGTCTGTCCCTGCATGATTGCTTTCCCTCTTAAGTGGAGACTAGAATGTATCAGGAAATAGGGAGTCGAGTTCTTTGAATGTCGAGTGTAAACTTGAGGCCGGCTAATGGGATGAGTGCATTTTCATATCTTTGTACTGATGTGTTTCTGGTGTGTTGTCTTCTGATGAAAACATTTCCGATTGTAGTGAAAGTGTGTGGCCTTTAAACGGGTTGGCCCTAATATGTATTGTATGTATGTGAGGTGTAAGTTGAACCCCCAATGTGATGCTCTTGTGTTTTGCTAAGTGGTTCAGAAATCCGCCCTTGTGCCACAGAGTTATATTCAGTTCAACGGGCTTTAAAAATATATATATACATGCAGGGTATTTCGAAAATATGGCCAAATTGGTTAAGGTTGGTAAAGGGGCCCAAAATAAGCGTTTTATAGAGGATATATTCATTCAAGAGGAACAAACATCCTTGCCTTTACCCCACATTCGAACCAGAACCTTTAAATTCAGAAGCAAGATTCTGAAACATGTACAACATTTGAGCAGCTCGTCCGTTTCCGTTCGAAGCCACACGCATTGTATGAATAAATACGAGCTCCGAATTCATGTAGCGATGCATGCGGTTAAAAATCTGTGCGGGGAATGACACATTACATCAAAAAAGCGATTGTCGACTCGCCCTCTACCATCTAAACGCGGTGTTTCTGGACACAGAAAAATGTTTATTTTGGACTCCTTTACGGTTTTTTCATATTTTCGAAACACCCTGTACACATAACCATGCTCATCGAATGAGCGTGAAGACATCAGGATATCAGTTCGGCTCCATTTCTGAAAGGGAATACTCCCTCCTGTTCGGATTCCGACAGATGTGGAAACCTCTTTCGATGGGCGATTGAGTGCTTTAGTAAACACGAGAAGGCGGCGAGTGCATTTCCCTTTCATCTCTGTTCAACACGTGGAAAAAGTTCAGTAGCTCTTGACCCACATCTGTGGGTGGGAATGTTGTTACTTTGTTCTTAACACATTCAGGTTCTCGGTACAACATTGGCTCTGCAGGTTGCACGTCTCTTTGCTTGAATCGAGTATGAGTTTGACTGATTCAGTGGTTTTTTAAACCTCGCGAAATGGTCACCCAATTTCCTTTGTGTTACGCAGTGTGAAATGGAACGGAATTATTGTTTCAATTTCCTGTTGGTGTGTTTTTTTGTAAGGTTTCTTTCCGTAGAGTAAGTATTACGGAAAGTGTTCTTACCAAACAGAATTATAGCAGTTGAGTAATTGCCAGTTGTTTTGCGAATCCTGGTGGCCGAGTCATTAGCATTCGATCCTCTACAAAAAGGCTCTGGTTTCGAATCCTGGGTTGGCCGTGAATAGTTTAAATCTAATAGTCTTAATAGTTTAAAGTATCTATCGAACCGCTATCTCGTGAACCTAAAAATGACCATAGATTGACTAATCAAAGCCACGTGTACCTTAATCTGATGGCTTGCTCAATTTATTTAAATCTCAACAGTTCAATTAGTACATCGCCCCAAAAACATCGATGTTTTTAAAATTCAGTGTATTTAAACTTTTTTCCTCATTTCTTAAAACTGGTTTCGCAAATAGGGATGCGACATCGGCTCCAATACATCGATGTTTTTTTTATAAAACATCGGTGTCGCATCCCTACTTTTCAGACCCTTCACCCTTGGCCACTTTGGTCTAAAAGTATGTTTAATTTGCTGATTATGAAAATTATGCTACTTGGTTATGTTTTAAGTTTTTATAACGGTACTTTTTTTTATTTAAAAATAAAACATCGGCAACGTAAAAACATCGACAAGTATAAATATCGATGTTACAAAAACATTGACTCCAATACATCGATGTTTGGAAACATCGACATCGATGTCGCATCCCTAGTGTCGTCCACAAGAAACGACTCGCATAACACGTAAGCGTTAACGTATAGGCTTACCTCAGCCTCACAGACGAGATACGGCCCTCCAAATATTTTCATCGGGTCTGCAGACGAGACACTGCCCTTAGGACAGGTTTAACCGTCTCGGAGACCAGTTACAGCCCTCTGGATAGACTTAACGGACCCGCAGACCAGATACGGTGCTAATAACAAAATTTAAATTTGGACAAACATTTAGATATTGTTTGAATTTCTAATCGCAATTAAATAATTAATCATAGACTCAATTTCATAGGTAGTTAGTTCCTCACAATTTTTGGATTAGCAGCAGAAGTTCCCTTCTACTCTTGTGTTGGAACTCAAAAACAACACTCCTTTAAACAATCGCGGGAAATGTTTTGTTTTAATCGAGCCAGATCCCGTGTGGGAGGAAGTGTGAAGGGCACTCCTACCTTGCCGATTACATAAATAGAGATGTCGAAAGTGTTCGCTTTGAGCCATGGAATGCCGGTGGGTTTAGTCGATTGGGATGTTTGTGAAAGTAAAACATCCCTTTCCAGAACCGATTGTTCAACTCGAAAGGCTGATTTCAGTTGAAGCTGTGTGGTGAAAATAATTGCCTTGACGGTGACCATCGCAGCAAGTTTCATTTTCCGTGCGATGATATTTAGTGCCACTGATAAGGGTATCTTAATGGCACACTATATTTCAGATTACACGAGGAAACGACACGCTTCGTATCGTGCCACATAGCTCCAGTTACACGACACAGCATTGACATCTACAACACATGAATTTATCAAAGACGTAACACACCTTTCCTTGTTTGTACTATCAGGTTCGATTCCCCTCTGGGTCTATTGCTCTCTTCTATCAGTAAAAACTTTCCTCGTGTGTGCATGTTCGTTCTCTTGATGTTAACTTGTGTTTGTACAAAAGGGACCCTTACGCCATGAAACCCAAGCCAGCCACACCCTTATTTGTATTTTTTAAATGAACTGTGTTTTTAATGGATTTCTTTTTACAATTTATTAAAAACGTTGATAGCCAAACAAGATAAATGTATTTTACTTTTTATCATTCACTTGCCACTGCGTGGCTATAGCCCGGCGTTGCCTGTGGTCGTGGTGTTAGTTTGCCTCAGGCAACGCCATGATATAAGGTATTATTATGGTGTAAAATTTTCCGCAGATTTCAAATCCATTGAAATTTTTAATCTATTTTTAACGAATCCGCTTTTATGAAAAAGAACTAAACAATGCCTATCAAAATGTTTTTTATTTTTTGCTCTCCACTGAAATCGAAGAGGGCAGAATAACGCGAAGGGTACGAAATGCAATCTGTTTATTTTTGAGACGTCACGGTAACTTTCCCTTTCCAATCTCGTGCGAAAATATAAAAGATATATTCAATTTAAAAGTTATTTATGTAAAGAAAATCATATTTTTAGGTGTGCATCTAAAGTGAAATTTTCCGCAGATTTCAAATCCGCTGAAATTTGTACTCTATCTTTAACGGTCTAGGAGATAGAAAAAGAACTAATTGACTCCAGTTAAAATATTGTTTTTATCGTCTGGCTGGAAAATCCGCGCAAAATCAAAACGGTCACGAAAACAATACATTTAGAATCTGTGATCTCTTCTATGCTATAGCATTCATAATGATTAAATTTCATTAAATTCATTTTAAAATGTTCCAGATTGAATTTTTTAAATTCGCCGCGACCCAAAAATTACAAAAAATTCGGACTACCTGTGTGCCAAATCTCATTGCTGCTAAGTGCCATAGAATCGTTAGGATTTTGCGTCAAGAAACTAGACACACAAACATTTCCTTTTATAATAGTAGAGATAATTAACTGAAGAAATGCGAAAAATATATAAAAACGTTTTAATTTTTCTACAAGAGGGAATTTTAGCTGTAAAATCTCCTGCGAAAAGTTGTCATAAAAATGTTTGCTTGTTTGTTTTCTTTGCAATGAAAAGTTAATGTAAAATCTTTCAATACGAATGCCAAAAAAAAGTTCACTGTTATAAGCCTTATTTTTTTCTCGTGAAAACTCGTGAGTTGTCATAAAAATGTTTGCTTGTTTGTTTTCTTTGCAAATGAAAAGTTAATGTAAAATCTTTCAATACGAATGCCAAAAAAAAGTTCACTGTTATAAGCCTTATTTTTTTCTCGTGAAAACGATCTTGAATTTGAATAATTATTTTTATCATTTAAAGTGTCAAAAAGTTTGACCTCGAATTAATTTAAAAAAATTGTTTGAATTCAGTGTGTAAGTTCAGAATTATAAGAAACATAGCGAGGAGAATCGTGTGCCCTGTAAAAAAAGGCATTTTTCCTTTATAAAATTGCTGGGGTGAAGTCCTAAAACGAAGTACTTTTTTTCCTATTGCTGTTAGTAAATATTTTCCTTGGTGTGAAATTACGTCATTCGTGAAATGCATTTTGTGACACTGTTTAAAATCTCAATCGCAGAAACTTTTTTTGGATTTTGTTTCCAGTTCTACTGAAAACACACTCTTAAATCCGAATGAAACATTCTCGCTATCAGATATTTATCACACAATACATGCACACCCTAGTGAAAGTTTAACCCTTCTGGCCTCGTCTAATTTTAATCGGCCATATCCAACGGAATTAAATAATGTGTGTGTGCCGGTTTTATCCCTTGCTAACCTCGCAAAAACTGTGCTAATAGTTTCCACGGTTGTTTTTCCCGTTTAGAAAATGACCTTCGTTGATAACTAGCCACCATCGAACGCCACACGGGAGATAATTCCAAGTATCTTGTATGTAGTAGAGATTTACGCTATCGCTTTAATTTACCGTTTTGTTTGCACAAGGAAGAAGTAGCGTTCTTTTTAATGGCTTTCCTGACGTAAGGCGATTGCACATAAAAAAAATGTGATCAAAGGTCGTAAAAATTAAAATCAACTCGGTTTCTGGCCCGATACGGAAATGAAATGAAGTGAAGTGAACTATTAATAGGAACAGTGGCATAATGATCGGCGATGTCGTGTTCGGTTTCACTTGGAATCTTCTTATGGTTGTGGTCTGAACTTGTTAGTTTTATTAATGTGTTTAAGGGGGTCCGGGACACATTGAAAATTTTTTATTATTAATTAATTTAGAATTTTTTTGTACTGTTACCCATCTAACTAATAAACTAAATCACAACACAAATTTTTTTTTTAAATTTTAAATTAAAAGTTTTTGAAAAAAAGAGGGGCCATTTTAAATTGCTAAAACTTAAAATATTCGCGATCAATTTTCAAAATTCTTGCAGTAAATTATTCACAAATTTATAAACTTTTAAAGTCATATTTTTAAAAGTAAATATTTGTTTCAAATTTGCTGAATCAAAATTAAAGTATAATGTTTGAAAAAGATATATTCCAAATTTCAACCCTTAAACTTTATCGGTTTTCGACTTATAGCAATTTGAATACAGGAAATTTTGAAAAAAAGTATCATGGATTAAAACGTATTTAAAGTTTTAAAGACAGATGTTGTTGCCATGACAACAACTGTCAAGAGTGCTAGATTTTCAAAACAACGCACCACAAAAATTATATCTCTAGTTCTAATTAATATAGAAACATGATTTAGACGTCATTTTAAGCAAAAAAACACAAAGAATTTCTTAAAATAATAATAAAAAAAAATTTCGAAAAATTGACGATTTTTGTGTATTGGACGCCCTTAAAAGGCTCACTGCTTGTTCGTATCTCAAAATTGGATCTCGGAGAACATTTTTGAAATGAGAAGAATGTCAAAAACCCTCAATCGGATATAACCGCGTTTTTGTAGTCGACGAACTATACCGTTATGTTGTTATATGGAACTCGTTAAAAAAACGTTCGAAATCGAGAACTATATTTTTCGTTACTCACATCAATTGATAATTTAATTTTCGACGCTAAAATTAAAAAATTGGTTTTTCGATCGATTTTTGTGATTTTGAAACTCTTGTCCTCTTTAAGTAATCTCTCTATATTAAAAAAAAGTTGCCGCCGCCGCCGCAGAATTGAAATTTTTGTTGTTTAGCTCCATTCTTAGACGGTTTCCCGAGAAAGTACTGATCGGAAAAATATGAAATTAACATGCTTTGTTCTTCATCGTATTCCCTGGATAATTATTAAGATTTTTTTCCGATGCGGCTATTAGTTTAGGTTTTATTAAGTGTTAAAGTTGAAGTGAAATTTCTTCCGCGAGTGAGCAAAACACATTCAAAATTTCAGTCTTTAGTCGTGAGTTTTTTTTTAAGAGTACCTCTCAACGTAAATTTTTGCAGCTCGTCGAGTTTTTTTTGAAATTTAAATGTGGTTCTTGATAATATTTTTTTGAAATTCGGGAAAAATCGGGACATTTTTGTTACTTTTTTTTAAAACTGCCGTATCTATATCTAATTACTATTAGTTTTTAATTTTTAAAATATCGCAGTATACCTCAGAATATACTCTTTCTTACGGTACTATTATTTTTGAAATCGGTTAATAATTAAATTGGATGCGATCAAAAGTTCGTGATACAAAATTCGGAATCTTCGGATATTTTCGCTACGTTTTGTTAAAACCGTTATGTCTACGGCAAAAACCATTATTTTTTTAAATTTGAGAACATCACTGAATACACTACATTACACTCTTTCTTATGGTACAATTATTTTTCAAATTGGTTAATAAACAAAATCGATGCAATTAAAAGTAGGTCATACAATTTTCGGAACTTTCAGATCGTAACTTCCGATACAAAACTAAAATGGTCATATCTATATAGTATTACTGTTAGTTTTTAATTTTAAAAATATTGCAGTATACCTCACAATGTACTCTTTCTTACGGTACAATTATTTTTAAAATTGGTTCATAAATAAATTCGATGCAATCAAAAGTTGGTGACACAAATTTCGTATTTTTCAGTTCGCATAGCTGGTTCCGCAAACAGCAGTGGGTTGCATTTCCTACTATCGGGTTTGCCAGATATCAAATTTATCGTAGCAACAATTGCCATAAAAACGATTTCTTTTTATTTGGCGAGGAAAAAGGCTCGCTTTTTTCCCTCTGTTCTCAAGACAGTTTACCGACAAAGTACAATCGTAAAGTTTTGATATTAACACTGTTTACTTAAAATTGTACAGGGAACAAGATACAGAAGATTTTTTACTGATGCGGCTATTAGTTTAGGGTGCATTAAGTGTTAAAGCAAAAAAAAAGTGAAATCAATTGCGAAAGAAGTATTGGTTTGAGAAAGCAAACCAAACGGGATTGCGTAGCAATCCCCGGGGTCGGCGAGCGTAAGCGAGCAGGGCGCGAAGCCCTCGCTGTGACGTCATGTACCGGAAAGTGAAATCAGCATAATACGAATTATTCAGATAGTTTCACTCTGTGAAAGGAATGTTGGTTTGCGAAGCAAACCAAATGACATCTGTGAAAGGAGTGTTGGTTTGCGAAGCAAACCAAATGGGATTGCGCAGCAATCCCCGGGGGTTGGCGAGCAGGGGGCGGAGCCCCCTAGTAAAAAAAAAATACCATAACTCTTAACCGATAATGTTTCGGTGACTAATTCGCTATAATCTCCAAATTCTGTAATTATGGTTGTTTCATTACTGGTTTTTAAACTGATAATTAGACTTGCAGAATAAAATGTCGCGCAGCAACAAATAAATCTTGGGTTTCTTCGATGGTATTTTTTCCCTAGTAAACGCGACTGGAAAATTTATTTACATTACAAGTTTATTTTTTCAAAATAATTACATATTTCTCTTGTTTGAGAACCGAATAAATTAAAATGAAATTTTTTCTTGTTCTAATATTGTTCTAGATATTTATTCATAGAATTCAAAACAGTGAATAAAACGTCTTTTTTAAATTTATTAACCTGTCTATAACTGGCCTTTGCGTGACAAAGTAATCAAATGGCAACAATACAAAATATTTTTTATTCGCACTGTAATGAAACAATTAAAATTGATCTTCTGATTAGTTCCAATGTTTGAGGAGGCTCGATTCCTTCCTATGTGTTTTTTGTCCTCTTCCGAGTCAATAAAATTTTACTTGTGTGTTTATCTTTTTACTTGATGTTTGGCTCAGCTTGGCCAAAATATGACTTTGCACCATAAAACACAGTCAACGTATTTTTGATAAAATTCTGACTAATTATGCAATATAACTTTGTTTCAAAATTTTAATTTTCATCCACATGATTCCCAATATTGAATCAAGGGTCGTCTTGACTAAGTTGGTATGCACACTGCATTAGCAACCTGCGAGTTGTAAGCTGTGCAGGTTTGAATCTTAAATGGGTGTATTTATCTTCTCTGATAGCGAAATTTTCCTTGCGTGTATGTTCTTCACTTGATGTTGTTTGCCTTGTGTTTGGTGCGGCTTGTCCAAAAAAAAAATTTAATAATTTTTAGTATTGGGTTTTTAAGGGTACCTTTGCCTGCAGGTATGCAAAGATGTATTTCGTAACTTTTGGACCAGTTCTGGAAAAAATACAACCTAGACGTCACAGTTTAATTCGAACCGCCAGGCCGCAAATAAATGTCTGACAGACTTTGCGATCTGCAATGCAAAGCAACTTCATCCCAGTAACCTACATAAAAACCGCTCACCTGCAAACCCTCCAGAGCTGATCGTTTGCATTCTTCTCGGAACAATCACAAAAGCGAGCGTGGAGTGATTAAAAGATACTCCAGGCCCCTTTCAGAGAAGAATGGGTTAGCATTGAACGCCAGCCAATAGTATTTTCCCCAACATTTTCTTTTAACTAACCGTTTAACGGTAATGCAATTCAGTTCCGCATTCTGATCTCGTGTTGAATAGAAGCGAGATTCGGCGCGAGGAGAAATTAATACTCGTAATTTTGAAATATTGTTTTGAAAAGCAATTTTCTCAACTCCAAGGGGGTGCTAATTTTTTTTTCAGTCGAATAATAATAATAATAATAATTTTATATATATATATGATAGGGTAACTCAGTTGGTAGAGTCGCTGATTAGCAATTAGAGGGTTGCGAGTTCAAGACTCGTGTACGTTTCGTCTGGGGCTTCCCCTTCCGGATTAAACCTGAACCGTTGCCAATAGCCTGTTGTGTTCCAGGGCCACGTAAATTCTTCTATTTACCACCATCTTTTCATAAAAATTGTTATTAATTTCAAAATATTGCAACTCAATTATTAAGTGAATGAAGAAATTAATATTTAAAAAATGCTCAGTTTTATCTTCTAGATAGATTTCCTATAATATGGATAATACCCCGCAAAATCTCCGAAGACCCTAAAGAATAATTTTTTTAGGGTCCTATATAATTTTTGATTGTAGAAAAACGCACAAGTTTGGGAAATGCTATCTCTGAAAAGATTTCTGACTATTCCAAATTAAATATTTGTTACTAGAAAATTCCACTGCATAACATAAAGACAAAATGTCATCGTTAAAATTGATTCAGTTTTATAAGTTACTGTTGACTAATTCAGAAATTGAAAAACCTCGATTATCATTTCCTGAAACAAACTATAGAATGCATTTGAAACAAGTTTGGTGGTACATCAATTTGATGCGAGGATTCATCAAATACTCGTAAGAAATAAGTGGGCTCAAGAATCCCAAATTTGTCACCCATCACGTTCCCACGACATTGGCACCCACAAACTAACTGTGTTCGTATGATTGAAGAATAGATAAAGAGCTTGGGGTTGAACAGCCTAAAATAACGAACCTTAGAATTGAACTTGGAAATAATTTTCAAACGTCAAGTGACCACGTAATAATTATATCACAAAGAATTATACTTGAAGCAATACAAAGAACTATAAATGCAAGAAAGCTTTTAGCAGTTTAAAAAATTCTGTGAAATTCACAAAAATTTCGTAGACTGAATTCTGAGAACATAAAGTACAAACACTTATAATTCGAGAAATACCAATAAGCATGATTGGAGAAGTACAAAGAAAAAAATTATTGGTGAAATACAAAGAATTATGCCTGAAGCAGTATAAAGAACTAAATTTAGTGCAATAAGGCTTTCAGCAATTGAAAAAAAAATTCTTGGAACAGTGTAGAAGTTAACAAAAATTTTGTTAAGAGTTGTCTTTTAATCACTAAATCTCTGTAACGAACTGAAAAAGATCGATCACATAACAAGTTGTCGTGGAAGTCTATTGGAGGCTGTAATTTGAATCTCCCATTTCAGAATTCGAATAACTAAAAAGTTATCTATTTGTTTTTGCACCCCTAATCTCTCTCACGTTTACATTTCATTCCCAGAGTCCTTATTTCATCTCCTAATATTTATTAGCTAGTATTTTTTTGTTTTGTTCTCAACGTCATGTTATGTAAAGGAGGAATCCTACTCAAGTTCAGATGGGGGCACCATGGTGAAGAGGCTTTTATTTTTCTGCGTAGAAGTGGATCAGTGGGTTGTATTCAGGGCGGGTGTAGCGGTCCGAGTTTATTGCTCTTGAGATGGAATGTCAAGCACCCGCAACGTGAACAGCTTGAGCACGTCGTTCTGGTATGAGAAACAAGACAAGCATCAGAAAAACACGTGTATGATTTAATTGTTTCATGTTTTCCCCCTCTGGAGCATGGTATTTTGGCGAAGAATGGGTGTTTTGCGAAGAAAATTCTCTATTTACTCGTGTATGAAAGATATTCAAGGACTTTTCCCCCTCGTTCTGAATTCGGAATTTCGACAGAATATATAAAAAATATTCTCTTTTAAGCATTCTTAGCCACAACTCTAAAGCTCAGTTGGTCGTTTGATGATAATTCGAAATAAAGAAGGAAATACAAAGCGCTCGTTGGCAATATCTGCGGAAAGTGCAAACAATTTCTGAGAAGGGAAAACAGAAGATTTAGGCCCGGTGCACACATCCGGTTTTTCAACGTGCGGCGCCGCTGGGTCACCGAAGCCCAACTATGCACACTTAACCGTGAAATGACGCAAGTACTCATTTCGCGCCATTTGCAATAAATATTCTGTCGAAGAAAACGTGTTTATTTTGCTTACTTGGTGTTAAAAAAAAGTGTATTTTGAAACAAAATAGACGTTACTGGATACAACCATTTATTAATTATTATTTATATTCCATTTATTTATGAAAACAAGGTACTTCAGAACGGAGAAGCGTGTGCGGCGCCGTGGGGAACTGCGGTACAAATTACACGCAAGTTAGACGTGCGTCGCCGCAGCGGTTCCGGAGGCATGTGTGCACTGCTCCATTGGATCCAATGTATCTCAGGCCGCACGTTGCAAAGCAGGATGTGTGCACCGGGCCTTAATGTTCATAGATTATTTCATGCAGATGAAAAATACTTCTTTTTTCGGCCTAGCTTGATTTCTCCCCGTTTTGACCGATGTTTTTCGTTTATTGAAGGAAAAGAAGATGCATTCTAAATTTACATTTGAGTAGCATGCCAAGTTAAATCACAAATTAAGTTGTTAGAAACACTTAAGCCCTCCGTGCTTAGTTTACAGAAAAAACCTATCAGAGGCCTTGATTTTTGTAAATATTTTTTTCAATTGTGTCGATGGTTAGTGATACGTAATGTTCTTTTTATGTAATTCTTAATATTGAAATCAAGTGCTGTATTTTAAAACGATGATTGTCAACGTACAGGGTATGCTTATTATACATATTGTTGTTTTCATTAATTTCGCTGCAAAAATTCTGATTATGTGGATTAAATTGCCTGTTTATAACTTGTCACATGGCCTATTGCTTTTGGAAACTAATGAAAAAGTGCCCATGATTTCTAATGCTTTCTAATTTGCCCATGAGTTCTAAATTTTAAAAATAAAGAGCGGCAAACCGACACTTAATCAAAAATTCCAATTTCATGTGATATCTCGCTTTTTCTCTAGCGAGTAGGAAATTTCTTTCGTCCCCATGCTAATTTTTTTATAAAAATCTAAAATAAAGTTTTTCTCTTTTAAAAACTAATTTGTGCTTTCGCACTTATACGTGGTGGCTAAACTTCGAAAATGAGCCCTGTATTACTGCTTTTCCTTTAAGCCAACAACTGTGCTGGTAAGCAACATTGACCGGGGAGGTCACGAACATTACATTTTGCTTACAGATATTGTTGGAAAATGATTTTCGTCATATTCGCCTGTGGTTAGTAGTTGGTACCGAAAATAAATTAACATGTTCCATTAATGCTAATCTAGAACTACTATATATGCACTAAGCGTCACACACAGGATGACTCTTTAACGAATGCAAGATTATTTTTATGTTACACATTTGGGGATTCTTATGTTAAAAATTGACTCAACAGTGTATTTTTTAGTTTGCAATTTGCACTTGTTGATTTTGATTATGAATAAAAGAAATATCACTTTTCAAGCTTTTGACAAATTTGGTAACACTTATGAATAGCTGGGTCTCATTAGTTACGGTCACATGCTGTTTTTTATAGACCAGGTTAAATATTCTAATATTTTAAAAAATAAGCTTCTAAAAAGCTTCCATGCAGTGCTAATGAGAATTAAGTACCCCTTCTTATACAACACAGAATTTTTATTAGAACACTTGATGATACTTTTTATTTATCTTTTACCAAATATTTTCTTCGGCTCTATGCTTTAAATGGAACGATAGCTTTGCTCAGAAGAGGACTGTCCTTCATAAGATCGGGTACAAGCCATTATTTAATTTGCCGACCTACTGCCATTTTTCCATCTTCTAGTTACATCGATATCATCACACATCATATTTCATCTCCGCTACATCTTAATCAACCT
This sequence comes from Metellina segmentata, assembly GCA_947359465.1. NCBI lineage: Eukaryota > Metazoa > Arthropoda > Arachnida > Araneae > Tetragnathidae > Metellina > Metellina segmentata. The sequence goes on along the minus strand of OX375880.1, from coordinate 26,772,158 downwards.
TGTGGCTTAAATACTGCAATTTTCTGATACCATCTTCCCTCATATTCCTGGTGACTTAATTCGTTCTGACAGCTAGTGAACCAACTAAATATGTCATAGGAATCAGCACTCGATGCTGGACAATAGATTAACAAATGCGCGCCTGCGACGGTAAACGGGAACCTTTGTTTCTTGCGTCTTAGATTTTTATCTACAACCCGTTTTTCGACCGTGTGGAATAGGAGGTGAATGTTAGTGTGCCAGAACTTGAATTGAAAGTTAAGCGGCTTGACCTATACGAGCGCCACGTGAAGCTACTTAAGTACAATATGCGCTGGCGCTTTTCGAATTTGGTTGATCTTTAGAATATTATGAATGTTCGTTTTGCCTTTTTATTCTGATTGCTTAAGCACCTGACCTTGCAGTTTTTCAATAGGATGCATTCGAATTTCCAGTGAATGGAATTGTTAATTTTCAGAATAATATTCTGCTTGTTCCTGTCTCGTATTGGTTTTAAAAAGAAAATCACATTTCGCCGAATTCAAATTCTAGTTTCTCTTCGAAATGACGATTTACCTGTTTTTTCTCATTTAACCTGTTATTTGCGACAAAGATAGATACCCTTACAGACCTACTTAGTTTATAAGTCAGCTCGTTAATCCTAAAAATTTACGTCTTCGTTGGTTGTCTGATGTGGTTTTATTTCTGACCAGTTATGTTTTTTTTTTGTGTTTCGAGTGAAAAATAAGGTAAACGAGTCAAAAATGCTGCGTCTTTTTGTGTGTCGATAATATACATTTGGTTGTGATGTAAAGTTCACTCACCGGTTTTTGTGTTTCCATTATGTCTAATTCCATTATGGGATTGTGTTTATTCTTAAGGTCATGTTGGAAGGGGGGGGGGTAAATATAAGTCTGAATCAAGATCAAGGTTATCCTACCGATTGTTTTTTAGCCTCTAGCTAAGTAGCTGGTCTTTTTGGGGACAGTGATCCGCAATTGTTCTTTCAAACGTTTGCCGATAAGTTTGCAATAGCGACACGGTTAAAATGTTCTCATTAGCACGAAAAAAGGCTGGCCTTTACTTTTTGAGTATTGAAGGCACGTTGCACCTGTGTACGCATCAATTATGTTTCGGTATCTTAATATTCGACAAGATTTTCCACCTCTTGTTCTATCATTTCGCATGTGTTTCCATATTTCGACTTCAGGAATATTTAAGACCTTTTTGTTACATTTATGTGCTTTTAACAGATCATCGCCTTACAAGTGAAGCACACCAACTCAGTTTACAAGATACGAATCTTTAGATCAAAATATGGTGATCTTGAGACTATTGGAGTTCGCCAAGTCATTTCTTCTTTACAAGAAGGTTAGATTCCTTGAAAACCACACTCTGAGTAAAGCTTAGAGTAGAAATTTGCCCTTCGTTTTCTCAGAACTATGGTTTTGATATGTTTCAACTGTAAGTCGACGAACTATCCTCGAATAAAAACTTGAATGTTTATCAGACCACTACCAAATTTAAATATTTGTTTTTATTTGACCCAAAGGTGTCCGGGTTTGTAAGTTATACGATTTACTAATACTTTCATTCTCGAATCCTAAATTGATTAGCATTTGGTTTGCGTATTACTCATAGCTTTAAAGTGCAAGAATGCAAATATCATTGTTGTCTTTTGAGACATAAAAGACAAACTGTATCACTCTTTCCACCCTATGACCCATAGAACTCCCAAACAGCGAACAGAATGAAGCGTTTTGCTGCTTCCTGTATAATTCGTTATCTCCCGTGTCCTTATATGGCGGACTGCTTCCATTCTCAAGCCACACTGAACACGATGGCAGACGATACTGAAACTCAGTTGAGTTGAGGATATTTATATCGCTCTCGAACGGGAACTGCTTGACTCATGCCCCCACCCGGAATTTGCCGACGGTATAGCCCCAGTTTCACTGTTCTGGTTGTGGAAGCCAGAGGTTCTTCGTCTTCGCTGGCAACCGTGGGCGAGGCTTTTTAGAGCCTCTTCCCCGCTTACACACCTAGCGCCTTAAAAAGAAAGCCGAGGCTTCTCGGGTAGTGTCCGATTACGAGGAGTGTTGGATTGGGGTTTTTGTTATTGAGGTTTCTGTCGTTTTTGCAGGTTTTATTTTAGGGAATTTGTGGGGTAGGGATCGTGTACGTGGTGACGGTGGCAGGAGGTGTGGACGTGGGTTTTTGAATGAGTTGAGGGGTTTCCCGTGTTGATGAGTTTTTAATGTTTGAAAGTTATTTCAGACGATATTAAACTAATCTCAATTTTCAAAAAACCGGACTTTCGGCGAAAACTTGGAACACATTTCGTTAAGATGTGAACGAATACAGATTTTTTTAATTGTTGAAAGTTGTATCGATTTTTAAGGATACAAAAAAAATTAAACTCTCTTTTCTGTATTTTTGCCATAAAAAAAAGCAGTTGATATAAGAGAGACGATTTATTTCCTTTTTAATATATTCAATGTTTTTTTGATGTACCAGAAATTAAAATTTTGTTACCTTTCTACATATATACATTCCATAGAAAAGTAGCGATTTAATGTTGTGTTTTCAGTAAATTTATTCATAAAAATATTTGCATATTTCTTACCTTCACTGGTCCAGTGATTTCTAATTGTTAAAAGTGTACATTGCATTAATAATGGGAATCATAAGCACATTAGGAATATGTATAATAATTTTTTAGTGATTTTTATTCTTTAAAGCTTTTGTCTGTAACAATATGGTAGTCGACCTTCATGCTGCCAGAGTGCATATGAAGTTTCAAATGCTTCATATGCACACATAATGTCCAATAGGAATCAATAACAAATAGAACAATTCTACATTTTTAAATGATTGATTTTCAGTTCAATTACCATCACATGAAGTGTATTCTCCAATGAAAACAAGGAGGCTTACATTTTTATATTCAATTTATTTTTAGTCAGTTTACCATTGATTCAAATATGTGATTTTGAAACATCTTATAATATTAACTATCATTAAGAATATCATTGTAGTTCAAGAACAAAATTAAAAAATAATAATAATAAGCACCTAAAGGGTTTAACATTTAGAATATTGTGCTATCCTTTTCGATTTCTTTACAGTAAAAATAACCATCTTATAGTATTAATTATCATCAATGATATCATTACAGTTTGATAACAAAATTAAAAAAAAAAAAAACATTTAGCACCTAAAAGGTTAAGCATTTAAATATTGCTATCTTTTTTATTGCATTTACAATAAAAATAATCAACCTTTGTAATTTTTAAAATAATAAATAATATTTGTTTGGTTAAATTAATGTTTTTAAAAGTAAAGAGTTGGTGTTTTCAGTCCACATGAGTAATAAAATAATCTAGCAGCATTTCTGAATCAGTTTACTGAAATAGAAAGGTTATAAGTCATATGTGCAAAGAGAAATGTTAGTTGAAGAGTTGAAATCCCTGCTTCTTGCTTCAACATCTTTAATTGTAGTTCCGAAATTTATATAATAGTGGTCGGTTTTAATAGTAAATAAAATAGAGGTTATAATAACAAAGTATAGCTTTTATATATATATATATATATATATATATATATATATATATATATATATATATATATATATATATATATATATATATATATATATATATATATATATATAAACCAGCTATACTTTACTATTAACTATACTGTACTACAATTATCTAATAACAACAGGCATATGACACAACTAGTGTTTTAGCAATTTTAAATTTGAAAAATAAAGTTATGTTGATATTTGGATGTATCCTAAATTTTAATTGTGTAGCCTGGTCAGATATGACCCTTGCTGCATAAACCCCAACTAACCGAAATCTTGGTTTCTCCAATTCAAAACTTAGGTTATTTTCTAAAATCTTGAATTAGGGAGCTGAACAAGGAAAGGTGAAATGTAAAATTTTTAATAAATGTCAGATCTTTATTATAATAAATGCATAAGATAGATTTATGCAACTAACACTTGAAAGACACTTATATAAAAAAATTCAGAAGCTCGTAACTAACATACATCAAATAGCATAGTAAATCGGAACTAAAATGAATTTCAGTTCCTCACTTACGTGACCAGTGGTCTAGTCATAAATTAAGCAGTGCCAGAATGCTCTGACCTGTTGTTGGTGTTGGGAGGGGGGAATTAAGGGACAGAATGGAGCTTTTTTTTATGATTTTCTTTATTTCTCATTTAAAAAAATGAGCAGTGCCTGCTCTACTAAAACCCTTGTATCTGATACTCGTAGTATATTCTGTTCAGTTATGAAATATATGCATCTTGTTTATGTAGCTTGGCTCTGTAAAAGTTCTTTTTTGGATTCCTATTCCAGGGTAAAGGGCTATCAGATATTTTTTACCAATGTTTACTACGACTTTTATCACTTTGTGCACCACCTACATAAACACAAACTGGAAGCGCATTGCCTTTGTTTCAATCTTTTGTTTAATTTTAACAAATAGAATTATCAAATTTTGAAATTTATCAGACTACCAGAGATGTTAATCAATGTTATTATACATGCAAAATGGGAATTAAAAAGAAAATTTAATTTTTAAATTGAAGAATTTAATGCATATATAAAGTTTTTTGTTGTTGCTGTTCATAAACCTTTTTGCAATTTTTATTACAAATGCAAATCGGCATCAAGTTATAAGCTTTTGAGAATCGTCATTATTTGAGCAACTTACTACAAACTTTCTGCTTTTAATTTGGGTGCTAAGTCATGTTATACGAATGAAATTGTTTAAAGTGTGTGTATTTATTTTCCAAAACTTTTTTTGTTACTCTGATAGTGAAACACTGCTATGAATTTCATTTATAAACTTAATTCTACCACTTATGTAAGTAATATAATTCTTCATAATGATGAATGAAGATTAACTAATTCGATGTCTTTATATTTTAGACCTTCACTGCATGGTGCAACTCCCACTTGCGAAAAGCCGGCACCCAGATTGAGAACATTGAGGAAGACTTCCGCAATGGTTTAAAACTTATGCTCCTATTGGAAGTAATTTCCAGTGAAACATTGCCAAAGCCTGACAGGGGCAAGATGAGGTTCCATCATATTGCTAATGTCAACAAAGCCTTAGATTTTATTGCAAGCAAAGGTGTCAAATTAGTTTCCATTGGTGCTGAAGGTAAATTATCCTGAAATTTCTTCCTTTTTTTATTTGAATATCTTTAGCCGCTTGATTTTTTTTTTTTTCAAGCAATTGGCGTCCTCAAAAAATTGTTCATAGTTATTACAACTTGCCTATGGTGTTATGCCTATTACTACTTCAATTAATCCATGCAAGTCACATTTCTCTGTATAGTTGTTTTATTGTAACTAAATAGTCTTTGATCATTATAGTACCCACATTGAATATTTTTGTCAAGGAAAACTAGTATAAAGACAGCTTTAAGCTTGAAGAAGAATTTTTTTTATAAATTTTGTGAGGTGCAAACTAAGTATTTTCAAAACAGAAAAATGTGAATAATTTTTCATATCCCTTCAGCATGTTTTGAAAGAATAGTTGTTTTAATTATGCAATAATTATTGTTTTGTTGTTTTTTGAAGGAAGACATTATACTGTGCTCCCCTCATCATGACTATCAACTAAAGCAAAGGGATAAAGATCATACATATCGATATACATATATTCATAATGTATTATTATGGTAGACATTTTCGATCAAATATCTTCCTACATTAAATATTGAATGAGAAACAGACTAAAAAAAGCCCATTTGTCTTCTGAAATTGTTTACGAGAAAATGTAAAAGCCTTGCGGTCTGTTGTCACCTATGAACAAATGTTTTTGTTAGTTTTCAATTTGAGTAAGGAAAAGGTATTTCTAAAGAATCCTTTCCAAAACGAACGAATTTATATATTTATGCCTTTATATTTGTTTTAAGAAACCTAATTGTCATGCTATGGTGAAGTCAAAATTTTTCTTTCAATTTCATGACCCGTATACTGAATTCATAAAATTCTTTTACTCTGTTGTAGTCAACCTGCAGTTATAAGAAGTTTTTACAAAATTTTACTGCGCTTCTTATGGGAGTTTACTTATTTAATTCATTCTAATTTATATCTGTTGTAACTTTCTTTTTTAGAAATTGTTGATGGAAATGTCAAGATGACTCTTGGACTTATATGGACCATCATTCTTAGGTTTGCAATTCAAGATATCTCTGTTGAAGGTATGTCACATTAAAAATTGTATTACTTTACTTTAAAAAATGGTCAAGAATGAAAAAACTGAATAAAGACTGTAAAGTACATATTTTAATTTTGCTGTGTATATATACTCTTACACTTAATTCGACTTTTTCCCATACTCTCTTGTTACCTTGGCAACAAGGCCCTTGTCCATATTCTTATTTCTTTAGTTTTTGTTCATTCTTAGTTGTATTGTGTATTATAAACTATTCTAAAGATGCAGCTCTTTCCCCCTCAAAATTTTGCTTTACATTAGTTTAGTGTGGCCCAAGTTTAGATATTAGTTTAAAAGTTTTTACAAGTTTATATTTTATAATGCCTTGAAATATTGGGAGATATTTTGATATCTAATTTCTCTCATTTTATGTTTTGAGTGTTTTAACTACCAGATCAGAGCTGCAGGTCCCATTTTCTTTTGTTACTACTTAAATCTACTACTGTGCTAATCAAAATACAACAACTCCAAAGTTTGTGTTTTTCGAGTTGACGTTTGCGTTTTAAGTTTATTGTTTCTGATACTTAACAATACTAGTTAAAAGTATGAACACTCAACCAATTGGTGATTAAGTATGTTCTAATGATTTTAAACATCATTTTGAGGCATCGGGTAAATTTATATGCAATGTTTTAGCAACCATTAACCCTAAAAACAAAACTTGGAAATATAGGACAGTCTAATTGAAGCAAGTCGCTTGACTGTTTGCCTTGTGTTGCTTGTAACGTCGTGGGTATAGTTTACGTGGCGAGTGGCTTGAAGATAATTAAAACGACATTTAAAATTACAGCACATTTAATTAATTATAGAAGAATACATATAAGTTAAAAACTGTTTCGAGGCTAATAGATATTGTATACAAATAGGGTTTCAGTCCTGCGGCTTCAATCGGAGCAGAGTCGTCCTGTGTCCGCTCACGTTCCTGCTTTCCACAGTTCTCCTTTTCCTCGAGAGAAGACCCCACACGTTCTTCCTAAACCGCTATAGTCCAAAGAGAAGGGGACACCCCCATCCAGTCATAAATTCATGGACCACCATGAAAGCTGTGGTCAGAGGGACCCCCTACAGTGATGCTACATGCTGCTTGGTCAGATATGACCCTTGTACCATAAAACCCATAACCAACAAATTGAAGCAAAGTCTGAGAATTTCAATGTTTCTAGAGTACCTGTTTCAGTGTTTCTGGACCCAAATACTTGAAATGCAAGTCAATCAAAAGCAATGTGTATTTTATGTAAATTTTGTACTGACTGTTCGTTTACTTTCAGAGATGACAGCCAAAGAAGGTTTGCTACTATGGTGTCAAAGGAAAACAGCACCTTACAAAAATGTTAATGTACAAAATTTCCACTTAAGGTTAGTATAAAAATTGACTTTTATTACACAAGTACTTGGTGATTCTATTGCTTTTCTTCAACTTAAATAAAATATTAATGACCTGGATGTTTAAAAAATACAATCCTTGTTTTTAGGAAGTTTTCTCTTGGGTAACAATTCCTATTTTTCCAGTACTAAATTGACTGTTTTGATTTTTACTATTTATCTTTGTCAAGAGAATCAATATTTTGTAAAAACATTTATGTAAAATTAAAGTTGAAAGCAATTTTTGCTTAGTTTTAGTATATTTTTGTGGTGAAATATGTAAAATTTCCTTCAGCAATTGAAAACTAGTTTGATCTATTTAAAGAGTAATAATTCTTTAATCTCAATAATTCATTTGAATTATTGCATGTAATAACATATCATGTTTTTCTTTTCAGTTGGAAAGATGGCCTTGCCTTCTGTGCTCTTATCCACAGGCATAGACCAGATTTATTAGACTATAGTAAATTGACTAAGGTAATTAAATTATTTTCATTCTTGTGTACATTGGCATATATGATTCAATAATCGCACACATAGTTTCAAATGCTACATTGTGCTTTTCATCTTTTGTATAACTTGTTTGTTGACTAACTAGAAATATATTTAATATGAACTGTTATAAGTGTTTTTTTAATAAAAATGAATGATTTGACAAAACATACTGTTTTTTTACTACCTTTTTGTTTGAATTCTAGAATGCTTATTTTCGATAGAGAAATTTTTATAACATATTAAATCTGATTCTAAAAAATTTAAGTGTTGAACTTTTTATTTCTTCTACTAATACGATCGTAAAAGTATATTAACACTTTATAATTCTTTTAGGATAATCCTATTCATAACTTGAATCTTGCTTTTGATGTTGCTGAGAAGTATTTGAATATCCCAAGAATGTTAGACCCTGAAGGTACTTACATTTAAAATCTTTATGTAAACTAATTTCAGCATGCAATATTATATATTTTATATTAGTATTTCTTATTTTTCTATCCCTACCCCTGAGTCATCCAAAATGAAAATATAAGGTTTATAGAATTGGAAGTTATAAAGCAAATAATATAAATTAAGCACATTAAGTCTCTTACACGGTTTGCATTTGATGGAGACATGCATAATCCGCTCTTTAATATTTTTACATTTCTAAACCTGCTATTCCTTAGATTTTTATGTGGTCATGTCAGCTTTTGAAAAAAGTTAAAGCTTTAAAAAATTTTATGTTCTGCTTGTCTGCCACCCAGTAGGTCACAGGTTTGAATCCCAGTTTGTAAGCAAATGGATGTTAATGATTGCCCTTGTTAAATTAACTACTGCTCACCCATTGGATGTTCATAAGTAGCCATCATTTTGCTTGCAGTCAGTGGTCGGGCTGTAGGAGCTAAAAATTGGAGATATAGATATAGAAATTATTTACATTCATGTGTAGTAGTGAATAGGTTTCCTTGATAAAATTGTTTGCATTTGTACTTCAGTATTTGTTTTTCTGACATTGCTGCTTTTTCAATTCTTTGTTTGATAAGATACTTTTAAAACCTTCAATATTTTATATTGTTTATCTATGAAAACAAACCCTTAAAAATGTAGTAGAAAAGTGATAGCTATGGAAGTATCGTAAAATTGCCTTATATTTAGAGTAAACTACAAGTAATAGCTTCATATTGAGACATAAAAGTGAGTTGCGACTTCCATCTCATAAAGTAACATATTTATATGTAATTAAAGTAAATTTGGTAATAAATAATTTTAAAATGTATAGTACTTTGTACTTTGATTTTAAAGTGTTTTGACTGTCATTTTTTATATTTAACCATGAATTTATTTTGCATGTTTTTTTTTTTTTAATTGAATCAATTTGAAAAGAATATTTGGAAATATTTAACCACTATAAAGAATAAATAACCGATGTAACCAACCATCCAAACTCTAGTAAATTATATGCTTTTTTTAGATAATAAAAAGCCAAATGAGATAAAACAATTAGTACTTTGTTGTATGAAGACTATTAAGAAAAATGCAATTCAGTTTTAGTTTTTAGCACTTAAGTATTCTTTTCAACCTGCCACAATCAATACAGTGTTAGTTTAACAGAACCCAACTCATTTTCATGATTTAATTGCTTGCAAGTTGATTTTTTATGATAAAATTTGAAAATAACTTTAAATGTTGTGCATGTGAAATTAACCCTTTTCCCTTTTAGCAAATAGGAGTGTGGTTAATTTAACTGAATTATGCATGATTACCCTAATATGAGCCTGTAGGATGAAATCTGATCAGAAGTATCTAAGTAATTTCTAAAAATATGTCAGAACACAAGCCAGTTTTATATCGATTTTAAAACTGTTGTATTGCAGTGTTTCTATGAAAACTGTATTGGTTATCAATAATCAGGTTCATGCGCATTTAAATTGTTACTATCTGCTAATGTTTTATGCAATTGCGCAGCCATGCATCCTAATTCATTGCCATGGTTCCAATTTGTTTATTAATGGGGAGTCTAATAAAATGGCTGTTTGGTGTATGTACTATTTGTTTTCAATTACTGGGTAGGATCAAAATATCTTTCTAGATCGACAAACATCTTAATAATAAACATGTTCTAGAATTTCGAAATCCCCGATTATTTTTCTCGGATGATTTGGGCTCCTTCGTGATTTTGGATTACAAATTGTTGAACACAAGAGGACAGTTTGTCTTGCTTTTTTCCACAAAATTGCACAGCATCGGGTTCTCTAACTGATCTGCAAGCTGTTTGAATTGCATGGGAGTGAAACTAACCATTCCATTGTTGAGATCTCACGATTTAAATAAATGTTGCTCTCTCCAGACATGGTGAACACTCCCAAGCCAGATGAACGTGCTGTCATGACATACGTGTCTTGTTACTATCATGCGTTCCAGGGAGCGCAACAGGTAATGTTGTGTTGATGATTTATTTATCTCCTTGTGTTGCATGGTTTGTTATGTGTTGTCCTCTTTCACAGACATCAACAATACACCTATGCCAGACGAAAGGGCAGTCATGACATATGTCTCCTCATATTACCACACCTTTTCTGGTGCTAAGCAGGTATTTTTTTTTTACCTATATATGTTTCACTTTATTAATTTGATCTTGCAAAAAGTGAATGAAAAAATTAAATCGATAAGTTTAATAGTAGCTTGTTAAATTTAAAGAAGTCGACTTCTCGTTTTGATAAATAGTTATAATTCATTAAATTTTTGTGAAATATCTGTTTTAAATTTATATTATATTTAGAGCTATTTTATGGAAAAGTAGTGTTTCTGTCATATATAATCTAATAAAAACAAGTCATAAGAGCTCATGCTTCATCTTAAAACTGGCAGGGAAAGCAAATTGTTCTGAAAATGTATAAAAGCATACAAGAACATGGTGTAATCATAGGTTAATTTTCATAATTTCCCATGTCATTTAAGCTATTTACTCAGAAAATAATCATCACATTTATGTTAAAATTTGGTGCTAGGAGGTGAACAAGATCTTAAATTTAATTAAATATTCTGGCAATTTAATTTATTTTGCAATAGAGCTAGTCTCATTCAAAAGTGAGGTGAAATGATATAAGTGGTGTTTCCATTTCGTTTTCTATTTTCCATTACATTTCTAGAGTAGGTACTTTCTATTTTCCCTGTAATTATTTTTTTAATCTATTCGAAGAACATATTTTCAAATTTATACTACATTCTACTTTACACGCGAGTCTTAAAGAGGCCTGCTTTTTCATTTTAGTTTTTAAGGGACCTTAAAAAGTCCTTATATTAGCTGCCCCCCCCCAAAAAAAAAAAAAAAAGCCTTAACATATTTAATTTTATTTGTATTAAAAAACCATGATCAATCACATAACCTTAGACTAGTAATTTTGAGCCTATCCTATACAGGTTTATCCTCATGCCCGTTAAAATCAATATAAGTGCTACTTGACATTAGACAAGTATTACTAGGTCTAAAACTCAATCATAGCATCCATGCAAGTTTCTTTATCTGTGCATTCAGAAAGATTGAGAATGTATTAAAATAATTTAAATAAGTTTGTAGCATTAAATTCGTAAATTATATTTTTATGTAATAAATTTTCTGAATTCCAAATATTTCTTCAATGACTTAAAATTATCTTAAACTGGAAAGAATAGATTAAAGCTACTGGACTAAGACATCAATATTTACTTTAAAACTGCATTTCTCATCCTTTTGATCCGAATATTCAAAAATACGGTGCATTTTACATGCTTTAATGTGCTATTAATCAAAAACCTTTTTGTTAATTTTAACACTTTTAGGCAGAAACTGCAGCCAATCGTATTTGCAAGGTTCTTAAAGTAAACCAGGAAAATGAGAGACTTATGGAGGAATATGAAAGATTAGCTAGTGATGTAAGTGGAGGTCTTTTTGTAACAAATTAGTAACTTGATTTTTTAATGACTGCTTATAACAGACATAATACTTCATGCTTTCTCTCATAGCTTTTGGAATGGATCCGAAGAACTACCCCTTGGCTTGAAAACAGGACAACTGACAACACCTTGGTTGGAGTGCACAAGAAGCTAGATGAGTTTAGGAACTATCGCCGAGTGCACAAGCCCCCACGTGTCGAGCAGAAGGCAAGGTTGGAAACAAATTTCAACACACTGCAAACAAAGCTTCGTCTTAGCAACAGACCTGCCTATCTTCCTTCAGAAGGCAAGATGGTGTCGGTGAGTGTTCAATATTTAATATAATACATAGTTCATACATATACATAGATCACATAAATTATACAATACATAGATCACTCTAGTGTTAAGTTTTTTTTGTTTGTTTGAATGTTTCGACTTTTCAGAAGACTTTTATACGCTCCTATTTTCAGTTTGGCATGAAAATGTTCCAAGGGATGCCAATTTTCTCACTTATACTGACAACTATAAAAGAAAAACATTTGAATCTGGTTGCTAGATTGTCATCAAAACCTTATTGAGAAGATAGTTAGTTTAATTTCTTAGCACAATTTTTGGTTTCAGCAATTAAAATTAGTTTGGTTTCAGTAATAATAATGCCATTAATGCTACTATTTCACAAGGGCTTTGGCATCCTTGCATTTGCTGTGATGTAGAAGTTTGGAAAATGGGATGCAGTTTTTCATCACTCTTGATTTTAATTTTGAGACTTGGGAGAGTTTGAAAATAAAATACAGTAGAACTCCAATTATCCAAATCAATTGGGACCGGACCCCATTCAGATAATCAAAAATTTGGATAATTGGATTTTTTCCGAAAAAAGGGTTTAGTATGTATTTTAATTAATTACTAGATGTATGTATGTTGAAAATGAGAGAAAAAAAAATATTTTTAAAGAAAAAGAGCTTTTAATTAATTAAATGAAAAGCCAAAACTTTTTTTACATGTTAAGCGTACTTACAAGTGCTGTACATTAGTACAGTATGTATGTTAGTACATTCATGGATTCATAGCTTTCAGGACATCATTTACAGTACGGTACTGTACATTAGTACAGAACAGTACCGTAATGTAAATGAAAGTCATTGCTTGCTGAACATCTCTGTCAAAGTAATCTGTTTTTATTGTCTTCATCCGTTTTCGGGCAGTCAAGTCGCGCATCCGCTTGACAGTGAGAAGTTGCATGTAGTCACACTCGGGCTGACGCTCCATCCACTTCAACGCAGTTTCAAGGCCGGCAAATGCTTCACTAGCAGATGGTCCCGTGTCTGCTTCAACTTCGACAATAAGGTCATCTTTTTCCTCAACTCTTTCTTCTCTCACACTTTCAATAAGTTCATCATCATTTAGAATTTGATACCCAGAATCATTATTTTGCGAATTGCAGTACGTTTCCGTCTTAATTTTTTTTTCTGAAATTCTGAAAGCGATTAGGATAATCAGCGATTCGGATAATTGGAGTTCTACTGTATCAATATTCTACCAAGTCCTTTCATTTATAAATCCTAGTTTCCATATTTTTGTGTGGGTTGTAATATTTATAGAGCCTTTAGATATTATATTTCATATGATTAAGGATTATATAGTTATATGGAGAGGAGTGCATGTGGGACTGTTTTAAAACTGCATAGTTACTAATTAAATTTTGAATAACATAGGAAATTCATTTTGTATTCTTATGTGACCTGTGAGAAAATATTTTGTATCTAGATATTTCAACGAAAAATTTTCACTCTTTATTAAAGTTTAAATTTCAATAAAAAATTTCAATAATGTGTTTATTCTTAAAGGTAATTTGATACTCGTCAAATCATTTTGCAAGAAAAAATTATGTGAATTGATAATGGATTTAATAGTATGTTTTAATCACACTTTAGGATATTCACAATGCATGGAAAGGCTTGGAAATGGCTGAAAAGGGATTTGAAGAATGGTTGTTATCTGAAATGATGAGGTAAGTTAAATTGATGTAATTTGATCTTGATAATCTGAATATAGTAGTTGTCATTTAAATTATGAAATTTTTCTGTTGCATTCTCAATAGATTGGTGATGTTTTATTATAATTCAAAACGCTGGCTAATATTGAATTGGTTAAAACAAGATTTTATAATTCTGACAATGATGTTTAAATTTTAATAGGAATGTGAAATTAAAATGAAAAACTAGTAAATTTCTAGTTTTACAATTTTGTTCACATTTTAATTTTAAAACACTGTTTAAAATATTGAATTCTCAAGTGTTATAGCTTAAAAATGTATTCTGAATGCCTTTTCTCATAGGTTAGAACGTCTGGATCATTTAGCTCAAAAGTTCAAACACAAAGCTGATATCCATGAAGACTGGACCCACGGAAAAGAAGAAATGCTTCAAAGCCAAGATTTCAGAAATTGTAAATTGAATGAACTAAAGGTACATCCTGAGCCAATATATTTTCTCGACATCTGTCCATAAGCGCTGTATTCAGAGTGTATTTTTATATCGATAAAAAAATTATTCTAAAAAAAGATTTATGTAAGATGTTTTTAAAACAATCGGGAGTTGAAGCATGGAAGTTCAGTTGTTTTTAATCTAGCTTTCAAGCCTGAAATGAATTGATCATTTTAACTTGAAATTAGTTTAACATATAACTTAAATTTAATATAGATTTAATAAATTCTGTAACTTAAATTAAAAGTAGCTCATATTTTTACATACCTATAAATGGTTTAGACTAACTTATGTTCTTAATAATAGAAATTGAAACTAAAATTGCTCAAACTAATTTTTTATCTGATTCATATCTCCTAGTTTAAGCACACAAACTTAATGTATGTTTTCAACTTAATAATTGTGTATGTTCGGTAGGCTCTGAAGAAGAAGCATGAAGCTTTCGAAAGCGATCTGGCTGCACATCAAGATCGTGTGGAACAAATTGCAGCTATTGCTCAAGAACTGAAGTATGTTTATTTTAATTTTCATTTTTTTAAGTGAAAAAGTTTGAATAATTGCTAGGAGATGTATATATATATGTAAGTTGTAGATTCTTCATTCTACTACATATCATGTACAAAATTTTGTTTCTGAGATTCTTAAAAACCACTTTAAAAGTCTTCAGTTTTCACTTTAAGCTCTTCAGTGTTAGCTATATCTTATTTTTGTCTTCCTGCTTTTTATTGAAAAAATACAATAGCTCTCATGCAATTCTCATGTCTGTAATTCTGGGTTCTTCCCCCTCCCCCCTTCTTCTTTTTTTAAAATGTATTTTTATTTAGCAGTATTGCATTCTTTTTTTCTTTTTAATTTTTTTAATGGAATGATTTTTTTAACTTCTAAATCAAATTAGAAACTACATTAAAGTGAGTATAAACCAGGGTGTAAAAAAATCAATTAATCGGATTTATTTGATTTAAATCGGATTATTTAAATTTCTGTAGGGCATATAAATTTGTTAAATAAAAAATTGAGTTTCTGACATGACATGTAAACCAATATTTATTTAAGTGAACAATCGGAATTTGTGATATGGTAAATTAATATTTATTTTACTAAAAATCATAATGTGTTATATGGTAATACATTTAAAAAATGAATTTTCAAAACAAGAGCAAAAGATAAAACATTTGTTTAACTTTAAAACACAAGTTGACATCCAGCATAGTTTTTCTTGAGTAAATTAACATCATCGTGTTAACAAATGTATCGGTAAGTGTGAGACCTAAATTAGTCTGATTAAATTAATATTTGTTATGGGTCACTACCCTTAAAGTGAAAGGTGACTGTTTCAGGGTGCATTTTGCAAAATAAAATATGTTCATAGTGTTTAAACTTTCATTCTTTCAAATAGAAAGCTCAGTTGAATTTTTTATTTAATAAATTATCAATCACATTAATTGTGTTATTTTGTATTTATGTCTCAATTAAAAAAAAGTAGTTGAAAAATCACTTTAGCTAAGCCATTGGTCAATCAATTAATGGGGTAACAAGTAATATAGGCCTACTTTGTGGGGATTTTCTTTGGCTGTCCTGACATTTACGTAGATGTAGGCCTGCTGCTTTATTGTTTGTAACATAAAATTATACATGGACATTGTGAAAACTTTCAAATAGATGTCAACTTATTTTTTACTTTACTGTTTGGCAGAATCCCTTACTCAACAAATAACTTACTCCATAGACACCTCAGATTATTTGCAAGTGTCCAGTGCCAAACATTTTTTTAAAAGCTCATCAGTACGAGGTGTAGCCATTAGTGCTGAAATCACCATGAGTGCAGAAAGTTCAAAGCATTTGATAAAGTCTGTGATTTCTCTAGAGTGTATTTACTTAGTTATAAAAATGTAAGATTAGTTGTGATTTAAATCAATGATTTAAAAAAAAAATCATTTGATTAAAATCATGATTTTAATCGTTGATTTAAATCAAGTGATTTAAATCTTGACATCCTGGTATAAACAATATGAAACTGATCCTATTACAGTTCTGTTACTGATTCATCTCTTCATTTGGGCAATCCTGTGCAGCAGAAAATAATGATCCTCTTTCGTATATATGAGAAGTTTGATGTATTTGGTTAGGGAAGAGTTAGGCTGACAGGGCAATTTTTTAAAATTTTTTATTGAATCTCAAACAATGTGTAATCCTGCCTTTGCTTGATTTAAAGTGGTTCAACTTTTTATCATTAGAAGTACAATTTATTTTGTATTTTAAACTTTTTTTTATTTCTTTTCCAGTGCACTGGATTATCATGATGCTGCTTCAGTCAATGCTAGGTGTCAAAGGATATGTGATCAGTGGGACAGGCTTGGAACTCTAACACAAAAACGACGAAGTGCTCTTGAAGTAAGAAATCACATTCTCTTAGATTTTAACTTTTTAAGATATACACACTGATCTCAATATGCATTAAAAATATATCACACAATAAAGCAATAATTTAATAGCATACCTCTAAGGGATGTTAATTTTCTGCTATATTTTATAGGCTTTAACTGTTGTAGCAATTAAATAATGTTTTTTGTAATTTTAACAGGAATTACAATTGGTATTTACCCCTTTCATTTAAGTATGAAACAAAAGGCATTGGACACTTTGATAATTTATTTAAAATAGTAGTTATACTAAAGGTTTAACTCGTATAAATTTAAGTTTTATTTTAATATGAATAAAGGTACTTTTTCCATTTATTAAAGTTGCTGAGTACATTCTTTCATTTTAGGAAGCAGAGAGAGTATTGGAAAAGATTGATACTCTTCACCTTGAATTTGCCAAACGAGCTGCAGTAAGTATTTAGAAATGTTTCAAGTTCTCTGTTAATTAAAATCTTATTCATTTGAATGGATTTGTCTATAAACTGTAAGGGATTTTAAATGCTTGGGTGAAAAATAAGCTGACCATTAAATAAATAATTTGATAAATAATTGAAGCACTTCAGCTGCTAGGTGCTATAAATAAAAATGTTGGTCTGCTTGCAGAAAAAAGACCCTTATTATTACTGGAAGTGCTAACAAATAGCTATTTCTTCCAAATTGGTCAAAATGGTTTTGATTTTTAGTTGATAAAAAGTCTTAATTTAGCCTATTAATGCAATTGATAGAGTAAGGAAAACTTGTTTAAAATGCACAGCAAAATAGAATTTACATTGTATTGTATTAACTTTTATGTAATTAGCAGTTGTAATTAGCACTTTTGTTATCTATCATTTTACTTACTGTAATTGTTGATAGATTTTTTTTAGTGTTACTTACATTCCAAAACGTATTTTCTATAACCAGCACAGATATTTATGGTTTTATTTTCATTACAAAAACCTATTTTACAATATTTATTAAAACTGTCTACCACTAGTTCATTCAGGTTTTCTGTTTCTCATGAATCTCCATACTCAGTGAAATCTTATACTGCTAATTGAAACGAAATTCAATGAAAACTTTGATAGTCCATCTTTTCTCACTGTCAAAATTATCAGCGTAATGGATTTCAGAGCAGCATTTGTTTATTCCATTTATGTGTTTAGCACAGCTTGAACCAATATTGCCCTTGCTTCATTAAACTCAAAACCAACCAACCATTTATGTCATCCAATAGTCAAGTTTTTCTAACGACTCAACACACATTGCATAAAATTTTACAATTGGATAAAAGATAAAATTTCAAATTCAGTATCATGCACATTATTTCCTTACAATCCATACAAGATCGAGATGATAAAAAATACATGTTTACAAACAGGAAATACAGTACATGTATTTTATTTTACTGAAGCCAACAGTATACAATTTTTTTTAGTACAGTATGTTACATGAACATAATATTCAGTTATGGAAAGTTTGTGTTTTTGCATGAAATCTTCAGAATAAGTGAGAAAATAAGAATAAGTGTTTTGCTCTGTTTAACTCATATGTTTAATTTTAGCCTTTCAATAACTGGTTGGATGGTGCCAGGGAAGATTTAGTTGACATGTTCATCGTTCATACAATGGAAGAAATTCAAGTGAGTTATTTTGTTTTTGAGCCTCTAGTCTTTATTGAATTCTTTAGATTGTTTAATTTTAATGTGTAAAGGAATTTGGAACACAGGTTTTGATGAAATGTCTTACTAAGCCAAGAATTCATACTTTGATTAAAAAAATATAAATGATTTGTCTTTTAATAGCCCTTTTCAAGATTTAATTGCTGCTGAATCTCTTATTAATGAACAAATCATCTTAAGCACCATATTTGTACCATTTTCTCTTTCAGTTTTAAATACTTTATGCTTTTAGATTTAGTTTCTGAATATGCCAAATTTCAAGCCAATTTAAACTTATTCTTAAAATAAATTTACACATATTCATAGAGCGACTTTTTCTATTAAGCTAAATGTTTTTTTATTTCCAATGACGGCAAAACAGTTATTAAAAGAGACCCCGAAATAGTACAAACAAAAAAAGTGTAACAATTAATTAGAACACTAATTAAAGTCAATGACTTGAAGTCATTTCTCCCAAATATAAAAAAAGTTCTTCTATAGCTTGCCAGTACTGGGCTGTATCAATGTTAATTGCTTGGAATGTACGGCAGTGATGCAAGTAGACTGTTCATTGGTATCAAGCTTAATGTTGATGACATGAGGTTTTTTTGTGATAGAAAATGTTTTCCTGTATTTATAGCAGAAGTGACTACATTTTAAGGTAACCCTGTCATCTACCAAGTGAGAGCATTAGATGGTACTTTTTAATGACCAGGGTAAGATAGACTGGATACACAACACAAACTACTACAATACCACACTGACAAATAAAAAAAAGGAAACGTCCGAAGTTATTGCCCTAAAAGTTCTCTTACTGTCCTGCATCATGAAAACTGTCTCCAGGAATTGCTTAGCCGCAAAGCAGTTGTGATCAGTTCATAGTTGCAGGGTTCCCACAGATCAGGGAAAACCTAAAATTGTCAGAATTTAATTTAGTCCAAAAAAAAATCAGGGAAAATTACGAATTTTCATCTAAAACCTGGAAAATTGTCTCAATGACCTGGAAAATGATGGATCATGACTTCTCAGACACTTTGAGAAAAAGTAGTCTATAAAGATTTGTACATATTTTTTTTTATCACTTTGCTTAACTAATTGAATTTTTCAACCCATTTTAAAAGAAATAACTAATATTTAATGGGTAAAGAATTTCTTCGTCCACTAGCTTAAATTGAAGAATTTCTCGCTTATGATACATTAAATCACAAATTAATTTTAAAGTCAAATATGTTAGATTATTTGAAGACGTTATGCAAAATTACTTGTGCTTTGTGTATTGTATAGTGTATAATTCTTAAAATGGTTTTTATTATTGGCTATTGAATGCTAAATTATTTTTTTTACGTTACAAATATTGGGAATTTAAGTTATGACCTGGAATTTTGTAAAAATTGTCTGGAAAACCTTGAAAAGTCAGAATTTTATTCCTGGAATAGAGTGGGGACCCTATAGCTGGACTGTTACAGGTGTGTACTGGTCTCGAAAATATGCCGAAAACGGAAAAGTTATCCCCAAAAAGTCCCTAAATCAAAAGAAAATTGCAAATAATGCAAACTGCAAATGATGAAATTGAACAATTAGACAACGAAATTATGCAAACTGAAAAGAAAATGAAAATGGTGTAACTCCCCCAATCCAACCACATTCTGACAATTTTTTTTAAATACACAAATTAATATATAATTTTTTTTACCAACTTCATTTGATGCATAAAACATAAAAATAAAAAAAATTAGATTACAAATGTATTTGTTTTCTATGTTCATCTACTTTGACATAATTAATGATTTGTCTTTATTTTTAAAATTTTATTTAGAAAACAGTGTATTAAAGCTGAAATTTGATACTAGAGTCCTCTTTCCTCAAGATTAGGCTGTAAGCAATAAAAAAAGAGTGATTTTATAGTATAATTGCATCTAACCGAGTCATGTAAAATCAGGTCATGCATTTATTTTAGAAAGTTCCAAAAAGGTCCTCTAAATGGACCTTCAGAAATTTAGTCGTCACCCTGTGTTAACAAAGCAGGCCGAAATGCTTAGTGACAGTGCCAATTTTATGCAGATGGGCAGCAAGACAATTATGCCCTAAAATATTATAAGAAAGTTTTCCACTGCATCACTTGGTTTAGCGGGCAACTTTTCAATAAAACCACCTTTCCGGTGCTTTGTAGAAATTCTACCCTGCTGTTCTTGCTGGAAGTTAGAAGTCACTATATGTCTCGCGGTTAGTTTTCCCGAGTAGAAGGTCCCTGAACCTTAGTGTTGTAGTAAGATTGTCCCCATTTTGGCAAGATCTGTCTGTTCATTGCTAAAAGTATCATAATGTCCAGGTATCCATTGAAAGATACTATTTTTATTTCAAGACTTATAAAGTTACAGGAAATCCTGGCATTAGCGAACCTTGTGTAAAATGGGGTCTCCCATAAAGCTAATAAGACTGGAGGGCTGTATGTGAGTCAGGCAGCACTACACTTTTGAAATTAGTGAAGACAGTAATTGCTGATGAGCAATGTGTGGAGTTGGACTTCACCATCGTAAACTGTTTTAAATTTTCCTGCTGAAACAAATGAAAATGGGTTTTTGATGATCACTGCACCATCCAATTAGGACTTGTGTGTATAAACATGTTCCTTACCTTTTATCATCAAAATACATAATTTAGTTAAAGCAGTGAGTAAATACATACCAACAAAAGTGACAGTTAATGCATTTTTATGTGCAAATGTTTGATTTTAAATGTTTTGATTTTAGGGTCTTATTGATGCTCACGAACAGTTCAAACAGACCCTTGGTGAAGCAGATAAAGAACACAAGTCTATCATCGCTTTGTCACAGGAAGTTCAAACCATTGCCACACAGTGCCAGATTCCAGGAGGAATTGAGAATCCTTACACAACTTTGACAGCTATTGTAAGATTTTATGCCTTTTTGATTTTAAGTTTCACTTTTGATTGGTTTTGCATGCCATTTAATTTTTTTTCCCCATTTTGTACCTTGATAAATTTATTAGATATAAATAGTCTACTGAAGTCTATAAATAGTCTTTCACTGAATAAATACTGATAGTCTATAAATAGTCTTTCAGTAGATATAAATAGTCTACTGAAAGAAAAAAAATAAATCGCAATAATTTTCATTATTTTGTGCTGTTGAACTCCAAATAGTAATTTGTTGTAATACTGTTATTTATTTTAGTTAATCTTGTTAACCATCCATTAGTCACATCTTTTTAACAAATGATATCGCAGTGCATCTGAGGTGCTCAACATCCCCCCCTCATTATGCAGAAATTATTCGTTTTTTTTACATCTTATATTGTAAGATATTAAAACCAATCACTAAAAATATAGTTAAATTTTTAAATTATACATTTTTTAGTTATTATTTTCTTGCATAACATTGAAAAGTTATTGTACATCTGTTAGGACGAGTGCCACTAATAAAGGGTTGAATGAAATAATTGAGTGGCCAGTTTTTTTCCAAGCAAATTCTGTGGAAGACGTAAAATATTCAATTTTAGTTAAAATCACAATAAAATCATGCTGTTGGAAGAAAACTTGTAGAACTGAGACATTCTCTAAGACAAACCCCTGCTCAAGACCAATAAATTAATGTTTAAAGTTCATATGCAGAGCTTTTGTTTGGTAAAATATTCATGTTTTTTAGGATATTACGACGAAATGGAGTGATGTGAAGCAAATGATTCCCAAGAGGGATCAAGTACTACAAACTGAATTAATGCGCCAACAATGTATCCTTTTTGATTTTGTAGTATGTACGATAATTTGGAACATTTTACGAGAAAATGAGTTGAATAACAAGATTTTCTTGATCAGGGATTGCATTTACACCTATTTAGAATAATTTTACACGTGAAGTTGTAAAAATATATCATAAAACATTGCCCAGTATTTTTAGCATGGATTTTTTAAAAATCAAAAATACTTGTAATCAAAAATACTACTGTAAAATACTACTATAAACTAACTGGGGTTGACAGATTTTTAGTTTTCATTAAAATGTTGCTTTGACTTGTTTAACCCCTTAACAGTTTAATTTTTTTTGTCCCGAATTCAATCCAAAAAGTGTCACATTTTTTATATAATTTTTTTTGTTCATTTTACATTTGTAAGTACTATTATTGAAATTAACATTTCTAATATTTTTAAGCATTTATGAACAATTTTTTTTTTTACTGCAAGTAGAATAATAATGTTTTTCCTGGAAGTTGTCTTTTCTTCCTACATGAGCACCATGTAAGGAAGTTACATTTATCATTGTGCATATAAAAACAATTACTATACAGTTAATTTTCGAATACAATTACATCTACTTATCCTTTTTAATTAAAAAAAAATTGTATTGCTTGACTCAATCTATCTGTACTACTGTAAGAGTCACTAGTATCGAAGTCATCTAAAAAACTTTCACTACACCCAAACTCATTTACAGATATTTCAGATTCCAAATCACAGTCTGAAGAAATTAGCTACATACATTCTGAATCACATTATTTTACGGTAAAAATAGTTTCCACTACTTGTGCATTAATAAAGCTGTCAAATGATCAGTAAAAGTAAAATACATGCAAAAAGCTAAGCACTGAATGATAAAAATTTGCCGAGTCATGCAAAATGTGTGCTTTTGCCACATGCTTTGATTTTACCAATCAGAATATAACAAAATGAACTTTGCAAACTATCGTTTAGTGGAAAACTATTGTCATCTATACGATTAATTTGGTATTAAAAATAGAAAAATATGGGCAAATCAGTAAAAGCGACGGATAATTGAGTTTGCCAGTACAGCGTACGGGAAAAACTGGCAAGGGGTTAACATACTTTCAAATGGAATTAAAAACTGATTTTGTTAGAGGTAGAAAAATAAAATGTTGCTCATTTGAAGTGAGACAGATAAAAACTTTCAATGTTGGTTTGAAATTGTGTAATTAATACAAGTATCTAATATCTAATTTACAAGAAGCGATGAAAAAGTTTCCGTTCGAAGGCTGTATAGTCCAGATTTGGTATGCTAGTCATGCAAATGGGTCTTGAGCACATTTAGGCAATCATCCCACTGCTCCACCAGGTTGAATATACCCCAGGCCTCGAAATATATTTTTTAATACAGGTACACAAGGTGCGCCTAGCAGGAAAAAATTAGGTGCACAATTTTATTTTCATGTGCACCCGGGTATTTCGAGCCCTGATATACCCCTTTGGTAAAACTTCTTTTTCTGCTGCTTGAACAAGTCTGAAAATGGAAACTTTTTTGTAAAACAAAGGTGATAGTTTCACGAAATCTTTTGTTTTATGTTTTCTAAAAGTAATCCTTCATTAACTATGCGACAAAAGTTCATTCACCTGGATAAGTTATTAGTATGTGCTTTAATTTCAGAATGCACGTTTAAAATAAAATATTGAAAATAATGTGATTTTTTTTTTTTCCATGCAAATGCTAGATATTTATTTGCCATCCTTTGAAGTTGGTTCAGAGCTTAATCTATATTCTATCCAAAATTAGTGGACTTTGTGGGTCTGAGAATTTTTATTGTACATGCTCATAAAATATTCTTTTTAGTGAACTTTTTGTCTTGAAAATCTTTACTCAAAGAAATTGTGTATTTGATAATACATTTTTCTTTAGTGTATTTCAAAGTTTTGATTAGTAGCATATGGAGTTAATTTTACCAGTACAGTTTTTTTAGTACTATCTCATTAGAGTTTTCCCTTTTGATAAGCTTATATCTCCACTATTATAAAAGGAATATATATATAATGCCTATTTTATTTTTGATTGGGAATCGCAAAGTGAATTTAACTCTTATACACAGTCCAGTCACATTAATGTGACCACCACCTACTTTCGACGTCAACGTGAAATAAGCAATCACAAAAGGCAGGTGGCAGCACATTGCAGTGTAGTGTATATAAAGGATGTCCTAATGCAGAAACGTAGCGATTTATCCGACGTCCAAAAGGGCATGATTATTGGCTTTCGGGCCAAGGGTGGAAGCATTTCGGAAACGGCTCATTTTGTGAACTGTTCGCGTGTCGCCGTGGTAAAAGTATACCGTGCATGGCAAAATGGCACTATCCAAAATCAACGGCATGGCACATATGGTGCACCACGGGTTATAGATGACAGGCGAAGAAAGGTTACGGAGATGCGTTCGGGTGAATAGACTTGCAACTATTGAGCAACTGACTGCCCAGATGAACCAAGGGGCTACCAAGAGTGTATTCTCAACAACGGTTCAGCGAACGTTGCTGCGCATGGGCCTCCACAGCAGACGCCTGGTGAATGCACCCATGCTGACTGCTGTTCGTCGGCGACGAAGGCTGGAATTTGCACGCCAGTACCGCAACTGGACGTCCACAAAGTGGCTACAGGTGGCATTTTCCTATGAATCACGTTTTATGCTCCATCGGACAGATGGACGTTGGCTTATACGGCGTGAAACGTCTGAAAGCAAACACCCTGCAACAATTGCTGGAAGGATCCAGGCTGGAGGTAATCTAGCGCAGCTGGCCACGGCACTGGAGTCGGCATGGCTCAACATCCCAGTGAACACCTTCAGAAACCTAATTGACTCTCTTCCTGCACGTCTCGCAGCGGTCCGCTCTGCCAAAGGTGGTTATTCTGGCTTTTGACAGGTGGTCACATTAAAGTGACTGGACTGTGTATGTTTAATTGTGACCAGTTATGACGTATGACTTATTGTGGGGGTGACTCTAAATAGTGCCAGCACCGTGACCAGTAGTCTTGTTCTAAAGGATACCAGTTACTATAATTTTTGAGTCATTGTGTGCAAAGTTCGTTATCAGTTTTTTCTAAAACTTATATTTTAGCAGACATGAAAATATTTCCTACAAATCTTTATAAATGCAATTTTGAGGTTTTAGGCTTAAGAATGGTTTTTATAAGGAATAGAAATCAGTTTAAGTGACTGATTTTTTTAATGGAAAATAAAAAATTTGTACTTGCTTATGTCATCTACGTTCTTTAACTGCATTTGAACAGCTAACGAAAGGTTACGTCGAAAGTTTGCTGACAAAGCTAATGCTGTTGGTCCCTGGATTGAGAGACAGATGGATTCCGTCGCTGCCATTGGTATGGGCATGCAGGGCAGCCTTGAGGACCAACTGAACAAACTGAAGCAGTTTGAAGTTAGCGTTGTTCAGTACAGACCACATATGGATGAACTCGAAAAGTGCCATCAAGTAAGTCAGACTATCCATTGAAGTTGGGTCAATTTCTTCAATTAACAAGACACAATTTTTCACTGTTGCTTTTATGTTAATTTTTATTTTAAAATTAAAAGTAATTTATATGTACGTTAACGTAATGGAGTTTGCTTTTTACTTCTGAAAATATATGTATGCGATATTAAGTTCTGTGGTACAAATTTGTCTTTAATTCTGTGATTTTAAACAATCTTTTTCAGGAAATACAAGAAGCTATGATATTTGAAAATAGGTACACACAATACACTATGGAGGTAAGAATTAGTGCTATTTTTTCAAAGTTTTTTTGTTTTAAAGTCAGTTTATTCTAAAGCATCTAATTTTACTGCTTTTAAGATTTGTGTTGAGTAAAGTTCACTAGGACATTATGAATGAACCACTTATAGAAAGGTTTTGATAAAAAGGCCATATTAATCCTAAACTACAAAATAAAATATATTATAGCTTGAAAACATCTTATCACACAAACCCAATTATTTAAATTGGACCACCCAGCTTAATTGGTTAAAAAAAACAGCATTTATAGAGAACATTTTGTAATAAGTGAATTTTAGATGTATATTAATACAGCCAAGTAATTTGAGCTGAATTCATACAATTTTGAGTTATACATTTTAGTTATTATAATTTATTGTCCATTAAATTTTTTTCAATGCTTATTAAAACACCTTTCTTTCCTCTATTTAAAAATTTATGACGTGTTTAGTTTGCAAGTTCATGTGCGTGCTTGTTCCTTTCAGACACTCCGAGTTGGCTGGGAACAACTGTTAACTTCAATTCATCGTAATATCAATGAAGTTGAAAACCAGGTATGAATGTGCATGTTTTCTTCTTTTGTCTACTACTACCTCTACCGGAATTACTCCAAAGCACAATTAAATCTGATTACTAACGTAGAATTATATAGATGAGGATTTAATAATATATTCTGAGAACTATATTACAGTAAAAATTTCCACACTGCACTTAGAAAAGAGCCTAGCTATAATTCAATTTAGAGAGATTGGATTGAGTGCATATTGTTAATGTGCTACCTTGTCAGGCAGTCTAAGGGGAAATACACATATTGTCACTCAAAGTGCAAAAGGTTGTATGTCCAAAAGCTGCATTTTTTCAAGAGAGAGTCGAAAAAAAGACACTACTTTTTCCTTGTGATTTATTTGATTCTATTGTATACTTTGGGTTGTTGGATCAGCTTATGACCCAAGATATTTTGCTACCAGGTGGAAATAAAAAAATGCCACATAGCAACAACAATAATAATAATAAAACGAATATTTGACATACAACATTTTGAACTTTGAGTGACAGTATGTTGCATCTTATATTTCAATTTACATCTCCAAATAATGTTCTTTTAAACATAATTTTCAAATTATAACTTTAAAACAACCTTGTGTGTGCAATCTGTATTTCATACTAAATATTTTTTTTTTTTTTTGTAAAACAGATCTTGCAGTATATATGAAAGAAACTAAGATATAATTATTTCACTAATTGTTTGCCCTTAAATATTATGCAGCATAATATAGATGTAGAAATTCTTTATTAAAAGATTTCTATAGCTGTTACCTTAAGTTTGGCACAAGTTTATATCAAATATATTTGAAGATGTAGCTCTCTAAATCACATTTTGGGATGTTTGTGACATTTCAAAAATCTGCTGGTATCCAGATTAACTGTATGACAGACCAAACCGAAATGTTATGGACCCCAAAAATATTTTATTGATGGTATGTTTCGTGTGATGTATATTTCCATTAATTTGATTAGTTGTTTACTTTATTACTTTATTTCAGATCTTGACACGTGACTCTAAGGGCATTACTGGTGAACAATTGAATGAATTTAGGATGTCATTTAACCACTTTGACAAAAATAGAACAGGTCGCTTAGCTCCTGAAGAATTCAAGTCTTGTCTAGTCAGTTTAGGTTATAATATTCGAAATGACAGACAGGTAAGTTATTTATTGATTGAATTTATTTTTACATATACTGGTTGGATCATACTGATTGTTTCTATAAACTTGTATTTGAATTTTGTTTTGCCCACTTTTTTACAGTTTAACTTCCTACAGTAGTATATTCATACATACTTTTAGAAATTTTAAAAACAATTGAGTTACTTTAAAGTTACGAATGGTAGAAAATTTTCAACTTGTGACAAGACAACTTGTAAGATTTGATAACTGAGTTATACAGAGCTAATTCATCCAAAATAAAAGCTGAAAGTTCGTAAAAAAATTATGAAACATCTATTTTGAAACTATGAAACAATTATAAAAGTATCAAAAATACTCTCCACATTAAAACATCTAGTTTTACAATATTTGAGATGTAGCTCATTTCAAAAACCAGACATTGCATTAGTGTAACTGCACCATGATTGACATGCCCATGCTTCCTAACATGGGGTATTTTTGCTAAACATAAGTTCCATTTTTCTGATTCTGTGTTAGACCTCACTTGCAACATTTTCTTCAATTCCTTGGACGAGAAAAGATTTTGAGACTACAATATAGAATGTGAAGAGACAGTTCACCACTTCGAGAGATGGCGTTAAAAAATGTTTCCGGTTTTGGAAATGGGTCTAAAATAATTGTGTGGCTTTGAAAGGGTAAACTTTTACAGATGATTTAAGTAAGCAAGTCTTATAGCGTGGCTCCTGTGGGAAGGTGACCTTATGTCAGTTGGTTTCTTAGTTGGTGTGAAAGAGTGTTAGAAGTCTGCCACACTTAAAAGAATTCTCATTGTGATTCAAAGATATTTGACAGGTTGATCGAAATGGACTGTTGCTTTACTTAGATTAATTAAACTGTAGCACAAAGAATAATTTGAATGAAGCACCATAGCTCTGATTACAAGAGATGAACCACACTATCCTCACCCGCGAGAAAAGTATAAAACAAAATACATAAAGTGTTAACTCCCATTTGTACCAGGATTGATGCATTATTGCTTGGCAACTAGTGGCTCCAACAAGCATAAATGGTAGTCACTTTGAATGTTTTAAACTGCCATTCACACACACACATTATAAATGCTATTGGTTTTGGCACTGAACGATACACTTAAAGACCGTCTGTTTTAGAGACACCAATTGTTGAAGAGATTTGTTTACATTCCAATTTATCAACTAATTAAAAAAGGAGACCGGCTCAACTGCATTCTTGTGGGTGCCGGATATATTTTAGTAAAACCTTTAAAATATCAAGTTTGTATATGCTATTTTTTTTTTTTTACGCCTTCTATTGACTTCCATTAGAAAGACAACGATCCTATTGTATATAAATAAAGTTTATTAAACTTCTATCCTGGTCCAAATCCTTTAATTCTGTTAATTTGAGATGAGTAAAAGGGCATCAGATCGCATAACATATTTTGCATTCTAGTATGTTATATCAGGGTTCCCACGGTCCTTGAAAATTATGGAACTTGGTGAAAAGTCCTTGAAAGTACTTGATTTTTTTTTAACTAGTAGTACATAATTGCATAATTTGTCTTGCATTGGAACGAGTCCAGACTAGTTTCCTCCTTTGTTCAGACTACTAGTACTAGTTGCGCCATTTGAGTGTCTTACTGAATAAAACCGGTGTTTTGCGCTTTGAAACCGCGTGATATACTAATAATGCTACGTCTAGATCGTCCATCCTTCACCATATTCTGTCCGTCTAAGTTGACATCTCTGGTCTCCGTTAAGACGGCCGCTGCATCATGACGTATCACGGTTACTAGATAACACCACCGCTTTCTTAGGAAACCGTAGCTTTAGCTTTCAGGACGTCATTGGAAACCTGGCATGCCTCCAAAGAAAGGAAGTCAAATTCTTCTTGCAGAAATGTAAATGTTATAATTCAAAAAAAAAAAAAAAAATATTTAAGAAAATCACATTTGAGATAGTTTTTAGGTGTAAAATTTTCTGCACATTTTAAATCCGTTGAAATTTTTAATCTATCATTAATGATTGCAAAGATAGGGCTTTTTTATTCTCTAGTGTAAGTTTCTGTCACCAGACAACTTTTTATTTGTTTTGTTTCTCAAACAAAATAAACCATGACAGTCGTCTGCAGTGGACGTAAGCAAAACACAGATTGTGCAAGGACACAGGGTGTAAGCTCTCGTACTCTTCTTTGTGCCATCAAAAGAATTTATTGTACAATATTTTATCGCAAACCGAAATCTAGAGGTGTGCAAGTAGCCTGATCATTAGCATTGAGACGAGAAGCCCACTTTACAACAAAAGAAAATTGCAGGTTCTGTGAGAAAGAAAATCCAAATTAAAACCAAATTTAATGATTACCTTTCTTTTTTTGACTATGAGTAGGTTTCAAAAAAATAAAGTAAAAAAATTGTCTTTTTTTTTTAAATATTTTTCACATTTTTTTTAATTGACAACTTTTGTGTATCCCTTGTTTTAGGTCGTTATAAAAAATTTTAGATCCTTGAAAAACATTTTTTTAGTTTTGGAAAGTCCTTAAAAGTCCTTGAATTTTTTTTGAATAAAGGTGTGAGAACCATGTATATGCCAACTAAAATAATAGTGTAAACACAAACATGTTCGAAAAGTGTTCATTTCTGAATATTTTTTGTTTTGCATTTCTAGGGAGAAGCAGATTTCCGTAGGATCATGAGTGTAGTAGACCCCAACAACACGGGCTATGTTCATTTTGATGCTTTCTTAGATTTCATGACGAGGGAAAGCACAGATTCGGACACAGCTGAACAAATTATCGACTCTTTCAGAATTTTGGCTGGAGATAAGGTGAGAACCATTTTCTACCATGTTTTATTACCTTTTCATGAGATCATGCTCAAATTTATTGTGTTGTGACTGATATGCTCAACTGTGTGTGCATTGTTTGAAATATAAGAGTAATGAAAGTCAAAATTATTTAAAATGCTTGAAGCATTTTTGTTTTTTAAAAACATTTCATTCAATTTGCATTGTATTCTCACAGTTATAGTATGTATATATATATACACATATACACACACTTACTGAAGAGCCAAAACATTATGACCACCTACTCAATAACGCGTTAAAAATCCTCCTTTGGCCTGCAAAAGAGCTGCAACTCGCCTGGACATAGATGCCACAAGTTCTTGGTACATGACTGAAGACAGGTAGTACCAAATGTCTAAGCATCGGTCGAGATATTCGGATGAGGTTGTGTTTGAGCTCTTAGCTGCCGCTCAGTGGCACCCCAAATGTGTTCTATCGGATTACGATCCGGCTAGTTAGGTGGCCAGGACATTAAGTGGAATTCATCAGTATGCTCCTCGAACCACTCCAACATAATCTGAGCCTTGTGATATGGGACATTGTCCTGCTGGAAAATTCCATTTCCAGTTGGGAAGATAGGTGCCTTGTAAGGGTGCAACTAATCCACAATGATGTTCAGATAGTTCACAGCATTCATGGTCTGTTCTACCACAACTATGGGTCCCAGAGTCGCCCATGAGAATGTCCCCCAAAGCATAATACCGCCACCACCAGCCTGTGTATGACCTGCTCTACAAGAGGGGAGATACTGTTCGCTTGGCAGACGGCATACCCTGACACGACCATCGAGTTGATGAATGAGAAATCGGGATGCATCTGACCAGGCAACTCTCTTCCACTCATTCATGGTCCAGTCTCAATGTTCCCGGGTTCACTGTAGGCGTAGTTGGCGATGACGCTTGGTCATAAGAGGCACACAAGTGGGATGTCTGCTGCACAGTCCCATATCCAACAGTGTCAGCTGAACTGTGTGCTCCAAAACACTTGCGCTTGGACCTGCATTGTATAGGGCTGTCAGCTGAGCCACTATCTCGCGCCGGTTTTGCTTTACCAAGTGGGACAGTTTCCGGCGTCCATTTTCTTTGATGCGTGGACGACCAACACCTTGGTGTCACCGTCATTTATCCACTTTGCATGAATACTAACAACAGCAGATTGTGAACAATCTACCAGTTGTGCAGTTTCAGTGATACTCATTCAGAGTCTTCGGGCCATTACGATCTGCCCTCTATCATATTCGCTTAGATCAGCAGCCTTTCCCATCACTCGCAAAAGTAAGCACAAGAATGATTACTTACCTTCTCCAGCAGCCATGAAATACCATTCTCACTCAATCATGTGCCCTCCACGTCATCCAGACGAGTTCATTGAAACATGTGAGGAAGGTCATAATGTTTTGGCTTGTCAGTGTATATACAACTGCTTATTTAACTTTTTGACAATGGTAGATAATACTGCCACAATTCCTTGGCACGATTAAGGTACAAGTGCTGTATTGCCCGAAGTCTAAAGGTTACTTGGAATATAACATTTACCTGCATAGTCAATAGATTAGTTGAAAATTTCCAGCATTTATGTGACATACTAATACTATTTTTGTTACGCAGTCGCCGACCAACCGGTCTAGTGGTTAAGGTGTTGGCCTCTGGATCGGAAGGCTCCTGGTTCGAATCCGGGATCAGGGTATGGATGTAAATTGTGCTGTCCTTTGTTAGGGCAGTGTGGTAACAAAACCTGGAAAATCAGGGAATTCTCAGGGAACTTTTTATTTCTGGAAAAATCAGGGATATCTCAGGGAAAATATCCAAATTTTACAAAAAATCAGGGAAATTTTGACAGTTTAAACGGCTACCATTATCGTTTGTCCTATTTAGAGATGCGGGATTACAAGTACTTTTGAGAATTGAATAAGTCGTATTTGCCAAAATTGTAATTAGAATAAAGAACCTTAGAGTCGCAATTTTTTAACACTGCGAAAACCGCTGCCACCATTTTTTTCGCGGCTGCAGCGTCTTGGTCGCCGTTAGGCTAGCGATACAACTTGTGGTATACAATTTGAAATTTGTGTAACAAATGATGTTTTTTTGTGTATTAAATTAATTATTTTTGTTTGCATTTATATTTTTGTAGAATTTTTTATGTATATTTGCATTTGTTTTCGATGAATAGTGTGACAATGTAAGGTCAGGTGTAAAAAGTTCACAAACATAGTATTTTGCATTTTTTCTTCAGTTTTTTCAATAGCTATTATAAGAGTTCCATTAAGGTTTCCAACCCTTACACTAACAATTAAAATATCAGTAGAGAAAAAATACAAAATATTTGTGGAGAATGATCCTTTTACACCCTCTGACCCTAAATATTTAAAATAGTGTTGTGTGGATACTGTATATCGATACCAATCACGGATCACAACATTTCTTAAGGGAATTGGAAAATCAGGGAAATTTTTGTGAGAATATCAGGAACTTTTTTTCAAAGATTTTGTTGCCACCCTGTAGGGGCAATGATGGTCCTTTCATTAGGGCCCCTTCACAAGTGACCATCACTTCCGGCCTTGTAGTGGCCATGGACAAGTCCATAGTGCCCGTCATTGGGTGGGGGTGGGGGGATTTTTTACACAGATAAGTTAACGAAATTCTTGACCGTCAAGAACATATATATATTTATAAATTTTCAACATAATGGGGTCAATGCTTCTTATTTGTGTTTGTAGTTATAAGAATAGAACTGGAATAATAAGCGTCTTACTTTTCCAGCCTTTCATCACTGCTGAAGAACTGCGCAGGGAGCTGCCTCCGGATCAAGCCGAGTACTGTATCCAGCGTATGGGACCCTTCAAAGGAGTGGGGGCCGTCGCAGGGGCCCTCGACTACATGTCCTTCTCGACAGCGCTGTACGGTGAAAGCGATCTCTAGGATTTTGCTTCACCCCCTTCTGAGCTGGTCTTGTGTAGCTTTTTAACCTGAATTGAGAAGATATGCCAACATTTTACAATCATGTACATTCTTTTCTGGAAAGAAAATGATTGTGTTACTTTTTATGTACATGTTTAAAAAAAATCAAATAGATTTTATAATTTAAGTCACGAAATGGATTATATGGACTCTAAAAAGTAATTATTTGAAATGTTGAAAGCTTCTATTAGATCAATTGTAGATATTATATAGCAAATTTCAGGAGTTGTGCCGATGTGGGTTGTCGACAAAGTGTCAAAATTTGGAGAACTCTGTTTTTTTTTAAGTACAGGATCGATTTAAAAAGACTGTATCATACCAGCTCAATGTTTCGTTTTTACCCCATCCCTGTGGATATGGTTAAAACTTCATCTACTTAGAATGAAAAGAAAAATTCAAGAAAGGTTAGTATTGGTTGCAGGAATGCCGCATGTGCCTTCATGGTGCGCCTGCCGTCCTACAACGAAGCACGTTACAATGTCTTCCGACAGCACGCTTACCGTGATACTGATCCTTCATCTGAGACATGACCTTTTTTTCAAAACAGCCTGCAAAAAAAATTGGAAACGTTTCTCAAATTGAAATGCTTGTTTTAACCACCTAGGTATAGTACTGCCTCTCCAACAATGTTTGTGTGATTGTGATGCAATAATCATGTTTTAAGTTAATTTAAAAAATTTATTTTATGTTTTAAGCCTTGTGAGTATGTTTGTGAGAAGCTATCCAAAGACGAATTGTCCTGTAATCACGCTTTTGTGCTCCTTTGTACTTTTTAAAATGTCTTAATAAAAAAGATTTTTAGCCCCACCTGATTTTTGTATGTTGATGTAACAAGGTTTTTAATCCTTCTGTTAAAATGCTATGTACTCATGTAATCAAATATGTAAAAATAATCCACATTTCCAGAGTTCTATGATAATTTAAGTGGACCTGGAAAATAACTCATTTTAACAACTGATAACAGTGAACAACTGTTATCCTTGATATTGAGAAATAAACCTGTCGACTATTTTCTTCAAAATTTTGACACGCTACGATTTTTTTAATTATCCATTTAATCTTCAATTTGAAATCCAGACTAGCTAAATGTGTTCTATACCATGTTTGAAATGCAAGTTTTAGTTCTCTGTCAGGTTCACTGATTTGTCATAAGTTCAGACGGTCATTTGTGTTTAGTTGTTTCAAACATTGACCTAACTTGCTAGGAATATCCCTTTAGTATCACAATTCACGTTGGGTTGGCGTGGAAGTTTGGAGAGTGGGGTGCCATCTGACCGTGGTTCAAAATTACGAAGTGTTGTCCTCGGATCTTTCCCTTGAGGGACTGATCCCGGACCGTCGTCAATAACCCGTTGTGTTGCTCTAGTACGACTTTAACTAAAATTACCCTTTAGTATCACAATATGATTTAGAACGGCGAACCTAAATATACATAGAAAATTATTCTCGCATTCATGCAGATTAAGCAGAAAAAAAAATTTGATATTATGAATTTTACTTGATTGGTAATTTTTAGTTAACGTCGTACTAGAGCAACACAACGGGCAATTGACGACGGTCCGGGATCAGTCCCTTAAGGGAAAGATCCGAGGACAACACCTCGTAATTTTGAACCACGGTCAGATGACGAAGCAACACCTGAGCTGGCACTCCAAACTTCCACGCCAACCCAACGTGAGGACTTTCGGCCACAACAGTTTTAAGGTGCACCAGCCGCCTCTACACCATACGTTTACAAACATCCATGCCCGGACCCGGATTCGAACCAGGAACCTTCCGATCTAGAGGCTAATACCTTAACCACTATACCGGTTGGTCGGCGAATTTTACTTGAATTAAAGCTGTAAGGAATAGAGAGCAACTGAATTCAAAGTTTAAGCTAAAAACTAAATTTAATTGCATCCATCATGAAACCCTCTAGATCGGAAGGTTCCTGGTTCGAATCCGGGTCCGGGCATGGATGTTTGTAAACGTATGGTGTAGAGGCGGCTGGTGCACCTTAAATCTGTCGTGGCCGAAAGTCCTCACGTTGGGTTGGCGTGGAAGTTTGGAGAGTGGGGTGCCAGCTCAGGTGTTGCTTCGTCATCTGACCGTGGTTCAAAATTACGAGGTGTTGTCCTCGAATCTTTCCCTTAAGGGACTGATTCCGGACCGTCGTCAATAGCCCGTTGTGTTGCTCTAGTACGACGTTAACTAAAATTACCGTTACAGGAAATCATTTCAAAAATTAATTCACTGAAAAGTATATCAACGTCATAGTACGTGTAGGTTGATTCCCTGCTGTATCAATACGTAATTAGTTACCAATTGCTTTAACTTTCTGAATACTCTTTTTCTCGTGACATAAGATGATATCCTAAAACCTTAGTATTCGCGACTTGGAAGAACAACAGATTAGAAATCGGAGGCTTGCTAGTTAGAAACTAGGTCAATCCAGATTGTCATGGAGAGGGGAGCCTGGTGCGCGTTAAATCTGTTGTGCCTTCAAATGTCATCGCGTTGGAGTGGTGTGGGTGATTGGGGTGCCAGCTCGGGTGTTTAACTCGTCATCTGACCGTGATTCCAAATTACGAGGTAATAGTAGTTTTAATTACCGTCGTACTAGGGCAACACAACGGGCTATTGACGACAACAGCGCGTAATTTCGAGCCACGGTCAGATGACGAAGCAACGACCGAGCTGGCACCCCACTCTCCAAACGTCCACATCAACTCAACGTGAGGACTTTTGGCCACGACAGATTTAAGGAGCACTAGCCGCCTCTATACCATACACTTACAAATATCCATGCACTGACCCGGATTCGAATCAGGAACTTTCCTATATTTCCCAAATTACGAGGCATTGTACTTGGTAATGTTATAAATTTAGTTAACGTCGTTCTTGAGCAACACGACTATTGACGACGTTCCGGGATCCATCCCTTAAGGGAAAGATCCGAGGACAAGACCTCGTAATTTTGAACTACGGTCAGATGACAATGCAACACCTGAGCTGGCACCCCACTCTCCAATCTTCCATCCTATTCATCCTTTATATGAATGATATTCCGCAAACCAACTCCACAATGTTAAGCATGTTCGCCGACGACACTGCAATCCTTGCACAACAAAAAAACATCAACACCCTAATCTTTCTCCTGAATAAACACATACAAGCAATTGAACATTGGCTTATCAAATGGAAAATTAAACTTAATGTAGACAGAACAGCCGCTATCATTTTCGGAGCTAACCCTCCTAAACAAAAAGTCAAAGTTTACGGACAAACAATCGAATCACACAAACGAAGTACTTAGGAGTAATCCTGGACAATCACTTATCATGGGCTCCCCACATAACATCTATACAAAACAAATTTTAAAAAGCCCGATCAACACTGTACCCACTAATTGCACGTAGCTCATCACTTTCAATACAAAATTAAATTGGAGTAGTTTTAATTACCGTTAAATTGGAGTACTCTTAATCTATATTTGCTATCTACGCCCTGTTCTAACATATGCTGCTCCTATCTGGGGTGCCGCCGCCAAAACAAATATCAAAAAAATTACTGTGCTCCAAAACACCACTCTAAGAACCATTGTCCAGGCCAGATGGTTTTACAGGAACAAAGACATTTTGATTGCTACTAAAATCCCCCACTTAAATTCATTCATAGGTATATAATCTTGCTAAAAATTTCTACAAAAACCTTATTTTTAATAACAACCCTACTATCCAAGAAATTGATATCTACGACACAACTCTCCCTGAAAATAAAGCCCGACCAAGAGCCTCTACGGTACTTGGTAATTGATTGATACCCTGATGTATCAAATCTAAAAAGTTCTCCCGACAAGGCCAGACCACGCCAAGAGAGCTCCCTGACTCTTTTTTCCAAATTCACCCTGACCCCACCCAGTTCCTGAAAGCACAACTAATCATGCCACTGACCATCGACTGGAGATGAAAGGCCGCTACGCGGCCATGTGCTCCGAAATCTCAACTACTTGACTTGACTTGTGCAACTGTCAATCGCGGTAGGAACATATCGGATGTTGCCCTTCATTAATAAGGAAAAGGCTGATATGCCTTTTATATACGGACTTGCAAAAGCAAATGGCTCAACGATTGTACGGAGAGAGGTTTCCAAACAGGCCGTTGCCCGACCATAAAACATTTGAGCGCTTAGACTGGATCCTTTCTCGCTTCCCGGTCGGATACAGGTCGTGCAAAGACGGACAGAACGTCAGTCGTGGAAGAAGCCATTCTGGATATGGTGGCTGATCAGCTAAGTACCCGAGCAGTGGCCAGGCAGTTACATGTATCACAATCCACGACATGGCGAGTACTGAAGGCTGAAGGTTTGCATCCTTACCATGTTCAACGAGTTCAGGAACTGACTCAACGATTATCCTCGTCGTGTTTAATTCGCTCGCTGGTTTCTGTAGAAGGTGCATTTAACACCCACAATCAACATGTTTGGGCGGATGTAAATCCACAGGTCACTTCACATGCTCATCAGCGACGTTTTTCTGTCAATGTTTAGGCAGGAATAATCGGAGACCACCTACTCGGACCTTATCTTCTGCCAGAACGCCTTGACGAGAAAAAATGCCTCACGTTTCTGCAACAGGTGCTGCCAGACATGTTGAAAGACGTTCCCACACATTCCTATTTGTGTATTTATGTCTCTTATAATAACAACACCTTTAACGCCCTCTAGCACCTTTGCGTTTTAATTCCGACCATGCATTCTTTGATGAAAGTTGTTTGTTTGGATGTGTTCTATCACCTTTTAAGTTTTGCCCATCTTTTAAGAATCGCCCTGTATGTGTATAATATGCACTGAAGAGCGATTAAATTAGGGATACCTGTCTATTAGCACCACCTTCGTCTTGACGACGGAGATTCGTCTTGGGATGGACTCGACAAGACGCTGGAAGCGATGGGAAGCCATACGTATCCACGACTCCTGAACAATCTGTCACAATTCACGAAGATTAGATAGAAGGTGATCCGAGGCTCGGACATCTCTCAATTGTATCCCCGATCTGCTCGATTAGATTGAGTACATGTTACCTTGATGGCCAGGAAAGCACGTGCAGATCTGGAATGGTCATCTAACCAGTCGGATACAATTCGCGAGCGATGGCACGGTGCATTGTCTTTCTGAAAGACAATGTCTAGTGGGCTGATGAAAACGAACATACAGCAGCAGATGGCCGTCAAGGTTATCCCGGTAACGTTCACCTGGGAGAAACTATGTCACACGTATCAGGGATCCCATTTCAGTCCATATCAACAGTCCCCAGATGAGAATGCCACCTCCGCCAGACTGAAGAGTTCGCTGCTGGCAGGACCCTTCATGTGGTATACGCCGTACACGTACTCTGCCATCCTCATGTACCAAAGTGAATCTCGACATCATTCCAGGCAACATTTTCCCACATCTCGACGGTCCATTGGCGATGTTCCCGTGACCATGCTAATCGTTAATGCTAACACAATGGTGCGTCAAAATCCGAGTGTCTGCACAACTTCCGAGATGGAGTGACCCATTCGTCGGGCCCCAACTATTTGCCACCGATCAAATTCGCTTAGATCCGCACTCTGGTACGTCTACAGTCTAGCACTATGAGCGGTGGCAATGGCCTTGGCGCACTTCTAAAGTCGCCAAGGAAA
Organism: Metellina segmentata; assembly: GCA_947359465.1. NCBI lineage: Eukaryota > Metazoa > Arthropoda > Arachnida > Araneae > Tetragnathidae > Metellina > Metellina segmentata. Next base: position 26,732,982 of record OX375880.1, on the reverse strand, counting down.
GAATTATTTCAAAACTTTTTCTTTCAACCGTAAAGATAGATGGGCTGTCTTTAATCTACCGTAACTCGCTACTAAGAGTGCGCCAAAAAAAAAATCCGCCGAGGTCGTTGCCACCGTTTATAAACGTAGAGTGTAGCTGTACCTGCACTCTTACCCATACTGCTTTTGACTGTTACTGATACCATGAGCAGCACTCCTTATCTTGCCAAACAGCTGCTTACGTTACATACAAGCCGTTTCCAGGTCTGTGCACAGCCCAAATTTGCAATCCAGCTATCCCTAATTCAATTTCTCTTCAGTTTGTATATCCATAAGAAATATCAAAGATTTATCTAACATTTAAGTTATAACTTAAATGTTAAGCATGAATATGACTCTGGATGAATCCCAGACCGTCGCCAATACCCCGTTGTGTTGCTCCAATGTAACGTTAATTCAATCTACTTTAAAGAGACCTCATTGAGTTTTCTCAAGCAAGTATACATGAGAGATGTAGAACTTACCATTGGTGTATTTCCCCTTCTCGCGCGCCTTAAAATATAAAATAACCGATTCAAGTAAATACACTTGTACCAATTCTTAATATCTGTAGTCCATTTTCGAAAAGTTTTGAAACTTTGGAGAATGTTACCCTACGGCCTACGCAATACATGAATGCCGCGGATGGTTTTATGAATTATTTTGTTAATTCCTGAAAGCACACAAGGAGCATTACTTCCTGATGGTCATTTACGGGTCCAAAACCAGAGAAACTTCAACCAACTTTATGGGAACAGGAGAGGATCGAATCCGCGAACCTGTTGCTCCTGTCTACTAGTCGTTTATGAGTAGGCCTAATAGAATTTAAATAGAGAGAATCCTTACAAGCAGTTACAATTCCTGAAATTTTAAGGAAAGTTCGGATAAAAGAATCTCAGAACGGTCAAATAAACATTGCAAGCAAGAAATTGTTTGAATAATTCTCTAAACGATGTTGCTAAGCAGAGATAATCTAACGTTACTTTATTGAGCAAAAGACAGACAACATGATAAAAAGAGAAAAAAACACGAGCTACTAAGGCCCGGTGCACACATTCGGTTTTTCAACGTGCGGCGCCACTACGCGGCACCGTAGCCCAACTATGCACACATAACCGTGAAATTAACCACGAACTCAATTCGCGCCATTTGCGATAAATATTCTATTGAAGATAACGTGCTTATTTCGCTTACTTGGTGTAAAAAATGTATATTTTGAAACACAAAATAGACATTACTGGATACAACCATTTATTAATTATTATTTATATTCCATTTGTTTATGAAAACAAGGTACTTCAGAACGGAGACTCATGTGCGGCGAGTTACGGCGCCGTGGGGAACTGCGGTACAAATTGCACGCAAGTTGGGCTTGCGGCGCTGGAGGCATGTGTGCACTGCTCCATTGGATCTAATGTATCTCAGACCGCACTTGCGTTGCGGCAGCGGCGCCGCACGCTGAAAAACCTGATGTGTGCACCGGGCCTTAAAAGATAGAATTAATACAAAGAAGTTACAGTTACAACGAAGCACGTTAACATTTAGAATAACTAGTTACAACAGAAATAACAGCATTATAAATTAGAAATACTTTTAAAAATCTGAATATACAAAGCGATTCAAATGATTATTTTCTCTGAAAATTTATAAATTCAGTGTATAATTACCGACGGAATCCTGGTATAGTACGCAAATTCTGGATTTGTCCGGACATCTGGTAACCCTTTTAAGTGGTTCTCGATCTGCTTCATGACCATGCGTCTTCTCTAAAATAAATGAATCACACGAAATAATCTTTTGTTGGACCAAATAGAAGATTGATTTTGCAAGCGATATTAGAGCAAATGCCGTTATGCAAAAAACAATCTTAAACGCTTCAAACAATGTTACGGGCTTTTCTTGTTCGCTTTTACCACCATCTCAGTGGCATCACGACTCTCCTTCTTTTCTCAGTTACAAAACAATACAACATTTAGGGATGCCTAAAACTCAGTCTTTTTTTCCAATTAAACTGACCATGGTAACGTTAAAATGACCTTTCGAAGTTGCAAAACGAATTGAAGCAAAAATTATTTATCCAGATTATGAAACGAGCTAGAAGCAAGTCGCCCACACGAAAATCCTCCAAGACTGCAAAGAACTCGGGCCACAAATCTCCCTTGAATATAATGTTCATCCACAAGTGCTTACAAGCGAACTACGAGAAGAAAGTGGACCCGAGCGCGAGCTTTGTTTTGGAAGGAGTTCTACAGTATCTTGGTGCGGAGATTATGGAATTGAGTTACAGAGTTGCACTGGAACGACGGAAACCCCACCAACCTTGTACCATTACTGGGCAGGACATCAAAACGGCAGTGGAAAGCGATTTGGAAATGAAATGCTTGATCCGCACAGAAAAGAAAACCGAGGAGACCGAAGCAAGTGAAAAGAAATAGTTCTTCATTCAAATTGCCAAATTTAATATTTTTGATAATGCTCCAAAGGTAAAAATGAATAAATAATAATAATAATAATAATAATAATAATAATAATAATAAAAGCTCTCTGGAAAGATTGAAGCCCGTCACTTCTTGTTTTTTACACATCCCAAGTTGAATTAAAACTAATATTTAATTTAATTTCATGAAACGTTTCAGTAGTTTTGTGTATGTGCTAAATTCATCACGCAATCGCTAAAACGCCTTGAGGGGACTAGCTCAGTCCTATCTCCGAAATGTTACAATGGTCAAATTTTAAGGACCATTTTTTCAGAATCTTTTATGTGTATTAATTTGAATTATTCTATGCAGATTATGAGAGAGAAGACATTTTTGATCAGTTTAACACAGGTATTTCAAAAAACTTAAAATTTGAAATTTTTAGAGTTATTTTTCTTCAACTAACAATTTTTTTTTTGAAAAATGAGCAATTTGTACCTATTTTACTATTTTAATAATTAAAATGAACTTTTCTGAGCAAAAAGATAAAAATGCCCGTGTTAAAATATGTTATTGGGTATGTCACACTAGTAAACCCAATTTTAAAAAAAAATTTGCTTGAATAGGCTTTGAAAAAATGTTTCTTTTATGGAAAAAATACACATTTTGAGATATTGAAGTTTAAAGCATAAAATTGACTTTACTTCAGGTACGTACGGGTATTATATATTTTTCAAAAAATTATTTAAAATACTTGTATTCCACGTATATCCATAAATAATATATAATTTTAAACAGAATTGTATTAACATTTATTTAAATTTATAAAAAACTAATCGAAATTTTGAAAGATTTTTAGGAGTCAAATGACTAAAAGTAGCAACTTTTGTAATGTTTTATTAATTGAACAGCTTCAAACAAGTGTAAAATTCCATCAGCTGTAGCTATATTATTTTGCGATTTATTAAAGTTTTTCATCGAATGTCGGGTGTGAAATCGAATTACTCGTAAACTGTCAACAGTTTTGAGTTTTTCAAAAACAATCTCATTTTAAAATTGACAGCTTTAAAATACACTAGATTAGCTTAATTGTAACCGATTCGCTCGACGTCAGTTAGTTTTTCTTACATTGGATAGATGGCGACACGTCCTAATTTTCCAAATGTGATTCAACTGATTTTCTGTTCTTTGCTTATACAAAATACTTTTGTTCCTGTCATCAAAATTCTCTAAATACCTGGAAGTAATTTTGATATTTTTAATTTCTCAATTTGTTTGAATAGGATTTCGTTTAGAAATTCAAAATTTTGCTATCATATACAAAATTTGAATAAACTATTGTTCTGTATCATGTTCTTTTTTGTAGAAATTAATGTAATCTTCTTACTCATCTTTCTGGTTTTTTTTTTCATAATTAGTGTATTTTAACGAAAAAAATAAAAAACTTTACCCGCGTTTACAAAAGTGCCTCCAACTTTTGAAAATGGCCTTCTATCAAATGTGTGATGTTAAGGACGTCAAAAAGAAAAACGTATCTATTTGACGTTGAGCCAATATAATATATATATATACTACATGTTATACATACAATAAACCCTAACTATAATATAAAGAATCTAAAAATTCACACAAGCAACTTTTTTAAGTGCATATTATAAATACTTAAAAGTTAAATAGAGGGTGTCGATAAAAAGTCAAGAAACTCTTAAAGGGACATGTTCTAATGGGATACGTTTGTGAAGAAATAAGAGTTTTGAATTTTTATACTTGATAAAACAATTACGATATTAGTAAAATTTATTTACTGATAATTGAAATACATAAACACTATCTGCACATAAAATGTCTAGTTGTATTTAGTCATGAAAATACATTTGAATGTGTGAAAGAAAAGAGGTGTCCAAAATTAATTCGAAATATTTTTTAATGGGCTTTTGTTAAACTGTATAGGGTTGAAAATTTATTTCGCTTATTACAGGTTTTTTATTTCATTGTTTTCAGAAACAATCTTAAAATTGACAACTTCAAAGTACACTAGACTAGCTTAATTGTAACGATTTGCTCGACATCAGTTAATTTTTCTTACAGTCGATAGATGGCGACACATCCCAATTTTCCAAATGTGATTCAACTGAGATTTTCTGTTCTCAGCTTATAAATACGAAATTCTCGTCCTTCATTGCCATGTCAGCCAAATACATTTAAAATTTCAACTTTCGACAAAAAAACGTTCTGAACTTGTAAAATACTGCTGTCCCTGTCAACAAAATCCTTTAAATACCTGGAAGTCATTTTGATATTGTCAATTTGTTTGAATAGGTTTACGTAGTACAGAAATTAAAAATTTTGCTATCATACCAAAATTTTAATAAACTATTGTTCTAAATCATGTTCTTTTTGTAGAAAATGTAATTTTTATTCTAACAATTTTTTGCGATTTTTCGTGATGGGATTTTTTTTTCCTTAGGTTTGTTCAGTTGTTTTCGAAAGAAGAATTAAAATATTTTCAAATTGAATCTCTCGTATATAAAAAAAAAAAATGAAACACGATTCACTTTCTTTTCGTTATTTTCTGTAAATAATCTTTCCAACTGACACAAAGATTTAAAATATAAGAAAAGATTTAAATTACTTTCCTCAATGTCTCACAAAAATACAATAAAAATAAGTTTACAGAATTATGCTCATGCTCCCATATCAATTTCCAGTCAAATTATCCTTTAAGGATGTTAGAAATTGAGATGTTTCGGCGGTTAATTGCCGGAAGAACACTTAAATATGACAGCACCGATTGCTTCCGGACAAGAAATTTCAGCTTCTACTCAATTCTAATTATAAGGACATTTACTTCGTAACTCACCACAAATTAGATACGGTTGTCTGCGAGTGTCAGTCAATGTTTTGTAGTATTGGATTGTCAATGTACTTCCTTATATCTGGAAGGGAGGTGGAAGACACGAATATTATTGGCACTCTCCAACTACTTTCTTTTTTTTTACACGTTTAAAAAATCATGTTGAAGCTGTATTTTTTCAAGACCAAGGGAATCCCGATGCGAGCATTTTCAAATGTTTTTGAACCTTCGCATGATTTGGACGTTATCATATTATATCCATTTTATTCTTTGTAGCAGAGTATTTATTCAAATGTCAGAAAAAATTTCGAATTAGAATAATCCTGGACTAAACATCTGGATTCTTATAACAGATCACTCTTAAATACTGAACTCATACATCTTTGACGCTTCAAAGTAAAATACTTTTTATGTTGTTTGAGGAAATGGCCATTTGGTAAGGATGTATCGTCAGTTGGAGAGCAGACACTCATCAGATGACATTTTTTAGGAGATAAATGGTTAGTTTCATGATGATGAGAAATTCCATCATATTGTAAACTGTTTAGGAGATACGTAACGCAATCAACATATTAATAGTTTTAAATTTTGAACGTACAAATTAATATTTTGTCTTTAAGCAATAGTTCAGAAAAAATTTTTTTTGTCAGTTAATGAGTTTCCGCTTTTAGCCGACAATACAGCACATGCAAAGTGTAAAAATCCCACCGTATCTTGCACAACATGCTTACCAGCAGAAGTGTACAATCACAGTATGTGGAGAAAAAGAGATAAAATCAAACCAAATGGGCCATAAAACAGGAAACTCAAATTCTCCCGAATATATTTAAGTTAAGAAAATTACATAACTATAATTTAACGTTCATCGAAAGCTTCGCTAGTGACACAATTACGTACATATACTTGTCTCAGAATACATATCTGGGGTTAATGGTGTCCATTTTCAATAGGATCAATTTATTGGGAGGAAGAAGTGGAAGTGACACTCACTAAAATGTTTCCTAGACACGGCGCTTTATCTCACAAAGTAGGAATGAGTACAACGGTCTCTTTCCTTAAGACTGAATTTTGCTCACCACTCTAGCAACCTGCGAACTGTAGTGAAGCTGGCTCGATATTTGTAACTTACCCGGGGTTAATTTCTGTCTTCTGATTAGTAAAACCTGACGTGCTTGTGCGTGCATGACGATTACTTGACGTCGATTTTCTTACATTTGGCGCCAGTTGAGTCAAACATGGTCCTTCCGCCCTAAAATCCAACTAATCTGCCTTATTGTTTTGGGGTAATGAAACAACTATCATATGATTATTTTTCGTGAGCAAATTACATTGATATTAAATGTCAAAAACGAAACGGCGTCTATATACTGCGGGCCAAATGGATATATTGGGCAGGATACCTAGTACATCGCCATTCGTAGGAAGAAATGAGGAAATATGATTTTTGACAGTTGGTTCAAAATTGAATCCGAGTTCTGTATAGAATCCGCTTTACACGGTGCAAACGCACCGTGCCCAACTGGATTACGCCGCTAATGGCGCTCTCCGGTACCCGAGCGATCGCGGTCGCGTGCGGGGACATGGGGGCAAGTTTATTTTTCATCCGTTCCGGCGTCGCGGGACTTCCCCGCTCCACCCCTGCTGATCCGAACGTCAATTATAGACCCGTTTAACCGTGCGCGATGACGGAAAGTCAATTCATATTTCCCTCCCGCTCTTTTTTTCCCGTCCGGTTCTCTTCTTCGCCATTGTCTTCTCGACACGTGCTTAAGAAAAATGGAACAATTGGCTATGCCCTTTGGACGATTTTTTTCACATTTCGCGCACGCCCCCCTGTCTGCGCGTGCCTGTGGGTCAGGCGATTGAGACCTCACGTACGAGGGTGATTGGGACTTCGATGTGGGACATGGGAAAATAACAGGCTGAACCCGTGTCTTTATGTTTCTGGAGAGATAATGATTAAGTAAGGGGATCGAAAGTTTAGTGAGGTTCCCGAGGAGAAGGTAGTCGACCTTGGGCCAGTTGATTTCCAAATAGGTGTGGGAGCGCTTTAGTAGAAGGCTGTCATATGCAAAAGCATGAACGGCGATGGATTGCTTTCCCACATACCAACGCATCATCAATACTATCGATTTGGGCACAACAGTAAACTTATAACTAGAACTAGGGGGCCCGCAACCCTGCTCGCTAACTCTCGCCCACCCCCGTAAGATTGCTTAGCAATCCTCATTGGTTCGCTTCTCTCGCATCAATGAGGACATTATTTACAAAATATATTTAAAAAAAAAATTTCAAATATAAATTTGTTGTACTACAGAAAAATTATACAGTATCTGGAATCAGAACTCGAACAATTTGGAATTCAAATGAAAACCTTGAGTAAATTTTGACTCGAAATGTGAGCGCTGCTTCGGAAATCGAATACCCAGCATGTCGTTTGTAAGCTGCAACAGCTCGACTAATATTAATTTTTCTTTTATAAAATTTTATCCGATAACGCTATAAATTCAATAGAGGCGCGAGGCTTCGGGGTAAACAAATAATTGTACAGTGTTGCCAAAACGCGATAACAAATAACGTTTTTTTTTGCGTGCCACGTAAGAGAATTATATATATATATATATATATATATATATATATACACACACATTTGCGAGCCTTTAGTTCTCATGATTGGGACGAGGTTTCGGGTGGCAAACGAACGCTGGCTTGGAAATTTGGAGAGTGGAGTGCCAACTCACGTGTTGACCGCCGTGGGGAACAAATTGCACGCAAGTTGGACGTGCGTCGCCTCAGCAGCGCTGTAGGCATGTGTGCACTGCTCCATTGGATCTAATTTATTCCAGACCGCACTTGCATTGCGACAGCGGCGCCATGCGTTGAAAAACCGGATGTGTGCACCGGGCCTTAGATCCAATGGAGTAGTGCACACATGCCTCCGGCGCCGCACGTCCAATTTGCGCGCAATTTGTACCGCAGTTACGCACGGTCGCCGCACACGCGTCTCCGGTATGAAGTAACTTGTTTTCATAAATAAATGGAATATAAATAATAATTAATAAATTATTGTATCCAGTAACGTCTATTTTGTTTCAAAATATACTTTTTTGTACACCAAGTAGGCGAAATAATAAGGCGTTTTCGTCAATAGAATATTTATCGCAAATGGCGCGAAAAAAATACTTGCGTCATTTCACGGTTATGTGTGCATAGTTGGGCTTCGGTGCCGCACGTTGAAAAACCGCATGCGTGCACCGGGCCTAAAAGAGAAGAGTTGTCTAAGAGAAGAAAAATATCAATGTCAATGAATCGTGTTGGTGCATTGTGTATTAAAGTTTAGGTACTATCTGCATATTTTTATTTCATGTTACATATATTTTGGCACTCTGAACTTAATTCTTAGTCCGTCTTGGAAGAAGCGAACCTTCTTTAGACAGAGAGACGAATCGAACACAAACCGGGTCAGTGAGATGGAAAGCGGATATTCCTAGAACGAATCAGTGACCTCTAACTGTTTCATATTTGAATGATTGCTCCAGTCTGAGAAATGACATATTTAATGTTCAGGTGCAGATATGACTGACGAAATCTTCGACCACTCTCTTGTCATTTGCATCGGTGCATTCATTCAACAGGATATACCAAATATTAAACCATTTTCTGCTTTTGTGCATTTATTATTTTCTGCTACGGTTTAATTTATGAAGTTTATAAATTCAGTTTCGAATCTTTTGAGTAATAATTCAGTATAAGAAACGCATATATAAAATGAGAGAGAGAGAGAGAGAAAGAGAAAAAAAAAGAGAGAGAGATAAAAGAAAAAAAATATTTTTATTTGATTTGAATTTATTAAATAAAAAAATCTCTGAATTATTTTATTTGATTGATTGAATTATTGCTAATGTTAGCAAAATTCTCATAATGCATTAGGAAACTGAAAATCCTTCCTAGGGATGTTCGTGGGTGGAGTTCAGTACATGCACGCACGTTGTCAGGGAAAAAAGATAGAGACTGTCAAAATATGACCACGTATGCTTACGATTTCGAATCAATTCCTCAGTTTCTGATATTTGTTTCGCACTTAATTCGCCTAGACTCTTTGGTTTCGGATAAAATACATATACGGATCTTAATATTTTATTATTTTCATCGGAATATTCTAATAAGCATTACAAGGGATTATATTTGTAGGAAAAATGCACGGTTTTGTGAAGACTGTTTATTGAGGTTTGCACGTGTAGGGCTAAACAAGAACAGTCCTTATCACAACACAGCAAGACAAAATTTAGTTTTATATCGCAAGGAGCCATATTTGGCTAATCATTGCCGAACAACATTAAGTAACTGGACCTACTGACAGAAAATCTTTACTGACACAAAGGGAGAGGGAAATACCCCAGGGAAAAACCTAACCTACAACTTGCAGTTTGTTAGCTGAATGGGTAGGTCACAAAGCTACGGCGACCCCGATCAGAAAAGAAAGTTCTATGTTTCTGTTGGTATTCTTTCGAAATACGATCAAGAAAGCAACCAAAGAGGACTTACGTCTTCTCTGTATACGCATTACATTACTTTGTTCTTTATCTTGTTACTTATCCGAATAGTAACGAGACTAACGTTAACCTGTCTGACTTAGTTGAAACAACGCAGTGGTATTAAAAAAAATCACCATAAACCTATTTATTTTAAATTGTTAAACTTTAAACCCATTTTGCAAACTGAATTTCGCCTGGTGTAATAATCAGCAACGTAAGAATCTTTACAACAAAATGCCCTATTTGAAAGAACGCGACAGTTTCAACCACAAACATCAACAAAAAAATTCTCATGGAAGTTCGTGACTGATATAGCTGACCTTATTCGAATCCGCTTCCTCTGTTCGAAAATATGTATGTAAAACAGGAACTTATACGTGCATATCTTCAACGGACACTTGCCATTCATGCGTTGACGCAAACATATGAAAACATTTCGCCTGAGTCGCCTAGTGCTCTGTGTCATCTTAAAACACCACAACAACTACGACTGTAGAGAGGGAGATTTCTCTAGGAGAGAGACTTGAGTGACCCATTTCCCACTTGAAGGAGTGATTGCACTCTTTACGCAACTCTTTATTTTAAGCAACCTGAGAAGGTATGAAGGTTAATGATTGTGGCAGGATTTTATCTCCGTTCGTTTTTTTTTTTACACCATCCTTTGAAGAATCTCAATGGAGTTTTTTTTATAACCAGAAGGATTATTCGATTTGTTTCGAAAGGGTAGGGCAGTTAATTCTTCATAACCCTCTGAGGGGTTCACAAATATCTGTTAAATACGATTCCTTCAGAGGAAAGGAATGACACAGACTATGTGTATCGCAAAAGGGAAAGAGAGGATTAATTGAAGACACAACACACATTATATATATATATACAGATTGGAGGGATTTCAAAACTAACCAATAGGTACTGGTAATTTTAGTTAACGTGGTACTAGAGCAACACAACGGACTATTGACGACGGTCCGGGATCAATCCTTAAGGGAAAGATCAGAGGACAGCACCTCGTAATTTTGAACCACGGTCAGATGACGAGGCAACACCTGAGCTGGCACCCCACTTTCCAAACTTCCACACCAACCCAACGTGAGGACTTTCGGCCACGACAGATTTACGGTGCACCAGCCGCCTCTACCCCATACGCTTACAAACATGCATGCGCTGAACCGGATTCGAACCAGGAACCTTCCGATCTAGAGGCTAACACCTTAACCACTATACCGGTTGGTGGGCACTAACCAATAGGATTTTTGTATATTGAAACGGACACACAAGAAAGCTACAGACGTTCACACATACTGCCTGGAATGAATGACTCAGCCCTAGCAGCACAAAGAAAGATACTAAGAGTTCTGTGGGCGATTACATTATACAACAATATATATCCCTTCTACAACCTACAGTCTTCATTCTATGACATGATCATTTCTGAGCCGACCAACCGGTCTGGTGGTTAAGGTGTTAGCCTCTAGATAGGATGGTTCCTGGTTCCGGGATCTTTTCCTTAGGTGATTGATCCCGGATCGTCGTCAATAGCCCGTTGTGTTGCTCTAGTACGACGTTAATTAAAGATTACCGGTCACCATTTTTGACCTTCTTGACCAATCATGTTAGGTTGTGTGGAAGTTTGGAGAGTGGGGTGCCAGCTCATGTGCTAACTCGTCATCTGACTGTGGTTCGAAATTTCGTGCTGTTGTCCCCGGATCTTTCCCTTAGGGGATTGATCCCGGACCGTCGTGAATAGCCCGTTGTGTTGCTCTAGTACGACGTTAATAAAAATTACCAAATTACCTTCTTGACCAAAAGATTCTTTCCCAAGATTCTATCAACCAATGGATGTGGTTATTCAGTCATTATGGAATGTTGTGGAGCGACAAAGCAATAGAATGCTACTCGGAAATCTCGAAGCCCAGAGGGTTAATTCGTGGTCTGCGGAGTCCGAGGGGGTGTTGTAATCGGAAGAACTCTTGAAGCCTATAATTCAGAAGGTTTCCGGATAAACCCAGTGACAAGTTGCAGAATGAAAGTTCATAATGGTAATTGGTAATTTTTTTTTAGTTAACGTCGTACTAGAGCAACACAACGGGCTATTGACGACGGTCCGGGATCAGTCCCTTAAGGGAAAGATCCGAGGACAACACCTCGTAATTTTGAACCACGGTCAGATGACGAAGCAACACCTGAGCTGGCACCCCACTCTCCAAACTTCCACGCCAACCCAACGTGAGGACTTTCGGCCACGACAGATTTAAGGTGCACCAGCCGCCTCTACACCATACGTTTACAAACATCCATGCCCGGACCCGGATTCGAACCAGGAACCTTCCGATCTAAAGGCTAACACCTTAACCCCTATACCGGTTGGTCGGCTACATAATGGAAAAATAAATAAATAAAAATAAACAATCAAGGGGACCCAAAAAATCTTGTTATCTGAATGAGTGTGTAATACTTGAAAGTACACGATCCCTTGAAAGTGGATAAGACATTAAAGTTTTGGAATTTTTTAAAACTTGATTGTTGAATATTTAATTGTCCGCTAAGATTACTCTTATACCCATTCTGAATTAAACAGATGTTACAAATAGTTCAATCAGAATTCGTAATTTAACTACAGGGGGACACTTAAGTTGCTTTCACACATATTTAGATACGTGTCATTTAAAGACAAACGCACAATTTGGGTTCATCTCATCGAGGTATGTTGGTTTATATGAAGCTATAGCCATATTTGGACAAGATGGGCCAAACACAAGGCACGCAAAGTGAAGTAATGGACATTCACACACAAAATATTTTACACACACCTAGGGTAAGTTACGAGCCACCTACAACTCGCAGGTATATGAAAGTATCAGTTTTTAAAATCAAGGCAGATTCTGCTTTGAAAATACAAGTGAATTACAAACACGACTCTAACAGGAAATAAAATATATGTTGAAGAGGATAGTGGTTTTATAATGAAATCTGATCACCTTTTGATTACCTTAAGAAATAATAAATTTAAATTACAAAGCAAAAGGGTAGGTAGGTATTATAATTAACGTTGCACAGGAGCAACACAACGTGCTATTGCCGACGGTCCGGGATAAAACCCGAAGGGAAAGATCCGAAGACAACACCACGTAATTTTGAACCACGGTCAGATGACGAGGCAACATCTGAGCTGGCACCGCACTCTCCAAAGTACCACGCCAACCCAACGTGAGGACTTTCGGCCACGACAGATTTCACTGTATTCGACCAAGCTGTTCCAGATACAAGACTGATAAAGTGAAGGGTAATAATGGTAATTTTTAATTAACGTCGTACTAGAGCAACACAACGGGCTACTGATGACGTTCCGGGATGAATCCCCTAAGGGAAAGATCCGAGGACAACACCACGTAATTTTGAACCACGGTCAGATGAAGAGGCAACACCTGAGCTGGCACACCACTCTCCAAACTTCCACACCAACCCAACGTGAGGACTTTCGGCCACGGCAGATTTAACTGTATTTGACCAAGCTGTTCCAGATACAAGACTGATAAAGTGAAGGGTAATAATGGTAATTTTTAATTAACGTCGTACTAGAGCAACACAACGGGCTACTGATGACGGTCCGGGATGAATCCCCTAAGGGAAAGAACCGAGGACAACACCACGTAATTTTGAACCACGGTCAGATGACGAGGCAACATCTGAGCTGGCACCGCACTCTCCAAAGTACCACGCCAACCCAACGTGAGGACTTTCGGCCACGACAGATTTAACTGTATTTGACCAAGCTGTTCCAGATACAAGACTGATAAAGTGAAGGGTAATAATGGTAATTTTTAATTAACGTCGTACTAGAGCAACACAACGTGCTATTGCCGACGGTCCGGGATAAAACCCGAAGGGAAAGATCCGAGGACAACACCACGTAATTTTGAACCACGGTCAGATGACGAGGCAACACCTGAGCTGGCACACCACTCTCCAAACTTCCACACCAACCCAACGTGAGGACTTTCGGCTACGGCATATTTAAGGTGTACCAGCCGCCTCTACACCATACGCTTACAAACATCCATTACCGGATTCGAACCAGGAACCTTCCGATCTAGAGGCGAACACCTTAACCACATGACCGGTTGGTCGACCCAACGTGAAGAGATGGACATACATCACTATCAAGGAAAGTTTCACTGAAACAGAAGAGGAGAATACACCGTGGGGGAATCGAACATGTGTCGCCTACAACTGAGCCTCGACGATCCCTATACTAGAAAACCACCCAAATAGTTATTGTTAGATTTCATGTGTGTCTTTATAAACAATGTAGCAGAACATGGAAAAATTGTCCTTAAAATAATAAATTATCAGAAACAAAATTACCACAAAGGAACCCTTTTGTTATCTCGGATCAAAATTAGATCAGCTCCATGATATCCATCCTGCGATTAATGCCCTGTGAGATCATCATGAATGTCCTTCTCTGACATCCCAAAACACTACAGTACGTAGTTAGGACTATCCGTGTTATTACCTTGAGACTGGTGACAGTCTCAGATATTTTTTTCCTGCCACATAGTCCATTGCTTTAAGAATAACCATGAAAATCAAAAAGATTTTTCTCGCATTAATAGCTCGGATCTTTCCCTTAAGGGCTGATCCTGGACCGTCGTCAATAGCCTGATGTGTTTCTCTAGTACGATGTTAACTAAAATTACCATTACTCGCATTAATAGCTGTGTTGTAAAAACATACCCTCCGTGAGAAAATTAACTATTCGTCACAACAGAAACGATTTAATTGCTACAGAAGTATCTAATTTGGTCTAATCTTGTATACCCTGCTCTACAACAATTCGTATACCTCGGTAAAATGCTTCTGACAGTTTATGCTTTATTTTCGAGCAGTAAATGGATACGGAAATCAAATGTTTCCACTATCATTCACGAAAATGACGCGCTGCAACCTGTCTGTCACTCGCGATACGTCACGATTACATCATCACCGGACGGACGAAAAAAAAAAAAGAATTTCTCGCACTTTCTACAACGCGATGCACTCGAAAGGCCCTCGGGAGCGAAAACGCAGCCATTGACAAGAACGACAGCGATTACGTTTTTACCAGGTAACACGACGAAAAGGTACATTGCGTCATCTCCGCGTGAAAACGAGAAATCAAACAAACAAAACAGGAAGAACCCGATAAAAAGAAAGAAGACGTGACCCTTTTTTCCTACTGTAGTTTCACCGTAATCGCGTCACTACTCGCACGCGGATGAAGCGTTTCGAAATGAAAAGTCCCCATCTCCCGGCGAAAACAAACACGCTAGGGGGAAAAATAAAGGGAAAAACTCGAGAGAGGGGAAAAAATTCAAACCTGTTCCATTTGCCATCGCCGCCGGTAACGCCTTCCCAGAAATTGCAACGCATGTGACGTCACCTTCCCGAAAAAGTACCCGCCCACGAAGTGACGTATCGGAAACGCATCGCTTCCGGCGGCCCTGAGTGGTGAGTCAGCGCGTCCAATGGGAAGCGGGGACGAATCTTGCCCGCAGAATGCGACTTGCCGCGTTTTTTATTCAGATAATCCGTCGGGTCAGTCGAGGAGGGTTGACGATCCGAGCGCGTGCGTTTTACCGAAGACTCGCGTGAAGTTGTTTTGAACTCGAGTGTTTGTTATTGTTGTGGTGTCAACATTGCCAGCATGCTGCCTTTCGAGACGACGAACATCTTCGAACAGCTGCCGCGGTTCGTTTTCAAGATGCCGAGGGTTGTCCCGGACCAAGAGAGTAAATTCCAATCAGATGAGCTCTTCAGGAGATTGTGCCGGGAAAGTGAGGTAAGAATCACTTTTAATTTCACCTGCGGAACACTCCCTTGTTGACAGTTGAGGCATGTTAGCCCCTCCTGAAGTCCATGCGCGTCCGATGGTTTGTTTAGCGGGCAAGTGCACGTGCGATTCCCGTAGAACAGGTGGATTGTAAGCAGGCCGCGGCGTTCGATCGAGGTTTTGTGTGTCGCTGTTTGTTTACTTTTCCCGATTGTATTCTGATATGATTTTGTTTTTTGGGTGGTTGGGTTTCAACAATCATAGGCACGTTCTCATTTGAATTGTTATTGAAGTTCGATGTTTATCAGCGCAATTTCTGCAATCGATTGTTTGGAGGAAGGGAAGGAAATTGAGTTTGTTGACTTGCCGAGTCAACAGTCATTCCATTTCCAAGTTGATTAACTTTTTATTGATGTTGTCTTCATAATCAGTGAGTTCATCATGTCTGAGTTCCTGCCTTTTGGCTTACATTTGGATAGGTAGTGAATTAACATCGCTCTAGGGCTACACAACGGGGTTTTGGCGACGACACAGGATCAATCCCGAAAGGAAAGATTCGAGGACAACACCTCGTCATTTTGAAGTCCGATTCAAATGACGATGTCAGCGCCTAAGCCGTTTTTATTTTGGCAGAAATTGGATCTCGTTCATACAAATTTATTAAGTACCCTTACGGAGCTGTTAAATTTAGAGGGTATGTTGAGAGATAGTTGTACTAACGTCGCACTGGAACAACTCAACGGACTGTTAGTGACGGTCCTGGATCCAGTCTGAACCACCGTCAAATGATGTCAAAACATGGGCTGTCACCCCATTCTGGAAACTTCCACGCCAAATAGCCTGTAGTGTTGCTCCAGCGTGATGTTAATTAAAAATACTATACCATCCACACTAAGCCAAACTTATTTCTGGCACCAAAGGAAAACATCTCATGGTAATGGAAGTTTATGTATAAAATTTATTCTGGTTGTACATTTGGAGAAATTTTAATACTGTAGTCATTGTGTTTAATTTCAAATCATTCCAAGTTTACTATCACAAGAAATCTAATATATATAATTCTCTTACGTGTCGCCCAAATTTGATTGTATTTCTTTCACAGCTTTGGCAACGATTGGTTTGTTTATGTTTACAAAACTCTCCCTCTTTTTTCTCCAAAATGGATTTAAGAAGTTGCAGCGTGCAGCACGTAAATTTACCAATCTTGAACGAAGTCCTTGTAATATCTCCCTAAATGATGGATCGCTTTTCTTGAATGTTCTTTACATTTGTACTCTCAATGTGGGTCTTAGATATGTGAGACGTACAATTTTCATAATATTTTTCAACTCTTATTTTTCGTCAGTATCGCTGGTTATCAGCAAGACCGCACTTGAGATGCCGTGCCGCAGGATCGTTCATTCTAAGTGCTCATGTGCAAGCCTCAATAAGCTACCACCACACTCGAAAACATTCGATGTTCCAAATAAATCGGTTTTGATAAATAGTCGATAATTTGAACGAAATATTAAAGTGCTCAGATTTGAAATATCATTTATTGCAAAAGCAAACGTACATAATGGCTTCCATTACTGCCTGCAATCCTATCTGATAAATTAATGGGAAGTAATGAAATAATATTTTATCATTTTTATTTTAAAGCGCTCAAGTTAATGTTTCCTGTATACGAACAAGTACCCGGCCCGCATACCACTCAGCAATGGCCATAATTATGACTTATGTTGACCGTAACGTACAATGTATCGCCTCTACTGTTATTTTTACCCATTTTATTAGAATCTACGGCCTGAATTAGATTCTAAAACACTTTGAACATCCGTGTTTGGAGAGGGAATCGAACCCAGGACTTATTGAATCGAGAGCTAGAGAGCATCGATGATGAATGTGCTTATGGTCATGGACCTTATTAGCCGATGAATATTTTACTTTAAATTTGTTAGTTTAGACTTTTGTGTTCATTCCCAACAGAATACTCTCAGGAAAAATGTCAGACATCATTTGCAATGATTGGAGGAAAGAATGGAGTGTGTATAGAGTGAAAACAAACTCTACAGGACTCAACCTGTAATCTCTTTTTGGTCTTTGTGTTTTACCGTCTAGACGTAATTTTAACTAGGCTCCGTATCGGGCATTCGATAATTACACATCGATACTTGCTGGCTGGAGAAAGTTCTATTTGTGCCTCCACTGCAATGTAGATAATGCAATCTCGCATTTTTAACGTCATGTCCTGGTTTATGGCATGTTTACATTCAATTTTTCAAAACTTCCTCACCTAGCTTGTCTGTCTTGCAGGGTAATCCTCCCCACTCTGCACTCTTTCCTTTTTTTTTACGATGTTCTGGATTTTTAAATATATATATAGTTGTCATCAGTCATATTGTAAGAAAGTTATAGATAGTCGTAGTTTTTTTAACATTCACCTACACTTCTTTGTGTTGAAAATACAAAGTCATCCTACATTTACATTTGTCAGTTTTTTGAATATTTTACATTTTTTTTATAATATTTGAAAACATAACTTTTGGAATACTGTTTTATTACTTTGGTTGTTTTTATTGGGCACATTCAATCTTGCGTTTGACGCTACTTGTCCGCTAACGAATCTTGGTCCGTAAAACCCAACAAAATACTAAGTTCATCACATTCTGGTCTAGAGAAGCTAAAAAACCTCCTACGTTGAAAAGTTTGATACGGTGTGTTTCACTTGGAAGCGACTACATGATAGAAATTGAAAATAAACGAGAACTGTTGGAATGATGCTGCATTAGAAAATCTAAAGTACAAATATAAGGTGCAAATTCTTGTGAATAAACGTGTTTTTGTGCTTTCTAATGACTGAATATGCTTCCAACTGAATGAATGCATATATAATGAATATACTTTCAACTGAATATACATGTATATAAAAAGTATTCCCTAGTAAAAACCTACCCTCGCTCATAAATATACTGTCCAATTATTCTTAAAGATAGGAATTAAAACTATCGGGAATCCTTTAACCTGTGTTATCCTTATATTTCTTTGCAATAATCAAAATTAGACACCGTTCTTTTCGTAGGATAATTTTACACCCATCGTTTTATCCTAAAACGAAAACTTTAAGCTGGGAGTTAGTGGTGATCTGAGTTGGTCCCTGGATATTAAGACTAGTCACTTTTTGGGTGATCAGGGTATCATCAAGATTGTATTAAATAATTGTAGATTAGCATTTCGGTTGCACATGTATACAACTTGATAGTCGTCGACATTTATTAATAAACTAAGAGCGATGCTAAACTATTAGGAAAAAAGAACGCATATCAACTTTTACACACGTTCATAACTTTCCGTATCATGGTAACAGTTTGCGCGTGCATAGTTAAAAAATACGTTCGTTAATATCGCAGCTTTCGTGTGCTCACTAAATAATACCAAGACACGGCAACGTTTACAAATACGCTAACAGCAGTTACACGAGCACGTAGTAAAAATTTAATTCCGATTGCACGCTCCCACCTTACTTTTCCGAGGCTCTGTTCGTTTTCTCTTCGGAGAGAGAGAAAGCAGCGGCACGTTCGTTTGTTCGGCGGCGGCCGACGGAACGGAAGCGTGACCGCCGATCCTTTCTCCCCATCCTCCGATGCCGGGGCGGGAGAAGTACTGGCGATTTTCGGAGAATATTCGCTGTTAGTTTATAAGAGTCGGAGCAAGTCGCTTCTGATTGAACTGGATAATCATTCATTATATCCTTTGATAGTAAAAGTCAAGCGGTTTATGACATTGATGTCTATGGATGTTTGTTGAAAGTTAGTGAGTTCATAAATCAATCCGTCCGTTCAATATGCAATGTTTTAAAGGTCCAATTAAGTTACCTTAACTAATCGCAAAATGGATCCATTGATGACACACATCCATGTGATGCTCTTTAGTGAATCTAAATATTGATTTCAATTCCGATTCACTCATGGATGAGGATCACTCCCTAGTGTGACCAGGTATTAACTTTTTTATACTAGAAACTTGGAATTTTACCGAACTCTATTAGGATGCCACATAAAATCATAAGCTCAGTCGCAACGAAGGGATACCATATCATTCGTGTTCAAGTGAAAACACACCAAGTTCAAATTTTCAAGAGATAAGAATTTTAACTTTCCTTAGCCAGAATGTGGGGATATTTAGAAATTAGTGTTTTTTCACTGTTACTTTTCATTTGCATGTATTCTTAAGAGACGCACTTAATGAGATTAGCTTAGTGAGAATTTTCCCTCCTTCTTTTTCTCAGGACTATATTTTTTACTTCAGTGTATTTCACTTGTAAGCCAACGATATACTGCTTTTAAATGTTTTATAAAGTTTGGGACTGTGGCAACCCAAATGTAGCGCAGCAGCCAGAGGTACGTGTACGTTAAATCTGTCGCGACAAGATTAGTCTTAAGCGTAATGGAAACGACAGTATATATATTCTATTTTGTATCAAACTGAAAAGTTGAAATTGATTTCTGCCCTTGTTGCTTTCCGTCATTTATTTCATTGAGAGCTTTCAATTGTTAGTGGATTTCGGATTTCTGCGCTCTAAGAACATCACCGTAACATACTTTGAAAAAAAAAAATTATTTCAGGACTTTTTGTTCGACTACATCCTATCTTCACATTAAGGAAAAAACAGCTCAATTAGGTGTTTTTGTAATTCTTATTATTTAATAACATTATCAATTAAACTTTTTATTGCTCTAAAGCACAGACAAATAAATCTATTAACCCTCACAGTGACTTATGAAGTTAGAGCATAGATCAACAAGAATCTAAGCTGCTTCGTAAGTTCTCAAGTCTACCAATAGCGTGTATGTATAGCTTACCCGGCTGTTGCGTCGCAAATATGTACCTGTACCAAATCAATAGCATGCAATCAACGCCTTCACCTAACAATGCCGAACATTCTACAAGATGGTCACAGTCCATATGAACCAATACTTCTGCAAGGAACACTCGGGTTATTGTAGATGTCAAAACGATGAAAGTCAACCATGCCCTGCTAATAACAAAAAAGCATAGTTAACATAGTTCTGCACATATTTGCTTAATACGATTTCCTATTAGTAGTTTCGAATATTCCGCGATGTTTTCCTTGATCTTTTTAATTATGTTTCTGGGAAATGACCAACTTAGACACGGAAGATAAACCTTTTAAGACAGACTAGTACTCCAAAATATGCATATAGCTACGGTAACAGGGACTTATTCCAAGGGAAAGGTTGGCTCGAGACTTCCCCGAAATATCTGAGATTAAGAACACAGTCAAAATATATTCTGGAGACAGCCTAGTCAGCAGAAATCGATATTTCAAGTGGAATAATACGTTAGAAAACAATCGAAAAAAAATCATTGAACTCGAAGCATTACAGCAATTGTATCGGAATAGTGAATTGACGGGAGAAGACTGGGCCATCCCACAAAATGGTTATTTTTAAGTACTGCCCGCACAGAAATAATCATTGTAGGTTTTGTTTGGGTTCTTTAACACATATTGTGTGAGAAAGAATGTTTTGAAAGATGCGAATTACAATTCGGGACACTAATTTAACATTAGGAGCTCAAAAATAGATCCTTAATCCAGAAACGGCCGGTACATGGCTTCAACGTTGGTTACATTTTGATTAGATTCGAAGCTTATTATCGAAATAGGGTACCGCTGTTGGAAATTGTGAAGTAGATACTATGGGAGAACATTATTGCTAGGGGAGATACTGTGGAGAATATTGTTGCTTGAGATATTATGGCCTTTATGGAGAGTATTGTTGTTAGTTAACATGGAGAACATTATTGTGAGAGATACTATGGAGAACATTACTGCTAGAGCTATCATGGAGAAACTATTGCCAATGTTATGGAGAATATTATAGCAAGATATACTGGAATATTATAGCTAGATATACTCGAATATTATAGCAGAGATACTGGAGTATTATACAGCAAGGTAGATACACTGGACTATCATTGCTATAGATATTAGAATATTATATATTGCTTCAGATATTACGGAATGGTATATTTAACTTTGCTCTCTATGTACGTTGGAAGTTCTCAGACGTACATACGCAAAATTCAAATGTTTTATGGAAGTTTTGTTTATAACATATGCATTTATTTTTTGGTTTGTTGGGTTTTTATGGCGCAAGGACCATAATTGGGTCAAACAACGCCAAGTAAATGAAAATTAATCGTACAAGGAAAGTTTCTACTGACACAGACGAGAAGTAATCGAACTTGCATCACCCTACAACTCTCAGGTAGTTTGTGCTGTGAATAAACTCACTAAGCCATAGTGATCTCAAAATGTATTTAAGCAGTGTTTGTGCATAATAGTGTCTAATAATAAGGTACTACCCACTGCGTGGCCAGCACGGCGTCGCCCGTGACAGTTCTTTTCATGGGGTCAGCTTCGCAAACGAACTCTACAGGCGCGCCATTATGGCCTCGAAATGGCTATTATCTACAACGTAAATCAAAACACGCTAGAATTGGAAAACGTGGCATGGTTCCAAAAGTATTTAGACGTAAAACGCTTGTGACGTCAGCGGTCGAAAATCGCAAAATCCTCGCCTTTCTTCAACGACTTCACATTCCTGAGAGAAGAAAGGTGAAAAAAACTAATAATTTAATAAGTGTTCTACATTGAATTTTTAAGTTTTGGTGCAACACAAAAATCGAAAAAAAAAATCCGGACTACCTGAGTGCTAAATTTCATTATTGTAAGTTCTATATATTCGTCAGGACACTGCGTACAGTACACAGACACACAGACAAACACTTCCTTTAATAATAGTAGAGATGCAGTTAAGGTAATAGATAAACAAATAAAAATCTGAGTCAAATTGAGATTGTAAGAACTGTAAAACCTTCAAACCTACGACTAACAGATTAAAAAACTTATATGAAATCGTCAATGACTATTTCGGTGGAACAACACGTTCACCTATCGATTTACATATCTTCAGGTCAGAAGTAAAGACTTTTTCATCCTGTTCTGACTTTACTTATGTCCACGTCCAAGATTTGACTTCGGTCCTGCAGATGGCGGACGACTGAAATGGCGGTTGATGAGCTTTTATAAGTTTTTTAGTCTATTAGTCATTGTATTGAAAAATTTTCATTTTTTTTAACTAAACAAGCGCAAAAGTGATGTCATATTTGTCCGAGCTGAGCCAAACAGGACGAAGAGAAATAGAGTAATATCGTTGAGTATCCTTGAGTTAGTAACCAAGGCGATGTTAGTAAAACGATCACAAGAGAATAACATGCTGACTTCCTGTGACTAAAGGAAAATGGACTAAGAAACACAGGTGTGTCAAGTGGCCGATTCTGCAGTGATTGTCGAGGTCCTGCTAATTCTCCGAGAGTGAAATTTTCCGGAAGGACAGTTACTTTTCATATTTTCCAACGAACACCGATTCGCCGCGGAACTTCAAACACCTTGCCGTAACGTCTCAAGATTTCTAAGAGAAGATTGGCTATAAAAGGAGGGCTGAACCAATATCCGGAAATTCCACATCTTATTTTCCCACAACCGGATGCGAACTAGAGCCGCATTCTCAGAATTGCTCGAAACATATTTGAGCACACTTCTTCTTTGCGGTGTCTTAACAATTTTGGATCTTTTTTTCAACCGAACTCGCGGGTGATAAGATCGAGATTTACGGTACAAGAGACGCGGGTGGCAGATGACACTTACGGGCAGGGGGTACATGCACGATTTTCTGAATCACTGCTTGAAGGAAATTGTGGTTGCAGTTGATGAGAATTTGCGGTTTTCGAGAGGCGTCTTTGGCAGCTGAATTATGTAATGGAATAAGTGTCCTTGGCTTTTGTACAATGTGCAGGAAGCTGTTTCGTTAACCTATTCGTGGTGGTGGGGTGTATTATTAGTAAGGTCTAAAGACGGGTTTGTGGAAAGTGCAATCTTGTATGTGGAGAGAAAGACACAGATCTACATCCTAAGATACATTTGTATGTCCCGGTTTAATTTGCCCTTGTGTAAAAACAAATGACGGAGAGCGGCAATCCAATTAGATACAATTTATATTTGAAAAATGCTTAGGCTTTTATTATACGAATTTTAACTTTACCAATGATATTTAAAAGTGGGGAACATTTTAAGAAGCCATCGATTTCATTGATTAAAAAAAAATCCAAGTACTTCAAAGAAAGTCATATTGAATAAAAGTTTATATATTTTTAAAGTCGAAATTTTTTATTTGGCTTTTTCCCAAGTATTTTATGTAACCATCTTTTAATACTGAAAGTGACAAGGATAAACATGTATTTTCCTATACTGAGAATCGGTCTACTTAGCCCATACGTAAGAAAAAATCATATAGTAACACATCATATTCGATAAAAATGGTTACAACTTTTGTATATGTATTGGATCATTTGCTTCAACAATAACACATATAAAAATAAGTTTTTGAAGATTCCCTTTTTTAATTTTGAATTGCCATAAATATGATACTATAGTTAAAAACCTCTCCGATTCTGAATTTTAGATATCCAGATATGTCGTTCCGCTAAAAAAAAGTTCAGAAACCGTTCTTTGTACTAGTATCACAAGAAAGATAATTTTAGGGAGTAATTGTAACAGGAAATGAGTTTTATAGTTCGTATATTCAGGAATACTTATCAAGGAAATATTCAAGAAGTGTGCCTACGGGATCAGAGATCCAGGAAATACTTTTGGTGTTCAAACAATCAAAATTAAATACAAAAACTGACTTAATAGGTGTCTGTTGAAGAATTAGTTTCATTGGCGACTTAGTTGAAAAAATGCGAACATGTGAAAACTCGGTATAAATCTGTAACTAAAGGACTCATTTATCATTGTGGTAATTTGATCTGGATAGGGAAAGAGAAAGATGATGCTAATTTTTCGATGCATCGCATCTCTAAATTAAATTATCCATTTTCAGTTAAAATTATGTAAAATTTCATGTTAAAAAATGAAATCGATGAATCGGCCTCTTATTACTTTTCAACCTTTTGTTTCTAAATACATTGCTTAGTATCCAAATTATTCTAAAAAATAAACATTCATCGAAAACATCAAATGTCTGGTAGAATATTTTCAAAAAGGAAACTTTCTCATCCAAAATTTCGGTTGCCAGTCTTGTGTTTGGCACAACTTAGCCAAATATGGCCTCTTTCACCTTAAAACCCGACCTAACCTCGAAACAAATTACCCCAAGCTCCCAATTCCAAAGAAACAAATTGTGATTTCCTCAGCTTGTTCTCAAACTTAAAATTAATGTGTGCAATCCTCTCTTCTGTGTTACATAACCTTCCTCTTTTGTAAGTCCATTACTAGACGTTGTCTTGTGTTTGGTACAACATGACCAAATAAATATGATCCTTGCGTTATAAAACGCAACTAGCCAAACTTAAAAATTCATCTGGAAATAAGGAGCGATATAGCTGAATGCTCCATATAACGAACAATTACTGTATTTCAGTTAATCTCTGTTATGTGAGACTTAGCAATGATAAACTTCTGCTTCGGGTGTTGCAATATTTTTAAAATCTAGTTTGTTGGAATGAGTAGTTTATTTAAATACGATTTCTTTTCCAGGTGAGGTACACAGGGTACAGAGACAGACCACTAGAAGAACGTCAAATGCGTTTCCAGTCAGCCTGTAGGGATGGTCACACAGAAGTGGTAAGTTACTTTTCTTTAAATGGTTATCTATATTTAATCTTGAAAACTAGCATTGATGAGGCATATTCGACGTTCACCACGAAAGTATTATTAAACTAATTTCCTTCGTGTTTCAGTCGTTCATAGCGACCGGTACAAACTTGCAGCTGATGTTCACCCCAAGTGCCAATGGTTACAGTGATGGTTGCGACTTCAACAAAGAGCAAGGAAAAGTAAGTCTTATTTCTTTTTTACTGTATAGTAAAAAAAAACTGAATTAGAATTGTGATGATTTAATTAAAATTGCAGTAGTGTTACGAATGATAGGAGTGTTTGATGTTTCGATCCGTTCTTAAAGAACACTCCTTAACTGAAAACGAAGGTTCTTATTTCTAAAGATAATGCATTTTAACATGCTCGTTTCCAATTTCCTAGCTCAAATTATTCAAGTATAAAAATATGATCGGTTTAAAATAAACCGTTAATAAAACCAAGCTCCGTGTGTTCATACATTCCGACAAATGACTTTCTTAGTCACTGGCTCAAGTAAACGTTTATCAATTCGATTATTTTAGTCCGAGGTATATAACAATACTAAAGTAATGTTCGCTTCATTGCCGTTAGATTTAAGATGTATTGTAGATAGTCCGGCATTGCACAAATTGTGAAAGAATTGCCTTATCTTGTCGAAATCGCAAGGAAAACTATCGTGAACTGTTATGGATATAGCGGTATGAAATTGCCACAATTGGTATTCCATTATAGCGACGTACTGTCTTAAATGGTTATTACTCGGTATCTTGCTTGGAAAACCGTTCGTTGTTGAGTCTACAAATGCTTAAGGCTGTGGGAGTTTCAAAAGCGGAAATAAAGTGAGGATCAACTTGTCTGAGTCAATTGATTGTTCTTTTGGTTTAGGGATTGCAGATTGATTGAGTTGGCAGATTCATGGTTATTTAGATATTTTGAGTATGGTCCAATAAAATTTTTTTCGATAGGATACGAATAAGTAAACTATTTTACTGTATAAAGTTATTTTTTTAGCCACGAAAGTGAAATTACTTTTCTCCGCAGTGGATTTTCCGAATTATATTATTTTGAAAAAATGCATAAAGAGTATTTATCTTTTCATTATCAACATTCGTAACTTTACTCGGGCTGCTGAAATCGCCGCTTTTGGCAGCCACGAATTCAGCAATGGATATGAAGAATTTCGAGCAATCAGTTGTGGATATTCTAAACTCGAAAACTATTTATCCAAAGATATTCCAGATAAAAATAACTATTATTACTTTATAACTAAGTGATAACGAAGGAATTATGCCAGTGATTGCTTCGTCCTTCAATTGACTTATTTCTCAAAATCTGTTGTCTTTTGGGTTCGTATGAACGTGTTTGAGGGTAGTACTAGGCTTTTACACTGCAAAATGAGAAATTAAGAAAATATTTTAGCTGCCGCGAAATGCTTCAAAAGTAGGTTTCGTCGAAAGTGTAAACACTTACGAGTCTCAGAGCTGCGATATAATTTAAGATCGAACCATTCTTAAGCCTGAAGGTCACTGTAACTTTGGTCTCACATGTGGTGGATTTGGTTTACGACCGGGGGTAGGAGCGTCACTGTACCGGTACCCCCAGGCAACCACGCACGCTGTGGCACGCGCGTCCAGCCTGTCTGTCTACAAAAATCCCCTCGGAACCCCTTCAAAACTACCCCTCTACGCTAGCCTTTAATTATAGTCGGTAAACTGAGTAGAATTTGAAGGGCAAGAACAACCCCTTTAGGGTGTGCATCTTTACCAATGGAAAATAGTTTACCATTTATCACTAAGATTTAATACCTATAGGTTCTTTCTAATCATGTCTTGCGGTTGGCAAGGAATGGAGGAGTTTTTGTGGTCGTGTTTTCGGTTAAAATAACAGGATACACTTAGTGGCGTTTTTTTTATTCTGCTTACCTTAAGGTATATGAACGAAATGTCGATGTGGCGTTTCCAGTTGAGCTAAATATAAGTGGCGGAGTTATAAACCTTGTGGCGGTAGTGGTACAGCTGTGATACGAGTTTCCGAACGTGGCGTCAGAGTGGCTAGTTTTTCGAATACGATATCAGTACTTTGCCAATAAAAACTCCAAAGAATGAATTTCGAATTGATATAGGATGTGGTCAACATCCGATTAGTTAGAAGTCCAAATGGTGCCAAAACAGCAATAAACTACATTTTAAAGGACCCCGATATGTATCAAGTTTACAAAAGGAATTTAATTTAGTAATAGGAAGGTCTTAAACATGTTAAACATATTATTGAATTTTAAAATGTTGAACATATTTTGCATATAGTATATGACGGAAATGAGAATTGCTATGATTGCTGAAGTACATGAAAAACCAATTAATATTTAAATTTTCAGTCATCCAAGCCGTCGTGGCTCAGTGTGGGTATGCCCACTGCGCTAGTTCGAGTTGTAGGCGGCGTAAGTTCTGTTAATATGAGGTGCATTTCTCCCTGATTGCATTTCTTTCTCTCTTTTGTGGCAGTAAAAACCTTCAATATGTTTGTATTATTTGATATGCATGTCTTATGTGTGGTGCAGCATGGCCAAATATGGCCCTGCACCACAAAAACCCAAAATCAACCAACCATCAGTCCCAGACGAATTCATTTCCAGATTTAAAAGTGGTAAATATTTGATACTGGTGAAAAGAAATATCAACTTTTCCCAGACACGCATGCCGATAGACATTTGAAAGTACAAGCGTGTATTGCCTCGAATTCTTAAGACAAGGTGTGTGTTCTACAAGCATAGAATCTGAATTGTATCTGAAAATTCGCGACTCAGTGTCGACTGTTAAAGAAATAACAACAGTAAAGAAATGTCGTTAATTGTAGCAGGTATCATGTGATTCCAAGGTAAAGAAAACACTTAGAAGAGCAGCCTTTTGCAATATTACAATATGAGAGTATTTAGCAGTTCACTTTCTGCATGTGAGCACATTTAGAAACTGAGAAAACGCTTTCTTATATTCTGAGCTGCTATTGATTTATATGATTAAAAAAATTGATACATCACAATAAAAAATTTGAGACAATTCATGATACTAAATAAAAAAAATTCCACTTATTTCAAAGGGTTGGTTTGGGGTTTTTTATGGCGATAGGGCCATGTTGCGCCAGATACAAGACATACAATATCAATAGACGCGCGTAATTAAAGCTTTACTGACAGAACAGAGAACTACACCCAGGGATGAATGCACCTGACAGGAATCGGAACATGCACTACCTACAACTTGAAGGTTGCTAGAGCATGTGTACCACTACGGCCCCTTATTTCAAAGTGAATAAAATAAATAATCCTATTGGGTCACATGAATGAGACCATAATTACTTTATTAGCCTAATATACTTGCTTAAAGTAAAGACAGGAATTTTTATCATTGAGCAGATTGCTGGATGTGAGTACCTCATTGGCAAAGTGTCTGATGGCGGTTACACAGCCCAAAGTGTTTCGGAGGATCAACCATAAAAGTGCTCTTAATAGTGGAGCTCCGATGAGAAGACACTCTATCTTGACTCAGTCGAATTTTGTTTAGCAAAACATGTGAAATCTTGTTCGGAGAAGACTACCATATTTAAAAGCATGAATGGCGATCGTCGTTGCTGGTTAAAACGCCAATCGTAAAATAGTTATGATCTAATTTAAGTAATGGATCTGTTCACAAACCACCTGACTACCAGGTCGCGGGAGCTGGACTACAACTAGAGAACTCATGCGCGCACGGGGGGATGTACTTTTCGTTGACTTGTTTGCCTCTATGTCCATCTCATTGTGGTGGAAGAATTCAACCTGAGGCTAAGTAAACGTGTTCGGAGAATATCTTTGTCGATAAAGGGGACGGTTTTTGGACCTTCTCAAAAAATCTAACCACGAGGATTCGGATCTTTCAAGGCGTTTGTCTGGTGACACGCGTGCCTTTAGGTGTTGAAATTCTTGGGGTTGATTTATGGTATGGAGGCGGTTAAGTCAAAAGGTATGCTTGTGGGTAAAATACCGAGATTTACGATCTGTCAGTGAAAGAAAACCTCAATTCGGAGAGTGGAGACAAAGTTCTTGAAGGGAGTTTTGTCTGGAATTTTCTGGACAACAATTTCGTGTGTTCAGTTTTTCCCGTTTGGTTTTTGGGTGACAAAAGTTCGCTGATGAATCTGAAAAAATAATAATTTTTTGTACTTTTGTATACTTGGAGATAGTTATTCGGGGAACACTGTTTTCAATATTTTTTAGCCATTCGTGATTATTCCTGTGCGTGAGTCTCAGTTGAAATTAAATTCTTTCGCACTATTAGTGCTGGACATGCGGCCCAAATTAAAAATATCGTGACGGTTTCAGCATTGTTTAGTCAGGTAATACAGAAATTCGGAGTTTTGGAGGTATTTATATTTCCTTTCAATCGGGGAATGTGTAAGGTTGAGGAATTTTGAGATGCGTGTGTGTGTGTGTGTGTGTGTGTGTGTGAATGTGCTTTCTTGCGTTTTGGGCTTTACTATATCCTTATGTATTCTGAACGCAACTGATAGCTTATTCTCGTCTAAGCAATGGATAATCCAATTTTTAAGCATTGGGATGATTACATTTTGACCAATAACCAGAATGCCGTCATAAAACAAAAGGTATAAATTTTTTTTTCAAAATTTATTACATCTCCTTCAAAGTAATTTCCTCTGATTTCAATGCACTTCTGCCAACGTTTTTTCCAATCCTTAAAACATGCCTTAAAGTCGCTTTTGTGAAACACCTTCAGGGTTCGTATCGAATTTTCTTTTAGTGCATCAATGGACTCAAAACGGTGACCACGAAGAGGGAGTTTCACCCGTGGAAATAAGAAAAAGTCACACGGTGCCATATCATGTGAATACGGAACTTGTAACAAACAATATTTGTTGAATTCTTAGTCAAAATATCACGAATAATGGCATTGTGAGAAGACGCATTATCGAGATGCAAAACCCATGAGTTATCTCGCCACAATTCATGTCATTTTCGACTTGTCGTTTCGACAAATGATATAGGAACTTGTTTAATAATGTTTCTTATTGTTAAACGACTATCACTATTAAGCACCAACTCTCTGACCTGATCGGTATGTTGATCATTTTTCGAAGTGGATGGTCTACCATATCGCGAATCATCTACGACGGATTCTCTACCTTCTTTAAACTTTTTATACCATTCAAATACTGTTGTTTTTGATAAACAGTCGTCTGTAAAAGCTTCTTGCAACATTTCAAATGTGTTTCTAGAAGCAATTCCATTGCGGAAACAAAATTTAATGCATATTCTTTGCTCAATTACATTCGGTATTTTGAAAAATCAACGAAGTGAAAATTCTTATTAAAAACAAATTTATTTTCAGACGATAAAATTAAATAAATCCATGATTGTTGCCACATGTATATTTTAGTCGTAAAAATATTTGATAAAAGTTTGCAGATGATATCTACTATATATGTATTTAAAGGAAGCATTCCTGTGATACTTTTTTATCACAGTAGTATACTGAAGAATCCGTCTTTACCCTCCATCTTGATTAGTATAATATTTCCTGGCTTACTTGCTACCAATAGATGTGATTTTTTACCTTTTTTGTGTGATATACTAGTATAAATCAATAGTACAGTACTCGGAAAACTGGTGATGCTCACAGGGTTAGAACTAAATTATTTGTCTAGGCTTTTGGAATGTGTTTCAGACTAGTTGTATTCCAAAATTTGAAAGATTATGTGATGTAAATTTTAAAAGATGCACAAATAATGAAAAAGTATTTAATAAATATTTGTCAAAAACATTCGCTTATCTAGCAGGAAAATTTACCTTTTGTGTACAGCTTAACTTCCAAGTAATTCCTTCCATTCAAATCAAAATTTGACTACTGGCTTGTTAAAGTACGGCACTTCAACGAGTTCATTCCAGTAGTGCATTCATACCTGCCTAATAAATTCCAGACTAATCTGTGGCTATGAAAATTGGCACACAGGTAATCCTAAAAGTGCCCCTCGAAGTCCCAATTTTAAAATCTAAAGTTTGTTTTTCTGCAATAATTTTCATGGACAAGAAAACACGTTCTACAGGGAAATGTCATATTTTAAACCCTGGCAACGCCGGATTATTCAGCTAGTCGTTTATAAAATACTTCAGACATTCTGCCAATGCTGAAGTATTGTATAGTATTTGTAAAGCGGAGTTATGGATACAATATTAAAACTAAAACATCTGAAGAATTTGTATTTTATCAACGTTGCCTTTCAATATCAAATGTATTCAGCACAAACGAAGCCTTGTAATTATGAAACAGTTTTAAACTAAACAATTCAAAACAAAAAGAAGTAAGTTGGAGTTCAGTTTGGAGGGCGCAAGATACGTTTTTGGCCTTTTAAACTGAATATAAACTTTTCCTCAGCAGCAATTTCAATCAAGTTATTTGAACGAGAGTTAAACTTGTTAAAACAAAGTATATTGAAAAAATACGCCTTAAATCGATGGAAGACATTTGAAAAGAGTTGGTAGTACTTTTGATAGATGTGGGAATTGGCCATTGTATTAATACGATGCTCGTATGCTTATGATCTTAAAAAAACTTCCAAAACTAATACAGTGACTTTTGAACGAAGGCCTCACGAGGCAATAAGCCCGACTCCATCTTATGGAAAAGAACGAAAAGGAAATCGATATCAAAGGCGGGTCCTTTCAAGAAAGGGGACGGGGTTTCGGAGTGGCGCGTGAATACCAGAGGATGATTACTTTTCACGGGATAGCACCATTCTTCAAACGAGGGAACTGGTAGATGCTATAGTTTTATGCATCCTGGTCATTAGGACTGTGGACTGCTTTCCATAAATATGACCACCGGGAGCTAATTGTTTTCTTTGAAAATCCTATCGCCTCGTATTCGTGTCATGAAAGCGCAATTAAATGTAAAAAAAAAATTACGTCAAAGACCAGCCTTGTAGTAATCATAATACTGGTATCGATACTTTCCAATTAACATCTTTGGTTTGTCGCTCTATAGACCCTTTTTCATACGCTGACTAGACCGGGGCGTTCAATATTCAACTTTTCACCACCGTCCCAGCCTAATCCATTTGGTGTATCGCCACGTAATTTTGAACCACGGGCAGATCACGAGACAACATCTGAGCTGGCACCCCACTTTCCAAACTTCCACGCCAAACCAACACGAGGACTTTCCGCCACGACAGATTTAAGATGAACCCCCGGATTGGGGCGTTCAATATAAAGTCTCAACTGACAGGAATCTTTTAAGTACACAGGATACAGCCTTCAGTGGAAGGCTTTAAAATTGTCTAAATGAAAAGCAAACGATTATTTTCATACTGTGATACCTGATAATATAAATCTATCCCATCATTTCGAAAAATGAATGATGAAAATCGCACAAGTCTTCTCTGCAGTTTTTTAAAACTTATGATGCTTTTTGCAGAAATATGTACACAAGAAAAGTTTTCTAGTTTGTACTTCTAAATCAGATGTATTATGTTAACATATACAGTAAATTTTAATTAAAGTAAGTTCAATTAAACTGAGTTCTCGCATTTACGAACATTTTGCAAGTATGTCTCGATTTTAGTGCTTTCCCAAATAATCATTTGTACAAAAAAAATTCAAAAATGGCTTTAGAATTTGATCTTTTTAAATATTACGAATCCCAAAGGCAGCTTCCAAAAGAGTTGAGTTGAAATGTCAGCGCTTGTGCTTGGTAGTTATTCAATTTCGGAATTCATTTAAGACAAGTTATCAAAATGAGATCAAAGAGTATCAGGATTGGTGGTTGTGAATGGAGCAGTGAAGAATAGGGAACAATGTTTGACGTAGAATTTGAACTGATTTGAAAAATAGAGTTAGGAAGCCAATAACTGTGTATAATCCCTAAAGCAGAGTTGCCAAGTGCTCCGGAACTTCCGGAGTTTCTCCGCTAAAACATCGAAAATCCGCAACTCCGCGTAATCTTTGGTTCACTCTGAAAAACGCGTCAATGCAGGGTAAAAGGAAATTTCCCATATGAAAAGGGAAAAATTTTCCATTTTCGGAGAAATTGTGTATATGAATTTTGTTTCTATAATTTAAGGATAAAACCTTTCATGTATACATGTAATTTTTTATCCTTAAAACAGTAAAAAGTCCAAAATCCGGAATCCTCCGGCGCTCGGACATTCCGGATTATTTGTATTTTTGTCAAAAAAAACTTAATCTAACCTTTTGCGTTTGTAATACTAAAATAGCAGATATATAAATAGGAATAATTAGGAATAATATATCAATAGGAATGTTTTAATACAATGCAAGAAAATTTACTTGCAAATCTTCTAATTTTTCTGTGTGGTATTTACTCTGAACATGTCCGTTATTTTGCGTTGTTTCATCAATTAGGTCCAGGTTTACCTCCTTGTTCTTTGAAAATTGTCAGAAAGATGGAAAAAAGTGGGGGAAACAAAACAAAACTCTGGTTAGCAAATTGTCCGGATTTGGGACTTAAAATACATTATTTGCGCTAATAGGGAATTTTATATGACTGTTTTTAAAGAAAAATATGCAGATATTTTAATTTTGTCCTTACTATCGCGTTGCTCTTGAAGCAGCCTCAAAACTCCTGAAATTTTATGAGAATGCTCCTGAAGCTGTTCAGAAAAGGTTGGCAACCCTGCTTAAGTCCCAGTTACAGTGTTTCTGTACACTATTTTGATTTCCAGTGCTGTACAGCTGTGCGGCCATTGTCTTCGTCATTCCCGAACGTTTCACTTTAGTAATCTCCCATGATTCGTATCCCCCCTAACATCATTCAAGTGTCTGCTGAAGGCTGATAAATCTGGCCTTTGTTGAAAATATCGATAGCCTTCTACTAAGCACACTCTACTTCCCCCGGCGTTTGACAATGCTTGACCCCCAACCTTCCGACAGCGATATCACAGCTACCAGGGTGAGAGGGGCATATTTGTCACACAGCGGCGTTCATTTTTTAGGCGGGGGGTCACAATATGCCGTGTCGCTACTCCATTGAAGGATGGGGGGTAATTCGATTGTATCGATTTTATGATCCTGTGATACATGCTGTGTTTTCATTCGTCCAGGGGCGCATTATCATAAGAGTCGCCGCCCCAATCCGTTGCCCCTGACGACAGTGGGAAGGAAATCCGTTGCCCTTGGAGACGATGTAGCTCAGATGAAAAATGTCTGGGAATTACGTATACTCTGCCAAAAAAAAAACCTGGTCGATTGTGTCGATAAAGGGATGGGGAAATATGGTAGCGAAATTTTCCCTTTCAATTTCTTTACCTTGAGAGAAAATAGCCGCATTATACCTTGATTTTAAAATGGACTCTAACACTTAAAATGTATTCAATTTTTAAATTGCCAACAGTAGAACTCAGTTTATAATTAAAACAAACTTTAAAAAAAAGTCCTTTTGGGTTTGTTTATTAAAATGATTTATTCCAGAATAATTTATAACGTTCAAACGGATAACAATTTAAATGACCGTTTTATGTTAAAAAGACAACTCGTAAAAATTTCTGGGTGGAATAATTTAAACTAACTTTTTATTGAAAGGATGTAGGCAAAGGCGACTTTGTAAGAAATAGATGATGTTGGAAGAGGAGAGGAGAATGATACAAGTAGAACATTTAAATTTCAGTGTTTCGATCTAACAGTTTGAAGTTGAGAGAAAAATGTACGAAGAAAATTACTGTTGGGAGTCTCCGGTTTAGTAGTATATGCATGTATTTATTACCACTTGGCAGCACTGAAAGTTAACTAAATTTTCAGAAGAAAAATGGATGAACTGCTATTGCGATACTGAAATTTATTTTTCGTTGCTTTTCATAAAACTTCGATTTGAAATAACGACTATATGATTGAATTCCAAACTCCCGTTTCCGATCATTAGAAGACAACTGATCAGATTTTGATCGAATTATCAAAAAATCCTTGCCGATCAACAGGTCTGATGGTTAAGACGTTAGCCTCTAGATCGGAAGGTTCCTGGTTCGATTCCGGGTCTGGGCATGTATGTTTGTAAACGTATGGTGTAGAGGCGGCTGGTGCACCTTAAATCTGTCGTGGCCGAAAGTCCTCACGTTGGGTTGGCGTGGAAGTTTGGAGAGTGGGGTGCCAGCGCAGGTGTTGCCTCGTCACCTGACCGTGGTTCAAAATTACGAGGTGTTGTCCTCGGACCTTTCCCTTAAGGGACTGATCCCAGACCGTCGTCAATGGCCCGTTGTGTTGCTCTAGTACGACGTTAACTAAAAATTACCAATTACCGATCAACTAGATTTGTAATTTTTTTAGTTAACGTCGTACTAGAGCAATACAACGGGCCATTGACGACGGTCCGGGATCAGTCCCTTAAGGGAAAGATCCGAGGACAGCACCTCGTAATTTTGAACCACGGTCAGATGACGAAGCAACACCTGAGCTGGCACCCCACTCTCCAAACTTCCACGCCAACCCAACGTGAGGACTTTCGGCCACGACAGATTTAAGGTGCACCAGCCGCCTCTACACCGTACGTTTACAAACATCCATGCCCGGACCCGGATTCGGACCAGGAACCTTCTGATCTAGAGGCTAACACCTTAACCACTATACCGGTTGGTCGGCACCGATCAACTAGAAAGCTACACGAATGCTCAAATCTATTTCGGATTATGAAGTGTTTTTAAAAGGCTTTTTGGTTTAGTGTATCCAATGCGTATATAACATGCGAAGATGTTCTCTGTTGGACGACTATCTATTTTAAAGAGCAACTACAATAAAATACCGGGATCGGTATAAAGCGGCACCCACGACAAGGTAGTCGACTTGGGTCAATCGATTTCTGAATATGTGTGGCACCTTTGTTAAACCAAGGTTGCCATACGCAAAATCATGAAATTTGATCGATGTGGATAGTTTTCCCTTTGCAACACGTTACCATTGCTGTCGTTTTCGGCACCGAACCACACACTTCGAACCAGAATCCGAGCTAAACAGACGCCAATCTTGGAAACGCTTTTAGCCACCAGTCCCCTAATTTAAGTAATAGACTCATTGAAAATCCCGGACTGGGGACGTGGGAGTCACACTATACTGTAATTGGACTTATCGTTCGGTGTACAACGAGTTGTCTGGAAGGAAGGGGAGTTTCCCAAGGTTTATTGAAGGGATATCCATGGATCATCATTCATGCTTTTGCCATGTGGCGGTCTTCCACCAACGCGCTTTTACGTCTTTTCAAAAATGGACTGACCCAAGATTGACTGCAAAAGTCGTCAACCACTTGATAAAAAATACACCCAAATATTTAGTATTTAAAGCTGACCAATCAGTCTAGTGGTTAGGGTCGAAAGGTTTATGCTTCAAATTAGAGTAGGGCATGGATATAACGGGTTGTGCTAAAAATATATCGCACCCCGGCAAGAAAAGTGACACAACTCAAAAAATAAAAATGTTGATGTTATGTCACTGAAAAATATGTATGAGGTGCCCAAGCGTGTTATAATACTATTCTATAGAATATAATAGAAGTTATACCACCATAAATAGTTACCTAAAATTTAAAAGAGAAGCTTATACTATTTCAATATAAGTTTTATAGTATCCTTTAAGTACATGTTTCTCAAATTCTGCAATTTTGAGTTATGTCACTTTTCTTGCCGAGGTGTGATATGATGGTATGCATGTGAGGTGTAACGTGAATCTACCCCCTCACTGTAATGCACCAAGGTAGCGCCAAGAGGTTTACAATTCCACCCCTGCAGTGCCATAATTATTTATATGCAATTGACCGGGCATTGAGGGATAATAGTAATAAATGATTCATAATAGTGATACTCATCTAATCCTATAGGCGGGAACTAAATAAAACACCTGTTTGTTCGTAATTATTTTAGGCTACGTAGTTATTTCGTGTCGATATAATTTAGCAGTTACATATGTAATATTAATAAACGATTGCTGCGATACCTATGAATCACGTGCTATTCCGGTAGAATTTCTGGACCGGAAAAATCATTTCATCCCTGTCACGAGTCCCTAAATTAATAGGCAGTCTCTTCCTGAGTGGTATCATTGCCTCCCGTACGGCAGGTACTTAACGGTACATTAAACAGCAGTATGCGTGGGGGTCACGTCATTTGGTAATCAGGCCGCGTTCTGCATCGGGAAACCAGGAGCAGGTGAACACGCCACAGGTGTGTAGCAACAATTTTGTCAGTGCCCATCTACGAAACTGAAGGAATAGATTTGTTGTGTTGGTTTTGATATAAAATTTTTTGAAAACAGCAGCTGTGAATTAAATGAGCCACCCCGAAAATGCATGTTTTGTGTGAACATTTTATGAGATATTGAAGAATGTTTTTATATGTATTCATATCGGCATAATTCATAAACATACTTTTTCGGAGGCCTAGATGTTTTTTTTTCCATGATTATTTGAAATACAATGCTTAGAATTTATGTTTTTGATCCTTTGAAAAATTAATAGTTTGTCTTTAAATAGCTGTATAATGAGTTATTTATTTTGTCAGTTAATGAGTTTCTGGTCTAAGCCAACGATATATGTTTAAAAAATGGCAACGGTCAAGAATTAATTGTAAGATATATTTACTCGTTATTTCTAACTATTTACTTCGGTAGACAATAAGTGGAATTCGTATTTTATGAACATCGTTTTAAAGGCTTTGTTTGTATCAAGAGAACATATCTAAGAGATTGCCATATCTAATAAAGTAATTTAATTCTAAAAGTTTTTCATTAGGACACATGCTTGTTTGAAAACTTCTAAGAAGTCTATGTTTGTGTGAAGTTCATTCGTATAGCCTTTTAGGAGAGAGTGCGAGGTCTCTTACCGTTCATCATATTTTAATCAATTATCCAGTTTTTAACCATCATCGTTGAAACTTATTTAACAATCCAATTTTAAACTTGCAAGACTTGATGGGAGAAAATCCCCATTCCAATCGAATACATTTTTATACCTCATTGGATTTATTAACTTCATATAAATATGTTTTCGTCTATTCTTTTTGTACCACATCACATTTCATAGGTTGCAAATATTAGCACTGATATAAAACTCATTTTTACTCTTTTTAAATTACTATTTTAACCTTAGTTGCATTCATTGTATTTTAATCTCAGTTGACATCTCATACCTACTTTTATTTATTGATTCTTATCCTTTCCTGTATCATGGACCATAAAACCCAAATAAACCAACCAAATAGCCAAATTTAGATTTAGTGCTGAGAAATAATCAACCCCATTTCGATGGTGTATTGAATAGAAACTGTTTACTTTTTCGGTAAAGTTTTTAATGGGTCTCATCTCACATTAGTCTAAAATGTTTTACCTCTTTATGCCTTTTACCTCGAAATAATTATAATAAGTAGTGAGTAATCTCATAATGAATTAAATAAATTAACAAGTTACATTTTAAATGACACTATCCATGTTAGTATACGGTTGTTTATATTCACACATCTTGATATTGTGTTATGCCGAATTCATTTTTCAATACACTATAATCCCATCGCTTTATTATTACTCGAAAGGAAATGAAAACTATCCGCTTTCATTTAATTTGCAAGAAAACCCTGTGGCATAGAATTTGGGGTTTTCCGTAACAAAAAATATCTCCTGATACTAATACATTCAAAAGGATGTGATCTTAATGCTATTCAAAAAATGGTGTAGCGATTCCAATGTAACAACATGCAATCAAGTATGT
Source organism: Metellina segmentata (assembly GCA_947359465.1). NCBI lineage: Eukaryota > Metazoa > Arthropoda > Arachnida > Araneae > Tetragnathidae > Metellina > Metellina segmentata. Next base: position 26,693,898 of record OX375880.1, on the reverse strand, counting down.
GGTAAAACACCATTACAGTCGGGAAATCTGCAGCCACAACGCATGATGCGGCTATGCCTGTCAGTTCACACAACGTCCTGTAAGAAACTGCGCTGAGTAAGGATGATAGATGACTCCTGACGCCCAGATGATTGTCAGCATGACGAGAAATCAGAAAAAAGAAGCAAAATGATGGGGACTGATCAAACACAGAGTGAAGTACCCCTCACCTCTCACTTCTCTTCCTCGAAATTGAAGTCTGCATTAGAACAAGGTAGGGGAGAGGGAGAAATGAAGAAAAGTGTCTGTTTCTCGACTGCGAATTATGGCGTCATTAGGCGTAAAAACTGTTATTTAGGTGACACATTGTTACCGAAGAATGCTCTTTTTCTAAAGGTCAATTACACGTAGTTACTGCGCTGTAAAAGTTGCTTTTTTAAACGCGTGTGTTGGCCCCAGAACGGTAGTGTTTTGCGAGACCTCGGTATCTAATCTCGTTGAGGGTCCGTATTGCTTTTGCTTTTGTGCACGAACTAGTTCCGAGTTGTTGCACGCTAGAAAGGAAATGGAGAATTGCGTAAGGCTCTCTCAATGAATGCATAAGGAAAAAAAGATGTCTGTTTTATGTGGTTTTGTTGACGAAACTTTTTAATTTAAAGGGGGCCGGGACACATTAAAAAAAAAATTATTAATTAATTTAGAACTGTGAATTTTTTTTGTACTGATTACCCATTTAACTAATAAACAAAATCACAACACAAAAGTTTTTTAATAATTTTAAATTAAAATTTTTCGATAAAAAGAAAAATCATTTTAAATTGCTAAAACTCAAAAATATTCTTGATCAATTTTCAAAATTCTTGCAGTAAATTATCCACAAATTTATAAACTTTAATTTTGATTCAGCAATTTAAAAATATTTATTTAATAAAAAATAAAAAAAATTTGAATGAAAATTTTTGAAAATTTTAAGGTACTTTTTTTAAAAAAGTCATCTTTTGAAAAGTAAATATTTGTTTGAAATTTTCTGAATCAAAATTAAAGTATAATGTTTGAAAAAGATATATTACAAATTTCAACCCTTAAACTTTATCGGTTTTCGATTTATAGCAATTTGAATACAGGAAATCTTGAAAAAATGTATCATGGAGAAAAACGCATTTAAAGTTTTAAAGACGGATGTTGTTGCCATGACAACAACTGTCAAGAGTGTTAGATTTTCAAAACAACGCACCACAAAAATTATTATATCTCTAGTTCTATTAAGATAGAAACATGGTTTAGACGTCATTTTGAGCAGAAAAACACAGAGAATTTCTTAAAATAATAATGTAAATTTTTTTTTTAATTCGAAAATTTGACGATTTTTGTGTCTTGGACCCATTTAAGGGATTATATCGTCGCCTTACAAGTAAAACAAACTTGAGTCAAAACAACAGTTCTGAGAAAATTAAGTGGAAATGTTTCAAGCAATACGAAAATTGCATTTATACTTTCAAGGAATATTTATTACGTTTTGTATTTACTCAATTTGTCAATTATTCAGAGAAGAATACTTTTATTGTGACAATGTATCGCTGTAGTAACTTTTTAGAAAATTATAATTATAATATATTTATTTATATTTCTAAAGGAGAAATTTAAGCTCCGCTCCAAAAAAATCTGACCTATTGGAGGAGTCTTATAATCAGTTTTACTTCACGTTGTGTGGCACAACTTGTTCAAATATTGTCTCATGTACCATGAGACTAAAAACCCATCCATTTAAATCACCACATTCTGTTCGAGAAAATGAAAAGACTACTATCTTGGAAATTTTGACTTTGTATGTTTCACATAGCTGACGATATGTTGTGAGCCTAATACCATTTGGTCATTTTCCATGAAGGCGTTTTGCTTTTATTAGATTTTTGAATTTATTTTGTTGATGAATATAGCCTTTCTGAATAGATCAAGATCTCGCACTGTCCCCCCCCCCCCAAAAAAAAAAAATCAATCAATAAAAAGTCTAAATATCATTATCTGATGGAAAAGCTTACCCGGAGAGTCGTCAATAGCCCGTTGTGTTGCTCTAGTACGACGTTAATTAAAAATGACCTTCCCCAATAAATGTACTACTTGCATTTTCCTTTTCATTAAAATCTTTTTCTAATATTCATGGCATCCGTTTACATGATTATTAATAATTCGGAGTCCACGGCATTGCTGTTAAAATGGCAAAATTTAATTTTCTACACTTGAATAATAATTCTTTTTAAACCTTATGAAACAGAACGTATTTATCAATTAACAAGGTTAGTATCGGTTTGGTTTGTTGTGGCAAGATCTTTTTTACAACATAAACGTCTAAATAGACTAATAAAATATTGAGCTTTCAGTAGTAAATAGTATAAATAAAAAGTTAGAATAGATAGATTGATTGAAATTTAATAAGACACTGTCCATTAGCATACTTTGGAAAATTTTGCTCTGTAATTATATTATAAATCTGTTTAGATAGTAGATTGATAAACGAGGATTTTAGTCATATCATCGATTTTAAAGTGAAACCGAGTTTTAAAAAAAATTTCAAGATATATTTTTTGATCTTGCCAGGAATGTGGTTATTTCTAGACTGATAGTTAGATTGATAGACTGCATGATAGTTAGATTTTCTTCTTGAGAAACGCAATTAGTAAGTAGCAATTTCGTCTTTTGTTTTCTCAAAATTGTTTTCTTACTTAGTGTTACTTGTAGGTCAACGATATGGTCACTTTATTTACGGTCATATTAATTACATACCAATAAAACATAGGATTTGTGTGATCAGTATTTTTACTAGATAAAAGTTTCTTTAGTTCATCTAAGCTTCCCCCCCCCTTCAACATAAGCTTAAAAGAACAATAAAAGCACGAAAATAAAATTCCAGTTATTATTATTCTTTTACGTGCTGATCATAAAGTCTCGATGTATGTAAAACCAAAAGTAGTGGAAAATATTATTGAATTCAACTTGTAGGGAATATGAATCGCCATATTTACTGAAACCTTCTATGCACGCAACAAAAAAACACGTATTAAAGTGAAAATGCGTTTTTGTTGAGCTTTTAAAAATTTCTACCTAGTGCAAGGAGTACATCGACCTTAAGGTAAACTCATTTTCGACCAAAAGACAGGTGTAATATGGTTCGGCCCCCTCAAATTCCCTTAAATTACTTTATAATGACACTTTGAAATAGAGATTGTTCCTTTTAAGCTTTTTTAGTCGACATTGTTTCATTGAAATGAGCCATGAAAGGGATGGAACTCTTACTCCCTCCTATATTACTTTTCCTGCGCTCGGAAGTTGGTGGATGTCATCAAAGCGCAAGGAGAAAAATTGCCTTTTTTTTCTCGGCAACATCGAATCTTGGACTTAGATCACGACAATGTTCTTTTAAAATTCGCTGAGGTGAATCAATGGTTGAAAATGCTATTATTCTGATTTTGATTTCTGAGTGAAATTCTATACAATACTTGTATATTCGCCTTAAAAAAAAGAAATGTTCGTTTTGAAAAAGAAGCTATGAAAATTCTAGATAAAACTAGAAAACATGCAGAACTTTTAAATAATGTGAGTTTCATTTTATGAATATTCTTGAAATAATTGAACAATATAAAGTTTACTAAAATAAAATTTGACTTACTTGAAAGAACAAATTTCAACTATGCTCTTTCGTAGAATGATCAATTGCACGATTATTTTTAAAATACTCACACAAAAAAAAAAGAGTTACGAAGAATAAAATAAAACTGTTGCCATTTCCTACCATACTAAAAAGAATCGAAAACCGATTTATGTTTATGAATGTAAAAAGCGAATCAGTCGTTTGAGTTATTTTTCATTCTAAATCATGGACAACTTCGGTAACAGCGTAAAAAAGCGTATGTGAAATATTACATAACATAGGTATACGTGTCATGTCTACCACTCCTATATCGATAGATTTTCAGAATAACTGTCAAGAAAATGTATCGTTCCAACACCTCGACAAGTAACTGGTCTGCGTGTTCCATTAATTTATATAACACATGTTTTCACCGACATGTTACACTTATTACAATCGCTCCAGGCCTTAGAAGAGTGGAAATATATAAGCAAGAATATTTTTTAGAATTAATAGCGTAAGATGTGACGGTCAGAGAACATGAGCTTCCAATGCTACCAATGAGTATTAAATCGCCGATAACTACACACTTGGGCTTTATAATTGAAGCCGAATTTGCCACAAGAAATTATCGTTTGCTCTGAGCTTAGCCGGCTGCCGCTCAGAAATTCAATTGATTTATAGCAGACAGTAGGGAAGGAAATCCGAGATTGGCTGCGTGTGGTAATTTGTAGCCTAATTGCGGTAATAAAATTTGGACGCTTGCAAATGGCGCTGCAACATGGGTGGTCCCACTTTTGCTTTCTTTCTTTACGATGTTTTAAGTGTTTTATGGTGTAATTGCGGTGTGGCTGTTTGAGGAGAATGAAAGAAAATCTTATGGGTCCCGACAGTTGAATTGATCTGATCTCTAGAAATCGCTTTCGTGGCGCTGTTGACACTACTTTCGGCGGATTTTAGAACATTTATTTATTTTGAATGCACATATGAGTTTTAGCAATGGTGCTGCCTTTTTTCTATTGTTCCATAAGGAAATGAATATTTTATGTACGGCGTCCGACTATATAAAACTGTTGCCGAATAGTAGTTTCAAGAAATGAACTGTTTTTTTCAAACAATTCTAATAGAATAGTTTCTCGGTTTTTTATCAGTAAACAAACTTGAATTGAATTCAGAACAATACATGATGCTACTGTTCGTTTTCAAATAAAGTTAATGTACATTCAGAGAATATATGATAATTTTGAAAATTCGTAATTTTAGTTTGTGGAAAATAGGTTCTTTTACATAAACGATAGTAATAACTAACAGAAGAATTGTTTTGAGCAAACATTTTTAAATACTACGTTCTCTATCAGAATGGGAGTGAATTACTTAATCTTTGTGCATAAAATATAGCGTAAAATTTTACAATTTCTGTAACTTATAGGAAAAAAAATTTTTACTTATGCAAATTTGCGAGCCTTAGAATAAACGAACTGTTTTAAAACACCGGTTTTCGCTTAGAACGCGCAAATTTAAAAGTATGTTACCACGGTAACGGCGCATCTTTAGCAAGCTTGTAGAATTCTTTGTTTCCCGTTCTGCATCTCTGTTAAGGTTCTTTTATAAAATAATTCATAATGAATTATTTACAGCATAAAAATAATACTCTTTGTCTCATAATTTGAAAATAATAAAGATTAAAGAAGTGTAATTAAAACTACTAAGAGAAAAAATCTTGTTTGTTATGCGGAGATATTTTCTGTCAGTAGTCATTCTGTGTGGAGGAACGTGTTTTTCTCAAGAAGAAATCTAACTTTCATGCAAAGAAAAAATGACTTCATGAACACACTGACCTAAATTTCACCACATTTTGGTCTAGAAAAAAAGCTTAAAAAAAAGTATATCTTGAAATTTTTGATTGGGCGTGTTTCGTTTGTATTTCTATTATCTGTTTCCATTATATGTCTCTGTCGATGTCTTTTTCATATATTTTATAATTTAGTTGTTTGTACTTGTTTAATACACTTACAAAACACACTTTCTGAGTCATTTGAAAATAATAATTAGAATTCAAACTGTCGAGAATTCTGGATCTTGCGCCATAAAACCCAATCAAACTGTCGAGAGATTATCTTATTTGTATTACGTTATAGTAATTCCAAATGGCAATGGTTTCCTCATTTTTTAAATTTCCCTTTTGTCTTTTCGCAGGTTCACATCAAATCGGGCTTCATAATGAACGGAGTTTGCGTTCGGTGGAGAGGTTGGTTAGACTTGGAGAGACTGGACGGTGTAGGATGTCTGGAATACGACGAAGAAAGAGCCCAAGTAAGCATCTGTTCTTTTTTTCCAAACGCTGTCTTTTTCGCAGTCCCTTGAAACTGCTGCAGTTTTTCGGGTCCCAACCGAAAGTTCGTTCCCTAAATTCGGATTCCTTGCAGATGGAAGATACCGTGTTGCGGGAGCAGATCGAAAGGTACAACCAGAGGTTGCGGGACTTCGAAGAGAAGCAGAGGGTGTACCGAGCGCAACACGAGAGGCACGTGGAAGCAGAAGTGGAGGTAAGAGCCTCAAGGTACAGAACCCCAGATTTTTATTTCTTATTTTTATTTTACCGTTTTCTTTTCTACTTGCTCAGCATATCGCACCCCGGCAAAAAAAGTAACACACAACTCAGAATTTGAGAAAAACATCAACTTAAAGGATACTATAAAACTTATATTGAAATAGTATAAGCTTCTTTTAAATTTTAGGAACCTATTTATGGTGGTAATTTCTATTATATTCTATAGAATAGTAATATAACACGCTGGGGCAGCTCATACATATTTTTCAATGATATAACATCAAAATTTTTATTTTTTGAGTTGTGTCAATTTTCTTGCCGGGGTGCGATATGTTACTTTGCTTGACTTTTTCTGGCGGTGAATGGTTATTGTCATACATTATGTGAATAAGAAATGTTGTGAGCGCCTTTTCTTTATATATGTTGCAATAGGAATGCATTTTGAGGCTGTACTCACTCCTCGCATCTGCATTTGGGCCCCCATCCCAGTTTGTGTGACGGGCTCTTTATGAACCGAAAATATGTATCCTCCAAGTACTCAGTGTAATAACTTTGAACTAGGGGGCCCGCCCCCTGCTCGCTAACGCTCGCTAACCCCCGGAGGATTGCTTCGCAAACCTCATTGGTTCGCTGAGCGAACCTATGCTTGCTTTGCTCGCATCAATGAAGACTTGTGTCCTAGCAGAAGGAATTGTTGAGGACAAAATATGATATTCCAAAAAAAAAATCAAATCTAAATTTGATTTTTTTCAGAAAATAAAAATATAGTACCTCTGGAATCAGAATTCAAATGAAAACTTTGAGCAAATTTTGTTTCGAAACGGTAGCGCTGATTGGAAATCGAATACCCAGCATGTTGTTTGTGCGTCTCGAGCCACTCACTCCAAGCCAAGCACTCGAGCCACTCACACTTTTTCATTGAGTTTGCTGTCGAAAATTGCAGTGCAAGCGTCTTGTTGATCTATAATTGTTAGCCCTGAAAAGGACCGTTTTTTAAATGGCCCTGAAAAGATCCTCCGCTTCCTTTGATTTCTATTAACTACAACGGCTCGACTAAAATTTTTTTTTCAATAAAATTTCATCCGATAACGCTCTAAATTCAATTGAGGCGCGAGGTTTTATGGTAAACAAACAATCGTACAATGTTGCCAAAACGCGATAACAAATAACGTCCTTTTTGCGTGCCACGTAAGAGAATTATATACATAGATATGTTTAAATTATCCGCCTCTGACAATTGAAGGGGTGAGTCTCGGAGTAAGGTATGACTTGTGCTGACAACTTGAGCAAAACCCCTATGTAGATACAGACAGCACCACCAATCCCAAACTCCTTCTATCTCATCTAGTGAGATAGAAGGAGTTTCGACAACAAGTACTAGACCTTGAGGACAAATATCTCGAAGCTACAAAAATGTCACATAACCTTCTTCCACTCACCCCTTCAATCGTAAGCCCATTGTTATCGTAAACACAACAGTGCAATAACATTCACTTAACCATGAGCTCTCTTTAGGTCCTGGTACCTTAATCCCGACTACCCTCACCCCCTGTTATGTAGGGTCTCTGGGTTAGTTTGGTTTTATAGCACAAGAGCCATATCTGGCTATGGCGCGCCCAAACACAAGCCAAACAATGCTAGATAAAGAATATAAACTCACGAAAAGAGTGGTACCAACACAAAAAATACAGCCATGGTGAGGTTACAGGAATCGAACCAGCGCCGCCTAGGACTAGGGTGGGGATAAGGATGGCTCAATGTATACGATCCAGATCTGATATCCAAACAATGCTCCAAGAAAGCATTCTGCGCCCCAAAAGTCATCTCAATAATTATTACTGTGTTTTTAGTTATTCTGTTGCTAGAATATATGCACTAGAGCCTACTAAATGTTTTGAAAAGGGCATTATAAGTTTTAGGATGGACTGCCGTGATTCCACGGAGCCCAAGACACCCTCAAGCAATTTTGGTTTTAAAATTTAATTAAAAAGAAACTAGAGAAGTTTCATTAAGATCCCATATTTTAAACATATTATAAAGACAAAAGTTTCATTAAGATCCCATATTTTAAAACGCAGACATGTTTAAAAATAGTCGTAAGGTGCGAATAGTGGATTTAACAGTAACGTAATATAGAGATGTAGAAAAAGACATGAACACCCCGATATTTTTTTACCAATTTGTACCATTACTTGGCATTAAGTGTTAGCATAGTATAGTGTCCTGTGTTGAGGTTATGTCAGGTAGTTGAATTCGCGTCGAACTGGTGCAACACAGCTGGCTATTGGCGACGGTCCGGAATCAATCCCGGAGGGAAAGATCCAAGGACAATACTTCATACTTTTGATCCACTGTCGCTTGATGAGTTGTGTGTCATTGAAGTTTCGGTCAGCAAATAATTCTGCACATGTGCTTTGGTTTGTCGGCTTAGCTGCATTTTCTGCTAAACAAGGGCTAATTAGACTGGGATCTGTCTTAAAATACACTTGTGCTTTGAGTGCGGTTCACAAAGAATTACCTAAACACAAAAAATGAGCATAAGGATTAAACAAATTGCTCATGTATCGCATCCAGATTGGAACGACTTATTCTTGCACAACGATGAGTATGCGTTTTCGTATCACCTGCTTCAATTGCTGCTACTTCAACGCGAAACACTGAATGTCTTTCTACGTCCTCACTGCGTATAAATCATTTATCTCAGCTTCTTGAATCCACTCAGAACTTCTCTTATAAAAGTGATTTTACAAAAGAAATCTTGTTTCGGCCATCGCTAGCCTCACACGGGGTGAAATGAGCGCACAACTAACTGTTTCACCAGTACCAGACAGAACACACAAGAGTCCATTGTCATTAAAAGTGGTGTCTTATTCCAAGCACTTAACTCCAATGACCCCCCCCCCCCATCATCTAGTCTGTCGGCAAACAAAACGGGAAATAAAAAGGGGGACGGAAGTGAATTTCGTTTGAGTGCCCCCTTTGCTGAAAAAATATTCTTTTACAATCGATTTTTTTTTAAAAAGTTCGTAAGTTCTTCGTTTGAAATTATATGGAGGGGTGAGGGGCATGAAAGAGATATCGGGGAGCAGATGCAGAACAGTGCCACTGGGCGTAAAAAAACGCGCGCGAGAAAAGTGCGCGCGCGTCTCAAACAGCTGCACAGCACCACCGTCGTTCCGAAATTGAAAAGAAAGTCGGTCCCGCCACCCTCGTCAAACAGAATCGCATTCAGCGTACTTGAGTTAATAAAATGAAATTGAGTCAGGGGTAGAATGGGCAAAAGAGGAATTTTAGAGTCCCGCTTTAATTGCCATGCCCAGTTTTTTTTTTTTAAAGAAATAATTTTCGGGATCGCATTTCGAGCGTATGCCTGATGTGCAAAGAGCGTATGTTGTCTCTATAAAGAGTATATTGACGGTTTTTTTAAATTTTTTTTATTATTTCGAAGGCTTTGTCGGGTGGGGTGGTGGACTGAGAACTGACCCCTCCCACCCACTTGCCTATATCGGTGGGGATAGTGGGAAATTTGAAGGTTTACTAAAAAATTACGATTTAATATATTTTGTCTTGGTGGTTGCTTCTCAATCTTTTGAACCATCTATATATAGATATTTCTCTTACGTGGCACGCAAAAAAGACGTTATTTGTTACCGCGTTTTGGCAACATTGTACCATTGTTTGTTTACTATGAAGCCTCGCGCCTCGATTGAATTTTTAGCGTTATCGGATGAAAGTTCATTGAAAGAAGAAAAAAAAAGAAATTTTGTCGAGCTGTTACAGCTTATAATAGAAATGAAAGAAAGCAGAGGATCTTTTCAGGGCCATTTGAAATACAGCCCTTTTCAGGGCCAACAATTATAGTTCAACAAGACGCTTGCAGTACGACTTTCGACAACAAACTCGATGAAAAAGTGTAGGTGGCTTGAGTGCTGGGGAAATGTACACACAAACAACATGTTGGGTATTCAGTTTTCAAAGCTTTGCTCACATTTCGAGTCAAAGTTTTCATTTGAATTCTGATTTTAGAGGTACTGTTATAACTTTTCGGTAATACAAAAAAATTATGTTTGAAAAATATTTTTTGGGAACATAATATTTTGTAAGCAATCCCTTCTGCTAGGATTCATGTCTTCATTGATGCGAGCGTAGCGAGCATGTTCGCGCAGCGAACCAATGGGGATTTCAAAGCAATCCTCCAGGGGTTGGCAAGCAGGGGGCGCGACCTCTAGTACTGTACATTTTGCTTGAAGGGAAAACCATTCATGCATTAGATTTTCATTAATTTGCTACTCTCTTTGACAAAAGACAGAAACGAATTTTAATCGTGAATTTTATGAATAGAAGCTTAGCAATAAAATTAGCATTTATGGTTGAGATCGTAGTGAAATTATTTGACAGCTAAGACCACAACTAAATTCAGACCCAATGAAGTTTTTATAGGGTATCGAACTTTGTTTGGAGCACATGCAATTGTGTTTACTAAGTTTTTTGCTTGTTATGATTCCTGTCTGTTTGGATTCCTCGCTGGGTGTATTAAAGTCGGAATATTTTATTTAAAGGCATCGTTTTTACTGGATAACTATGTATGAACTTTGAAAGCACTGTCGCAGTTTTGTTAAGACAGCAATTAGATAATTTAGCTGGATCTGACCAGTATAGTTAGTAGGACACCAACGAAAGGTAGTGATGAATCTTGGGTCAGTAGGAGTTTGAAAAGGTGTGTGTGAAAGCGCGATTGCAGGCTGCCATACGCAAAATCCCCCCTACCCGTTCGTTGTCAATGTTATTCTATTGTGGTAAATGTTATGCGCAACATATTCCTTGGATGTATTGGCGATTGAATCCATAACATATTGTGGCGATCGAAGATGATGTTTTCCCTCTCTCTTGCCAAATTGCTACCAATACTATCGCTAAAGTCACCGAACAAAAAACATAATATCGGAATCCGCACTAAAGATACTATGTCAGCACTAAAGATGACATGTCAGCACTTTGATTACTTAACCACCAGTCCCCTAATTTAAGTAATAGAATCGTTCAGAACCACGTGATTCGACTACCAACTCGCAGAAGCCGGACATTTTTTTTCATTAGGAAGTTCTGCCAATATACTACAAACACTCTAATCTGCCGATCTCAAAATTCGATTTTGGGACATTAGAATCTCGAAACATCTGCTCATTGTTCGATTAAAAGTAACCACCGCATATACAGACGCGCCGCTTGTTTTGATCAAGATAAAAAAAAAAGCCCTCGAACATATTTTTTTTTCGCGTTGTCTCTCTCGTTCTTTTGTGGACAAAAATGAGTGTTATGTCTATCGAGTCTTCCACACAAAAGCACCGAAGGGTGGACGGACAGCGTGTTTGTAAGTTTGGTAACTTCGCTGTTTGATGTTATTCGATACTCCCAGATTGTAATCGGATAATCCCTAAACGCAGTGGCTTGATCCCCGTTGCTGATATGGAGTTGTGAACAAGATGGTTCGATTCGGTCATTTTTTCTGGGTTCGCAACTATCGTCTGCATAAGAACGGATTAGAAAACTTCTGATCTGATGAAATCACCTAGAACCCCCAACTAGTATTTATTATTTTTTAGTTATTTATTAAATAAAGTTCTCTGGAATGGCCGAAAGAGTTTCGATCAAAATAATTGCTAATTCAGTTAATTTAAATTATTCGAGCTGACTAGTGCATATAGAAAGCTTAATTTCGAATATATATTTATGGCAAAGTGTGTGTGTCGTTGGATTACATTTCATATCTTATTTGAAACTCAGTAAATATAGCATTCATATTCACATAAATAGATTACAAATTTCTAAATATATATAAAATTATCCTCAAAATATAAAACAGCTATTTTTTAGCTTTTACTAGTTCATATTTCCAATAAAATGTTTTCTGTCACGTAAATGAGAGTTTTTAAATTGATCTTATTCAAATTATTTTTTTTATCGATTTTTCGAAATTTCGCACAAAATATTAATCGATATCGAAATTTCACACGCAAAGTTTTACTTGTTTTTAACTTTTCATAATCCAACCATCTTTTTACCCTAAATGGATAGATTGAATCAGAAGATTACTTGTGAAGCTTCGGGGAAAGAGCCCCGAACAAAATGCATCAGTACCATAGGAATAACCACTTTCTCAACCCCTGATAAAATAAATAAAAATGACTTCCAGAACTTTAAAACTTTGTGAAACGTCAAATCTTATTTTAGTCAAGATGTCAGCTAAAAAAGTATCTATCGAGATGAAAACTGCTCATTCCTTATAAGCCCATGAGTTGTTCTGAAAAATGTTTATGTTTTTAAAACAAAATAAAATAAAATGCCTTGCATACAATTAAAATAAAATAGGATTTTGAATTGAAAAACTGAAATTGGCTCTCTTGAGCATAAACAATTTCATAATTTAGCATCTTGCTAGCAGTGCAAAAACCAAGTTCCTGTTTTTTAAAGAATCCTACCGAAACGCTATCGTTTTCAGAGCTCGACAATGAGCTGAAACCGATAGTCGTGGAGAGAAGGGAATAGACAATAAAAAAAGGAAAAGGGAAAAAAGCTCCCGATTTTTATCGTTTTCCGAACAAACGGATTAGGAAGATTTCACCCAAAAGTAGTCCCTCTAATCCGCCAAAGTAGGATATGGGGTCTTTTTCACAAACATCCCAATGGCGTCTCATCCTTTTATATTTTACGGACGGTGTCTGTCTTCTTTCGACACGGACGATACTGCTCTGCAGATGGCAACAGATAATAGGCGAACTAAAAATAAGCTAACAATCGTATCTCTTGTTGGGAGTTTTATATTTTGAACTATATGCGGATGGATCAAATTATTGAAACGGAAATAAAAATTAAAGAAAGCGACGGAATTTGATTCCTTTTGGAAATATTTTCAGTCTACGCTTATACTTTATATCATCGTCAGTTTTAATTATACTTTCCAAAACCACAAATTAATTATAAAAATATGATTCTCAATGTTATTGCACATATCACCTTAAAATTTATTTCCTAGTATGCAACTAAAATGGTAGGTAGTTAATTAACGTCGCACTGGAACACAACGGGCTACTGGCTAGGGGGTCATGGTAATTTTTAATTAACGTCGTACTAGAGCAACACAACGGGCTATTGACGACGGTCCGGGATCAGTCCCTTAATGGAAAGATCCGAGGACAACACCTCGTAATTTTGAACCACGGTCAGATGACGAGGCAACACATGAGCTGGCACCCCATTCTCCAAACTTCCACACTAACCCAACGTGAGGACTTACGGCCACGACAGATTTAAGGTGCACCAGCCGCCTCTACACCATACACTTACAAACATCCATCCATATCTTGGTAATTTTTAATTAAGGTCGTACTAGAGCAACACAACGGGCTATTGACGACGGTCCGGGATTAACAGCTTAATGGAAAAATCCGAGGACAACACCTCGTAACTTTGAACCACGGTCAGATGACGAGGCAACACCTGAGCTGGCACCCCACTCTCCAAACTTCCACATCAACCCAACGTGAGGACTTTCGGCCACGACAGATTTATGGTGCACCAGCCGCCTCTACACCATACGCTTTCAAACATCCATCCATATCTTGGTAATTTTTAATTAACGTCGTACTAGAGCAACACAACGGGCTATTGACGAAGGTCCGGGATTAATCCCTTAATGGAAAAATCCGAGGACAACACCTCGTAATTTTGAACCACGGTCAGATGACGAGGCAACACCTGAGCTGGCACCCCACTCTCCAAACTTCCACATCAACCCAACGTGAGGACTTACGGCCACGACAGATTTATGGTGCACCAGCCGCCTCTACACCATACGCTTACAAACATCCATTCCCGGACCGATCTAGAGGCTAACAGCTTAACCACTATAAGCTCGGGGATCAATCCCGAAGGAACGATTGAGGACAACACATCGCAAGACAAGGCCATAGCCATACTTGTCCACTTTTACTGATTCCCACTTAATTTTAATGATTTACGGATTTTTAATATTTCGATTGAGCAATCGAAATATTTCATTCACTGCAACCATCCACAAAAAATTTCTATTGGGCTTGAGCGCAAAGGCGTAGTAATGGATGAGTTGGAGAGGGAGTTTTGTTGTTGTCTTCAGCTGGGAGGTTTATCTGTAATATTCGAAGGACATGGCCGTATTGATGTGCAGTGGGTTGAAGTAGGTAAAATAAGAGGGTTAAAATTATGCTTTCTATTCTGCTTATCCCCTATTCCAATGCAGAGTGTGAAAGAATCTTCAGCCTCGTCAGAAAGAACCGAATTGAATACCGTTCCCTCATTTCTAACAAAACGTTGGAAAGTTTGTTGGTGTTGAACACACAAAACCCCATATCTTTTTTTGAGAATAATTTAGTGCAGAATTTTTTACTAAAGAAGACCAAAAAAGCTACTACAGCTTCATTTCTGCCACTCCCTCTTCTGGACACAACACTAAATGAAATACCTTCGAAAATAGAACATTGATTTTTTTTTCTTTCGTCTTCTTATAAATAAGCTTTATGAATACCTATGATCTTCAATCATGACACAAGTTTAAATACTATGTAACATACAGTTTCGGATGCAATTTGTAGGTACTCAAAGTAAATATGTTTATTTACAGTGGATGTGTTTTCAGTTTGGTATTAAAACACTACTGCTTTGCGAGATTTCTACAGTTGATAAAAATCGACATGATTTTTGCTTATGCATTTTTAAATACTAATAATACTAGTTATTGTGACAAACGCGGATATTTCTAATACACATTAATTCATGTATTTGTGCTGTGTTTTATAGCAAGGGGATGCTTTTTTCAAAGTTGGCAAGCATGCCTAAGCTGGAACCCCACTCTCCAAACTTCCATGCCAATTACCCCTAAAAATCACGTCCGGCAAAGGATAAAAGGATAAAATAAAGGATCAAGAGAACAAATTTACATTAAAACGCAGCATAAATTTGCTTTCAAGCAGTCCATGTGCCGATTTTTTTTAAAATTTAATGCATAATTTCATCGACAAAAATCAAGAAAGCCGACATATTTGACAGGATTCCACGGGGTTTTTACTTTAGTTTTTAAAGCCTTAATATTTGCTTAAACTCCTCAAAAAAAATTTAAAAATTCCTTTTTTTTTTACAAACACAATACATATTTGTAACACTACATTTCACACGCATTAAAAAAGGCATGATACATGACTCGTGATATTAGATAACTAATTTAGCAATTTTAAAATGTTCATTTACTCGACGGGAAAATACATTGTTGGCCAAACCTGGGCCTTGCACCATAAAAAAAACCATACTATGTTAGATACTTCGATCTGTGTTAAATTTTGCTTCAAAAATATGTAAAATAAATCGGAAAAAAACCCAGATTTTCTTTTGCTCGGTGGAAATGCCCTTTGAGTAGAACTATGAATATATTGGTGCTCAAATCGGAATGAATGCAAAGCATTGAGTGGAGAGAGAGGTTAATTCGAGAGAGAAATTCTGTTTTTTTTTTCCTCAATATTAATAACGTAGTAAATTTAGAGCAATCGCAAATTGACTACATACTTGTACCAGAGTAGTATAATATATTGATTCAGGGTCAGACACCATTTTGCTACTAGTGGAATAACCTAAAATATGCCCGTGATCTTTCTTGCCTATCATTTTTACCCTCGCATATTCTTCTGCTTTTTGATTTGTACTGCTTCAGTCTACGTTTATAGCCTTGGCGCTTTTTTGGAGCACTTCTAAAGTTGCCAAGGAAAGAATTATTTCAAATGAACCAATGAAATCAGACGACAGAGTTTAACGGATTTTGAAAAGAGAGAACTTTCTAGAATATTCAAAATGAAAATTTAAACTTTCCGCTTGCCGAGGTTGCCATAAAATTCGCAATAAACATAATACAGAGGGGTTGCCTTAAAGTGCTAGAAGTGCGCCAAAAAAAAACCCGCCAAGGTCGTTGCCACCGTTAAAAACGTAGACTGAAGCTGTACCTTTGAATTTTCTTCCTTCCTCGTTGTGTTGGCTAAATATGGCCCTTGCTCTATAAAACCCGAAAACAACCGACCAATCTTAAATCTGACATCCTTATTTTCTAAGAGGTCACAACAACAGATAATTTGACATTTTTAGTTCTCCAAATGGTTTTGACGAAATATTTCATCCATCAAGATCGGACCTATATAGATATATATACACACCGTTCTAGGTTGTAGCCTACTCAGTATGCATGCTGTGGGCCCCTTCTCAGTATACGACTCTAGATTAGCTAGTTAGAACATCGGCTCAGGATAAACATTTTGAGTTAAAAAAGAGGGGAAATACTCATTTCGCTCGCATGAATTTCTAATTCTCCCAAATCCACTCTGGACATTCCCCTGTCCACTTCCAAGTCTCCGGCAGTTCTCCCCATAAGCTCCCGAATACTGCACTGGATCATGAATCCTGATCCCTCAAATCTGTCCCATTCGCACGGGCGCCGCCCCCTGAAACACAGGAAATCCATCGGGCCCTCCAAACACAACAGTAATTAAACACGCGCTGGATTCTCTGAGCACTCTTTCTGCTGCACTTCCATTCATTCTGGAACTCAAATCTTTTGCATATGGATTTATGCTGACTAACTTACCGGGTTTTTTTTCCCTCCCGTTCTCCCTTCCCTGAATGAGGGGCAGGACCTTTTTCGGTTATTAAGAGAGGGGTCGCCCCGGAGAGAGACAAATACCGCGCAAGAAAATTGCACGCGCGACCAGGGGGCAGGGGGCCGCCTAATCTCTCTATTGACAAAGTTAATTCCTGCCCTCTGCGCTCAATAGGGGGTTTATTTTTTGAGTGCACGGAGGGTGACAAAAGGGCAGGGGAGGTCACTCATCACCCCCCCCCCTCTCTCTGATGGTGTGTGGGGGGTGCTTTAATGCGCGTCTTTATTTCTCCGGTTACTGTTTTACACGTGACGCAACAGGGTGTGCGACGCATAATTACACGCTTGTACACAAAAGTGATACAAGTAGCCCTGATTGACAAGTCGCGTGCGCAAGGGCGTGCGTTTAGATGAGGCCTCGGATAAGAATGAGGTTTTAATGTCTCTATGGTGTGGCTGGGATTTTTCTCGGGTCTCGTAGGATGGCAAGTTTTGGTTGCTAAGGGATGGTTAGATTGGATAAGCAGTCGTATTTGGCCAAGCTGTTACACGTAACATTAAGTAAATGGACAGACACAATGAAAGTTTTATAGACACGGATGAGAGAGAAACCCCATAGACGAGAAAAAGTAGGCACTAGCCTTATATTTCATAGATTTGTCATAGGAATAAATTTTTTGTGGGGGGTAGGTGTTCCAAATATCGCCTACCCTAACTATTTCTCTGTATCTCAACCTCCTGGATTGGGAAATCAAGCTGGAAACTAAATAAATATCACTAGTAACTATTTGCCCTTGGTTTACAGAGATCATATACCTTCTTTACTTACGTCAGTTAAGTTAACTAGTAAAACTAACTAGGATAGGTGTTCCAAATACCGCTTACCCTAACTATTACTCTGTACCTCAGCATCCTGGGTTGGGAAATCAAGTTGGAAACTAAATGAATATCACTAGGAACTATTCTCTTTTGGTTTCCATAGATCTTATACCTTCTTTATTTCTGTCCGTTTAAGTTAACTAGTAACACTATCTGGGATAGGTGTTCCAAATATCGCCTACCCTAACTATTTCTCTGTATCTCAGCCTCCTGGGTTGGGAAATCAAGCTGGAAATTAAATATTACTAGGAACTATTATCCTTAGGTTTCCAGAGAGATCTTATACCTTCTTTATTTCTGTCCGTTTAAGTTAACTAGTAAAACTATATGGGATAGGTATTCCAAATATCGCCTACCTTTAGTATTTAATGTACTTTCAAGTCATGTAAACGAAATTATGATTTGGAAACCCTTACCTGGATATTCCCTTATTGGATTGGAGACAAAAAAATACGTTGATCACAACCTCAAATACTTCAGATGCAATAGTGATATAACTGATAGAAAACTTGGAGGTGGCGCTACGTGTGGCAAAACCCTTGACCGTTCGGTCCCTTTCCCATGAGACGTTTCAACGCGCGTATGGCGAGGCTAGCAAGGTCCTGTAATTAAATTATGTTGCTGTTACCATACACCAGGCGAAATGAGGAGCTACTATTCAAAAAGAGTTACAAGTAGAGCATACATGCCTACCTTTAGTATTTAATGTACTTTCAAGTCATATAAACGAAATTATGATTTGGAAACAAATACCTGGATATTTCCTAAATGGATTGGACACAAAAAATACGTTGATCACAACCTCAAATACTTCAGATGCAATAGTGTTGTTGATATAAGTGATAGGAAACTTGCCGGTGGCGCTACTAGTCGCAAAACCCTAGACCGTGAAGGTAACTACATAAACTCATAGATGTCACGCATAGAAGCTTGCAAACACGAGTAGGCGATATTTGAAACACCTACTCTAATGATAAACATTCCAAAATAAATTGACATTCTTAAGCCTATTTCAGTCACGAAATTCTTTCATGACCTTTAATGTAAATTATGGGAAACAGATGTTGCTCATGAAAGCATTACTCGCTTGTACAAATCCTTTTTGTTTCGTAATACACTATTTTCCTTCCATTTCCCTCAAAGTTTGATTCTGGAGAATATAATCACGAACCTAATCTGAATAATAAAGACAGTGAAGTGATGCAAGACAGAAAATATGAAGAATCTTGTTTAATGAGCATACAAATGACAAACCCCTAAAGATGGAAAATAAAACGCATAATTTAACTCTTTCAATTTTTGTAATCACCACTATATAGAATCAAAAACTGAGCGCGGGAGAATCACTCTTAATTGTTTTAATTTGGACGTTTAAAATTTATATTCTATTTCTCACTTTAACGTCGGTTTTATGAACACTAATCGTAAACATCGTAACTTCTACCATCGTTTTCAAGAGTAATGATGTTCGTGTCATCAGATTTCTTCCGAGAATTCTATTACAAAAATCATCTAGACTAGAACACCTGTCTCAAGATGTAACGCACTCTTCTAAACATTTTATGTATGAGCCTAGTTACAAATCTCGGATTCTTTTCGAAACTGAAAAATATATCCAACCTCGAGGTTTTAAATAAAACTAAGACGTTGCAATACAATTCTATGTAATGTGATTCGACGAACAGAATTCTGCAAAAATGCTACACTGTAACGAGGGAGAGAAGGCGGGAAGGGAGGGGGAGGGATGAAGACAGAGAAGAGCGTTGCGTGCGAAAAAAGGGGGAGCGTTAACGACTTGTAGTCAAACAAGTCTGTAATTCGAAACTGCAACTCAACAAAGGGCGCGGACCCCGTCGTCGCCAGCCAACGACGAGCTCTAAAATTACTCCTGACAATCGGCACGTGCCCCCCTCCCCTTCCTACGCAGAAATGTGACACTCTCCAATTGTCTCCTAAGCGATGAAAGGAAACAATTTATCATTTTAAAAAGTCCTATGGTGCCTTTCTGCGACTAGTAACTAACAATAATCTACTTTTGTCTTAAGCCGCGTTTACATTAGAGTTGCAAATCTCCCCCTTTTGGAGACGAAGACGTTTTACCACCCTTTTTACGACCCACTCGGGTGTAAACGCTTTGTCGACTTTTATCGGCAAAGCAAAGGGGGAGCGCCTCTTTTTCTACAAATCGCTACAAGATGTCGAGGATGTGTTGGTGCTTGCAGCAACAGCCTGCATAATTTTGTCGAAACAACCTGGCACCCCGTAGGTACTGTGTGAGACTAGAGTGCCTATATAATAAGAGTGGCGACAATGGACCAAATTTGACAGAATGCGCATGCGCGTCAGCCATTTTTCTAACAAAATCGTCTCAAAGTAGGTTGTTGGGCGAATTAATATATCATTTCAAGGAGAACAAAAAGCACATGATTGTTATAATATGGATACATTCTGTAGAAATGAATCATATAAACGCTCAATTACGTGCGTAATTGATGAGATGGCTTGCACAACGCGTTAACTTAGATTGCGGGAAACACCACGTTGTTCAAAAAAAGCTATTTACTTAAAAAGTCTTCACATTTATACTGACAAAACACTAAAATAATAATAAATAAACATTCTAGAAAACGAAATGGAACATGAATAAGCTATATTTTCTTTTTAATTTAATATACACACGTTTTTCTCGAACACACAAAAAGTTCCCATGTTAAGTCTACGGGAGCTAGGAAAAGACCGCCTCGGGCGGTAGAAAAGGTCTCTAAGCCAATCAGAAATTGTTTCCCGTATGTCGCCACTCTTATTATATAGGCACTCTAGGTGAGACCATCGTTAAAAGCGAAAGGCAAGCGATGATGGCAAAATGTCTCGGATAGCGAACAGAAGACGACTTGAGTGACCACGGGTGCCGAAGGGCAGAGGGGAGCGGTGATGGTCTGCAATACCGAAAGGGGACGAAATGGGGAAGTATTTTCATCCCAAATTTCGTCTCGGAGAAATGTTCTCCCAAAAGTTAGTCCTATGATCTTTACCGACTCCTGGTGGGTAACAAAATTGGAGTTACAAACTCGCCAAATCGCCACCCCGGCATGAGATCTTGGCGATAAAATTAGCGCCGTTTCTCGGAATAGCTTCGATGTTTGGAGGGGGCGAAGTTTGCAACTCCGGTGTAAACGCGGCTTTAGACGATGTGTAACCGAGTGACCCTGTCTTTCAGTTTCAAATTATCCTAGTCTTTATTTTTGTCCACCCCCTCGTTGTCTTGTGTTTGGCACAGCTTGGCCAAACCAACCAACTTTTGTCTTAATTAGAGTTCTATACGGATGCGTTAATTCTTTCAGAGTGCAGTCCAACCCCGTTATAATGAATCGTCACCGGACCCAATAAAAAGTTCACTATATAACCGATGGTTCACTTTATATTCAATTTTGTTGACGCATAAAAATTTCTTTGCATTTGATGGTGGTTTGCTGAAAACCATCATTGGGATATTAACACAATTAACTAAAATATAAATTATTAAATGCACAATTTTTATCATGTTTATTAAAAATAAAAAATTCAGTAGTTTTACCTACTTGAATTTTTATTCCTTATGGAAAAAATTCGTTAATTTGGAATGGGTACATTTCAATTTTAAGTACAGTTCATAAATTTTTTTATCGCCGATTACGAAAGATTCCATAGTTTTTTGTCCACATTTTCCGTA
This sequence comes from Metellina segmentata, assembly GCA_947359465.1. NCBI lineage: Eukaryota > Metazoa > Arthropoda > Arachnida > Araneae > Tetragnathidae > Metellina > Metellina segmentata. The sequence goes on along the minus strand of OX375880.1, from coordinate 26,672,486 downwards.
GAAAAAAAAAATTAGAATTACCTTTGAAAATTAGGAAAAATATCCGTGGAAGGAAATATTCAGTTCACTTTAAGTAAACTTATATTTTTTCAAGGCCGACCAACCGGTATAGTGGTTAAGGTGTTAGCCTCTAGATCGGAAGGTCCCCGGTTCGAATCCGGGTTCGGGCATGGATGTTTGTAAGCGTATACTAGCTCAGGTGTTGCTTCGTCATCTGAACATGGTTCAAAATTACGAAGTATAAAATTGTTAGGGGCAATGGTGGTCCTCCCACTGGGTGCTCCTTCACAAGTGGTCATCACTTCCGGTCTTGTAATGGCCAATGACTTAGGTCAAATGTGCCCGCCATTAGGGGAAAAAAAGATTTTTTTTTTCAGGAGTTCACTATAAGCATTTGAAATAACATTTGTTAAATAGGAGTTCATTTGGGACCAATGAAAAAATTCACTATAACAGAGTTCACTGTAACGAGGTTCGACTGTATTTGGTTTTCCAAATCCAGAATGTTAAGGACTGGAAGTTTCATAACGGATTGACAAAATTGAAAGATTGATGGTTTCTACATTTGTTCATTATGTTTTACTGTGAGCTATGAGTTCGCTGGTTGAATTCCTTCCTGGGTATATTGCTCTCTTCTGCGTCAATTAATCCTTCCTTGTCTACCTTGGCATTGCCTGTCTCGTGTCTGGCGCCAGTTATGGTCGAATATGGTCCTTGAGCTAGAAAACCCAAAATCAACAAACCAGCAATTTTGTTTTAGAACGTAAATAACCTGAAACATACGAAATTCAATCATATTCATGGTGATATGCTACTGGAATATTCAATCTCAATTATTTAACAAGTTGGAGGGTAGTCACTAACGTTTATTTTAATTTGGAAGAAACGGTTCACTTAATTTTAATTTATCTTTTTCGGGTAGTGTTTGAACTCTGAAGGGTGATGAAAAAAGTTTGTGTGGGAAGACTTGTTACCTTTTTCCTGTCAACTTCACTGTCAGTCTTGTGTTTACCTACACCTCTGACCTGATATGTGCCAAAATGTATGCGATCGAAGTTTATAAAATAATTCCTCCGCAAAATGAAACGGGAGAATAAATTTAGAATCTGCCATCTCTTTGTGGTGTTGCCATTCTACTTGAAACAATAATAATTAAATTCCATTAAATGCATTTTAAAATGTTCTAGATTGAATTTTAAAATTCAGGCTTCGTACAAAAATTGCAAAAAATTCGGACTACCAATGTGCCAAATCCCATTACAATATACCATAGATTCGTCAGGAAAGTGCACATGACAAACAGACAGACAAACAAACACTTCCTTTTATAATAGTAGTGATGTTCCATTAACCAAGGTATGCGACCCGTTAGTTACACATCCAATGAATGGTATTCGCTTACAATAGCGTCCACATACCCTTTACCCGTACCTATCTGAACCAGAATGCATTTATTGGAATGTTCGACCGTGCCATTTTCTGGATGAATAGCCTTAATCCATCGGGAGAGAGATAGGTGGGATGAGTTCAAAAATCGGGTCTTTCTCTGCAAGCAACCGTTGTGTCCTCCTAATATCTGCCTGCCCTGTTGGCGCGAAGAGACAAAAGTTTGCGACCCTTCGCCCCAACGTTTAATCTTTTGATGGGATTAAATTCGTTTCGGAGGGAGGATTTCAAGTAGAGCGTTTTAATGGTCGGAACCAGTTGCCATGGCGACACTGAGGGGAGTGTGGGAAACTTTAACTTTACAGAATAGGATGAGAGGATTAGGATAGTTTAGAGCAGGAATTAACAATTAGTTACGGAGATTTAAAAAAGTCCATTCAATGCTCGAAAAAACCGCTCCCCTCCTTTGTGGAGAGGGAGTGCGTTTAAAGGAAATTTAGCCATGTATTTTATAGTGTTTAATGTGGGAACCAAGGCAATTAAGAAGGTTGTGCTGCAATCGTTCTCGAAAGTAGTATTAGCAAGCAGGACATTTCAGGCAAATTATGTTCCACTTCCCCAAGGTTTACGATAGACTGGCTTGTTTACTGCTATGCAATATTTTTTGGTCAAACTTTGCTATTTTGAGAATGTGTCGTATAATTTACACGGGTGACTAAAATTAAGTTTCTTTTGATAAAATTAATAATATTTTATGAGTATTAACAGGCGGTTGAGAATGCCGTGATAGGATTTAGGGGCAATTCATTATTTGTACCATCATCATGTATTTTATAGTGTTTAATGGGGGATCCAAGGCAATTAAAAACGTTGTATCGTTCTCGAAAGTAGTATTAGCAAGCAGGACATTTCAGGCAAATTACATTCCAGTTTCCCAAGGTTTGTGATAGACTGGCTTGTTTAATGATATGCAATATTTTTTGGTCTACTATTTTGAGAGCGTGTCGTATAACTAAATTTTTTTTGATAAAATTAATAATATGTTATGTTAACAGGCGTTTGAAAATGCCGTGATATGATTTAGAGGCAATTCATTATTTATTTATAGAACATGCTTGTAAAGAAAACAGAATAACCAAGTTTGACCTTTTCCAGATAATGGTTGTTATATGTTAATGTTGTGTTTCACGTTTACATTCACGTTTTGCCAGTGAACACGTGAAGAGTCTCTCCTACGAAGAGGGCCAAAAGGTTTTCAGGACTTGTATCAACTGCCGAGTTGATCAGGCTTCGCCAGTTCATATTTTAAAATGTATTGACTTTACAATGGACAAGGTTTTTTCGGAACCTTTACTTTTCTTGGACTTATTGTGGGTTTATGGACTCGTGGACTTAGTCTAATTTAAAGAGACGATGTCGGGGATTAGTAACATATGTTGTGTATGTAATCCAAAACCTTTGTTGAAACTGTTCACATGCTGTTAGCTTACCTGATGAATATATTTTTTGGATGCAAATTTTGCTTCATTTGAATGTTTTTCTGTTACAGGCTCGGAAGAAACAGAGTGAGCTAAGTCCAGATCGAGCGGGATCGGCGAGCAACTGAACAGCCCAGGCACCTTTCTGAATGTTTCCTGTTTTTTAAACCGGTGTTCTAGTTTTCTGTTGCTTCACCAATCGTGGGCGAACATCGTTTTGTGTTCAAGCAACGTGGCATCGATGACTGGGATGATGTCCCTTTTGCCCACAAGGATTCTTTTACCAATGTTTTAGCTTTGACTTCGCTGCTTTTTACTCCTCGAAGATATTTTGACTCATCCCGCATCATGGACAAACAATAGAACAAATCGATTATGTAAACTAATGCATCTGTATGTACAAGACTGCAAATATGGTCTCGCACATTCATCAGCGTTATCAGAGATACAAGTCTTATAATGAGCTGGACTAGACTAGAATGAAATATGCGCAAGAAAAAAATTATCTTGTTTCTTCGATCTACCCTTGAAGCAAGATCTTAGTGATATTTTAAAGTTATCTCGTATTTTATCCTTCAGTATTTACTCCGGAAGACCCTTGCTATTGTTTTAAACCAGCACGAGAGGTTATTATTTATTGTGCTTTTTTCAAGATCATCTGTTTTAAACCATCATCCATTATAAGGTTTCATTTCAGTGTCGCCAAATTCATAATTTCCAAATACAGGGTGATAATTATGAATAACATTCCAGACTGAAGATTCAGAATCTAATCGAACCTTTTGTGAATTCTCATTCTATCAACTATAGTTCTCTACGAGCAGAAATTTGTCGCACTTTCATTACCAGTGTACTACCAGAATTCCAAATTTGTTTAGAAAACTGTAAAAAGTAAATAAGTTAAAGTTCTAAATCTATCGTAAAAAGAACTATTAGGCAGAGATCTGCTTGCAAATAGTCGTCAGTTCCTGACTTGTTACAGACTAGCGATGGAAAGCGTCACATTTTGTTTCTCAGAAGAATTTGGGTTGGTCGAAACTGACTCAAGCATTATCAACTTTCGTATTACCTTTAACTCAATTCCAAGTATTGTACCCTCAGGTTGAAAACACAACCGATTCTGCTATTCAGATTATCTGCAGAGAAATGATTCTAGAAGTGCGGTTATGCTGTAAATAATAAGGTCGTTGTAGCGTCATAGATGCGTTACTTGAAGCGTACCGTGTTTTCAGTTAGGTCCAAACAGAAGTATTGGACAGCAAAGAGCAAGACACTGTTAATTTTTGCACAATCCAATAAACAGAAAAGACCTTCATCCTGGTTGCATCGTAGATGTCTCACAAGGAGGTGCACATTCTGAGTCACTACATGAAAGGTTTAAGCTGGCTTAGGACTATTTTGTGTGTACATATTTATGGAACTTTGATGTTTTTTGCAATATACGTCTCCTGACTTGGATTTGTGAAATGTCTACTTTGAGTAACTGTTATGTACTGTGTGTAGCTGGACACCAAATTGAAGAAGCTGAATCGTCTGGCACGATAAGTTCTTGGATATTCCCTAGTCTAGATATTGTATAATCTTATTTGGCGTTGTTGGAAATGCATTTTATGAACGATTTATTGTACAGTGTTCTTTTTAGTTGAAATAAAACTGGAAATAGCATATTTTTCTTCTTTAATGCTTGTGAATAAATAAATCCTAAACACATATTTCAAAACACATATAGCTTATGATGAGCCTGCGACAGTGTCTAAAAAGATGGCATTTCAGAAATACCCTTTTGTTCGAAAGTTGTGGCTTTCCTTGTAGAAAAATGTCTAATTTTGAGTACAACTTTGGTTTGTTTTCGGGTTTCATAACGCAACGGTCATATTTGACTAAGCCAGGGCTCGAAATAGTGAAAAAATTTACATGTATTATTTTTTTAGGAAACATATTTTATGTTATTTTGATGTCGGAACAAAATATTAGTATCGACCTCTCTCGCTCTAAAGGAACATAATTAAAATTCCTAAATACACACTATGCGAAAACTTTAATCCATAAAATTTTATGTTGCAATAAAGGAAAAATACAAAAAGAAGAATGGACACTAAACCTTATGGGTAAAGGTCTGCTAAAACCATAGACTTTCTGATTCCCACCAATGTCTGATGATGACTGAATACTTGTAAGTAATAATTTCGCAGATAAAAAAATTTATAAATATTTTTATTTACTATCTACTTGTAAAATACCCAACTAATAAAGTAGTTTACATTACATGAATGCTCTTATATTACGTTTTTTTAAATGTCCACCGAAAATATAATCTGCACCTAATTTAAAAAATCTATTTCGAGGCCTGGACTAAGCTGAGCGAAACACAAGACAACAACGAGGGAGGAAAAAGTAGAAGGGTAGGCGAGGGTAAAACAGAAGAGAAGACAGATTACTCGGGGGTTGTGATGTCCGTACAGACCTTAAAGATCTGTCCCTTAGGGCTATAGAGAACAACTTCGATCTTGTCATACAACAGTATTTTCTAATGTTATGCACACGGGGAACGCTTTCATGCAAATGTAGTTCCATGCTGTCCGTATTGTTATTCATGTTGGTTTGTCTTTATGGCGCAGCGGTTATATATGGACATGCTAAGGCATACAATATCACGTAATGGACATATTAAAGTGTCGTTGCCCCAAACTGTAGCATGAAAACAATACAAATCGTACACAAGGGGAGGGCAACTAACAGCTAAGATTTTAAATTATTATTTGAAGAACGTAAGAATATGTACAATAGTTACATCATAGCATTAATTACCGCACACAAATAAATATCAGTATTTGATCTCAAATTGCAGCATAGTCACTCTGCCCCCGCCTGTATCTATCGTCTCTCATCTCCGCAACCGTCGTTCGTCAGCAGTTCAAAAAGAATCCAACGGTAAAGTTGAGATCCAATCAGAATTCTTCTGGACGAACTATACCTGTTCTACTCAAGTCGTTCTAATAACAGATGACGAGAAATAATAATCAGAATATATTCGGCATTCCGACAGGTGTGAGGAGCTAGTGTGAAAGTCTTTAATACGCATGCAATGAAAGTTTTACTGACACAAAATACATTCAGGCAGGAATCGAATCTGCGCCGCCTACAAGTTGCTAGGCAGCAGGCATACCCACCATATTACTATTCAAAAAGGAGATAAAAAGATACAATTATCTTTTCTCAATCTGCCAACCAACCGGTCTAGTGGTCAAGGTGTTGGCCTTTGGATCGGAAGGTTCCGGGGTCAGAGCATGGTTGTAAATTGTGCTGTCCTTTGTTAGGGGCTATGACCATCCACCCGCTGGGCGCCCCTTCACAAGTGACCATCATTTCCAGTCTTATAGTGGGTAAGGACAAGTCCTTATTGCCCGCCATTGGAAGTAGTGACCATCACTTCCGGCCTTGTTGTGGCCAAGGATAGTGTTCAGTGCCAGCCATTGGAGAAAAAAAAATTGTCAAAACATGTGGAGATTATAAAACAAGATAGCATGCATTCTCTTCGTCATTGAGACCTATAAGCGAAACTCAGAATTTTATACTAGAGTAACTTATTACAGTAAAAATATTTTTCAAATAATTAATGTTAGGAACTGTAGCGTTATGGTTCCCTTTTATAGGAGGCTTAAAATTCCTCGCACATGAATTGACTTTTGATGACGAATTCTCCAGAGGGGAAGTGTCTGAAGAATTTACGATCGGATGGGATAAAGGAATGTCCAGTAGTCCTTCCTTTTTTGAACTGCCTCTTTGTGAGCGAGGTCCGAGATATTGGAGGAGAGGTGACCTTGGTTCCTGGCTCTTCGGATCAGATCCGTAAAAGATTTGGGCGTAAACGAACACAGAGCTGGTCTACTCCCAATGGAAACTCAGGACTGAAACAATTTTGCGTTGAATTCATTTAGCCTCGAAATATGCCTTAAATTGTTTAACCTTGTCAATTTTATCGAATTAAATGTGGTGTTTGTTTTCTTGCTGCTTGAAACCATCCGTCACGACATAAATTCATCTCGCGACGTTGCAAGATCACTAGTTCATTATCAAAATTAGCATAGTACTGATCAGTTTAAAAAGTCCAATTTTGTTAAGGACAAAGCTAAAATTAGCCTCATTAGTCCTGTGACGTTATGCCCAGCCAAACATAGAATATTTTTAGAATAAAAATAATTTTATTATCTCTTGGATAGATAAAATATGTACACTTTTTACATGAAGGAATGCAGTTTTAAAACTGAGGAGAGTGAAAAAATCATCACTCGTTTTCTTACACAGAGATCAATCACAGATCATACGAAAGAGGCACACCTTACGCTCTCTCCAGAAGTCCGACTCAGAAGTCCAGAAAATCTCTTGCAGTCCCCTTCTTATAGCCGACCCTACAGCTGGGGACAAATTCCTTCTCGTTAGGGTACGGATCAAAGGAACCGACTGGCTCGTTTGTCGATCAGTCCAAAAATGTCCGGACTCGCCGACACATTCCGTTCCCATGAGAAACTCCCTACGGCGGTGTGGATAGCGTAGAATGGGAGAGATGGTCCACAAAGAAGCGGCCTGCTTCAATGGAATCCTTTCCCACGGGTTTTCCTCGACACTAACCCTTAAAGGGTGTGGATCTCACCACAGTCCCAAAAAATAAAGCTTCATCTCTTAAAACCATAAATATAGTAGATAATCAGTGGTGCGTTTTACATAGGGCGAGTTCCGGAAGAAGGCAGGTCGCAGTTACCCAGTTGAAGGAGTAATGGATTAGCAACCGGAGGATTTCGAGTTCGAAACTAGGTTCAACCAGAACCCGTCATGTACGCGGTGGCTGGTCTACGTTAAATTTGTCGTGGAAGTTTGGAGAGTGGGTGCTGTGACGTTTGGCCACCCACATTCTCTTAGGGCCCCCTATGCTAGGCTCGACCCTCCGGATGACCACCTACGGAGATAAGGTCATCGGACGTGGGGGTAAACACAGATTTGTCTGAAGACGAGCCGAAGAGGATTTTGATCGCCATCGATCGAGAGATTTTTTCGCAACAGCTTCGAGAGTGGACCTAATCCGAACTCCCTCTTCGGACGCGAAAACCCGGAGGCCTCAAGCCGAGGCAGACTTCGCCGTTAATGGCAGTTAGGCGCAAATCCCTTACAGCCTGCTACCAGACGACCAACCCGGTCAGATAGTCAATATTGGCCGATAGGCCATATCTTTTGCGGCCTATATTTTTCGGTGGACATAGATTGCGCTACCAGACAACCATCCTGTCAGATGTAGGACGTAGCACTCTGATACATACCTACAAATCAAATGAAACGATAAATAGGTAGGTAGTTCAATTTACCTCGCACTGGTACACAACGCGATCGATCCTGAAGGGAAGGATGTCAAGTATGCCATCCCCGGTACGGTAGGAAAAGACCAGGAGGCGTATTGGATTTCGGCGAAGACAGACAGGATCAAACGGCTGTCTCGAGACTTATCAGTGGGCACCTAAGATGCATGACATTCGATTCTGGCCGCAGGGTCTTCCCAACGTGTACCAAGTGCCAACTGTTACCGGCTTCCCCCGAACATATCCTCGATTGCTTGGGGCTCACTTTGGCGGATGTCCTTGATTGCCCACTCCTAGTGCTTGACTTTGCTAGAGTTCATGGTCTCATGGATTTGATCTAGCTGCTGCTAGATCCTGAAGGATTAGACACAACAACAGGATGTCAAGACATAATTTTCAACCACGGTCAGATGACGAGAACATCTGAACTGGCACCCCACTCTCCGAACTACCACGCTAACATAAGACTTTTGAGGTCATGACAAATTTAATGTGCACTAGCCCCTATGTCTTACAACGGTTTTTGGCTGGACCTAGTTTTGAACTCGCAACCGTCCAGTTGTTAATCCGTTTTTCCAACTGGGCAACCACGGCCCAAATATATTTTAATACTTACTTGGTGTCATTTATTGCGATTATAAACATTTTGGGATATTATAAATATGTATAAGACCCAGATCTTCACTCGGCATCAAGACAGTTCTTAATGTTGGGCCCCCTACAGTAATGGATTTCTGGTTACGCTACCGGACTTCCAAGCACGCATTTAAAAATAAATTACAGCCCCCAACACGTGCAGGATCCCTCCGAACGACAACAGGAAACTCCCCGACCATTATCGCCAAACAGTCCAGAGTACATAAAATCGCATCAAAATATCATTTTTCTCCTTGTTCCACATCGCAGATTAAGGAGTCAATAACCCAAGCCACCCATAACAGGCGAAAAAATGTCTTTTTAAACACCCCAAGCAGGGGCAGAACCAGGCAAAATTCGATTTTCTTAACCACCCCAGCGTTCTAAAACACAACACCAGGTGGGTGAAGTAGGGAGCGAGCTTTTTGAAAACGACCTGATGGAAGGGAGAGTCGGAAAGAAGGAAGGGGGTTTCTTTTATTGCTCGTATCACTGTGGACCGCCCGGGGAGTGGTTCCACAAAGGGGTCGGGGTGGGCGTTCCGAGTGACCAAGAGGTCAGTTTTCGCATCAATACGGTCATGAATGAGATGTCTTTTTCGTTTTGTGGAGTCCATTTTACGCCTCGGGCCATAAAAAAGGGCGGCGGTTGGATGGCTTTTTTTGGAAGATGGATGACCGGTGGGTTGACTGAAATCGAAGCTCTTGCTGCTGGACACGTGTGGGCGTTCGGACTATCTGGCAACGGGGGTGTTAAAAATAGCCGTGGAGTTCGTTTTTGTAACGTGATATCTTGACAGCAATGAGCACAATTCTGTTAATAAGGCCAGGGAAATCATTTTGTTGTCGATACTATTTCCTTTGTGAGAGACTGGATTTCTCGTCTGTGACATCGAGATAGAGATTTGTAATTTTTTTAAATTCTACAGAAAAATATAGTTACATTATCCAAGTTTAGTTCAGTATGCATGGCCAAATATGGCTTTTGCACCATAAAACCCCAAAATCAACCAACTCAGTCGGGTGTAGACCTCAAAAATTATATATATATATATAATTCTCTTACGTGGCACGCAAAAAAGACGTTATTTGTTATAGCGTTTTGGCAACAGTGTACGATTGTTTGTTTACAACAAAGCCTCGCGCTTCAGTTGAATTTATAGCGTTATCCGATGAAATTTTATTGAAAAAAAATTTTTAGTCAAGCTGTTGCAGTTAATAATAGAAATCAAAGAAAGCGGAGGATCTTTTCAGGGCCATTTAAAAAACGGTCCTTTTCAGGGCCAACAATTATAGTTAAACAAGACGCTTGCACTACAACTTTCGACAACAAACTCAATGAAACAGTGTGTGTGGCTCGAGTGCTGGGTAAATGTACACACGAACAAAATGCTGGGTATTCAATTTCCAAATCAGCGCTCACATTTCGAGTCAAAATTTGCTCAAAATTTTCATTTGAATGCTGGTTCCAGAGGTACTAATACCTTTTCTGATAAACAACAAAAAATTTAGATTTGAAAAATATTTTTTTTTTGAATATCATATTTTGTAAACAATTCATTCTGCTAGGAGAAATGTCTTCATTGATGCGAGCGAAGCGACCATAGGTTGGGGCAGCGAATTAATGAGGATTGCAATCCTCCGGGGGTTGGCGAGCAGGGAGCGGACCCCCTAGTACAATATAAAGTTTCAAAATACACGCCGCGCCGTCTGGTGCAAAACACGTCTGACTTCTCCGAATTGTAAAACAATTCTATTCTTATTCATGTAATTTTTCAGTAATAGCACCCAATATTCTATATTCTTAATCGCATCAGAACCCATGCACTGTCATCCATCGATGTTCATCCGCTAGAACAAGTAGCAACTAGAACACAAGAACAACTGTTCTTGTAACCTATCTATGTTCGTAACTCCCTGTCGGATGTATCTGCTTCGTTACCACCGTGGGGAAAGACAGGGAATCGTGACAATCCTTCTACAAAGTTTTCCCCAAATCCTCTTTTTCTCGTTTCACATTTTTTACTAGTGTGTTCGACGCAGCTTTTCAAATCAACTATCTGTCTTCGATGGAAGAGGCATATTAACAATTGCTCATGGAAAAGGACAAAATAAACGATTATTTGGGTTTATGACCAGATATCGCCAAAGGGAATGTCCACGGCTCTATTGCTAAAAGGAGGCCATGTGTGTCCTGACCATTGCCGCATGTAGGGACTATAGGCGACAGTTTACTGGGAATTTGTCTCTATCCCTCACCGAAATGGGAAGATTCCACTGATGGGACCGAAAGATTCGTGCTCTATTGATTATCTCCGATAAATCACCTCAATCAGTAAGATGGATGATAGTCATTCTATTTTCTAGTGATGCATGGTCTCTACAATTATGATAAGAAAGGCGTGATTTGCAGACGCGCTTAACAGCGCCCTCTAGCATCTACAAGTTACATATGTGTGAGACATTCTTTGACAAAAAAAAAGTCTGTTTCAATGCATCCTACAACCCGTTACAGTTTGATCAGGGATGTGTTGGCACTGTGTAAAATTATTCAATCAACTAATCCAAACACTTTATTTTAGCAGTGCCGACAGACCGGTCAGATGGTTAAGATATTAGCCTCTAGATCGGAAGATTCCTGGTGCGAATCCGGGTCAGGGCATGGATATTTGTAAGCGAATAATGTAGAGGTGACTGGTGCACCTTCAATCTATCGCTGCCGAAAGTCCTCCGGTTGGGTTGGTAAGGGAAGAGTTCGGTGCCAGCTCAGATGTTACCTCGTCATCTGACCGTGGTTCAAAATTACGTGGCGATACACCGAATGCCTCAGGCTGGGACGGCGGTAACTAGTCGAATATGTTAATTTATACTGTTTAATTTCTCCGTCAACTTCAGTTTTTAACAGTTAATGATAACTGCTAAACTTATTCAGTAATTATTGAATAAGCTTTTCATAATGACAGTTAATGTTACTGTTATCGCATGTTAGTAACAGCCGTTACGACTACTATCGTAAAACCTGCTCTGCCCATCTCTACAAATACAATAGATTGATCATTGTTCAGCTGCACCTCATATGACAGGTAAGAAGGCAATGTCCGTTAGATTACAAAAATGAGATTTCCACGCATGTTTCAAATATTTACACTACTTAAGTTTGTCACTTTAGTTAACTTTTAGATGCCCCTTAAAATCACCGTAGTGACAATTATTATTTCCCATCGGAGAATGAGGTGTTTTTTTCCTCACAAGAAAAACCAGATATCGCCAAAGGGAATGTCCACGGCTCTATTGCTAAAAGGAGGCCATGTGTGTCCTGACCGTTGCCTCATGTAGGGACTACAGCCCCTACAGGCGACAGTTTACTGGGAATTTGTCTCTATCCCTCACCGAAATGGGAAGATTCCACTGATGGGACCGAAAGATTCGTGCTCTATTGATTATCTCCGATAAATCACTTCAATCAGTAAGATGGATGATAGTCATTCTATTTTCCAGTGATCCATGGTCACTACAATGAATTTACGTGAAAGGTGCAAAATTTTTACTCATTAGTAAAAATGTGCCCCGTCAGAAGAAATATGAGTTAACAAATATAGTAATGGTTACTGCCCTAAAATTCTTCAGGGATGCAGCTGAGAAAACTTCTCAATGAGTCAGATGGTTGTAAAAAATGAAAAACCTTCAAAACACGACTAATAAAGATAAAAAACTAATTTTTAAGAAGATGTTTGTTTGTAATTAGGTAATAATTGATGGATCTATTAAAATTATTCTTCAGAACATGATGGTATAAGAATTTGTGTGCGTTTATATCAAAGCAGTTTACACACACACAAAAGTTTATTTTTTTAATTTAAGTTAATTTGTTTTACTATTCCTAGTATACAGTGACATTCGACCACCCACATTCCCTTTCTTGGAGTTTGGACGCCGAAGTGGCTGGGAATAGCCCTCAGAAAGGTTGAAACATTCATCCATCAACGCGTTGGATTGTAAATCTGAGTGCTAACATGCCCCCTGCCTAGGCTCGACCCGCCCTTGATTACATCCAACGCAGAAGGTACCAGCGTGTCATCGTACATGGTGGCAAAACAAAGATTTGCGATGCCCTCACGCGAAGCCGAGCCGAAAAGGCAAACCAAACACCAAAGATCGGGGACTTGCAACTGAAATTTTGGCCATGTTGGTCACTCTGTTCGAAAGGGCAAGACCAGAAGCCTCAAGCGGAGGCAAACTTCGCCGTTAGATAGACGCAGATCTTTTGCGGCCTATACTTTTCGATAGACACAGTCCTGCGTTACCATACGACCATCCCGGTCAGATTTAGGACGTCCATCCTACGTGTAGCCAATATTGGCAGTTCAACCACCACCCGACATTTCACGGGCATGTCGCCTTATTCCTTCCCTAAAAGAGAAAAAAGAAATTTTTAAGGAATCAGTCCAACAACCAACCAATATAACACGGGTTGGAAAGGCATATTTTCCGGTGTTTGAATATAGTTCATAATAATTCGTTATTCCTGATTGGACTTTTCGGGCCATGACGTCACAGCGATTTTCAAAAAGCAATAATTGTTGCTAGGGCTACGTCGATAAATTTTATGTCTGACATACCCGTTAGAAACGTAACCTTTTCATCTCCGCGAATAAAAACTTATATGCTGTCGCAAAATTTTATTCACGGCTGAAAACTGATAATTTGTTTGTGTTTTGCTGACTCGCGGTAGAGATTTCGTTTGTTTTCACTTTGACACTTAATGCAACCCAAACTAATACCCACAAAGGAAGAAAAACCTTCTCCATTTTGTTCGCTGTACAATTTTGATCAAACCATGTTAATTTCCTAATTTTCTGATACGTACTTTCACGGGGAACAGTCTGAGAATCGAGCGAAAAAACCGAGTTTTCAATCCTGCGGCTGCGGCAGTAACTTTTTTTTTTCAGACAGAGAAATTGTTAACATACACTAAATTTTGTAGTACCCTTAAAATTATTTCAAATGAAAGGAAAATTTTTTTCCCTAGTGGCGTTTTTGTAAACTTTTCTACAACTAAATAACATACTAGATAATATTTAAGGAATTACAAAATATTAATTAATAGAATTTTTTTAACTATTTAAAGATAAAAGGCAGATTAAAGCGCATGTTTCTAAATTAAAAAAAAATATATATATGTATATATATTTTTTTTGTAATTAAATTATTCAAATAAGTATTATCTGTTGACTTTTTTGATTGAATAATTGTAAAATTCCTTTTTTAACTTGAAACAAAAATGTCTACAAGAAATTTAGACTGAAATCCCAGAATTATAAGCAAGAGGGCTCTCCAAGCTACCTGTACCTAAAGAATCAAAATGACTTTATTCACCACAGAGTGCACTAGATATGGCTTAAAAATGAGTACAAATGTTTAGCTATTTTTTCTTTTTGTGCGTGGCAACAGATGTTTGTTCACATTGTTATCGGATAATCGCATTTCTAATGCGAAACAATATCAATGTTTAAAAAGATAAATAATAATTTATTTATTCATTTTCGTAGCCCGGCTAGCTCAGTCGGTAGAGCACGAGACTCTTAATCTCGGGGTCGTGGGTTCGAGCCCCACGTCGGGCTTAGATTTTTCGCACTCAATAAATGTTAAATACAGAAACACAGATTAAATTGTTATACTTAGATACACGGATAAATATTTTTGTTTGAGAAATAATACTTTCTTATATATATATAGCCTTTCAACTCTGTAAATGTGACTCAGAACGCAAATTCAACTGTCGTACTTAATACTTTAAAAAATAAGAAATTAGTATAAAAATATTATCTCTACAAAAATCTGTAATTTTTGACGTAGAATACGTCTTACCTTTCGTAACTGGGTTACCACTCTTAATGTGTAAACGTCACAAAAAAGCGTAAGCGTAAAAAAATTTAGTAACGTGAAAAGTATATAAACGATACCTTAATGAACCTTATCGCGTTCTAAAGAGTATTAAACAAAGAATGTTCTTCTCATTGATTAAAAACAATTCTCATTGATCTTGAGCTGACGTCATTGGCTGATGCAATCGCAAAGCAAAGTTGAGTCACTAAAATGCGCACTGACGCTCACATTAATTTAGTCTTGCTCCAGCCTCCTTTGTGTGAGCACGACGTTTGAGTTCGTCATTTATTTGTAGTTGAACAAGACTTGTTATCAATTTGAAGTTTAATTTTTCTGGTGATAGGCCAACTTATATATATATATATATATATAAAGGATACGAAGGTTGCGAATCGTTTATTGTGCATACATTTGTCAAAAAAAGCAATTTTTTGGATTTTTTTTGGAGAAATCAAAAAATTAATATGGTAATAGTAAAAATTGTATGAATTGGTGGACGAAAAACGGTAAATAGTTGGATGGAATTTTTTATATTTGAAAAATTCTTTTCGTTAATTATTTTCCGCTAAGCCTAAAACGATTGCTAAGATATTCTTAATTGGCAACATAAAAATCTCGCCAAAAGCGTTAGTTGAATCTAAAATTAAATAGAACTTGTTGGTTATACCTATTATTGTGCTCCTCACACTATTAATTTCCCCAAGCTAACCTCACTATTTTTCTAACTACAAATGCATTGAATGAGAATATAAATTCACTTACTAAAAGTTTTGGGAAGAGATAGATTTTGGTTTGGAAACGATTGGGGGCAAATGTTGCAATAAATTGCTACTGCCATTTTTAGTGTTTGATAACAGGCGTCAGTTCTCATAACTCGAATGATAAAAAAGCGTTTATGTTTAAAAAGATAAATAATAATTTATTACCATCCATCTCGTGGCCCGGCTAACTCAGTCGGTAGAGCACGAGACTCTTAATCTCGGGGTCGTGGGTTCGAGCCCCACGTCGGGCTTATTCTTTTCGCTCGCAATAAATATTAAATACTGAAATATTAAATTGGAATGCTTTAAACACATGGATGTCTTTGTTTGAGAAATATTATTTTAAAATACACGAAAAAGCATATTAATGATATATATAAATGATGCGCGCGGGTACAAAATTGCAATTCGAGTCGCTGTTATACAACAGAAAAAATGCTTCAGTAAGAAATATTTAACCTAATTTATACTAAGTCAGATGTATAAATGAAATTATGCCCTTAAATCACTCATGAATCTATTCCCTTTAGGTACGCTTTGTCCGTTCATAAACTCAGGAAAAAATGCTAAAAGCTTTTAGTGAACATTTTATTTACTTAACAAGCAATGATAAGTACCCATATGGGGATAAATCTATTCTCTAGATTCTGAAAACCGAAAAACTTCAAAAGAGAACTTTTACCGTGGATGAGTTTTTTCCCTCCATGATTCTCAAACGAGTTGGTGTGTTTGTGTTACGTGCTTTTTTTACTACGTGCATATCAAATAAAAAGTAAATTTACATCTTATCCTTTTCATCTAATTTCTTTTAAACATCGAACCAATAAACAGTAATACCATTGTTTATTATTTGTCCTACTCAATATGAATATTTTACTGCAGGAATGTGTTTAAGCAACCTGCAGTTATTTGACTTTTCCTTATTTATCCATTATACTGTCGGTTTAGAGCAGAAATTCGTGTACTGAAATTTTTTTGGGAACACTAAATGTTTATTTTCATGAGAAAGACGTATTCCTATTTTAATCTGTTCGAAAAAGTTTTTTAACAATATCAAAATGCTTATAATTAAAATTTGTTTTACCTAATTCATAATAGTTAGTCCTTTAAACAGCCGTAATATCAAACCTTTTTGTCAATTGATAAAATTCTGCTCTAAGCCGGCACTTAATGCGAAGGATAAATCTTCCGTGCTTTGGCAAAAAGGATAAATCAAAATGGCTACATCTCATAATATTTATCCTTCGTCCAGGAAGAGAAAGAAGCATGTCATGAGACAAATAATAGTAATTTACATTCGTAGATTCGGTTAGTTTTTATTTTATAAGCATGCATTAAAAAAAAAAAATTAATGATACACTTTGACTCCTTCGAACCTATCAAAAGTTAGACTTAACCCATTTTAATTTAACACAGAACTAATGTCTGTTTCACCCTAACTTGGCAGTAGAGTAAAGGCTACGTTGACCGCATCGCAGCCGTTGTCGTAGAAACTAGGGTTACAATGCCAGAAGAAGTCAACTATAAGCGAGGAAATTCGCCCTTTTTGGCAAGGAGAGATAAAATGCACGTGGAAATTCTATACGTTTCACAGATCTTTAATTTCTAATGGCTATTGCATTACATTCGTTAATTAAACATAAAGCTACTCTATGTCAATATAAATACGTTTTGATTTTTCTAAATGAGTATTATTTTTAGTTATTTAAAAATATATATATTTAACATTTTTTTACAATAAATGTTATTTAAAAAAAAGTCTATTTAAAGATGTGATGAACCATAACATTCATTTTTTAAATTTACTTACCTGAAAGCTAAACACATTGATTAATACTTCTTTTTTCAATTTTAATAATTTTAGGAAAGGAAATTACTCCTATTTAATTACTCCTTTGGTCTTACATTTGGTTGGACAAGGTAGAGGAGAGTGCGTTGTCTGCTAAAATATGTGTTTTTCTTAACAGCAAAATATAGTCTCCAAATTAAATCAAATTTATTCTGACATTAAAGAAAATAACTAACAAATAAAAATACATATAACATAGAGGATATAAAATACATTCACAATAAATAAATAGAATATAAAAAATACAAATATAGTAAATACACATATAATAATAAAAAAATGAGACCATTTTAAAAATTAGTTTTAAAAAATAAACCTTATATGTGTGAAACATATTCTGAAACTGGCGGAACGGTGTCGGGTTGATTAGTATTAATTTTATGAATAATTTAAAATAGTTTACAAGAAAGTGTACAGAAGAAACCAATCTCTTTCATGAATATTAGTTACAATGAGAAAACTATATTTACGTTTTACTTATTCATCACATGCATTTATACATCATCAATATATGTAAAACATAACAAACATCGTAACATATTTATTTACATTATAATATACTTATTCATCACATGCATTTACACATCATCATCACTTAACATTTCCGAATCGCTATCAGACTCACTATTAAAAGAAATTAGCAAGTTCTTACTTTCCCAAATATCATCCACAAGTCCATCTACTTCCCACATGTCTTTCTCTTTTTCAGTAACATGGTTTATGCAGTTTTTCCAATTTTGTACAGAGACCTTTTCAATCCCTTGGATGACTAAATCCTTCACATCGTTCAGTTTAAAAGTCTTGTTTTCCCTGGCAACATGTCCTTTTACTTGACTCCATATCATTTCAATGGGATTAAGCTCACAGTGATACGGGGGAAGTCTCAAAACCTTATGTCCAAATTTTTCGGCTATTTCTTCAACTCTGTATTTATCAAACATATGTTTGATTTCGCTAACTTTTTTCAACAGTTCAATCTTGATCATGTCCTGGTTCCACATAATGTTTTTCAACGATAGCCATTCTTGAATTTCACTTTTTTTCCAAGATGTCGTCGGAATTTTTTCTTTCTTCACCGAGTGATAGGGGCATTGTCCATCACTACAAAGCTGTTTCGTTTCAATTTAGGCATGATATCTTCAAACCACTTCTCAAAATGGTTACCATCCATTTCTTCGTGGTAGTCACCGGATTTTTTTCCTACAAAAATGTCAGCCGCATCAGGTACAAATCCTTCATCACTTCCGATATGGGTAATGATGAGTCTTCTTCCTTTTCCTTTTGGCGTAGCCAAGCCTGTTGTCAAACTTGAAGAGGAAGCTTCATTGGTGCTTTTGATGTTTTTGTCTTGCCATACTCGACTTTGTGAGTGTCCTTTATTCACCCATGTTTCATCCAAATAATAGATTGAGGCATTTTCATTCTTCAGTTCTCTAATTTTTCGTAAATAATTTCTTCGCCATAAAATTATGTCGTGTCTTTCTAAAAGCATAGCTTGCCTTTTTCGCTTTTCAAAGAAAAATCCCAAATCTTTCAGTATCCTGTACAGTGTACTTCGGCTAATGTCTGTCAAAAAATATCCTTATCGTTGTTAATTTCATTTAGAACTTTGTCCAATGTAGGAATTTCATTTCGACGGAAAAAATCATGAATTTTTCGTTGGATGCACGATAAAGTAAAGTTGTCATATTTCATCATTCTTGTTCTTTTTCCAACGGCATAAGGTCGTTTTTTTCCTGGAGTACTCAAAGGACGTGACGTCTTCTTTTCTTTTTTCAAACGAAAAACAGTTCTTTTGGAAACACCAGTTAGTTGAGACACCTTTCCGACGATTTGGTTAATGGAATCACTATGGTTTTCTTCTCGAAGTCTAGAATAAACATTCAATATGTTCCTGCGAGCTCCACTACCAATTGATTTTCCTTGCTTTGATGGCGTATACAGCTTGGATGGTGACGTTCCTTTTTCAGCCATGTTCAGAGTATCAAACACACTCCAATAAAATAGCACAAGAGAGATATGAACGTAAATACACACGCTAGCAAAGACGCAGAGCGAAATGGCGCAGACTTGGCGGGAAAGCGTATTTAGCTTGCCAGAAATGTTACCATGGAAACCGGTTTCAACCGAACTAGAATTCCGTTTTGGATATATTCATTCGCTTCGGTCAAAAAAATAAATGCTTTTTACAAATAAATAACCGTATATAAAGGTTCAAAAATCACTCTTTCATTGTAGGACAATTTTTACACGTTTACATGCATTTTCTTTATTTTAAATTCCAAATCAAGTTGGAACTATTTTTCATGCGGATGAACATCATTTCTGCCTTTTCCAATGCTGACAAGTTAAGATGAAACAGAGTATAGTATTACCATTCCACAATCCGAAAATGTCTGTTTCCAAGAGATTGTATCCGCAATACTGAATTTGTTTTTCAGATTGTTCTTTCTCTCTCAATAATAGAATGGAATACAATACATGAAGTTGCGAGTATAAAATGGAAAATAATAAATTAAACTACAGATTCTTCGATAGCGATATTCATTGCAGACCAGATGTGAAGCAATGGATTATACAAATTTAAATTTTAAAGTACATGTTTAAAATACAGACAACGTTATGCATATTTGAACTCACTATCAGCTTTAATAGCTATTGGTAGTCGTCCCTCATTAACTTCCGTTTACAATAGTGCTTTTGGAGTTTATAATATGTAATCAACAGGTTGGATAATGAGCCTACGGTGAAATGCTCCTTAGGTAGTTTCGCTATTTTGTTTTGTTATTACGAACACAGTAGAATCTTGATTATCCGAGCTCTGAGTGTCTGTGTTATCCGAGTCGACTTTGATATCGAGTCTTTTTAAGCCTTAAATTTTAAGTTTCGAATACAAATGCGGACACTTTGTCTTGGACTGCCAGTCGCGACATTATATCCATCTAATCTTCGCTTTCTGAATTCCAAAGTAGATAGTTAATTACCGTAACACTGGAGAAACACTACAGGCTATTACCGACAACTCGGGATCAATCCCGAAGGGAAAGATTCGAGGTTACTTCGTAATTTTGAGTCACGGTCAGATGACGAGAAGAACACCTGAGCTGGTACCCCACTCTCCAAACTTCCACAGTAGTAGTACTAACATGGAGTGTAGTAAATTTTTTTTTCTGTATTTCGTATAGGATGTTTTGTGTTACCAGTTCCCCATTATCCGAATTTTAAGTATTCTGAGGGGGCCTCTGTTCATATTACTTCGGACAATCAAGGTTCTACTGCAGTATGAAAACATTTGTAACGTTTTAAATCTCGGAAATTGATAGTGCTGTCATAAAACTTTTCACGTTTCCATTAACTCCACTTTTAAAGCCGCGTACACATTTGCGAGCCGAATCGTTCCCGAGTCTCTAATTATGATTTGGACGGGGTTTGGGGCGCCAAACGAGCGGCTTGTGAACCGTTCGTGGCGTTCCGCTTCTTGTCGTTTTTTCGACGAACACCAAGTCATTCTCGGTTCGGATTAGAGCGTCGTCGTGAGTAGTTCGTCGCTTTTCTTTAAGCTCGCGAGCATTCAGGCTCCATCGTCATCAACCGTGGCTGACAAACGACTGCCTGGTGGTTTGAGGTTGGTTCCTTCCTTTCCCATGGATCCTTGGAAGCTCGTTGTGAAAGTAACTTCAACGAGCGGCTCGCGAACGGTTCTGCTCGCAAATGTATACGCACCTTACGAGCATAAAGCCCCATAGACCGAAATACAAAAGTAAAAGAGAGAACGAGTGATGGTTGTACAGAGTCAAGGGTTAGAGCACCCTTGACACATTGCCAGCTGGCAACTTGGGTACGACCTCTTTGAGGGGTGTCGTGAAGAACCACCGGGGTGTTTTGAAGAAACAGAGAACAGAGTGGACACAGAATAGGGGAAGGCCTTGCGTAGGCGTTTTGCTCTTACACGATATCTCTTCTGTAAACTAATAATTTAAGTTTAAACTATCCAGTATCTTGAAACTTTTTTCAGTAAATTTATAACTAACTTGTGAATAACCCTTAATTTTAACTTAATTGCTCCGTTCCTGTTTTAATTGAGCTTGTATTCAATGATTCCTTCAACATACCGCAAAATGGCCACGACGTGTTTATCCGTGCACATTTGAAGGAGGTAAGGATGGAGAATTCGACTATGCCCAAATAAACGTTCCGAAGGATCCGTAAGCAAAATTTCCTGTGAATGAACCACGGCCCCTTTTCACAAACCATAGAGGTTTCAAACACCTTTCATTAATCACAAGTTCCTTTCTTCACGCCGTACTATTACGGGCTACCGAAGAGGCCAAACATACTTAGCAGCAGAAGCCTCCAGCATTTAGGCGAATAAAAGCAAGGCGTGACGGCCAAAAGATCCACTAAAGCACCTCTCCACAATGGCGGAGACACCTTTGTACAGTAGGCAGATTCTCGCCGCCCATGGAATTAGTGGGCATTATCCCCCGGGCCGACCTTTCATCTGCGCCGACCCCCGCCGAGGGGGCCCGGGGATCTTCTTTCCATCCATTGTCGTCCCTGTCACCAACACCCTCCTGGAGCTGCCAGATGGGAATGTATTAAAGAGCTATAAATTTATTAGGTGTCCTATATCACCGACGCCTGCTTCCTTTTGGGATGCCGTCTCGTTATTCGGTCGTAGAGGTGTGAATGGTGGGGAAGATGTGGACGGTCAAGAGGCTAACTGAGATAGAGAGTAACGTGTCTTTGCTGAACTGGCTCCAAGTCGGAGCCAGTTGCGTGGACGATTCTATTTAGGGCCGTAGGTAGGTCGGAGATATTAAACTCCATCAAAGTGAATCGATTCTTCAGTTAGATTCTTTCGAAACTTGTTTCTACACAGTCAGGGTCAACTATTATTATTTATTTACTTGTCTGATAAGTCTTTTTTCGTGTCTTCAATCATTTTGAGTCATCTGACCGTGGTTCAAAATTACGAGCTGTTGTTCTCGTATCTTTCCCTTAAGGGATTGATCCCGGACCGTCGTCAATAGCCCGATGTGTTGTTCTAGTACGACGATAACTAAAATTACCATTACCATCAATCATTTTGAATCAGATTTATTGAATGAATGATTTAGAAATATTATTCGATTTCCATCACGAGGGGAACGACGGTACGAACGAACGGCGATACGAAAGTAATCGAATTGAAGAATCGATTCATTTTTCGAGTTTAATATCTACCGACATACTTACGGTCCTAAATACATAGAATCGTCCACACAACTGGTCTGAATTTTAGCCAGTTGTGTGGACGATTCTATTTAGGACCGTAGGTAGGTCGGTACATATTAAACTCGTGAAAAAAATGAATCGATTCTTCACTTCGATTAATTTCGTATTTTGTTAGGCGTCATGAATGTGAGTATAATGGGCTTCGTGAGTGGTGGTGCTTTAAAAATTCGTATATCCTTTTTCGTATTTCTTTTTCTTGTTTTTTGAGTGAGTGTTTCTTTTAAGGTCGTTTTTATAATTGCTTCGAACAAAATGCTAAACAAAAAGACATCCAGTCATCACAGTTTACCGTCGTTTCCCTCGTGATGTGGTAATCGAACAGTATTTCGAATTCATTCAATAAATCTGCTTCAAAATCATTGAAGACACGAATAAAGACTTACCAGACAAGTAAATAAATAATAATAGTTGACTCTGACTGCAGAAACAAGTTTCGAAAGAATCGAACTGATCGAATCGATTCACACTTTCACGAGTTTAATATCTAACTACCTACCTACGGTCCTAAATAGAATCATCCACGCAACTGGCTCCGACTCGGATCCAGTTCAGCAAAGACACGCTAGTGGATAGACGAAAATCTTCTAGAGTAGCAGACTATCCGAATTTAAAAATTCCTTGCTATGGCACGAGTTTTACTTTTTCCCAAAAAGCTCTGGTAATGGTAATTTTAGTTAACGTCGTACTAGAGCAACACAACGGGCTATTGACGACGATCCGGAATCAGTCCCTTAAGGGAAAGATTCGAGGACAACACCTCGTAATTTTGAACCACGGTCAGATGACGAAGCAACACCTGAGCTGGCACCCCACTCTCCAAACTTCCACGCCAACCCAACGTGAGGACTTTCGGCCACGACAGATTTAAGGTGCACCAGCCGCCTCTACACCATACGTTTACAAACATCCATGCCCGGACCCGGATTCGAACCAGGAACCTTCCGATCTAGAGGCTAACACCTTAACCACTATACCGGTTGGTCGGCCCCAAAAAGCTCTGAATGCCGACACTATTTTATTTGCAGGTGGTAATGATTGCGATATTTGAGAAAAGAAAATGCGATGTAGTTACAAACACAACTTTATTAAATAGAGAGAGAGAGAGAGAGATCAGCGATGTACTACACAAAAACTATGTCCATTCTGCGAGTGCGATGTGTTACAAGAACAGTTGTTCTTGTAATCTAGTTGCTACTTATTCCAGTAAATGAGCATCGATAGATGACAATCCATTAATTCTGATACGATTAAGAATATGAAATATTCTTTGCGATTACAGAAAAGAACAGGAATTAAATACAATTATTTTACACTTCGGAATGAGGCGTTAACAGTTGTTATCCACAGGTGGCAGTTGGTTGGTTTTGCAAGGGCCGTATTTGGCCCAAGCTGCGCAAGACTCAAGACAAAGGAAAAGAGCAGACGAAGGAAAAATAGAAGGGAGGACAGATTACTCGGGTATATCAGGGTTCCCGTGCCTATACAACTAAGGTTGCCAGAACATCTCTTTTACAGAGAACATGTCCTCTTTTTCCGCTCGGATCTCTTTTCATTCTCTTTTTTAAGTCAGATCTTTTCGTCCTCTTTCATTCTGTTGTTCACTTTTTGTTCTCTGTTCATAATTTTGGATTCCGTTAAAAAATATACTTCACATTTCAAACTTTATGCGCTAATATATTTACATTACCTACTTTGTATAACGTTATGTAAACCATAGCTATTCAAATACCTATTAGATCTAGTACATTGTACGAAAATCATACGCATTAGTAAAACGCATCAACGTATAATAGAAGTTCAACCTCTAGTGTATATTGAGCTCCATGTTAAAACGTCTCATTATGAGATAAAATAGATAACCAATGAGAATTTACATTAGTGTTAGAATAATAAGAATAAGAAATATATATTGTTCTTATATTGCATCAGAATGAATAGCAAGACGGACGATTCGCAGTCTTTTTTAGTTTGGAAAGAAATCGCCTCAACTAGCCTCTTTTTTGTTAGCATTAAATCGAAGTCGATAACATACTTATGATTTCTGGGCAGAATTTGATAAGTTAACCACACTTTCCAGTTAGTGGTTAATATGTTATTCAAGATTTGTCAAAGATGTTCTTTTTATTAAATTCCTAACAATTATATATTAATAATGTGTGCTTTCCAAGTCCTCTTTTTGTCCTCTTTTTAAAAAAAATAATTTTACTAAATGTTCTTTTTTCTGATATTAATTTTCTGGCAATCCTACCTACACCTAAAGATGTGCCCTTGATGGTGTTGTCATTCCGAGAAAAGTTTTCCTTGAAAACATTTATCAAATGCAAATGGCGCTGTAGAATTATTTCTGCAGTCACCAAATCTTTATAGGCAGCCGCGGTTAGCCCAGTTGGTTGAACGGATTAGCAACTGGGGTGTTGCGAGTTTGATGCTTGATACAGCCAAAGAACGTCGCGTACGCGGTCAACTCTAAATCTGTCGTGGCCTAAAATGTTCTCACGTTGCAGTGGTATTTTAGCTTCGAGAGTGGGATGCCAACTCAAGTGTTGACGTCATCGGACCGTGGTTATAAATTACGAGATGTCCCAGGACCTCTCTCTCTCTCTTCGGGATTGATCCTGAACCGTCACTGTTTGTGTTGCACCAGTGTGACGTTAATTCAACTAACCCGAGCCTTTCAGACATTATTTTATTGTTTTGATTTTATAACATAAGCATTTTGAGGACAAAATCCAACGACAACACCACGTAATTTTGAATCACGGTCAGATAACGAGGCAACACCTGAGCTGGCACCAACACTTTCCAAATTTCCACACCAACCCAACGTGAGGACTTTTGGCTACGATAGATTTAAGGAGCAGTAGCAGCCTCTACACCATACAAATATCCATGCACTGATTACATTCGAACCAGAAACCTTCCGTACTAGAGGCTAACATCTGAACCACCACACCGGCTGGTCGGCGTAATGTTTAGGTGATGACCAGATCACGATCTGGTCACATCTTTATCTAAGTACCAGGTATGTTATCTATATAGGTCTGGTCAGTTTTGCTAATGACGATAGATACCCAATCGATACAACCACGATAGATGTTTAAAGATAGAGAGCATAAAAGTATTCGCTTCTCGCACATAGAAAAACCTTTCGACTCGGGCTCTACCAACCACTGTCGATCCTCTGATAGTTCCCTACTATCTAAATATGGCTAATTCCATTCCAAAGTACAACACAGAATTTTGAAGTTAGATTTTCATTCATTTTTTCTAAAAAATTATGTACTTAATAGGTCAAACTTCTGTATTCAAAAGTGGACACAAAGTTTATGTTTTAGAATTTGGCAATACCCGGAATCAAAAGTAGAGTTTATATCCACATGGAGAGCCGCGGTAGCTCAGTCAGTTGAGCGTCGGGCTCGCATCGGAAGGGTTGTGGGTTCTGTCCTCGGCGGAGCCTGTAATTCTGATGGTTGTGAGATCGGCGCTTAGACCTGGCTAAAGACCGTCGTGTTCGCTAATGGTGGCTGGGGCACGTTAAATAGGTCGTGGTCACAAACTCCCCCATGTTCCCATAACAAATCAATACTCTGGGGGTACCTGATCAGGGGGTTATCGGCCTCTGATTGGAATCTAAATTCCGATATGTGTGAGTGAATGGATGTGTGAAAGGGACCTTCCTGTAAAACGGATGTGTCATGTATGAAGAAGTCCAACCCTCCGGGGCAATGGCACCCCCAAATGGGCCATATATGGCCCGCACGACAACAACATATCCACATGGAAGAAAGTGCGTTCATATCAATCACACTCACAATTCAATTTTTGCGCTTTGATAAAGACACTTTAAAATTGTCTTGGCCTAAGACACAGGACATATCAGAAATTTATTTTAGTGATCATTCTGTAAATAGACTCCCTGAACCAGCATTTGATAAACGAATGCACTCTACATTTTTAAATGTTAAGTTCAATGACTTAAACATGGGATAATATGTTTTCTATATTTTACTATGCAAGATGAAGAAAAATGTTTGTAATGTATGTTTTCTTAGTGATTCAATTGTCAATAAAAATGTTTCTAATGTATGTTTTCTTAGTGTTTCAATTGTCGATAAAAATGTTTTTGTGAAGTGTAGTGTGGGTCACATTTGCCATGTAGTGTGAGTAACAAACAAAATGTCATGTTATAAATTAATTATATATTTAATTAATCTATTAATAATCTGCTATTAAAGTACAATTATTGGAAGTAACAATAATTTTAAAACAAAATTTTTTGATAATCAACAGAGGAAGAAACAAGAGTTTTTGTACTTAATCAAAGTATCACTTCCCTTTCATGTAGTGTGGGTCACAGCTCAGTTTTCCCCATGTACAGAGAATACCCAGTAAGATAAATGAAATTTTGTAGCTAATTATGTATAAATTAAACATTTACTAAAGTAAAACAAGTTGCAAATCTCATTTTATTGTAATAATAATTTTTTTTATATGTAGCTTTAAGATTCAAGTTTAGCTCACCTGTAGTGTGAGTCACGCATGGAACTAGTCATATATAATTCTCTTACGTAGCATGCAAAAAAGGCGTTATTTGTTATCGCGTTTTGGCAACACTGTACTATTGTTTGTTTACCACGAAGCCCCGCGCCTCAATTGAATTTTGGCGTTATCGTATAAAATTTTATTAAAAAAAAAATATTAGTCGAGCTGTTGCCACTTACAAACGACATGTTGGGTATTCGATTTCCAAAGCAGTGCTCACATTTTGGGTCAAAATTTGCTCTATGTTTTCATTTGAATTCCAAATTGTTCTAGTTCTGATTCTAGAGTTACTGTATAATTTTTTTGTTGTACAACAAATTTATATTTGAAAAATATTTCTTTGGAATATTATTTTGTAAACAATATCTTCATTGATGCGAGTGAAGCGATCAAGGTTTGCATTGCGAACCAATGAAGATTCCAAAGCAATCCTCCGGGGGTCGTCGAGCGTTAGCGAGTAGTATATATTTCCTGTATGTCCCAGTTCCCTACCAATTTCCAAACACGGTTTAAATATAAAAAAAACTATATCCGCGTATTATTACTTATGAAAGGAGGTATAAATGCGATCTCTTTCAGAGTTTCCACTTAAAGTTTTTTAAAGCGCAATATCCAAGCACCGACTACTTCAATGGCGATCAACTATTACTGCCAAAAGCGCACACAACTTGAACTTATAAAAAAAAAGCCCCGACGTTAAATTCGATTTCTTTTATATTTCGCAGGGGCACCCTTTCCCAAAGCCCCGCAATGTCCAAGTGGACTCTTCAGAATTTCCATTGAAGAGCCGAGAATCCCAAGCACGGCATATGGCCTCGGCTGCTCGCTTTAACGGGCTCTCTTCTCCTTCCCCGTCCCCACCGGAGCGTGTAATTATCCTCTCCCCAATCTCCGGCTCCTATCCTCGCATTATCATCTCGTGCGCGCCTCCATTGTTATCGTGAGCGATGATGGAGCGGAGCGTGAGGCTCGAATCTAGCGCTAAAAAGCGAGCCGAGGTCCTTTAATTGGGCGAGTCGCATTACTGCGCTCGATGACGAGATAAAAGGGAAAAAAGGAAAGGAGAGAACGAGCTGGGATCTGTCGGATCGTGGAGTGTTGGTTGTTTCATCGGGTGTCAGTGCGTTAAATGTGAATGGAATCGTTTTGTTTGGAGGGGTCGTTTATGCATGGAGAATTGGTTGGTTTTTATAGCGGAACTAGAGTGCCTATATAATAAGAGTGGCGACAAGGGACCAAATTTGGCCCAATGCGCATGAGCGGCAGCCATTTTTCTACCAGAATCATCTCAAAGAAAGTTGCTGGGTGAAGTAATTTATCATTTCAAGGAGAAAAAAAAGCATGTGATTGTTATAATATGGATACATTAGGTATAAATTAATCATATAAACGCTCAATTACATGCGTTATTGATGAGATGGATTACACAACGCGCTAACTTAGATTGCGGGAAACACCACGTTGTTCAAAAAAAGCTATTGACTTAAAAAGTCTTCAAATTCATACTGACAAAACATTAAAATAATAATAAATAAACATTCTAGAACACGAAGTGGAACATGAATACGCTATAATTTCTTTTTTATTTAATGTACACACGTTTTTCTCGAACACACAAAACGTTCCCATGTTAAGTCTACGGGAGCTAGGTAAAGACCGCCTCGGGCGGTAGAAAAGGTCTCTAAGCCAATCAGAAAGTGTTTCCCGCATGTTGCCGCTCTTATTATATAGGCACTCTAGGCGGAACTAGTTGAAGAACCCGGTGTTGCTCGGGTTTTAAATATGACCGCGACCATTCCCTGTGTTAACTCAACTACACAAACCCTGTAGAACGTGTTTCCCACCACGATAGCTAAAATATGACCGCGACATTTCCCTTCAAATGCACAAACCCTGTAGAACGTGTTTTCTTGTCCACGTCCATTTATTGCAGAAAAACAAACTTTAGATTTTAAAATTGGGGCTTCGAGAGGCACTTGGAGGACTACCTGTGTGTCAATTTTCATGGCTACAGATTGGTCTGAAGACAGGAAAGAAATAGCCTATGTTTTCCGTAGAGTTCTAAAGTATAAGTGCATCAAATTTGGTGTGGATTGGTCAAAAGGTGTAGATTTGTATAGATAATACACACACATCCTTTTTTATTTAATCACAATACAATATAAAGTTTCAAAAGACACACCGTACAGTCCGGTGTAAAAACACCGTCTGACTCCTCCGAATTGTAAAACAATTCATTCTTATTCATATTCTCTTTCAGAATCGCACCCAATATTTCTTGTTCTTAATCGTATCGGAACTCAAGCACTGTAATCCATCGATGTTCGTCCACTTGAACAAGTAGCAACTAGAATACACGAACAACTGTTCTTGCAACCTATCTGTGTTCATCCACTAGTACAAGTAGCAACTAGAATACAAGTACAACTGTTCTTGCAACCTATTCGTGACCGTCCACAAGTGTAAGCAGCAATTAGAATACAAGAACAACAGTTCTTGCAACCCATCTGTGTTCGTCCACTAGTACAAGTAGCAACTAGAATACAAGAACAACTGTTCTTGCAACCTATCTGTGTTCATCCACTAGTACAAGTAGCAACTAGAATACAAGTACAACTGTTCTTGCAACCTATCTGTGTTCGTCCACTAGTACAAGTAACAACTAGAAATGAATACAAGTACAACTGTTCTTGCAACCTATTTGTGTTCGTCCACTAGTGTAAGCAGCAACTATAATACAAGTACAACTGTTCTTGCAACCTATTTGTGTTCGTCCACTAGTGTATGCAGCAACTAGAATACAAGAACAACAGTTCTTGCAACCTATCTGTGTTCGTCCACTAGTACAAGTAGCAACTAGAATACAAGAACTGTTCTTCCAACCTATTTGTGTTCGTCCACTAGTGTAAGCAGCAACTAGAATACAAGAGCAAGAGTTCTTGCAACCTATCTGTGTTCGTCCACTAGTACAAGTAGCAACTAGAATACAAGTACAACAGTTCTTACAACCTATCTGTGTTCGTCCACTAGTATAAGTAGCAACTAGAATACAAGAACAACTGTTCTTGCAACCTATTTGTGTTCGTCCACTAGTGTAAGCAGCAACTAGAATACAAGTACAACTGTTCTTGCAACCAATCTGTGTTCGCCCACTAGTGCAAGTAGCAACTAGAATACAAGTACAACAGGTCTTACAACCTATCTGTGTTCGTCCACTAGTGTAAGCAGCAACTAGAATACAAGAGCAAGAGTTCTTGCAACCTATCTGTGTTCGTCCACTAGTGTATGCAGCAACTAGAATACAAGTACAACAGTTCTTGCAACCTATCTGTGTTCGTCCACTAGTACAAGTAGCAACTAGAAATGAATACAAGAACAACTGTTCTTGCAACCTATCTGTGTTCGTAACCAACGTGGTAAAAGACAGAGAATCGTGACACATTGGAAGACGTGTAAAAACGAGATACTTCGAAATGAAAACGAATTCGGTTTTGTTTGGAAAGGAATAGTCCATACCCATTGAGCTTCTTCCATTTATTCGACCTTGAGCGCGTGGATTTAACTTTCATAGAAAACGAAGTCACGAGTCCTAAGCTGTTTATGATCTCACCTTATCAACAACAGCAGGATCTGGTTCAGATAGTTCAAACCAGTATGTGTAACCCCACAGTAGGTGTGGAAAGCCGCTTAAGAGAGTCTGAGCGATTCCAACCCTTTTTTCCTATAACACCAAGCGCCCAATCGAATGCACTAGCGAAGAAAATCTTCGCATCGGATTTATTCGTACACCCCCTATACACCTGCATCATAACGGGAAGCCGGAAAGGGAGGGCGGCTAATCTGCCCCCTCCCCCTTCTTGCATCTTCTTCCTCCTGCAATGACCCCCAGACCCCTGCGTGGGGGGAGGGAATAAATAAAAACCGAGAAGGGGGGTAGGGTAGAAGCGAGTGGCAACATTGTGCTCGCCCCATTGCGCTTGCCCATTCCGCCTGGTAGCTCACCTTTGCAGAAGGATGATTTCGTTAGCTACAATTAGCTTTATCCCCCTACTCTCTGCCCGTGGATCTTCGCACGTGCAGCGATGGGGAAGTGGCATGCAGGAGGGAACCAAGCAGAGAGGTACGGAACAACGATTGAGGACATAGTTCATTTAACCCTCCCTGGGGTTGTCTCGTCATTTGCAAACCTGATAAGACCTCGATGGACGAATTATCTCGTCATTAGAAGACAACTGATCAAATCTTGATCGAATTATCAAAAAATCCTTGCCGATCAACAGGTCTGGTGGTTAAGACGTTAGCCTCTAGATCTGAAGGTTCCTAGTTAGAATCCGGATTAGAGCAAGGATGTTTGTAAGCGTATGGTGTAGAGGCGGCTGGTGCACCTTAAATCCGTCATGGCTAAACGTCCTCACGTTGGGTGGGGGTGGAAGTTTGGAGAGTGGGGTGCCAGCGCAGGTGTTGCCTCGTCATCTGACCGTGGTTCAAAATGACGTGGTTTTGCTGTAGGATCTTTCCCTAAGGGGATTGATCCCGGACTGTCGTCAAAAGCCCGTTGTGTTTCTCTAGTATGACGTTAATTAAAATTTACCAATTTAGCAAAAAATCTTTTAATATCTTGGCGACGAGATATTTCGTCATACGCAAAATTGGTCAGATCTTGATGGTTGAGGTATCTCATCGAAACCACTTAGGAGGGGAGGGGGTAAATCAAACGTTGCTTTTAAAGAAATGTGAACAAATTTTGTAATATGTTTTGCTTGTTTAATCGCCGACCAACCGGTATAGTGGTTAAAGTGTTAGCCTCTAGATTGGGAGGTTCCTGGTTCGAATCCGGGTCCGGGCATGGATGTTTGTAAGAGTATGGTGTAGGGGCGGCTGGTGCACCTTAAATCTGTCGTGGCCGAAAGTCCTCACGTTGGGTGGGGTGGAAGTTTGGAGAGTGGGGTGCCAGCTCAGGCGTTGCTTCGTCATCTGACCGAGGTTCAAAATCACGAGGTGTTGTATTCAGATCTTTCCCTTAAGGGACTGATCCCGGACCGTCGTCAATAGCCCGTTGTGTTGCTCTAGTACGACGTTAACTAAAATTACCAATTACCAATTTGCTTGTTTTATCAATCGATCAAGGGAACATTTTAAATTTTAGAATACAGCGGTAATTGGTAATTTTTAATTAGCGTCGTAGTAGAGTAACACAACGGTCTATTGACGACGGTCCGGGATCAGTCCCTAAGGGGAAAAGATCCGAGGACAACTCCTTGGGTTGGCGTGGAAGTTTGGAGAGTGGGGTGCCAGCTCAGGTGTTGCTTCGTCTTCTGACCGTGGTTCAAAATTACGAGGTGTTGTCCTCGGATCTTTCCCTTAAGGGACTGATCCTGGACCGTCGTCAATAGCCCGTTGTGTTGCTCTAGTACGACGTTAACTAAAATTACCATTACCAATATCGGAGGAGTGAGGCGTGTTTTTGCCATGAACAGTGCGGCGTGTATTTTGAAACTTTATATTGTATTGTAAATAAATTTCACTGTCCAATTTAGGTGTGCAGTGTTC
Source organism: Metellina segmentata (assembly GCA_947359465.1). Lineage (NCBI taxonomy): Eukaryota > Metazoa > Arthropoda > Arachnida > Araneae > Tetragnathidae > Metellina > Metellina segmentata. The sequence continues at coordinate 26,639,774 of OX375880.1, read as the reverse complement.
CTCTGTTCTTGGCTATTACTACACACACTGTCAATCAAAATAGTCACCACTTGGTCATTCTGACATATGTATGCAATGTGTTTCTATAATGTAGCATTAAAATTTATTAACACACCAGATTACACATCTTTCTGGCTAAAAACATCTTGACTCTAAATACTGTTGGGGACTTCCGAGTGTCCAGGCAATCAGATAGCGTCCAAATTCAGATATTTTGACGAGATGGCAAGTTTAAGTATGAAAATAACTTACCCTCGCCGATTCGAACTAGTCTCAAATACGAAATCAAGCGCGCTACTGCTTTGGATCTTTTCGTCGTATCCAATCCAACTCCAAACCAGCATGACGTATGGAGTTTTTATTCTGCTGTATGCGCGGGTGGGGTGATTATTGATACACTGTTTCTGCTTCGAGAGGTATTTCGGAGCGTACTCTAGCCCTTGGCTCGGCGCACACATTTGCGCGCATCACTGATAGCCGGTGTTTGGCTAATTTACACGCATCAGTGCGAACATTGCAGTCACGTGGCTGATACGCGAATGAGGTTGATGGTAATGGTAATGGTAATTTTTAGTTAACGTCGTACTAGAGCAACACAACGAGCTATTGACGACGGTCCGGGATCAGTCCCTTAAGGGAAAGATCCGAGGACAACACCTCGTAATTTGGAACCACGGTCAGATGATGAAACAACACCTGAGCTGGCACTCCACTCTCCAAACTTCCACGCCAAACAAACGTGAGGACTTTCGGCCACGACAGATTTAAGGTGCACCAGCCGCCTCTACACCATACGCTTACAAACATCCATGCCCGGACCCGGATTCGAACCAGGAACCTTCCGATCTGGAGGCTAACACCTTAACCACTATACCGGTTGGTCGGCCGATGGTAATGGTAATGTTAGTTAACGTCATACTAGAGCAACACAACTGAATGAGGTTGAAGCGCTACTAAAAATTCAGTAGTTAACTTATATTTTAGTGAGTAAAATCATCTTGAACCGCCGACCAACCGGTATAGTGGTTAAGGTGTTAGCCTCTAGATCGGAAGGTTGCTGGTTCGATTCCGGCTCCCGGCAAGGATGTTTGTAAGCGTATGGTGTAGAGGCGGCTAGTGCACCTTAAATCTGTCGTGGCCGAAAGTCCTCACGTTGGGTTGGCGTGGAAGTTTGGAGAGTGGTGTGCCAGCTCAGGTGTTGCTTCGTCATCTGACCGTGCTTCAAAATTACGATGTGTTGTCCTCGGATCTTTCCCTTAAGGCAATGATCCCGGACCGTCGTCAATAGCCCGTTGTGTTGTTCTAGTACGACGTTAATTATAAAATTACCAAATTATAAACAGCAAAAAATGAATTATATTTAATTTTTATATAAAAAGAGGGGGGGGGGGGGTAATAGTAATTTTAGTTAACGTCGTACTAGAAAAACGGACTTCGACTTCGGAAACGTCGACCGAATCTGCCGGTTCTGAAAACATTGCAAACTTAATGAATTAATTAAAAAATATAACCCCGTTGAACCACAAGACTCGCTATCTGCCAATCATAAAGCGAATAAACCTGAAAAATATCGATTTTCTTTTATAGTAGAAAGATAAACTTTATATAAACTCTTATTTATATTATTTTTTAATTTTTTTGTCATATTTGTGTTTTGTCTTTATGAATAGCATGCGGAAGGTAGCAATTTGCGATGAAAACGCTTAGATAAGCGAATCATGAATGTAAGGAGTCAAGGTATTTAAACTATAAGATTATTTTTCTGAGTATATAGAGTAGTTTTTATAGATTTATGCGTGTGAAAGTGCGCATTTCTCTCTCTTTCTCTCTCTCTCACTCTCTCTCTTATATATATATATATATATATATATATATATATATATATATATATATATATATAACAATAATGCAATACAATAGTGCAAAACAATAATTTTTCCTATATTTTTTTTAACTTTTTACATTTCTTTTGTATGTATTTTTAGCTCGTGGCTTTAGGCCATTGCGATAAAAGCATTCATGAATCTATACATATTTTGTTATTAATACACGTTAAAATATTCAAAATTCACTCACAAAAGACGGGAGAGTTTCTTGGGAAATCCTGTGTTTTTGTGGAAAGGGACGACTTATTGAAGTTTGCAAATGTGAGACTTTTGTCCTAGTAATGTTTCTGTTTAGAGGGATTCTATTGCAAAACGGATGGAAGCTGTATTTAACATTAAATGAGGCCAATACTTTAATTAATAAAGAACAGTAGAATCGCGGAATAAAAGAAGTTTTGCGGAAAAAGTTGTTGGTTATAACAATATTCCGCTGAATGTAAAAATGAATAATTTTGATCTTCATAAGGGAGATTTAATAGTATTTTTAAATTTTTTACATTCGACAGAGTAATGTTATTATTACTTTTATCTCAAAATTCCTTCTATTCACCCGACTCTACAGCATATAAAATGGATAAGGAATAATGTATAAATATTTATTCGCTGAAAAAAGAAAATGTCAAAAACTTCTACAGACATGATATTTTACGTCTTAATATAGTGCACACAGGTATTGTGTTTTTTAAAAATGTTTTGTCTGTGTTCAACCCTCCTCCTCTCTTCTGGTGCACCCCTAGTTCAACTATTCCAGAGTTCCTATACCAATGCCTACTCTATAAGCTGTAATTACAACAATCGATTACTTCAATCGAATATCCAAACATGTTAAATTCATGTGTCAAAAAAGTAATCCCCATCCTTTCCCCGTACACGTGATATTATTCCCAATCAATGATACCTCATGCAAATCAAGAATGTATTGGTAGACGTCTCTGCAATCCATTGTCTTGTTGATAACGATTGATTGAGAAGATAACGATTGAAGTAACTTTTGACAGTTGGTGCCTGGGAGATTTATTTCTCTATATTATCTCCAAAATAAACACGGATTTTCACGCGTTACAATTTAAGGTGTAAGCTACGGCTACAAATATCGGGGTAAATGAATAAACATGCATGCAGACATTGCTGTGACCGATGAAACCCCAACCGCTGTTGACAGCGTCCTCTGGTAAAATTTCAGTTTCAAATGAGTGAACACTGGTAAAATTTCAGTTCAAATGAGTGAACATTGGTAAAATTTCAGTTTCAAATGAGTGAACATTGGTAAAATTTCAGTTTCAAATGAGTGAACATTGGTACAATTTCACGCTGGTTCAAAGCTAGGGCTAGGGATGCGACATCGGTGTCGATGTTTTTAACATCGATGTATTGGAGTCGATGTTTTTGTAACATCGATGTTTATACCTGTCGATGCTTTATTTTTAAATAAAAAAAGTATTGTTTAAAAATTTTTAAAAATAACCGAGTAGCATAATTTTTATAATCAGCAAATTGAACATACTTTTAGACCAAAGAGGCCAAGGGTGAAGTGTCTGAAAAGTAGGTATGCGACATCGATGTCGATGTTTCCAAACATTGATTTTTTATAAGAAACATCGATGTATTGGAGCCGATGTCACATTACTAGTTTCTAAACCAGTCTTAAGAAATCGGGAAAAAAAATTTAAATACACTGAATTTTAAAAACATCGATGTTTTGGGGGGCGATGTATTATCAACATCGATGTTTTACTTTTGAACATCGATGTTTCAAAACATCTAATACTACAAATACAAATACAAATATTGACGACCAGCTACAGGCTCGAGCCCAACAAGGCTGGTCCTTTGTTTATGAATTCCCCAATTCCCACTGACTATCCAATTGTATCTTAAATTCTTACACTCCCTTTGAATTAACTCTATTTTCTGGCAACGCGTTCCAACTGTCTATTACCCTATTAAAGTAGTATTTTTTCCTTAAATCCCGATTAAAATGTGTCTTATTCAATTTATACCCATGGCCCCTTGTTCTGTTATCCCTATTGAAATTTAAGCCCTCTGTGTCCCGTTGTTTTACAAACTTGAAAAGCTGATTCAAATCCCCCCTCCTTCTTCTTCTTTCCAGTGTATACATGTTTAGCTTACTTAAACGTTCATTATAATCGAAATTTGCTAGCCCCTTTATTATTTTTGTAGCTCTGTGCTGAACCCTTTCAATTGATTCTATGTCCTTTCTCAGATATGGAGCCCAGAATTGTACAGCATATTCTAGATGTGGTCTTACTAAACCCTTATCTATGTTATGTCGCATCACTAATTCGGGCAGCATGATTTTCCCTTTGGGTTGTTAAAACATTTGACAGAGTGAGACACTAGACGAAATATTTTGAAATGCGACGGAGATGTCACATTAATTTCAAATTATATGCTTGTTATATCTATATATATATTTCTCTTACGTGGCACGCAAAAAAGACGTTATTTGTTACCGCGTTTTGGCAACATTGTGCGATTGTTTGTTTACTAGGAGCCTTGCGAGTCATTTGATTCTATAGCGTTATCGGATGAAATTTTATTGAAAAAAAATGAATTTTAGACGAGCTGTTGCGGTTTGTAATAGAAATCTAAGAAAGCGGAGGATCTTTTCAGGGCTATTTAAAAAACGGTCCTTTTCAAGGCTAACAATTATAGTACAACAAGACGCGTGCACTACAACTTTCGACAACAAACTCAGTCAAAAAGTGTATGGGGGGCTCGAGTACTGGGGAAATGTACACACAAACAACATGCTGGGTATTCAATTTCCAAAGCAGCGCTCACATTGCGAGTAAAAATTTGCTCAAAGTTTTCATCTAAATTCTGATTTCAGAGGTACTGTATATATCTTTTATGTAATACAACAAATTTAGATTTGAAAAATATTTTTTTGGAATATATTTTGTAATCAATCCCTTCTGCTAGGACACGTGTCTTCATTGATGCGAGCGAAGCGAGCATAGGTTCGCGCAGCGAACCAATGAGAATTGCGAAGCAATCCTCCGGGGGTCGGCGAGCGTTAGCGAGCAGGGGGCGGGCCCCCTAGTAATATAATAATTGAGAGGGCAGAGCTAGACCAAATGGAAGAGTAGCGATTAGTAACCGAAGGTTTGCGAGTTCAAAACTAAATCCAATCTAAAGACCCACCCGAGTACATGGGGGCTGGTGCACGTTAAAGCTGTCCTGACCTCAAAGGTGTGGAAGTTTGGAGAGTAGTGTGCCAGTTCAGCTGTTGTTTTGGTCATCTGACTGTGATTCAGAATTACGAAGCGTTGTCCTCGAATCTTTCCCATCTGGATTGATCCCGGACCGTCGCCAATTGCCCGTTGTGTTGCTTCAGTGCGTTGTTAATGAACTACCTAGTAGGGATGCGACATCGATGTCGATGTTTTTAACATCGATGTATTGGAGTCGATGTTTTTGTAACATCGATGTTTATACTTGTCGATGTTTTATTTTTAAATAAAAAAAGTACCGTTATAAAAATTTAAAAAATAACCAAGTAGCATAATTTTCATCATCAGCAAATTGATCATACTTTTAGAACAAAGTGGCCAAGGGTGAAGGGTCTGAAATGTAGGGATGCGACATCGATGTCGATGTTTTCAAAACATTGATGTTTTATAAAAAAACATCGATGTATTGGAGCCGATGTCGCATCACTAGTTGCTGCACCAGTTTTAAGAAATGAGAAAAAAAGTTAAAATACACTGAATTTTAAAAATATCGATGGTTTGGGGGCGATTTATTATCAATATCGATGCTTTAATTTTGAACATCGATGTTTTACTGTCGATGTTGCTTCACTAGGTGGCAAGCCAGTTTTAAAAAATGGAAAAAAAGTTTAAATACACTGAATTTTAAAAACATCGATGGTTTTGGAACGATGTATTATCAACATCGATGGTTTTGGAACGATGTATTATCAACATCGATGTTTTAATTTTGAACATCGATGTTTTGCTGTCGATGTCGCATCCCTACTACCTATTTCCCTACAAAAGCAATAAATGTCACTTCAATAAGCACAAAAGTTTCGTCATGTTGTAATAGTTAAATCGACTCCTAAAACAGGACCCTATTTAATACGCCAGATTCCTTAGATTTTCTTCAGCGAGAGTGTGGATAACCCTCTTGTAAATTTTTGAATCCATTTTAGCATAAGCACATGGTCCTCTCCCCACAGGACAGCTGCACCGGCAACAGGGGGCTCTGATAAATTCACTTATCGCTCCGCCCTCGCGATGTATCCCCTGCCCACCCCCCTCAAACAATGATAATCACCTGATCTCTCAATTCAACTTTCCATTAATAAAAATACACCGGCTCCTGGAAATGGGGGAAACTGCTTTTCATGTGTGCACTAATAATAATAGTTTCATTACGGGCCAGCTGCGAGGGGGCATCCCGCTGTTTCACGCGACGAAATATGTTTTATTCTTTTTCCGGAATAGAAAAAAATGAAAAATCTCGGCCGCTCGAGGGTGTTGGAGGGTGAAATGCGCTCGCAGCGGGACGAAAACGTCGACGCGTCCGAAATGATTAGGTGAAAATGATTCGAGAGGGTGCCCTTGCTTTTCTTGCTTTGTTCCGGGTTGATCGTTTGTTTGCGAGCAGCTCGCCTCCAATGCCAGTTCTAGTTGAGAAATAGGGGGTATATTGCGATCTTCGAGAGATGGTGTGACCAGGCGCAATCATGGAGGATATGCGATATCTGAAGTGAAATTGGTAACCTCTTTATGTACCCAGGATCACGTGATCAAAAACTAGTAAAGGGTGATTTTTTTTAAAACTGACACTCTTCAGAGTCACCTGTAGCTCGATCTAATAACCAAAATGGCACCAAACTCGGTATGGAGACTAAAGCTGACATGGGAAGTAGGATTCTGTGATAAAAAAATTTAGTTCCAAAAATCGGCGATAGGGGTATTTATGGCGCTGTCCAATGTAAAAAGTGTAAAAAAAAATATCATATACAAAATAACAGGCAAATGTTAAGCTTTATTCACCACATTCACTTCTCCACATAGTAATAGAAAACTCGCTGAAAGACTTTCCATACTGTGGAAAAATTCATGTCCAATTGTCGCACTACACCTCGGTAGCTGCTTCTACCAGCAATGGCTCCCTGTGATCTGTCGACGATTGCAGTTGCAACATCTGTTGTCATCTCTTCTGACACAGATTTAAGTCCCCCTGCCTGCACGAATTGTCAGTGACCCTGTTTCCTCGAACTTCTTATTCATTCCCTTAAAAGCATTAAGCGATAAAGGCCTCTTACGTAGCTTCTGTCGGGTTCTAAACTCACAAAGAGCTGTGGATGCATTGCACTGATTAAGATAATATACCTTCACAGGTAAAGCGTGTTCTGGTAATGTGAGTCGCATATTCACTTGAGCCGGCTCACTTCAGCTGAGAATATTTTTCGGAGCTGTCTGCATGTATTTATAGCCCAAATAACTGGCGTTGTTGTCACATACGAAAGAATAAATTTGCATTTTGCATTGATACCCGTGTTTTATGCTAATTCTCGGTTTGGTAAGCTACAACAGCGTCATACATACCCCTATCGGCGATTTTTGGAACTAATTTGTTTTCACCGAATCCTACTTCCCATGTCATCATTAGTTGCGCTGGGTTGGTGTGGAAGTTTGGAGAGTAAGGTGCCAGCTTAGGTGTTACTTCGTCATCTGACCGTGGTTCAAAATTACGAGGTGTTGTCCTCGGATCTTTCCCTTAAGGGACTGATTCCTGAGCGTCGTCAAAAGCCCGCTGTGTTGCTCTAGTACGACGTTAACTAAAATTACCAAATTACGATACAAAATGAGAGTTAAAACTTATATTAATTACGGAGCTTATACAACATTCTATAAAACGCACTTTCCACATATCGTTCGGCTATTAGTGGATGAATCGAAAAGCGTCTGTAATTTCTGTGTTAGTTAATTCAGTACAAAATTACAATTTTTTTTCTTTCTTTAAATGCCTAGGGGGCTCCAATCTCTGCTCGCCTACGCTCGCCAACCCCCGGTGATTGCTGACAAACCAACAGTCATTTCTCAGAGTCTTAAATCTCCTGCGACGTCGAAACTATCTTAATTCGCACATTCCTGATTGAACTTTCCGGGCCATGACGTCACAGTGAGGGCTCTACTCCCTGCTTGCTAACTCTCGCCAACCCCCGGTGAATGCTACGCAATCCCATTTGGTTTGCTTTGCTAACCAACACTCCTTTCGCAAGTGATCACGCTTTTTTTCTTACTTTAACACTTAATGTACACTAAACTAATAGCCGCATCAGTTTAAAACCTTCATCTTGTTCCCTGTACAATTTTGAACGAACCTTGTTAATCTCGTAATTTTCTGATCAGTACATTCTGGAGAAACCGTCTGAGAATAGAGCGTACAAAGCGAGCCTTTTGGACTTTCCCGCTCACAGACGTCACAGCGAGTTTCAACGGTGAAATAAAAAATATCGTTGCTACTATAAATTTTATATCTGGCAAACCCGTTAGTTGGAAATGTAGCCTTTCATTTCAGTGAAGAAAACTGTACGCTATCGCACCGCGACGAACAATTTGTTCACTATCGCGAAATTATACTTTTCATCGCATCGAATTTATTTATAAACCAATTATACAAATAATTATACTATAAGAAAGAGTACATTCGGAAGTTTCCAGTGATGTTTTCAAATTAAAAAAATAATAGTATTAAGCTATAGATAACGACAGTTTTAGTTTTGTATCAGAAATTACGATCTAAAAAATACGAAATTTGTAAGACCAACTTTAATCGCATCGAATTTATTTATTAACCAATTTCAAAAATAATTGTACCGTAAGAAAGACTATATTCTTAGGTTTCCCGTGATGTTTTCAAATTTGAAAACTAATAGCAGTAAGCTATAGATATGACAGTTTTAACAAAAAAAAATATTAAAAAAAATATCGATTTTTCCCGAATTAAAAAAAAATATTATCAGGAACCAAATTCAAAGTTCTAAAAAAACTCGACGAGCTACGAAAATTAACAAAAAATTAACTGCAAAATTAGAGGTACTCTAAAAAAAACTCACGGTTGGAGGCTCAACATGTGTACGTGTTTTGCTCACTCAGCGGTAGAAATTTCGCTTTTTTCGACTTTGACACTTGATGCAGCCAAAATTTTACATCCGCATCGGGGAAAAAAAATCTTCTATGTACAATTTTGAACACACCATGTTAATTTCGTAATTTTCTGATACGTACTTTCTCGGGAAACCGTCTAAGAATCGAGCAGAAAAAAGCGGGTTTCCAATCCTGCGGTGGCGGCGGTTGTAACTTTTTTAATGTAGAGAGATACACGCATATTCACTTTAACTATAATTTTAACTAAGCTGTTAAAAAAGTTTAATAAAATCGTTCAATAGAATTTGATCGCGTTCAGACGAAACAGACGCAGATCTCCGCTAAAAACCGGACGCAATGTACTAGAGACCATGCCTGAACACTGCCACTCCAATAATCACGTCTACGACATCCGATAAATATCGTTGTGTGTACAAACGTTTATTATTTACATGCATTAATAATAATGCATATAAATAATAAATTAAGACATCACATTCGGTGTTTAAATACTGGGCAGTTGTTCCTTTTCATGAATCAATCTATTGATTTTTATACTTATATTATACAGGGTGTCCATAAAAGAATGTCCCAGTTTCAATAGTATATTATAACAGTTTAATACAGACTATTTATAACAAATCATAAATCAAATTGAAGGTCCTAACCTATTTTTTCTTACAAATGTTCAATATGTGCACCTTTAGTTACACGGCACGCATACAACCAAAAGTCCAATTCTAACCGCAACAGTGGTGGCTTACCTGGATATGTTGAAAGAAGGGCCCTTTTCTCAATTAGTAGAGGGTGAACCTGTAAACTTTATTTGGCAACAGGAGGGAGCCCCTCCCCATTGGAAACTCTATGTATGAGAGTGGTTGAACGTCGAAGTCCCTGACCGTTGGATGGGTCGTAATGGTCGAGACGACATAGCTCTTTTTCGCTGGCCTCCACGTTCACCTGACATAACACCATGCGATTTTTTCATTTGGTGATTTATAAAAGATCGTGTCTACGTTCCGCGGCTACCTAATGATTTTCCAGAGTTGAGACACAGAATTGAAGAGGTTACTGCTCTCATTACTCCGGACTTATTAATCAAAGTGTTGGAGGAATTGGACTTTAGGTTGGATGCGTGCCGTATAACTAAAGGTACACATTGAACATTTGTAAGAAAAACTAGGTTAGTTAACGTTCAATTTGATTTCTGATTAAAAATAATCTAAATAGTCTAAATTAAACTGTTATAATATGCCATTGAAACTGGGACATTCTCTTATGGACACCCTGTAGTTATAACTTAAATACATCATTGGTATAAATTTAATCAAAAACAAAAGATATCTTTCAATATATTTTAGTTCAGTTATTCAGTATTCAGTTTTCATATGCAGTGTAGTACAGTCACAATTTAATAATCGATTAATCTACTAGCTTCAATTTTTACCAAACTTGAAGAGAACAAAATAATAAACGCCCAACGTGGGGCTCGAACCCACGACCCCGAGATTAAGAGTCTCGTGCTCTACCGACTGAGCTAGCCGGGCAACGTGCGAGATGAGAAGAAAGAAATAATCGATAACTAACTTTTGAGTGAATTTATTTCTTATCAGATATATTCCATTCGTCTGGGAACATGCATCTGCTGTCAGATGAAAAGTTTCATATTGAACGCATTGGCGTAGATAAAGACTGACAAGACGGTGGTGGAACCGATAGTCGATCCAATCAAACGTCGAGAAAAGGTCGGGCTAGTTTAATTAAATAAAGGTATCAAATAATTGCTATATTACGTTAACTTCAGAAACCCTATAAAATTTGTTAGTTTCAACCAGCGCAATACATAATTTACACCTCCACGAAAATGGAATATGAATTTAAGTAATTTAAATATAAAGAAAATATTCTGCTGCTACAGGGTGTTCTAAAAGTCCCCGTACTGACACAATTCGTGAATTTATTATACTAAATCAACAAACTTTAAACAATTATCTTTATGCTAATGTTGAAAAGCACTTTTAACATAACGTTGGGAAAAAATTTGTACTTACATTTATAATAAATGTTCAAATTTTCCGCCCTTTTCTTGGAGGCAAAGCTGAAGTCGTTTGCGCATATTTTTAGAAATGCGTTTTAAGATTCTGGCAGTGACTTCTTGTATCCTTTGAATAATGGCCATTTTCAGATCACCTATTGTTTGGTGATTATCTTCATAAACATTGTTCTTTAAATATCCCCACAGAAAAAGAAGTCAGGGATGCGCAGATCAGGGAACGGTGGCAAAAGGTTTCTTGAAAAGTCGATCGCCAAAAAAATCTTGAAGCATGCCCATGGTTTTATAACTTGTATGGCAGGTTGTAACGTCTTGTTGGAACCAAGAGTCTCGTTTATTCACTTCTAATAATGCTACAAATTGTCGAATAAGTTGATATAGCGTATCTTTACTCGGTATTGCATCATTTGGTTATTTATGTCGCCAAAATTCTTTACATCTTTCATATGATTTATATTCAAAATATATATAACCTCAAACAGCGCAATTCTCTAAATGCTTGATAAATTCATCTTGCAATGAAGAACAAAATGACGTGGAACTTTATTATCACACAACTTGAGTGCGAAGAAAATCAAACGATAAAAATTAAAGAGTCGATAAAATTATAAGCAGACGATAAAATTCAATAATTAAAAAAAACACGGGCAATAAATTTTTTTATACTTGGAGTACGAGAACTTTTAGGACACCCTGTATTTCTTATACCTCTTTGTCTAGACAAGCTACACCAAGTTTGTGTACCTTCAAAAAGTCAACGACCAGCATATGATAAAAATATAAATCCTCTCTGGACAGACCAGACTAGGAAGGTTGACCAGGAGGCTGGCATTTCTGATCTTTGCATCTCTGATAGTTCGAGAAAACCTTTAAACGACGATAAAATGGAATCGATATCAAATGTCCATAGTCCAGTCAAGAGTCCTTAGCACCCTCGAATTCGAGGGATATTCAGGGATGTTTTCTCTGGTACCAACTATGGGCGGAATGAATTTTCCCAAGATATATTGTGTTCCGAAGTTTCTTTTTGTTCAAACATTTCTTTATAAGAGAAGTATTTGATTGCAATGACTGAAATACCCTCCTATGCCATGCTATCCGCCATTTCAATTTCTGTTGAACAGGGCAATTCTCGAGGAATTAGCTGCCCACGTGCTTCAGCAATCCGACCTTCTACAAAGCCATATATATCAGTTTCTAAAAGAATATTGACATCCACCCATCATCCTATTCAGAAAACAATTTCGGATGTACCAGCATTTTTTCTTCTAGTTTCCCTAATTGTTGAATTTGTAACGATCTCCCGACAGGTATTTGCGAAAGCGGATAAGTTATAGGAACAGTTGTTCGTGTGTTCTGGTTGCTACTGCTCTAGTAGACGAACATCGATGTATGACAGTGCCTGTGTTCTGATACCATCAAGAATACGAAATGTTGGGTACTGGAAAAAAATAGGAATAAGCAGATTTGTTGTAGACTTAAGAGGAAGGGAGACGTGTTATAGCACAGCACGGTGCGCGTTGTATCAGAAATTTTGTATTATGTTGTAAAAATAAATGTGCGTGTCTAATTTAGGTATGCAGTGTCCCTCTGTTCTTGGCCACTACTACACACATTGTCTATCAAATTATTCGGTCGCTCAGACAGAATTAAGATTGAGTTTTATGATTTTTTTTTAACTATTGACCTCTATTTATATATAGACTTATATTTTACCCATATGATTTATACGAGGCGGAATTTTCTGTAACATGGTATTCGAAAGCTTTTTAATTCTAAAATTATTTCGGGTAAAAGACGAGCTTCGCAATCAACTCCCTCTAGATACATCCTTGCTCTCGATGAGTGATTTTTGAAATTTTTAATGTAAATTGAGAATAAAGCAACCAGAATTCATTTGAACTCTTTTTATTACAATAGCAAAAAGGACCTAGAAAGAACAAAAAAGTATTGTTGGAGCTTGCGAGTTCGAATGCGCGATTAATGTTTCCTTTTAATTAATTTACTCAACTATGCACACATGAATGACGCAAGTACTCGTTTCGCGCCATTTGCGACAACTATTCTATCGAAGAAAACGTGTTTATTTCGCTTACTTGGTGTAAAAAAAGTATATTCTGAAACAAAATAGATGTTACTGGATACAACTATTTATTAAGCATTATTTATATTCCATTTGTTTATGAAAACAAGGTACTTCAGAACGGAGACTCATGTGCTGCGCCGTGGGGAACTGCGGTACAAATTGCACGCAATTCGGATGTTCGTCGCCACAGTTGCGTCGGAGGCATGTGTACACTGCTCCATTGGATCTAATGTATCTCAGACCGCACTTGCGTTGCGGCAGCGGCGCCGCACGTTGAAAAACCGGATGTGTACACCGGGCCTAGCTCGTCCCACAAATGTTCTATGGGATTTAGGTCGGGACTCTGAGCAGGCCAGGAAAGACGTTTTACATCCATAACTCGATACCGATGCCTGACAGAGTCTGCAACATGACATGGAGCGTTGTCGTCCTGAAGGCAACATTCGTCCATTCCATAAAACTGCTAGATCGTAGGAAGAACCTGATTGTACAAATGTTTATGTAGGCGTGCAATTGACCAGAAACAACATGCAAAGGTCCCTGGACATACCACAAAAAATACCCCCAAAGAAGTATGCAAGTTTTATACAAATCCGCTGGCGTCCAGTCCATTATTGTAGGGTAGTGTATATTGTTTAACAGCCCAAACAATACCCTTGTAGAGTGCTTTTACAAAGAGCCGCACGTGAAAGCTGCTGTTCATTAAAAAAAACCCACCATGTCTGCGTTTCAGCTTATAGGGTTTTCAGCTGTCCAAATCGACGCGCATAATTTCCACTAAATATAAAACCTACACATAGAATATATACTTGATCAACACCACCTGTGCCTCGGGGAGAATCAACTCTCGAATTCCATATTTTGCCATTGTCGACTTCATTTCCTAAGCCCCTTCACCTGATCGTTTGCTTTCGAACCTGCGTCCCAAACAGACACTCCAAAGTCACAAAGTGAGATCCCTTCCCGTTTATGAAACACTCGCATTTAGAAAGACTGGATCAGATTATAGCCCGATATTGGCATAAAACTTCCGTATATATACACACGCACACAGCAGATCTCCTCGCTTCTTTCTCTACCATTTTCCTCAAAGGGCTAAAAGTCAGAGGGCAAACAGTGGGTCCCAGTGACAGGTCCTCGTCAACATCTCTCGATGCGCTTTGTCCGAGGAGCACAAAAGGGGCGCTATTGTGCGGGCCCCTCATTCGATTTCAACACCTCCAGAAGAGCGAAACTATAGGGTCGGAGAGTATGCGTGCAAACAAGGCGGATTCTTGCCGTTCGAGGGGACGTGTTGAGGTTGTTCAGCCAAGTGGACGATCTTTCATCGAAGCGATGTTCATCCTAAGCTCACATGACTTGAAGGACGGATATTCGAATACCGGGAGTTCATATCGAAGGATTTATTCGAATTTCGAAAGAGTGAATACGAAGAAGAAAAGGCATAGGAATGACATTCAAGCATTCCGGGTGTGGCCAATCGGTCTGAAGGTTGAGGTGTTAGTCTCTAGATTGGAAGATCCCTGGTTCGAATCCGGGTCAGTGTATGGATGTTTGTAAGCGTATGGTGTAGAGGCGACTGGTGCACCTTAAATCTGTCGTGGCCGGAAGTGTTGGGTTGGCGTGGAAGTTTGGAGAGTGGTGTGCCAGCTCAGGTGTTACCTCGTCACGTTGGTAATGATAATTTTATTTAACGTCGTACTAGAGCAACACAGAGGGCTATTGATGACGGTCCGGGATCAGTCCCTTAAGGGAAAGATCCTAGGACAACACCTCGTAATTTTGAACCACGTTCAGATGACGAAGCAACACCTGAGCTGGCACACCACTCTAAAAACTTCCACGCCAACCCAACGAGAGGACTTGAATCAAATGACTTAATCGTTCGCTACATAAATCCACTTTATTTAATCTGACTCCATACATAGAAATATTGACACGGCTGCGTTCAGACATTCTTTTTTGGAATGAACGCTGAGATCAGAAGATGTGCGATCTCTCTCATACTGTTGCCATTCTTATCAAACGTCATAAAATGAAAATATAACAGTAATTAGTGTACAGATGATAATACGAAAATATAACAGTAAGTAATGTGCAAACGATAATCCGAACTACTTTTTCAAATGAATCTGTACCCAAGGGGTTATCGTCGTACTTGGAGCAACACATTGGTCTGATGATCCGAGAACAACATCACGTAAATTTGAATCACGGTCAGATGACGAGATAACACAAAAGTCAAACGTATTTGTACTTTCTCCCAATATCTCCCACTACACGCATTATGTTCGCCCCGGAGATCTTCAAACCGAGTGATCGACAGAAATAACTTGAAGCTGTGAGCACACGCTTCGTCTATTTAATTGAAAGGTCGATGGCTACATTTTAAGGCAATTTCATTTATCCAACGAGAGCATTGAAAAAAGCGGGAAGGAAAATCCGTATCTTCCAGTGGTGTACTTGTTTACGATGAAAATCCTTTCATAAGCGTCCCCCTGCTTAAATCATGCCGCTGGCACAAACTCGTTTTTTTTTATGGATAATATGCATCATCTGGTTCTTTTTAACACGAAGGGCACAAAATGCACTCTGTTTATTTTTGGAAAGGGAAAGTTACCGTGACGTCACAATCGGGTACGAAAATATAAAAGTTATATTCAATTTAAAAGTTATTCATATAAAGAAAATCATATAATTTTAGGTATGGATCTAAAGTGAAATTTTCCGCAGAC
The DNA here is from genome assembly GCA_947359465.1 of Metellina segmentata. Taxonomy (NCBI): domain Eukaryota; kingdom Metazoa; phylum Arthropoda; class Arachnida; order Araneae; family Tetragnathidae; genus Metellina; species Metellina segmentata. The sequence goes on along the minus strand of OX375880.1, from coordinate 26,623,884 downwards.
TTCAAATCCGCTAAAATTTTTACTCTAACTTTAACGGTGTATGAGATAGAAAAAGAACTAATTGACTCTAGTTAAAAAATTGTTTGTTTTTATCGTCTGGCTTGAAAACCCGCGCAAAAACAAAACGGAAACTAAAACAATAAATTTTGAATCAGTGATCTCTTCTATGCTGTAGCATTCAATAATGATTTAATTTCAGTAAATTTATTTTAAAATGTTCTAGATTGAATTTTAAAATTCGCCGCTACCCAAAAATTGCAAAAAATTCTAACTACCTGTGTGCCAAATCTCACTGCTGTAAGTGCCATAGAATCATCAGGATTTTGCGTCAAGAAACAGACAAACAAACACTTCCTTTTATAATAGTAGAGATACGCCTTTTAAAAACACACACACACATCTAACTACTTCCCGAATAAATTATTTTGCTAATATATTTGTAGTATTGATTTAGTAGTACCGACCAACCGGTCTAGTGGTCAAGGTGTTGGCCTCTGGATCGGAATGTACCTGGTTCGAATCAGGGGTCAGGGTATGGATGTAAATTGTGCTGTCCTTTTGTTAGGGGCAATGATGGTCCTCCCACTTTGTGCCCCTTCACAACTTCCGGCTTTGTAGTGGCCAAAGAAAAAAGTCCAGTACACGCCAGTTGAAAAAAAAAATATTTAGTAAATAAATTTTCCGTGAGTTTTGGCTCATCCTAAAAAAAAAAAAAATAATAATAACACGCCCAACGTGGGGCTCGAACCCACGACCCCGAGATTAAGAGTCTCGTGCTCTACCGACTGAGCTAGCCGGGCAACGATTGAATTGGAAAAGTTTTGTTAAGTTGATTAATAAAATCAAACTTATCGGACGCCATTGGTTATCTACGTAGGTGGAAAACATCAGTTGTGCAAGCGATAAAAGTTTTGTGATAATTCCAGCGTGGTGGGGGGTGATACCAAACTTGTTTCGATTTGTTCTTGAATTAATATCTAAAAATCTTTACTGGTTGAGCTGTAATTTTTAGGATCCTCACAATTTTTGTGTTTTTTGCTAGTTAAAATTAGTTCTGATGAACTCAATAGTAAACTCAGATTTGACATCTATCATCACATTTTACTCTAATAACTGATACTATAAAAGTATACGATTATGTGAATTGATAATAAAGGGTGAAAATAAAATGTTTTAAGATAAGGAGTTGGTTCATATGCGAGAGAATTATAATAAGATTACAAAATTTGTGCCTTAAATCCTGACTTTAAGAAAATGATGTTTAAAATTTTCTATTGGAAACCCAAGACAAACCTTACTACTTTTGCATATAATTAGGTTTTTCAATTTTTATCAAAAATCATATCTAACCGTCTGTAGTGGCAATTGGTAATTTGTTAATTAACGTCATACTAGAGCGACAAACGCGCTATCGACGACGGTCCGCGATCAATCCCTTAAGGGAAAGATCCGAGGACATCACCACGTAATTTTGAACCACGGTCAGATGACGATAGAACATCTGAGCTGGCACAACAATCTTCAAACTTCCACACCAATCCAACGTGAGGACTTTCGGCCTCGACAGATTCACGGTGCACTAGCCGCCTCTACACCATGCGTTTGCAAACATCCATACCCAGACCCGGATTCGAACCAGGAATCTTTCGATCTAGAGGCTAACACTTTAATCCCCGGACTAGGTGGGTTTAGGGCGTTATAATATCAAGACACAGCAACGTTTACAAGTAGTCTAGTAGCAGTTTGCATGTGCGTAATAAAAATTAAATTCATGGTAGGTAGATAGTTAATTAAAATGTCGCACTGGAACAACACGATAGGGTATTGTCATAATGGTCCGGTATCAGTCCCACCAAAGATAAGCATCCGTAATTTTGAACCACAGTCAGTGTCGAGGAAATCTGAGCTATCTAACTGAAAAGTAACACAGAAGGTTACGTGGATGGATGGATTGATTTTCATTAGCGTTCTATATGGCACTGAAGCAATCACTACTTGCACAGAACTGGAAAATGGGGCAACACAACGGGGATTTATGACGGTCCGGGATCAAATTCCGAAGGGAAAGATCCGAGGACAACACCACGTAATTTTAATAACGGAATAGAGCGGACGAAAGTGAACGTTGGAAGTTGAAACTGATATCTGCAAAGATTTACGTCAAAAATGAACTTAGTGTTTTTATCTATCTTTATTCAGTCGATCATTTACTATGCATTAGAAGGAGAAATGCCGGGATAATCCAGTACAACACGCCATTAACGGCAGTGTTTGGAATAATTATTATTGGTGAAGAGCAGAAATTCAAAATTGAAATTTCTCGGAAATGCGGTTTTTTTAACACTAAATGTATTTTTAAATGACGAGAAATACAGCGTCATTTTATAATTAAACCTGTAATGCAAGCTCATGATTTTTATTATTGACCGAAACACTTCTAATTAGTCTTTTAACGGCTGTTTTGTAAAATGTATTCCTTTATCAGTTAATGAGTTCCTGCTCTGAGCAGACGATATGTTTTCCCGAGTGAGCATAAAAAATTATCCGAAATGTGTATTTTTAAATTTCCGAAACTGATTCTCTATGACGAAGCAATAGAAGGTTTATGCGAATGGCGATGACAGAACGTTGTTTCAAAACCAGCCTTACTGCTGTCAGCGAATGCAAATTTTCCCACTGTACCAACAAATGCTGTCATATCTACTATGTAAAGAAATTGTTGCTACGTTAATCAGGGTTCATACGGGTCAGGAACAACCTGAAAAACTTGTAGTTGCCAGAACATTTAATTTTGTCCAAAAATTCAGGGAAAATTATGAAATTTGGTCTAAAAAGCCTGGAAAATCGCCTCAATATCCTGGAAAATGATTGATCACGGCTTCTCAAACTCCGCTTTGGAGAAAAGTAGCCCAAAGAATCGGACACAGTTTCGTATCACTTTATTTTATGAATTGAATTTTTCAACCGTTTTTAAAGGAAACAGCTAATATTTAACAGGTAAAGAATTCTGTTTCGTCCGCTGGCTTAAATTCGAGAATTTCATGCTTATGATACATTAAATCACAAATTGATTTAAGTAAAATATGTTGGATTATTTGAATAAGTTATCTTTATGGTAATTTAGTAATTTTTAATTAACGTCGTACTAGAGCAACACAACGGGCTATTGACAACGCTCCGGGATCAATCCCTTAAGGAAAATATCCGAGGACAACACCTCGTAATTTTGATGCACGGTCAGATGACGAGGCAACACCTGAGCTGGCACCCCACCCTCCAAACTTCCACACCAACCCAACGTAAGGACTTTCGGCCACGACAGATTTAAGGTGCACCAGCCGCCTCTACACCATACGCTTACAAACATCCATGCCCAGACCCGGATTCGAACCTGGAACCTTCCGATCTAGCTATTTTTATACAAAATTACTTGTGCTTTGTGTATTAATTTTTACAGTGTCTAATTTTTAAATTAGTTTTTATTACTGGCTATTGAATGGTTCAATTATTTATTGGTTTGTTACCTTACTTTGCACATTTCGGACCGAGGTAGCCTGGTTGGTAGAGTAGTGGATTACAAAGTTAAATAGTTAATTAACGTCGTAATGGAGCAACACCTCGGGGCTAATAGAGACGGTCTGGAATCAATTCCCAAGGGGAAAATTAGAGGACAACAAATCGTCGTTTCAAATCACGATCAAATGACGAGATCTAGATATGAATAGGCACCCCCACTCTCCCAACAGGTAGCGGATTAGGAACAGGAGGGTCTGGAGTTCGAAACTAGGTCGGAACAGAGACCGTAGTCTATGTGGGGGCTGGTACACATTACAACTATCATGACCTCAACTGTCCTCACGTTGGTGTGGTGTGGAAGCTCGGGTAGTGGGGTGTCAGCTCAGATGTTGACCTCGTCATCAGACCGTGATTGAAATTGCGTGATGTTGTCCTCGGTTCTTTCCTTTGGGGTGTGATCGTTGCCAATAGCCCGTTGTGTTTCTCCATTGTGACGTAATTACCAAGCTATCAACCTAGCTTAATACTTCCAGAGTTCCGGATGCAGAAGAATATCCCGCTTTTGACAGAACCCTAGCTTTTACTAAATGTATCACAATTGAATTTCGGAAATAAACATTCGATTAATATTGTAAATAGATTTAATAATCTAAGTATACAGCGGGTAAAACAGAGCAAATTAATGGAGGCATTCTTCATATTTCGAATAGTTTTGGATTTGATTCGAATTCTGTTGAGAAAAAAAAAGGTTACTGTTAGAGTTTTCGACGAGGCTGTTCGCGACACTCCTGGCACAAAATCTTACACTTCGCAACGATAGGGACTTTGAGGTCGGTAGGTATTTTAATTAAAGTCACACTGTAGCAACAAAACGAGCTATTGGCTACGGCCCGGGTTCAAACCCGAAGGGAAAGATCCTAGGATAACACTGCCGATCAACCGGTATAGTGGTTAAGGTGTTAGCCTCTAGATCGGAAGGTTCCTGGTTCGAATCCGGGTCCGGGCATGGATGTTTGTAAGCGTATGGTGTAGAAGCGGCGGGTGCACCTTAAATCTGTCGTGGCCGAAAGTCCTCACGTTGGGTTGGCGTGGAAGTTTGGAGAGTGGGGTGCCAGCTCAGGTGTTGCTTCGTCATCTGACCGTGGTTCAAAATTACGAGGTGTTGTCCTCGAATATTTCCCTTAAGGGACCGATTACGGACCGTCGTCAATAGCCCGTTGTGTTGCTCTAGTACGACGTTAACTAAAATTACCAATTACCTAGGTAATGTTAATGGTAATTTTAGTAACCAATTACCTAGGTAATGGTTACTAACCAATTACCTAGGTAATGGTAATGGTAATTTTAGTTAACGTCGTACTAGAGCAACACAACGGGCTATTGACGACGGTCCGGAATCAGTCCCTTAAGGGAAAGATTCGAGGACAACACCTCGTAATTTTGAACCACGGTCAGATGACGAAGCAACACCTGAGCTGGCACCCCACTCTCCAATTACCTAGGATAACACTACCTAATTTTGAACCAATGTCAGATGACGAGGTCATACCTGAGTTCAGAGACTTAGATATATATCAAGCTTTGTACTAGTGAACTATACCACATTTCATGGAATTATTGTGCCACGTGTAGTTGAAAGTAACTGTACTACATGTCATGTAACTGTTACTCTGAGCAAATGTCATGTAATAGACATTGTAACACTTGTTATGTAAGTTAATGTAACACAATACGTAATAGATGTCATGGGATAGAAACTAGAAACTGCTAAGCCATATGATGTAACACTTAGTGCAACACCTCATGTAATAGTTTCTGACCACATGTCGCATAAAAGTTACGGTAACAAATGTAAAGAACGGAAACTAGAAACTGCGCCACATATCATGTAACAGTTACTATGATATAACATCTGTTACAGTAACAGTTACTGTGACAAAACATCCATTACAGTAACTGTTACTGTGATGTTACATATGGTACAGAAATTGTACCATATGTTACATGTAGAGACATGTGAGGAAAACTGTATTAAAAAAGTACTGTACTCATGTCACGAAACAGACTTCACACATTCCATGTAACAACTACTGTAACAGATGCCATGTTGTAGTTACTGTAACCCAGGGACGTAATAAGGGGAAGGGCCCAATGGGAAAATAATTCATGTAATATTTTTGGTCTTAAAAATAATATATGGCAGCTGACTTCTTCAATCAGCGTAAATCGGAACTTAAAGGGTCATTCAAGTAAATACAACATGAAATGTCTGGTATCAGGCGATATATTCGCTAAACCCCATGCTTAATAGGCAGGCAGGTAGGTAGTAAATAAACGTCACACTATAGCAGCACAACAGGCTATTGGCGACGGTCTAGTGTCCATCCTGGGAAAGATACGAGAAGACAACGCCTCGTCATTTTGAATCAATCCCATGATGACAACACCTGAGCTGGCACACCAATCTCCAAAATTCCACACCTCGCCAACGTGATGACATTTCAGGCTACGGCAGACCAATGGCGTCAGAGCTGACCAAAGTGTATTCATTCAGAATTATACTGCATTCAAATGTAAGTACACTTATTTTGTGAGCCTCAATACAACGTGTACAATAGAATTTCACGAAATATAATCTTTTATTGCGTGAAATAAACAAGTTGTTACAATTCCCTGTCTTTCAACACGTTGTTAACGAAGCAGATACATCCGACAGGGAGTTACGAACACAGATAGGTTACAAGAACAGTTGTTCTTGTGTTCTAGTTCCTATTTGTTCTAGCGTATGAACATCGATGGATGACAGTGCATGGGTTCTGATACGATTAAGAAAATGGAATATTGGGTGCTATAACTGAAAAAGAATATGAATAAGAATATAATTGTTCTGTGCTCGTAACTCTAAACCGGGTGTATCTGCTTCGTTACAAACATAGGGAGAGACAAGCAATCGTGACACAAGTCGATCCTTTTTTTGGATTTTACGAAATTTTAAAAGTATACTATTACGATATTTGTGTCTATTATTATAAATATAAAGTTTTACTTGTATGTGGAATAAAATAAATGTATAGTCAATTTTAACATTAAAATCAATATTTTTCTACGAAAATTTAGAAATTAAAATTCTTATCAGTCCAAAACAATGTATACGTTTGAACACTGCTCGAAACAATTCATTTTACAACAGATATGTGTATTGTTGAACAACAATGCTTTTCGAAAACAATGTCTGAAACAATGCATTTGCACTGTTGAGATGCTGCGTGAAACGCATTTTCGTCAAATGAAACCTGTTCATTGAGACACCAGCACCTCGAAAATTTTACTCTGATAAAAGTATTGTGCTTAACTATTAAACATCAGTGCGAATATATTGCCGCAGCTATTTCTGTCTTTTACATCGAAGAAACTATCAAGGCCACTGGAAAATGATTTTCGAAATTGTGATATTGGCAGTAGGGCTCTTAATGTGAGTAGCAATGCCAATTAAATCAGATTCTAAGGAAATGTATTGACTTGAGAATAGTTTAGTGCTAATATAACTAAGCATTTCATCTATTTCATGTACGAAATTTTCTATATTCATTCATTTATTCATAGCTTGAAATTTTCTATACAAAACGGTTTTGTTTGGTGAAAGTTTTTTTCTTACAAATTAACTTACCACGAGTGTAAATCATCTTTAGATGTTCTGTTAAAATGAGGAGGGATTCATTTTAGTATTTAATTGTATGATATTATTTAACGTGCACATCCACATTCAAGATATGAGTATAAAATTAAGGTTTGATATTTTTATTTTAAGATATTTGAATGGCGAAATTAACACTAATATCATGTTTGAATTTTTACTTATTTTAGGAGTTCTCAGCGAATATTTCAAGTTTAAATCGCTAGTTTAACCGGTTAACTCGCCAATTGACATTTTTTCATACACATTAGATGCTTATTTTCTAGATGGGAAGTACAAAGCCATATTGAAATATACTTAAAAGACAAATAACACTATAACACTAATGTCTTATTATACAGATGTTTAACGACTTATTCTTTAACCTAAAATCTAATGGTTGCTCTACAATAAAATATGTTTTTTTTCTTTAATTAACGAAATCTTTTCTTTAAGCTGACGAAGCTCTTAATTCATTTTCATATCATATACACCAGATAACATCTTATACACTTAAATACACTATACAAAATTTAAAACATAATAGTTTATTCTGCTTTAACATTAATTTCCTATCAAAAATGACTGCATTAGTACTTTTAAACATACATTTATTTTTAAATTTATTTCTGCTAAAAAAATAAATTGCATAAAAAAAATTAGAATTTTTGCAGTTCAAAAAAAGTCTACGAACAAATGCTGAAATTTCTTTTTGTTCTTACAGTACAGTTTAAAAATCTAAACAAATTTAAAACTTGATAAATTCCAAAACTTTAACTGAAAATTAACTATGTTGAATTGTCTGAACAGGCAGAAAATATCAATGCCCATGAAATCAGTTTTTCTACTTGAGATGCAACTTCAACATCAAACTTCAAAAAATTCGAAAAAGTTTCCATAAAATATTAAAATAAAATAATTATATAAATAATTTTATTGAACTTTATTTTCGTATCCCGCAATTTTTCTAATTACTTTTGGAATTAGCTAAACAAGCTTTGAACAAGATTTTCATCGTCGACGATAAATAATTTTGGACGCATGAACCAACCATGCAAAACCCCATCAATAACGTGAAATCTTAAAAAAGGTGGAAAATATTCTTTTAAGTTCCACAATATCTCAGTGGTAATTTCCTTAATATATCAGTCTCAGAAACCGGTGTCCATTGTCTTCATTCTGGTCTATAGCTCATTTGATGCACACTAATGTTAAACACAAGCCAGATTTGCTTACAAGAGCTTAGGTGTACATATAGGGATTACATTTTACTCCCCTGAAATGGAACCGTAATTCATTTCCATCATTCTCTATAAGTGTAAAAATTAATCAACTCGTCTCTGAAAATAGAAAATATGTTTAGTAGAATACTTCTTACTTGGATTATTTCAATTCATAATTAAACATGGTAGCACCTTTTCTTAAAATTAGTTCCGAATTCATTAAAATAAATTTCTTCTAGGTACCTATTTGCGCAAACCCAGGAGGAAGTGGATCGAAAGGCGGCAAAGGTGAGTGACAAGTAGCAATATATATATATATGTCAAAATATTATTATAATTTCTATTTTAAACACTATCATATATCAAGATTTTATAGATTTAAACACAATTCCATTGTTATTTCTAGACAAAATACCTGCAAAAGCCGAAGGCTCTCGGTAAAGATCCGATGAGGAAGAAAGACCAAATAACATCATTGGAAGGATTGAGTAAAGAATTGGTAGAAGAGTGGTAAGTCCTTAAAAACTTTACTATACAGTTTTTCAGATTTAACACATTCCTCTCAATTTAAACCCACGGTGGAAAGGTTTTCTAAGGGTATTTCTATTTTCTTTCTGCCTTTTTAGTTTATATATTCATTCAAGTTTAGAGAAAAATGTTGAAGCATTCACATGGGGCAACCAAGGTATACATTCCATGGATTAGATTTTCAAAGGATGACGACTCGACAAGAAACTTTTCATACCATTTTTAGTCAACGATTTTTGTCTTATATTACGCAATATTTCCTTCATTAAGGTTTTTCCTTCCTATATAAAAGATGGTTGTTTGCGTTTTATGACGACAAGACCACATTAGGCCAAGTTGTGCCAAACGGGTGACAAGCGATGGACATACAAACCAAAGGGAAATTTTACTTACAGAGAAGAGAGGAATACACTTGACAGTATGTTTCAGAAATCGCACCTACGCAGGTTACTAGCACAGTAGGCAAACCCATTGATGCATTGCGGTATCATACATAAGATGAGTGATGTTACAATGCTAAATGAATATTTGAAAATTTTAAACCTCAGTCCTCTTACAAACATTTAGGCCCGGTTCACACATCCGGTTTTTCAACGTGCGGCGCCGCAGCCGCAACGCAAGTGCGGTCTGAGATACATTAGATCCAATGGAGTAGTGCGCACGCGACGACCTGTGTGCAATTTGTACCGCAGTTCCTCACGGCGCCGCAACCCGTTGCACACGCTTCTCCGATCTGAAGTACCTTGTTTTCATAAATAAAACAAATATAAATAATAATTAATAAATCGTTGTACCCAGTAACGTCTATTCTTTTCAAAATATATATATTTTTTTACACCAAGTAAGCGAAATAAACACGTTTTCTGCGATAGAATATTTATCGCAAATGGCACGAAATGAGTACTTGCGTCATTTCACGGTTATGTGTGCATAGTTGGGCTTCAGCGCCGCACGTTGAAAAATCGGATGTGTGCACCGGGTCTTATACTGTGAAGATTTTTTATAAAATTATTTTCGATGCATTTTTTTGTTCGTAGACAGTTTGCCGTTTAGTGTTCTCTAAAACGAGCTGGTTTTCTTAATTCGTTTTTACGTGATATATTATGGAATGGATCTCTGCGTTGTAGTTGTATGGATGGGATCCCGATGTTATGTGTTACTAATTCGTAACTGAACAAGTGTAAATCCACAATCATTCAGAAAGGGTCAGTGTGGATACTAATTTTAAAATAAAAAAAAAATTACCTAAAAGGGTCTAATGAAATCGTGAGAGGAAACATTTATATGTGCTCTAACTGCTAATCGTATTGTAAATTATGCTATTTAAAAACTTACTTTGCGTACAATATTACACTGTTCAACACTTTTACATTTGTAACCTGTTTTACAGACAAATTAAGCTTTTCAGAACATCCACATCTAGATTTATGAAATGTAATGTAATTAGAGCCGGATGTATAAAATCGTATATAGCTCGTGGTAAAAAAGTACAAAATATCTGATACTCACATGATATGTTATCATGAACTCATCCCTCACCTTATTTGATACACCTTTTATTTTTTTCTCAGAATCGCTTTTGAACTAAAATTAATTCGTTTACTGCCGTTACGCAAATATTCTAAAACAGCATTTATTTACTATAGCAATCAGCCTAGTGTGAACAATTTTGGTATGAAAAAGTTTATGGCATCTTTAATTAGAATAATTTTGCCTTCCATTTTTTCTAATGGAAGATATTCACTTATTCAGTTTCCACAAATACAGCTGTTTTCTCACTTAGGTTAAATGTTACATTTTTACACTGCATCATAGACTTGCAATTTACTCAATCATACTCAAACATCAACATGCTCTAATAAGGGGATTGATAGATCCACAAATAAATCCTAAACTTCTAACTTCGTAAAAGCCGACCAACCGGTCTGGTGGTTAAAGTGTCAGCCTCTAGATAGGAAGGTTCCTGATTCGAATCCGGGTCAGTGTATGGATATTTGTAATCGTATGTTGTAGAGGCGGCTGGTGGACCTTAAATCTGTTGTGGCCGAAAGTCTTCACGTTGGGTTGGTGTGGAAGTTTGGAGAGTGGAGTGCCAGCTCAAGTGTGGCTTCGTCATCTGACTGTGGCTCAAAATTACGTGGTGTTGTCCTCGGTTCTTTCCCTTACGTGATTGATCCCGGACCATCATTAATAGCCCGTTGTATTGCTCTAGTACGACGTAAATTAAAAACTCTTATTTCTCATCCAGCGAAAAATAACCTCGCTTTCCCAGCTTTCATTTTCGCAACTTGAAATGGTTAATTTTATAAAGATCGTTTTTAATGTGTACGTGTACTAATTTTTGTAACGAATTTTTAGGGAAAAGAAAAATCGAGCTGCCGAGAGCCGTCGGCTTTTAAACAGACGAAATTGCTTTGCCATGGAATTTGCGCAATTAGAGATGACGAGATTAAGAGAACGTAAGGCAGTAAAACTAATCTTTCAGCTACATTATTTTCTTTTATGTTCATATTTGTAAAAATAGAGTATGTGTTGTACATCATTGCGCACTTTTTATATATTTTAAATCACATTTATTTGTCATTAAACTAAATTTAAAGACGGTTATCACTGCTTCAAATATATTTTGCTGACAGTTTCAATTTTCTGTTTACCGTCACAGGGGACAAAACATCGGAGCCCAAAGATGAGATGGATAACAACTGGAATGGTGAGTAGGAGAAATTCAGTGATTTGTTTTGCAGTTAATTTAATTTAATTACTCTGAATAAAATGTCTTCAGTGCTTCCCTTCTTTTCTTTTTAATTTTTTTTCATTCCAAAAACGACCCGAGAAGAAAAGTAAATATTTTTTAAAGTTCCATGTATTAAATTATACGCGCATCCATCGTTTGTATTGATTGTTAACTTTAAAAAAATTATTACATTTATAAATTTGCTTTTTGAAAGGAAGATATAAAATCTAAGTCGAATAACGTGCCATAACAGTAGAGAAAGATACGAGGGTTTTAATTGATTACTGGGCAACATGCCATTAGTTCTATATACGAATCTTGCTATGTCCACCAGATTTATGTACGCCTCAGTGATGTGTGATAATTTTGAGTAGAATGCACCTCTATGCTCTCTTTCAATTTTTTCCGTTAACCTCATCTTATGACCGTGGTTCAAAACTAATCTTGCACTTCGGAATTGATACCGGACCGTTGCCAATAGTCCGTCGTGTGTCTCCAGATTGACGTAAAATCATTCACCTACCTATCAAGTTTTTTTCATTTTGGAGTCTTCACAAGTTCAAGTTTTCTCATTGCGGAATGGGTCGTCTTCCGCATTCGTTTGTATCGCACTTGTATATTTGTCTGTCAAATATATGTCTGTCAATTTTCAATATGCGAACATCAAGGGAAAATATCTGTCTGGTTTTTTTTCTACAGAATTAGAATTTTAAAGATAACTTTTATCATTTGCAATTACCGCAGTCTTTAACCTTGGATGGTTCAGCTGCCACAATGTGAAATTTGCATCTACAAACATCCTTAAGTTAGGGGGTTGAGTGTCTCCACTGGTGGAAACCCAAACAAAAGGTGCAAAAATCGCAAATATGCTATTGTAGTACGTACAGAAATATTCTACCATATTGAAGTTTTACACGATTTTAAGTAATAAAACGCGTGATGTAATGAAATACTATCACTTTTTCCTCCTATAAGTAAGTTTCCTTGATCCTAGCTCTATTATTCTCTTCAGTATATTCTTCTTTTCTATTGACCCGAAGAAGCGCAATTTATCACGGAATTAATGTGCTTTGAGAGAGAGAGAGAGAGAGAAACTTAACTTATACGCATAACTCCGTGCTAAAATATCCTCTCACTCATTGTTTTCAGAGAACGTGACAAGAGAGATGGGCCAAAGGAGTGAGAGTGAAATAGAATGGGAAGATCGGATATGGATTTGGAAAGAAGAAGTGGAGAAATCTTTGTGGCCTTGAACGGTAGGCATCATTTTCTCTCGTTATTAAATTACGTGTATTTTCAAGAAATCAAATGTGTACGTAATTGCGAAACAAATTATCTAATCATCTTAAATACATTGTCTAATTCAGTTTTTAATGTAGAATTCTAACAGCTTGAAATGCTTCAGATTTATCTGTTTCGTTTTTATTTTCATACTGAGTCGATGTTTCGTCACTTGAAAACAGTTCCACGTTCCTATTGTGGAGTTCAGAAATGTATCGAATAAAATTTGCTAAGCGTAACTTTCTCAATTTACAGCAAGCTGTATGAAATGAACTTAGCACGTTCTAAGCCATTTACTAATTTCAGAGCAAAGCCCCATTTCAAATTTCTCAATGCGAGTAACAAACACCAGCAACAAGAAAGCGACGAAATTGAATATGGTTTAAAAGTTTTAGTCCAACGGGCATTAATCGGTTAGCTCATTTGACCTTTCATTACGTTGCTTATACACAATCCAGTCACATTAATGTGATCACCTGTCAAAAGCCAGAATAACCACCTTTGGCAGAGCGGACCTCTGCGAGACGTGCAGGAAGAGAGTCAATTAGGTTTCTGAAGGTGTTCACTGGGATGTTGAGCCATGTCGACTCCAGTGCTGTGGCCAGCTGCGCTAGATTACCTCCTTCCTCCAGCCTGGATACTTCCGGCAATTGTTGCAGGGTGTTTGCTTTCAGACGTTTCACGCCGTATACGCCAACGTCCATCTGTCCGATGGAGCATAAAACGTGATTCATAGGAAAAAGCCACCTGTCGCCACTCTGTGGACGTCCAGTTGCGGTACTGGCGTGCAAATTCCAGCCTTCGTCGCCGATGAACAGCAGTCAGCATAGGTGCATTCACCAGGCGTCTGCTGCGGAGGCCCATGCGCAGTAACGTTCGCTGAACCGTTGTTGAGGATACACTCTTGGTAGCCCCTTGGTTCATCTGGGCGGTCAGTTGCTCAACAGTTGCACGTCTATTCGCTCGAACGCATCTTCGTAGCCTTCGTTCGCCTCTGCCATCTATAGCCCGTAGTGCATCACATGTGCCGCTGATTTTGGATAGTGCCATTTTGCCATGCACGGTATACTTTTACCACGGCGGCACGCGAACAGTTCACAAAATTAGCAGTTTCCGAAATGCTTCCACCCTTGGCCCGAAAGCCAATAATCGTGCCGTTTCGGACGTCGGATAAATCGCTACGTTTCTGCATTACGCCAACGATTGAAATGCTTTCCGATGCGCTAGGACATCCTTTATATACATTCCACTGCAATGTGCTGCCACCTGCCTTTTGTGATTGGTTATTTCACGTTGACGTCGAAAGAAGGTGGTGGTCACATTAATGTGACTGGACTGTGTATTTGATAAAACTTTTATCAAATATTTTTTATTTAACAATATTTAAATATTTCGAGGGGCCCCTTAGACATGGGATCTCAATATCTATTTCGTATTTACTCGCCTATGGATCCGGTTTTAAATGGTAATTTCTTCGTTTAAGATATGAAAAGATCAGAAGAGCAAGCTCAATTTTAAGATCAATTTTAGTAGTATATAATTCTAGTCTAGTGAAGATAGTTCTAGTTCTGGAGAACCTCTTACATGAATTACTCTTAAAGAATTTATGTGAAAAACGAAAATTTATATATGGTTTCTCAACTAATATAGTCTAAGGATTAGTATACTCAAATTTATATTATCTATAAAATATATATCTAAAAATAGTTCTAATTTATGTCTTTTTTTCATTTCAGATTCGGCACCTCAAGATCCTAAATTCTAAATAATCATGTTGTGATGTTTCCATGTTTGTGATTTGTAAAACTCCAGGGCGGGATGCGGCGGGATTCTATAAAATTTACAAAAAAAAAACTAAAAGTTTATAAAATAACTAAAAACTAAAAAAACAAAAAATGTGTGTGTCTACAAAAATATTTGTATATGTGTTAAACCGGGGGTGGGATGGATGCGGGTTAAAAAAACAAAACAAATAAAAAACCAAAAACTAATAAAACCAAAGAAAAATTACAAAAAACTGAATAGTTTGACAAAAAACTAAAAAGGAAAAAAAAAAGAACTATAATGCATAGTTTACAAAAAAAGTAAAACATGATAAAACTATAACATATAGTTTGCAAATAAGTATAAAAACTATAATATGTAGTTTACAAAAACCAAAAATATAAGGAAGAACTATTTTGTAGTGTACAAAAAAATATAAAAATAAACTATTTTGTATAGTTTAAAAAATAAAATGAAAAAAACTATTATGTATAGTTTACAACGAAATATAAAATGAAAAAAGAAAGTATTTTGTATAGTTTACAAAATAAAATGAAAAAACTATTATGTATAATTTACAAAAAAGTATGAAAAACAAAAGAATTATAATAAATAGTTTAAAATATATAGCGTCTCTTTATTGTGTGCTTGTTACATTTACTGTGTTACATTTACATGTTACATCAACATAAATTATCATTTATGTTACACAGTTGTAATACATCATAATCAACTTCTTGCACAATTTATTCTGTATTTTGTGATTACTATCTGCCATGCCCTGCACCTCATACCATGGAACACCATCCCTTTATTTAAATAATTAAAAAGCGTTTTTGGAATTTATTCTTTGCACCTGGTTTGTTCGAAAATATGTGCCAATAATTAATTCGCTCTTTACCTGAACGCTTAACTGGTATAGTTGCCATATCATTCGTTTGCCATCCAGTCGATCCTGGGTTCGAATCCCGATTTTTAATTGTATGGTGGTTTCTGTTAGGTGTAACGGTGGCATACTCAGTGGGTAATCCTTCATTAGTTCAACCTCATCTCGCCGAAAAGGTCAGTGATAGAGTAAACACAACTGACTTCGGATAAGCCACACGTAGAAGTTAAAAATATTCTCTTTAGTTAAGTTAGAACTTTATTGGTTTTTATTTAGAATGCATTTATTTCAAATCGGGTTCCGATTGAAAGATAACTACGATGAAATCATCATTTATAATGGAAATAACAATTGCATTTTCAAGTATAAACATTCCTAGTACGTTGCGTTTTGAAGGCTTGCAAACAAATCTGCATCCAAAATAATCTATAAAAGAGAACATTGGATACAGAAGAGGATGAATGAATTAAAACCCCCCTTTTGTCAATTTCGTGTTGAATATGACAGGGTTCCCACGAATCAGAGAAAACCTGAAAAACCGGGAATTGTCACGGAATTTGATCCTGGAAAATGATTGATCATGTCTTCTCAGACGCATTGGAGGAAAATAGTCATTAAGATTCGTACTGTACCGTATCGACGAAAAAGCAAACCCACTTCCTGGTTAAAAAACTTATATTGAGAGTTAATATTTACAGAATTGTACAGCTACAGTTTTATAATTAAAGACGATGTCCATCACCGATACAATACAACCTCCTAAAACATTAAGTTCTACAAATCTTCTGTGGCTAGAAAAAGCCTCTGTTCCAAAGTCTCTTCTCAGGCCGATTCCTCTAGTTGTTACTTCCGCAGTCGGACCAGGGGGTGGACTTCGGGAACGATTCCCGTTGTGAGCTCCCACGATTTTCGATAGTGATTCTGGATGCTTTCAAGACGTTACAGTACGGAGTTTTGTATAATCTTATTTAATACGTTGAATTTTTCAACCGATTTTTAAAGAAACAGCTAATATTTAACTTTCTTCTTGTTAAAAGTACGCCCAACGTGGGGCTCGTGCTCTAACGACTGAGCTAGCCGGGCGGAAAAGAAGGAAATAATATGTATTATGACAAATATATAAATTGAAATTAGGAAATGTTTAAATTTTAGTTCCAATTCTATTTAGTTATCAAATAATTAAAAACATTCGAAACTTTCTCTTTTACGAGAAAAGCGATTTTTCAAACAATAAAATCATTATCCTATATTTAAAAGAAGGCCCAACGTGGGGCTCGAACACACAACCCCGAGATTATGAATCACGTGCTCTACCCACTGAGCTAGCCGGGCGGCAAAGAAGGTAAATAATGTGTATCATGACAAAATATATAAAGCAATATTAAGAATTGTAGAAAATTTCAATTTCGAAATGAATTTCGTAACCAAATAAACCAATTTATTTAAAACCTTCTCTTTTACGAGAAAAGAGAGTTTCCAATTAGTTAAATAATTTTCTTTTACTTAAAAGTACGCCCAACGTAGGGCTCGAACCCATCACCGCGAGATAAGAGTCACTTGCTCAACCAACAGAGCTAGTGGAGCATCAAAGATGGCAAGAATATGTATCATGACAAAATATATAAAGCAGTATTAAGAATTGTAGAATATTTCAGTTTCGAAAGGAATTTCGTAACCAAATAAACAAATATATTTAAAACCTTCTCTTTTACGAGAAAAGAGAGTTTCCAATTAATTTAATAATTTTCTTCTCGTTAAAAGTACGCCCAACGAGTTTCTCGAACCCACGACCCCGATATTAATAGTCTCGTGCTCTTACGACAGAGCTAGACGTGCGGCAGAGAAAGAAAGAATGTGTATCATGACAAAATATATAAAGCAATATTAAGAATTGTAGAAAATTTCAGTTTCGAAATGAATTTCGTAACCAAATAATCCAATTTATTTAAAACCTTCTCTTTTACGAGAAAAGAGAGTTTCCAATTAATTTAATAATTTTCTTCTCGTTAAAAGTACGCCCAACGAGTTTCTCGAACCCATGACCCCCCCGATATTAATAGTCTCGTGCTCTTACGACAGAGCTAGACGTGCGGCAGAGAAAGAAAGAATGTGTATCATGACAAAATATATAAAGCAATATTAAGAATTGTAGAAAATTTCAGTTTCGAAAGGAATTTCGTAACCAAATAAACAAATATATTTAAAACCTTCTCTTTTACGAGAAAAGAGAGTTTCCAATTAATTTAATAATTTTCTTCTCGTTAAAAGTACGCCCAACGAGTTTCTCGAACCCACGACTCCGATATTAATAGTCTCGTGCTCTTACGACAGAGCTAGACGTGCGGCAGAGAAAGAAAGAATGTGTATCATGACAAAATATATAAAGCAATATTAAGAATTGTAGAAAATTTCAGTTTCGAAAGGAATTTCGTAACCAAATAAACAAATATATTTAAAACCTTCTCATTTACGAGAAAAGAGAGTTTCCAATTAATTTAATAATTTTCTTCTCGTTAAAAGTACGCCCAACGAGTTTCTCGAACCCACGACCCCGATATTAATAGTCTCGTGCTCTTACGACAGAGCTAGACGTGCGGCAGAGAAAGAAAGAATGTGTATCATGACAAAATATATAAAGCAATATTAAGAATTGTAGAAAATTTCAGTTTCGAAATGAATTTCGTAACCAAATAAACCAATTTATTTAAAACCTTCTCTTTTACGAGAAAAGAGAGTTTCCAATAATTGTAATAATTTTCTTCTCGTTAAAAGTACGCCCAACGAGTTTCTCCAACCCACGACCCCGATATTAATAGTTTCGTGCTCTTACGACAGAGCTAGACGTGCGGCAGAGAAAGAAAGAATGTGTATCATGACAAAATATATAAAGCAATATTAAGAATTGTAGAAAATTTCAGTTTCGAAATGAATTTCGTAACCAAATAAACCAATTTATTTAAAACCTTCTCTTTTACGAGAAAAGAGACTTTCCAATTAATTTAATAATTTTCTTCTCGTTAAAAGTACGCCCAACGAGTTTCTCGAACCCACGACCCCGATATTAATAGTTTCGTGCTCTTACGACAAAACTAGAAGTGCGGCAGAGAAAGAAAGAAAGTGAATCATGACAAAATATATAAAGCAATATTAAGAATTGTAGAAAATTTCAGTTTCGAAATGAATTTCTTAAACAAATATATTTAAAACCTTCTCTTTTACGAGAAAAGCGATTTTACAAACAATAAAATCACTATCCTATATTTAAAAGAAGTCCCAACGTGGGGCTCGAACACACAACCCCGAGATTATGAATCACGTGCTCTACCCACTGAGCTAGCCAGGCGGCAAAGAAGGTAAATAATGTGTATCATGACAAAATATATAAAGCAATATTAAGAATTGTAGAAAATTTCAATTTCGAAATGAATTTCGTAACCAAATAAACCAATTTATTTAAAACCTTCTCTTTTACGAGAAAAGAGAGTTTCCAATTAATTTAATAATTTTCTTCTCGTTAAAAGTACGCCCAACGAGTTTCTCGAACCCACGACCCCGATATTAATAGTCTCGTGCTCTTACGACAGAGCTAGACGTGCGGCAGAGAAAGAAAGAATGTGTATCATGACAAAATATATAAAGCAATATTAAGAATTGTAGAAAATTTCAGTTTCGAAATGAATTTCGTAACCAAATAAACCAATTTATTTAAAACCTTCTCTTTTACGAGAAAAGAGTTTCCAATTAATTTAATAATTTTCTTCTCGTTAAAAGTACGCCCAACGAGTTTCTCGAACCCACGACCCCGATATTAATAGTTTCGTGCTCTTACGACAAAACTAGAAGTGCGGCAGAGAAAGAAAGAAAGTGAATCATGACAAAATATATAAAGCAATATTAAGAATTGTAGAAAATTTCAGTTTCGAAATGAATTTCTTAAACAAATATATTTCAAACCTTCTCTTTTACGAGAAAAGAGAGTTTCCAATTAGATAAAAATAACTTTCTTTTCTTTAAAAGTACGCCCAACATGGGGCTCGAACCCACGAATGCGAGATTAAGAGTCACTTGTTCCACCGAGAGAGCTAGCCGTGCGGCAAAGAAGATAAGAATATGTATCATGACAAAATATATAAAGCAATATAAAGAATTGTAGAATATTTCAGTTTCGAAATGAATTTCGTAACCAAATAAACAAATATATTTGAAACCTTCTCTTTTACGAGAAAAGAGAGTTTCCAATAAATTTAATAATTTTCTTCTCGTTAAAAGTACGCCCAACTAGTTTCTCGAACCCACGACCCGATATTAATAGTCTCGTGCTCTTACGACAGAGCTAGCCGTGCGGCAGAGAAAGAAAGAATGTGTATCATGACAAAATATATAAAGAAATATTAAGAATTGTAGAAAATTTCAGTTTCGAAATGAATTTCGTAACCAAATAAACCAATGAATTTAAAACCTTCTCTTATACGAGAAAAGAGATTTTCCAAATAATTAAATAACTTTATTCTTGTTAAAAGTACTCCCAACGTGTGGCTCGAACCCACGACCCGAGATTAATAGTCTCGTTCTCTACCGACTGAGTTAGCCGTGCGACAAAGAAAGAAAGAGAATATGTATCACGACAAAATATATAAAGCAATATTAAGAATTGTAGAAAATTTCAGTTTCGAAATGAATTTCGTAAACAAATATATTTAAAACCTTCTCTTTTACGAGAAAAGAGAGTTTTCAAGCAATAAAATAAATTTCTTCTTGTTAAAAGTACGTCCAATTTGGGTCACGAAACCACGACCCCGAGTTTAAGAGTCTTGTGCTCTACCGACTGAGCTAGCCGGACAGCAGAAAACTAAAGAATGTGTAATATGACAAAATATGTAAACAATTATTAAGAATTGTAGAAAATTTTAGTATCGAAATGAAAATTTCGTTACCAAATGAACAAATATACTTTAAAACTTCTCTTTTACGAGGAAAGAGAGTTTCCAATTATTAAAATACATTTCTTCTTGTTAAAAGTACGCTCAACGTGGGGCTCGAACCCACGACCCCGAAATTAAGAGTCTCGAGCTCTACCGACTGAGCTAGCCGGGCGGCATAAAACTAAACAATGTGTAATATGACAAAATATGTAAAGCAATATTAAGAATTGTAGAAAATTTCATTTTCGAAATGAATTTCGCTACCAAATGAACAAATATACTTTAAAACTTCTCTTTTACGTGAAAAGAGAGTTTTCAAGCAATAAAATAAATTTCTTCTTGTTAAAAGTACGCCCAACGACGGGCTCGACCCCACGACCCCGAGATTAAGAGTCTCGTGATCTTCCGACTTAGCTAGCATGGCGGCAGAAAACTAAACATTATGTAATATGACAAAATATGTAAAGCAATATTAAGAATCGTAGAAAATTTCACTTTCGAAATGAATTTCGTTACCAAATGAACAAATATACTTTGAAACTTCTCTTTTACGTGAAAAGAGAGTTTGCAAGCAATAAAATAAATTCCTTCTTGTTAAAAGTACGCCCAACGTGGGGCTCAAACCCACGACCCCGAGATTAAGAGTCTCGTGCTCTACCGACTGAGCTAGCCGGGCGGTAGAAAACTAAACAATGTGTAATATGACAAATATGTAAAGCATATCAAGAATTGTAGTAAATCGTATTTAAAAATTAAAATATCGTTACCAAATGTGAACAAATATATTTAAAAACTCATTTACGAGGAAAGAGAGTTTCCAATTAATAAAATACATTTCTTCTTGTTAAAAGTACGCCCAACGTGGGGGTCGAACCCACGACCCCGATATTAAGAGTCTCGTGCTCTACCGACTGAGCTAGCCGGGCGGAATAAAACGAAACAATGTGTAATATGACAAAATATGTAAAGCAATATTAGAATTGTAGAAAATTTCCCTTTCGAAATGAATTTCGTTTCCAAATGAACAAATATACTTTGAAACTTCTGTTTTACGTGAAAAGAGAGTTTGCAAGTAATAAAATAAATTCCTTCGTGTTAAAAGTACGCCCAACGTGGGGCTCGAACCTACAACCCCGAGATTAAGAGTCTCGTGTTCTACTGACTGAGCTAGCCTTTAGGGAGAAAACTTAACAATGTGTAATATGACAAATATGTAAAGCAATATAAAGAATTGTAGTAAATCTCATTTTTAAAATTAAAATATCGTTTCCAAATGAACAAATATACTTTAAAACTTCTCTTTTACGAAGAAAGAGATTTCCCATCAATAAAAAACATTTCTTCTTGTTAAAAATACGCCCAACGTGGGGCTAGAACCCACGACCCCGAGATTAAGAGTCTCGTGCTCTACCGACTGAGCTAGCCGGGTGATAGAAAACTAAACAATGTGTAATATGACAAAATATGTAAAGCAATATTAAGAATTGTAGTAAATATCATTTAAAAATTAAAATATCGTTACAAAATGTGAACAAATATATTTAAAAACTTCTCTTTTACGAGGAAAGAGAGTTTCCAATTAATAAAATACATTTCTTCTCGTTAAAAGTACGCCCAACGTGGGACTCGAACCCACGACCCCGAGATTAAAAGACTCGGGCTCTACCGACTGAGCTAGCCGGGTGATAGAAAACTAAACAATGTGTAATATGACAAAATATGTAAAGCAATATTAAGAATTGTAGTAAATGTCATTTTCAAAATGAGTATCGTTACCAAATGAACAAATATACTTTAAAACTTCTCTTTTACGAGGAAAGAGAGTTTTCAATTAATAAAATACATTTCTTCTTGTTAAAAGTACGCCCAACGTGGGGCTCGAACCCACGACCCCGAAATTAAGAGCCTCGTGCTCTACCGACTGAGTTAGCCGGGCGGCAGAAAACTAAACAATGTGTAGTATGACAAAATATGTAAAGCAATATTAGAATTGTAGAAAATTTCACTTTCGAAATGAATTTCGTTACCAAATGAACAAATATACTTTGAAACTTCTCTTTACCGTGAAAAGAGAGTTTTCATGCAATAAAATAAATTCCTTCTTGCTAAAAGTACACTCATCGTGGGGCTCGATCCCACGACCCCGACATTAAGAGTCTCGTGCTCCACCGACTGAGCAAGCCGGGTGGCAGAAAACTAAACAATGTGTAATATGACAAATATGTAAAGCAATATTAAGAATTGTAGTAAATCTTATTTTTAAAATTAAACTGTCGTTACCAAATGAACAAATATACTTTAAAACTTCTCTTTTACGAGGAAAGATTTTTTCCATCAATAAAAAACATTTCTTCTTGTTAAAAATACGCCCAACGTGGGGCTCGAACCCACGACCCCGAGATTAAGAGTCTCGTGCCTTAATGACTGAGCTAGCCGGGCTGCAAAGACGGAAAGAATGTGCGTCATGACAAAATATGTAAAGCAATATTAAGAATTGTAGAAAATTTCACATTCGAAATGAATTTCGTTACCAAATGAACAAATATACTTTAAAACTTCTCTTTTACGAGGAAAGAGAGTTTTCAATTAATAAAATACATTTCTTCTTGTTAAAAGTACGCCCAACGTGGGGCTCGAACCCACGACCCCGAGATTAAGAGTCTCGTGCTCTACCGACTGAGCTAGCCGGGCTGCTAAGATTGAAAGAATGTGTGTCATGACAAAATTTGTAAAGCAATACTAAGAATTGCAGTAAATCTTATTTAAAAATTAAAATATCGTTACCAAATGTGAACAAATATATTTAAAAACTTCTCTTTTACGAGAATAGAGAGTTTCCAATTAATAAAATACATTTCTTCTCGTTAAAAATACGCCCAACGTGGGTCTCGAACCCACGACCCCGAGATTAAGAGTCTCGTGCTCTACCGACTGAGATAGCCGGGCGGCAGAAAACTAAACAATGTGTAATATGACAAAATATGTAAAGCAATATTAAGAATTGTAGAAAATTTCACTTTTGAAATGAATTTCGTTACCAAATGAACAAATATACTTTAAAACTTCTCTTTTACGAGGAAAGAGATTTTCCAATCAATGAAATTCATTTCTTCTTGTTAAAAGTACGCCCAACGTGGGGCTCGAACACACGACTCCGAAATTAAGAGTCTCGTGCTCTACCGACTGAGCTAGCCGGGCTGCAAAGACGGAAAAAATGTGTGTCATGACAAAATATATAAAGCAATATTAAGAATTGTAGTAAATCTTTTTTTTTTAATTAAAAAACCGTTACTAAATGAACAAATATACTTTAAAACTTCTCTTTAACGAGGAAAGAGAAATCCCAATTAATAAAATACATTTCTTCTTTTTAAAAGTACGCCCAACGAGGTACTCGAACCCACGACCCCGAGATTAAGAGACTCGTGCTCTACCGATTGAGCTAGCCGGGTGGTAGAAAACTAAACAATGTGTAATATGACAAAATATGTAAAGCAATATTAAGAATTGTAGTAAATGCCATTTTCAAAATGAGTATCGTTATCAAATGAACAAATATACTTTAAAACTTCTCTTTTACGAGGAAAGAGACTTTCCATCAATAAATACATTTCTTCTTGTTAAAAGTACGCCCAACGTGGGGCTCGAACCCACGACCCCGAGATTAAGAGTCTCGTGCTCTAATGACCGAGCTAGCCGGGCTGCAAAGACGCAAAGAATGTGTGTCATGACAAAATATATAAAGCAATATTAAGAATAGTAGTAAATCTCATTTTCAAAATTAAACTGTCATTACCAAATGAACAAATATACTTTAAAACATCTCTTTTACGAGGAAAGAGAGTTTCAAATTAATAAAATACATTTCTTCTTGTTAAAAGTACGCCCAACGTGGGGCTCGAACCCACGACCCCGAGATTAAGAGTCTCCTGCTCTACCGACTGAGCTAGCCGGGCGGCAGAAAACTAAACAATGTGTAATATGACAAAATATGTAAAGCAATATTAAGAATTGTAGAAAATTTCACTTTTGAAATGAATTTCGTTACCAAATGAACAAATATACTTTAAAACTTCTCCTTTACGAGGAAAGAGATTTTCCAAGCGATGAAATTCATTTCTTCTTTTTAAAAGTACGCCCAACTTGGGGCTCGAAACCACGACCCCGAGATTAAGAGTCTAGTGCTCTACCGACTGAGCTAGCCGGGCAGCAGAAAACTAAACAATGTGTAATATGACAAATATGTAAAGCAATATTAAGAATTGCAGTAAATCTTATTTAAAAATTAATATATCGTTAAAAATTTTTAACAAATATACTTTAAAACTTCTCTTTTACGAAGAAAGAGATTTCCCATCAATAAAAAACATTTCTTCTTGTTAAAAATACGCCCAACGTGGGGCTAGAACCCACGACCCCGAGATTAAGAGTCTCGTGCTCTACCGACTGAGCTAGCCGGGTGATAGAAAACTAAACAATGTGTAATATGACAAAATATGTAAAGCAATATTAAGAATTGTAGTAAATATCATTTAAAAATTAAAATATCGTTACAAAATGTGAACAAATATATTTAAAAACTTCTCTTTTACGAGGAAAGAGAGTTTCCAATTAATAAAATACATTTCTTCTCGTTAAAAGTACGCCCAACGTGGGACTCGAACCCACGACCCCGAGATTAAAAGACTCGGGCTCTACCGACTGAGCTAGCCGGGTGATAGAAAACTAAACAATGTGTAACATGACAAAATATGTAAAGCAATATTAGAATTGTAGAAAATTTCAC
This sequence comes from Metellina segmentata, assembly GCA_947359465.1. Classification (NCBI taxonomy): domain Eukaryota; kingdom Metazoa; phylum Arthropoda; class Arachnida; order Araneae; family Tetragnathidae; genus Metellina; species Metellina segmentata. The sequence continues at coordinate 26,598,571 of OX375880.1, read as the reverse complement.
TTTCGAAATGAATTTCGTTACCAAATGAACAAATATACTTTGAAACTTCTCTTTACCGTGAAAAGAGAGTTTTCATGCAATAAAATAAATTCCTTCTTGCTAAAAGTACACTCATCGTGGGGCTCGATCCCACGACCCCGACATTAAGAGTCTCGTGCTCCACCGACTGAGCAAGCCGGGTGGCAGAAAACTAAACAATGTGTAATATGACAAATATGTAAAGCAATATTAAGAATTGTAGTAAATCTTATTTTTAAAATTAAACTGTCGTTACCAAATGAACAAATATACTTTAAAACTTCTCTTTTACGAGGAAAGATTTTTTCCATCAATAAAAAACATTTCTTCTTGTTAAAAATACGCCCAACGTGGGGCTCGAACCCACGACCCCGAGATTAAGAGTCTCGTGCCTTAATGACTGAGCTAGCCGGGCTGCAAAGACGGAAAGAATGTGCGTCATGACAAAATATGTAAAGCAATATTAAGAATTGTAGAAAATTTCACATTCGAAATGAATTTCGTTACCAAATGAACAAATATACTTTAAAACTTCTCTTTTACGAGGAAAGAGAGTTTTCAATTAATAAAATACATTTCTTCTTGTTAAAAGTACGCCCAACGTGGGGCTCGAACCCACGACCCCGAGATTAAGAGTCTCGTGCTCTACCGACTGAGCTAGCCGGGCTGCTAAGATTGAAAGAATGTGTGTCATGACAAAATTTGTAAAGCAATACTAAGAATTGCAGTAAATCTTATTTAAAAATTAAAATATCGTTACCAAATGTGAACAAATATATTTAAAAACTTCTCTTTTACGAGAATAGAGAGTTTCCAATTAATAAAATACATTTCTTCTCGTTAAAAATACGCCCAACGTGGGGCTCGAACCCACGACCCCGAGATTAAGAGTCTCGTGCTCTACCGACTGAGATAGCCGGGCGGCAGAAAACTAAACAATGTGTAATATGACAAAATATGTAAAGCAATATTAAGAATTGTAGAAAATTTCACTTTTGAAATGAATTTCGTTACCAAATGAACAAATATACTTTAAAACTTCTCTTTTACGAGGAAAGAGATTTTCCAATCAATGAAATTCATTTCTTCTTGTTAAAAGTACGCCCAACGTGGGGCTCGAACACACGACTCCGAAATTAAGAGTCTCGTGCTCTACCGACTGAGCTAGCCGGGCTGCAAAGACGGAAAAAATGTGTGTCATGACAAAATATATAAAGCAATATTAAGAATTGTAGTAAATCTTTTTTTTTTAATTAAAAAACCGTTACTAAATGAACAAATATACTTTAAAACTTCTCTTTAACGAGGAAAGAGAAATCCCAATTAATAAAATACATTTCTTCTTTTTAAAAGTACGCCCAACGAGGTACTCGAACCCACGACCCCGAGATTAAGAGACTCGTGCTCTACCGATTGAGCTAGCCGGGTGGTAGAAAACTAAACAATGTGTAATATGACAAAATATGTAAAGCAATATTAAGAATTGTAGTAAATGCCATTTTCAAAATGAGTATCGTTATCAAATGAACAAATATACTTTAAAACTTCTCTTTTACGAGGAAAGAGACTTTCCATCAATAAATACATTTCTTCTTGTTAAAAGTACGCCCAACGTGGGGCTCGAACCCACGACCCCGAGATTAAGAGTCTCGTGCTCTAATGACCGAGCTAGCCGGGCTGCAAAGACGCAAAGAATGTGTGTCATGACAAAATATATAAAGCAATATTAAGAATAGTAGTAAATCTCATTTTCAAAATTAAACTGTCATTACCAAATGAACAAATATACTTTAAAACATCTCTTTTACGAGGAAAGAGAGTTTCAAATTAATAAAATACATTTCTTCTTGTTAAAAGTACGCCCAACGTGGGGCTCGAACCCACGACCCCGAGATTAAGAGTCTCCTGCTCTACCGACTGAGCTAGCCGGGCGGCAGAAAACTAAACAATGTGTAATATGACAAAATATGTAAAGCAATATTAAGAATTGTAGAAAATTTCACTTTTGAAATGAATTTCGTTACCAAATGAACAAATATACTTTAAAACTTCTCCTTTACGAGGAAAGAGATTTTCCAAGCGATGAAATTCATTTCTTCTTTTTAAAAGTACGCCCAACTTGGGGCTCGAAACCACGACCCCGAGATTAAGAGTCTAGTGCTCTACCGACTGAGCTAGCCGGGCAGCAGAAAACTAAACAATGTGTAATATGACAAATATGTAAAGCAATATTAAGAATTGCAGTAAATCTTATTTAAAAATTAATATATCGTTAAAAATTTTTAACAAATATACTTTAAAACTTCTCTTTTACGAAGAAAGAGATTTCCCATCAATAAAAAACATTTCTTCTTGTTAAAAATACGCCCAACGTGGGGCTAGAACCCACGACCCCGAGATTAAGAGTCTCGTGCTCTACCGACTGAGCTAGCCGGGTGATAGAAAACTAAACAATGTGTAATATGACAAAATATGTAAAGCAATATTAATAATTGTAGTAAATATCATTTAAAAATTAAAATATCGTTACAAAATGTGAACAAATATATTTAAAAACTTCTCTTTTACGAGGAAAGAGAGTTTCCAATTAATAAAATACATTTCTTCTCGTTAAAAGTACGCCCAACGTGGGACTCGAACCCACGACCCCGAGATTAAAAGACTCGGGCTCTACCGACTGAGCTAGCCGGGTGATAGAAAACTAAACAATGTGTAATATGACAAAATATGTAAAGCAATATTAGAATTGTAGAAAATTTCACTTTCGAAATGAATTTCGTTACCAAATGAACAAATATACTTTGAAACTTCTCTTTACCGTGAAAAGAGAGTTTTCATGCAATAAAATAAATTCCTTCTTGCTAAAAGTACACTCATCGTGGGGCTCGATCCCACGACCCCGACATTAAGAGTCTCGTGCTCCACCGACTGAGCAAGCCGGGTGGCAGAAAACTAAACAATGTGTAATATGACAAATATGTAAAGCAATATTAAGAATTGTAGTAAATCTTATTTTTAAAATTAAACTGTCGTTACCAAATGAACAAATATACTTTAAAACTTCTCTTTTACGAGGAAAGATTTTTTCCATCAATAAAAAACATTTCTTCTTGTTAAAAATACGCCCAACGTGGGGCTCGAACCCACGACCCCGAGATTAAGAGTCTCGTGCCTTAATGACTGAGCTAGCCGGGCTGCAAAGACGGAAAGAATGTGCGTCATGACAAAATATGTAAAGCAATATTAAGAATTGTAGAAAATTTCACATTCGAAATGAATTTCGTTACCAAATGAACAAATATACTTTAAAACTTCTCTTTTACGAGGAAAGAGAGTTTTCAATTAATAAAATACATTTCTTCTCGTTAAAAATACGCCCAACGTGGGGCTCGAACCCACGACCCCGAGATTAAGAGTCTCGTGCTCTACCGACTGAGATAGCCGGGCGGCAGAAAACTAAACAATGTGTAATATGACAAATATGTAAAGCAATATTAAGAATTGTAGTAAATCTTATTTTTAAAATTAAACTGTCGTTACCAAATGAACAAATATACTTTAAAACTTCTCTTTTACGAGGAAAGATTTTTTCCATCAATAAAAAACATTTCTTCTTGTTAAAAATACGCCCAACGTGGGGCTCGAACCCACGACCCCGAGATTAAGAGTCTCGTGCCTTAATGACTGAGCTAGCCGGGCTGCAAAGACGGAAAGAATGTGCGTCATGACAAAATATGTAAAGCAATATTAAGAATTGTAGAAAATTTCACATTCGAAATGAATTTCGTTACCAAATGAACAAATATACTTTAAAACTTCTCTTTTACGAGGAAAGAGATTTTCCAATCAATGAAATTCATTTCTTCTTGTTAAAAGTACGCCCAACGTGGGGCTCGAACACACGACTCCGAAATTAAGAGTCTCGTGCTCTACCGACTGAGCTAGCCGGGCTGCAAAGACGGAAAAAATGTGTGTCATGACAAAATATATAAAGCAATATTAAGAATTGTAGTAAATCTTTTTTTTTTTAATTAAAAAACCGTTACTAAATGAACAAATATACTTTAAAACTTCTCTTTAACGAGGAAAGAGAAATCCCAATTAATAAAATACATTTCTTCTTTTTAAAAGTACGCCCAACGAGGTACTCGAACCCACGACCCCGAGATTAAGAGACTCGTGCTCTACCGATTGAGCTAGCCGGGTGGTAGAAAACTAAACAATGTGTAATATGACAAAATATGTAAAGCAATATTAAGAATTGTAGTAAATGCCATTTTCAAAATGAGTATCGTTATCAAATGAACAAATATACTTTAAAACTTCTCTTTTACGAGGAAAGAGATTTTCCAAGCGATGAAATTCATTTCTTCTTTTTAAAAGTACGCCCAACTTGGGGCTCGAAACCACGACCCCGAGATTAAGAGTCTAGTGCTCTACCGACTGAGCTACCTGGGCAGCAGAAAACTAAACAATGTGTAATATGACAAATATGTAAAGCAATATTAAGAATTGCAGTAAATCTTATTTAAAAATTAATATATCGTTAAAAATTTTTAACAAATATATTTAAAAACTTCTCTTTTACGAGGAAAGAGAGTTTCCAATTAATGAAATACATTTCTTCTCGTTAAAAGTACACCCAACGTGGGGTTCGAACCCACGACCCCGATATTAAGAGTCTCGTGCTCTACCGACTGAGCTAGCCGGTCTGCAAAGATGGAAAGAATGTGTGTCATGACAAAATATGTAAAGCAATATTAAGAATTGTAGTAAATCTCATTTAAAAATTAAAATATCGTTACCAAATGTGAACAAATATATTTAAAAACTTCTCTTTTACGAGGAAAGACAGTTTCCAATTAATAAAATACTTTTCTTCTCGTTAAAGTACGCCCAACGTGGGGTTCGAACCCACGACCCCGAGATTAAGAGACTCGTGCTCTACCGATTGAGCTAGCCGGGTGGTAGAAAACTAAACAATTTGTAATACGACAAAATATGTAAAGCAATATTAAGAATTGTAGTAAATGTCATTTTCAAAATGAGTATCGTTACCAAATGAACAAATATACTTTAAAACTTCTCTTTTACGAGGAAAGAGATTTTCCAGCAATAAATACATTTCTTCTTGTTAAAAATACGCCCAATGTGGGGCTCGAACCCACGACCCCGAGATTAAGAGTCTCGTGCTCTAATGACCGAGCTAGCCGGGCTGCAAAGACGCAAAGAATGTGTGTCATGACAAAATATATAAAGCAATATTAAGAATTGTAGTAAATCTCATTTTCAAAATTAAACTGTCATTACCAAATGAACAAATATACTTTAAAACTTCTCTTTTACGAGGAAAGAGATTTTCCAAGCAATGAAATTCATTTCTTCTTGTTAAAAGTACGCCCAATTTGGGGCTCGAACCCACGACCCCGAGATTAAGAGTCTCGTGCTCTACCGACTGAGCTAGCCGGGCGCCAGGAAACTAAACAATGTGTAATATGACAAAATATGTAAAGCAATATTAGAATAGTAGAAAATTTCACTTTCGAAATGAATTTCTTTACCAAATGAACAAATATACTTTCAAACTTCTCTTTTACGTGAAAAGAGAGTTTTCAAGCAATATAATAAATTCCTTCTTGTCAAAAAAACGCCCAACGTGGGGCTCGAACCCACGACCCCCAGAATAAGAGTCTCGTGCTCTACCGACTGAGCTAGCCGGGCGGCAGAAAACTAAACAATGTGTAATATGACAAATATGTAAAGCAATATTAAGAATTGTAGTAAATGTCATTTTCAAAATGAGTATCGTTACCAAATGAACAAATATACTTTAAAACTTCTCTTCTACGAGGAAAGAGATTTTCCATCAATAAATACATTTCTTCTTGTTAAAAATACGCCCAATGTGAGGCTCGAACCCACGACCCCGAGATTAAGAGTCTCGTGCTCTAATGACCGAGCTAGCCGGGCTGCAAAGACGCAAAGAATGTGCGTCATGACAAAATATATAAAGCAATATTAAGAATTGTAGTAAATCACATTTTCAAAATTAAACTGTCATTACCAAATGAACAAATATACTTTAAAACTTCTCTTTTACGAGGAAAGAGATTTTCCAAGCAATGAAATTCATTTCTTCTTGTTAAAAGTACGCCCAACTTGGGGCTCGAACCCACGACCCCGAGATTAAGAGTCTCGTGCTCTACCGACTGAGCTAGCCCGCCGGCAGAAAATCAAACAATGTGTAATATGACAAAATATATAAAGCAATATTAAGAATTGTAGAACATTTCACTTTTGAAATGAATTTCGTTACCAAATGAACAAATATACTTTAAAACTTCTCTTTTACGAGGAAAGAGATTTTCCAAGCAAGGAAATTCATTTCTTCTTGTTAAAAGTACGCCCAACTTGGGGCTCGAACCCACGACCCCGAGATTAAGAGTCTCGTGCTCTACCGACTGAGCTAGCCGGGCGGTAGAAAACTAAACAATGTGTAATATGACAAATATGTAAAGCAATATTAAGAATTGTAGTGAATCGTTTTTAAAAATTAAAATATCTTTACCAAATGTGAACAAATATATTTAAAAACCCTTTTACGAGGAAAGAGAGTTTCCAATTAATAAAATACATTTCTTCTCGTTAAAAGTACGCCCAACGTGGGGCTCGAAAACACGACCCCGAGATTAAGATTCTCGTGCTCTAAAGACCGAGCTAGCCGGGCTGCAAAGACGCAAAGAATGTGTGTCATGACAAAATATATAAAGCAATATTAAGAATTGTAGTAAATCTCATTTTTAAAATAAAAAAACCGTTACCAAATGAACAAATATACTTTAAAACTTCTCTTTAACGAGGAAAGAGAAATCCCAATTAATAAAATATATTTCTTCTTGTTAAAAGTTCGCCCAACGAGGTACTCGAACCCACGACCCCGAGATTAAGAGATTCGTGCTCTACCGATTGAGCTAGCCGGGTGGTAGAAAACTAAACAATGTGTAATATAACAAAATATGTAAAGCAATATTAAGAATTGTAGTAAATGTCATTTTCAAAATCAGTATCGTTACCAAATGAACAAATATACTTTAAAACTTCTCTTTTACGAGGAAAGAGATTTTCCATCAATAAATACATTTCTTCTTGTTAAAAATACGCCCAATGTGGGGCTCGCACCCACGACCCCGAGATTAAGAGTCTCGTGCTCTAATGACGGAGCTAGCCGGGCTGCAAAGACGCAAAGAATGTGTGTCATGACAAAATATATAAAGTAATATTAAGAATTGTTGTAAATCTCATTTTCAAAATTAAACTGTCATTACCAAATGAACAAATATACTTTAAAACTTCTCTTTTACGAGGAAAGAGAGTTTCAAATTAATAAAATACATTTCTTCTTGTTAAAAGTACGCCCAACGTGGGGCTCGAACCCACGACCCCGAGATTAAGAGTCTCGTGCTCTACCGACTGAGCTAGCCGGGAGCCAGGGAATTAAGCAATGTGTTATATGACAAAATATGTAAAGCAATATTAGAATTGTAGAAAACTTCACTTTCGAAATGAATTTCTTTACCAAATGAACAAATATACTTTGAAACTTCTCTTTTACTTGTAAAGAGAGTTTTTAATCAATAAAATAAATTCCTTCTTGTTAAAAGTTCGCCCAACGTGGGGCTCGAACCCACGACCCCGAGATTAAGAGTCTCGTGCTCTACCGACTGAGCTACCCGGGCGGCAGAAAACTAAACAATGTGTAATATGACAAATATGTAAAGCAATATTAAGAATTGTAGTAAATCGTATTTAAAAATTAAAATATCTTTACCAAATGTGAACAAATATATTTAAAAACTCTTTTACGAGGAAAGAGAGTTTCCAATTAATAAAATACATTCCTTCTTGTTAAAAGTACGCCCAACGCGGGGCTCGAACCCACGACCCCGAGATGAAGAGTCTCGTGCTCTACCGACTGAGCTAGCCGGGCTGCAAAGATGCAAAGAATGTGTGTCATGACAAAATTTTTAAAGCAATATTAAGAATTGCAGTACATCTTATTTAAAAATTAAAATATCGTTACCAAATGTGAACAAATATATTTAAAAACTTCTCTTTTACGAGGAAAGAGAGTTTCCAATCAATAAAATACATTTCTTCTCGTTAAAAGTACGCCCAACGTGGGTCTCGAACCCACGACTCCGAGATTAAGAGTCTCGTGCTCTACCGACTGAGCTAGCCGGGCTGCGAAGATGGAAAGAATGTGTGTCATGACAAAATATGTAAAGCAATATTAAGAATTGTAGTAAATCTCATTAAAAAATTAAAATATCGTTACCAAATGTGAACAAATATATTTAAAAACTTCTCTTTTACGAGGAAAGAGAGTTTCCAATTAATAAAATACATTTCTTCTCGTTAAAAGTACGCCCAACTTGGGGCTCGAAAGAACGACCCCGAGATTAAGAGTCTCCTGCTCTACCGACTGAGCTAGCCGGGCGGCAGAAACTAAACAATGTGTAATATGACAAATATGTAAAGCAATATTAAGAATTGTAGTAAATCGTATTTAAAAATTAAAATATCTTTACCAAATGTGAACAAATATATTTAAAAACTCTTTTACGAGGAAAGAGAGTTTCAAATTAATAAAATACATTTCTTCTTGTTAAAAGTACGCCCAACGTTGGGCTCGAACCCACGACTCCGAGATTAAGAGTCTCGTGCTCTACCGACTGAGCTAGCCGGGCTGCAAAGATGGAAAGAATGTGTGTCATGACAAAATATGTAAAGCAATATTAAGAATTGTAGTAAATCTCATTTTTAAAAATAAAAAACCGTTACCTAATGAACAAATATACTTTAAAACTTCTCTTTAACGAGGAAAGAGAAATCCCAATTAATTAAATACATTTCTTCTTGTTAAAAGTACGCCCAACGAGGTACTCGAACCCACGACCGCGAGATTAAGAGATTCGTGCTCTACCGATTGAGCTAGCCGGGTGGTAGAAAACTAAACAATGTGTAATATGACAAAATATGTAAAGCAATATTAAGAATTGTAGTAAATGTCATTTTCAAAATGAGTATCGTTACCAATTGAACAAATATACTTTAAAACTTCTCTTTTACGAGGAAAGAGATTTTCCATCAATAAATACATTTCTTCTTGTTAAAAATACGCCCAATGTGAGGCTCGAACCCACGACCCCGAGATTAAGAGTCTCGTGCTCTAATGACCGAGCTAGCCGGGCTGCGAAGACGCAAAGAATGTGTGTCATGACAAAATATATAAAGCAATATTAAGAATTGATGTAAATCACATTTTCAAAATTAAACTGTCATTACCAAATGAACAAATATACTTTAAAACTTCTCTTTTACGAGGAAAGAGATTTTCCAAGCAATGAAATTCATTTCTTCTCGTTAAAAGTACGCCCAACGTGGGGCTCGAACCCACGACTCCGAGATTAAGAGTCTCGTGCTCTACCGACTGAGCTAGCCGGTCCGCAAAGATGGAAAGAATGTGTGTCATGACAAAATATGTAAAACAATAATAAGAATTGTAGTAAATCTCATTAAAAAATTAAAATATCGTTACCAAATGTGAACAAATATATTTAAAAACTTCTCTTTACGAGGAAAGAGAGTTTCCAATTAATAAAATACATTTCTTCTCGTTAAAAGTACGCCCAACGTGGGGCTCGAACCCACGACCCCGAGATTAAGAGTCTCGTGCTCTACCGACTGAGCTAGCCGGGCGGCAGAAAACTAAACAATGTGTAATATGACAAATATGTAAAGCAATATTAAGAACTGTAGTAAATCGTATTTAAAAATTAAAATATCTTTACCAAATGTGAACAAATATATTTAAAAACTCTTTATAGAGGAAAGAGAGTTTCCAATTAATAAAATACATTTCTTCTTGTTAAAAGTACGCCCAACGTGGGGCTCGAACCCACGACCCCGAGATGAAGAGTCTCGTGCTCTACCGACTGAGCTAGCCGGGCTGCAATGATGCAAAGAATGTGTGTCATGACAAAATTTGTAATGCAATATTAAGAATTGCAGTAAATCTTATTTAAAAATTAAAATATCGTTACCAAATGTGAACAAATATATTTAAAAACTTCTCTTTTACGAGGAAAGAAAGTTTCCAATTAATAAAATACATTTCTTCTCGTTAAAAATACGCCCAACGTGGGGCTCGAACCCACGACCCCGAGATTAAGAGTCTCGTGCTCTACCGACTGAGATAGCCGGGCGGCAGAAAACTAAACAATGTGTAATATGACAAATATGTAAAGCAATATTAAGAATTGTAGTAAATCTTATTTTTAAAATTAAACTGTCGTTACCAAATGAACAAATATACTTTAAAACTTCTCTTTTACGAGGAAAGATTTTTTCCATCAATAAAAAACATTTCTTCTTGTTAAAAATACGCCCAACGTGGGGCTCGAACCCACGACCCCGAGATTAAGAGTCTCGTGCCTTAATGACTGAGCTAGCCGGGCTGCAAAGACGGAAAGAATGTGCGTCATGACAAAATATGTAAAGCAATATTAAGAATTGTAGAAAATTTCACATTCGAAATGAATTTCGTTACCAAATGAACAAATATACTTTAAAACTTCTCTTTTACGAGGAAAGAGATTTTCCAATCAATGAAATTCATTTCTTCTTGTTAAAAGTACGCCCAACGTGGGGCTCGAACACACGACTCCGAAATTAAGAGTCTCGTGCTCTACCGACTGAGCTAGCCGGGCTGCAAAGACGGAAAAAATGTGTGTCATGACAAAATATATAAAGCAATATTAAGAATTGTAGTAAATCTTTTTTTTTTTAATTAAAAAACCGTTACTAAATGAACAAATATACTTTAAAACTTCTCTTTAACGAGGAAAGAGAAATCCCAATTAATAAAATACATTTCTTCTTTTTAAAAGTACGCCCAACGAGGTACTCGAACCCACGACCCCGAGATTAAGAGACTCGTGCTCTACCGATTGAGCTAGCCGGGTGGTAGAAAACTAAACAATGTGTAATATGACAAAATATGTAAAGCAATATTAAGAATTGTAGTAAATGCCATTTTCAAAATGAGTATCGTTATCAAATGAACAAATATACTTTAAAACTTCTCTTTTACGAGGAAAGAGATTTTCCAAGCGATGAAATTCATTTCTTCTTTTTAAAAGTACGCCCAACTTGGGGCTCGAAACCACGACCCCGAGATTAAGAGTCTAGTGCTCTACCGACTGAGCTACCTGGGCAGCAGAAAACTAAACAATGTGTAATATGACAAATATGTAAAGCAATATTAAGAATTGCAGTAAATCTTATTTAAAAATTAATATATCGTTAAAAATTTTTAACAAATATATTTAAAAACTTCTCTTTTACGAGGAAAGAGAGTTTCCAATTAATGAAATACATTTCTTCTCGTTAAAAGTACACCCAACGTGGGGTTCGAACCCACGACCCCGATATTAAGAGTCTCGTGCTCTACCGACTGAGCTAGCCGGTCTGCAAAGATGGAAAGAATGTGTGTCATGACAAAATATGTAAAGCAATATTAAGAATTGTAGTAAATCTCATTTAAAAATTAAAATATCGTTACCAAATGTGAACAAATATATTTAAAAACTTCTCTTTTACGAGGAAAGACAGTTTCCAATTAATAAAATACTTTTCTTCTCGTTAAAGTACGCCCAACGTGGGGTTCGAACCCACGACCCCGAGATTAAGAGACTCGTGCTCTACCGATTGAGCTAGCCGGGTGGTAGAAAACTAAACAATTTGTAATACGACAAAATATGTAAAGCAATATTAAGAATTGTAGTAAATGTCATTTTCAAAATGAGTATCGTTACCAAATGAACAAATATACTTTAAAACTTCTCTTTTACGAGGAAAGAGATTTTCCAGCAATAAATACATTTCTTCTTGTTAAAAATACGCCCAATGTGGGGCTCGAACCCACGACCCCGAGATTAAGAGTCTCGTGCTCTAATGACCGAGCTAGCCGGGCTGCAAAGACGCAAAGAATGTGTGTCATGACAAAATATATAAAGCAATATTAAGAATTGTAGTAAATCTCATTTTCAAAATTAAACTGTCATTACCAAATGAACAAATATACTTTAAAACTTCTCTTTTACGAGGAAAGAGATTTTCCAAGCAATGAAATTCATTTCTTCTTGTTAAAAGTACGCCCAATTTGGGGCTCGAACCCACGACCCCGAGATTAAGAGTCTCGTGCTCTACCGACTGAGCTAGCCGGGCGCCAGGAAACTAAACAATGTGTAATATGACAAAATATGTAAAGCAATATTAGAATAGTAGAAAATTTCACTTTCGAAATGAATTTCTTTACCAAATGAACAAATATACTTTCAAACTTCTCTTTTACGTGAAAAGAGAGTTTTCAAGCAATATAATAAATTCCTTCTTGTCAAAAAAACGCCCAACGTGGGGCTCGAACCCACGACCCCGAGAATAAGAGTCTCGTGCTCTACCGACTGAGCTAGCCGGGCGGCAGAAAACTAAACAATGTGTAATATGACAAATATGTAAAGCAATATTAAGAATTGTAGTAAATGTCATTTTCAAAATGAGTATCGTTACCAAATGAACAAATATACTTTAAAACTTCTCTTCTACGAGGAAAGAGATTTTCCATCAATAAATACATTTCTTCTTGTTAAAAATACGCCCAATGTGAGGCTCGAACCCACGACCCCGAGATTAAGAGTCTCGTGCTCTAATGACCGAGCTAGCCGGGCTGCAAAGACGCAAAGAATGTGCGTCATGACAAAATATATAAAGCAATATTAAGAATTGTAGTAAATCACATTTTCAAAATTAAACTGTCATTACCAAATGAACAAATATACTTTAAAACTTCTCTTTTACGAGGAAAGAGATTTTCCAAGCAATGAAATTCATTTCTTCTTGTTAAAAGTACGCCCAACTTGGGGCTCGAACCCACGACCCCGAGATTAAGAGTCTCGTGCTCTACCGACTGAGCTAGCCCGCCGGCAGAAAATCAAACAATGTGTAATATGACAAAATATATAAAGCAATATTAAGAATTGTAGAACATTTCACTTTTGAAATGAATTTCGTTACCAAATGAACAAATATACTTTAAAACTTCTCTTTTACGAGGAAAGAGATTTTCCAAGCAAGGAAATTCATTTCTTCTTGTTAAAAGTACGCCCAACTTGGGGCTCGAACCCACGACCCCGAGATTAAGAGTCTCGTGCTCTACCGACTGAGCTAGCCGGGCGGTAGAAAACTAAACAATGTGTAATATGACAAATATGTAAAGCAATATTAAGAATTGTAGTGAATCGTTTTTAAAAATTAAAATATCTTTACCAAATGTGAACAAATATATTTAAAAACCCTTTTACGAGGAAAGAGAGTTTCCAATTAATAAAATACATTTCTTCTCGTTAAAAGTACGCCCAACGTGGGGCTCGAAAACACGACCCCGAGATTAAGATTCTCGTGCTCTAAAGACCGAGCTAGCCGGGCTGCAAAGACGCAAAGAATGTGTGTCATGACAAAATATATAAAGCAATATTAAGAATTGTAGTAAATCTCATTTTTAAAATAAAAAAACCGTTACCAAATGAACAAATATACTTTAAAACTTCTCTTTAACGAGGAAAGAGAAATCCCAATTAATAAAATATATTTCTTCTTGTTAAAAGTTCGCCCAACGAGGTACTCGAACCCACGACCCCGAGATTAAGAGATTCGTGCTCTACCGATTGAGCTAGCCGGGTGGTAGAAAACTAAACAATGTGTAATATAACAAAATATGTAAAGCAATATTAAGAATTGTAGTAAATGTCATTTTCAAAATCAGTATCGTTACCAAATGAACAAATATACTTTAAAACTTCTCTTTTACGAGGAAAGAGATTTTCCATCAATAAATACATGTCTTCTTGTTAAAAATACGCCCAATGTGGGGCTCGCACCCACGACCCCGAGATTAAGAGTCTCGTGCTCTAATGACCGAGCTAGCCGGGCTGCAAAGACGCAAAGAATGTGTGTCATGACAAAATATATAAAGTAATATTAAGAATTGTTGTAAATCTCATTTTCAAAATTAAACTGTCATTACCAAATGAACAAATATACTTTAAAACTTCTCTTTTACGAGGAAAGAGAGTTTCAAATTAATAAAATACATTTCTTCTTGTTAAAAGTACGCCCAACGTGGGGCTCGAACCCACGACCCCGAGATTAAGAGTCTCGTGCTCTACCGACTGAGCTAGCCGGGAGCCAGGGAATTAAGCAATGTGTTATATGACAAAATATGTAAAGCAATATTAGAATTGTAGAAAACTTCACTTTCGAAATGAATTTCTTTACCAAATGAACAAATATACTTTGAAACTTCTCTTTTACTTGTAAAGAGAGTTTTTAATCAATAAAATAAATTCCTTCTTGTTAAAAGTTCGCCCAACGTGGGGCTCGAACCCACGACCCCGAGATTAAGAGTCTCGTGCTCTACCGACTGAGCTACCCGGGCGGCAGAAAACTAAACAATGTGTAATATGACAAATATGTAAAGCAATATTAAGAATTGTAGTAAATCGTATTTAAAAATTAAAATATCTTTACCAAATGTGAACAAATATATTTAAAAACTCTTTTACGAGGAAAGAGAGTTTCCAATTAATAAAATACATTCCTTCTTGTTAAAAGTACGCCCAACGCGGGGCTCGAACCCACGACCCCGAGATGAAGAGTCTCGTGCTCTACCGACTGAGCTAGCCGGGCTGCAAAGATGCAAAGAATGTGTGTCATGACAAAATTTTTAAAGCAATATTAAGAATTGCAGTACATCTTATTTAAAAATTAAAATATCGTTACCAAATGTGAACAAATATATTTAAAAACTTCTCTTTTACGAGGAAAGAGAGTTTCCAATCAATAAAATACATTTCTTCTCGTTAAAAGTACGCCCAACGTGGGTCTCGAACCCACGACTCCGAGATTAAGAGTCTCGTGCTCTACCGACTGAGCTAGCCGGGCTGCGAAGATGGAAAGAATGTGTGTCATGACAAAATATGTAAAGCAATATTAAGAATTGTAGTAAATCTCATTAAAAAATTAAAATATCGTTACCAAATGTGAACAAATATATTTAAAAACTTCTCTTTTACGAGGAAAGAGAGTTTCCAATTAATAAAATACATTTCTTCTCGTTAAAAGTACGCCCAACTTGGGGCTCGAAAGAACGACCCCGAGATTAAGAGTCTCATGCTCTACCGACTGAGCTAGCCGGGCGGCAGAAACTAAACAATGTGTAATATGACAAATATGTAAAGCAATATTAAGAATTGTAGTAAATCGTATTTAAAAATTAAAATATCTTTACCAAATGTGAACAAATATATTTAAAAACTCTTTTACGAGGAAAGAGAGTTTCAAATTAATAAAATACATTTCTTCTTGTTAAAAGTACGCCCAACGTTGGGCTCGAACCCACGACTCCGAGATTAAGAGTCTCGTGCTCTACCGACTGAGCTAGCCGGGCTGCAAAGATGGAAAGAATGTGTGTCATGACAAAATATGTAAAGCAATATTAAGAATTGTAGTAAATCTCATTTTTAAAAATAAAAAAGCGTTACCTAATGAACAAATATACTTTAAAACTTCTCTTTAACGAGGAAAGAGAAATCCCAATTAATTAAATACATTTCTTCTTGTTAAAAGTACGCCCAACGAGGTACTCGAACCCACGACCGCGAGATTAAGAGATTCGTGCTCTACCGATTGAGCTAGCCGGGTGGTAGAAAACTAAACAATGTGTAATATGACAAAATATGTAAAGCAATATTAAGAATTGTAGTAAATGTCATTTTCAAAATGAGTATCGTTACCAATTGAACAAATATACTTTAAAACTTCTCTTTTACGAGGAAAGAGATTTTCCATCAATAAATACATTTCTTCTTGTTAAAAATACGCCCAATGTGAGGCTCGAACCCACGACCCCGAGATTAAGAGTCTCGTGCTCTAATGACCGAGCTAGCCGGGCTGCGAAGACGCAAAGAATGTGTGTCATGACAAAATATATAAAGCAATATTAAGAATTGATGTAAATCACATTAAAAAATTAAAATATCGTTACCAAATGTGAACAAATATATTTAAAAACTTCTCTTTACGAGGAAAGAGAGTTTCCAATTAATAAAATACATTTCTTCTCGTTAAAAGTACGCCCAACGTGGGGCTCGAACCCACGACCCCGAGATTAAGAGTCTCGTGCTCTACCGACTGAGCTAGCCGGGCGGCAGAAAACTAAACAATGTGTAATATGACAAATATGTAAAGCAATATTAAGAACTGTAGTAAATCGTATTTAAAAATTAAAATATCTTTACCAAATGTGAACAAATATATTTAAAAACTCTTTATAGAGGAAAGAGAGTTTCCAATTAATAAAATACATTTCTTCTTGTTAAAAGTACGCCCAACGTGGGGCTCGAACCCACGACCCCGAGATGAAGAGTCTCGTGCTCTACCGACTGAGCTAGCCGGGCTGCAATGATGCAAAGAATGTGTGTCATGACAAAATTTGTAATGCAATATTAAGAATTGCAGTAAATCTTATTTAAAAATTAAAATATCGTTACCAAATGTGAACAAATATATTTAAAAACTTCTCTTTTACGAGGAAAGAAAGTTTCCAATTAATAAAATACATTTCTTCTAGTTAAAAGTACGCCCAACGTGGGGCTCGAACCCACGACCCCGAGATTAAGAGTCTCGTGCTCTACCGACTGAGCTAGCCGGGCGGCAGGAAACTAAACAATGTGTAATATGACAAAATATGTAAAGCAATATTAGAATTGTAGTAAATGTAATTTTCAAAATGAGTATCGTTACCAAATCAAAACATATACTTTAAAACTTCTATTTTACGAGGAAAGAGATTTTCCATCAATAAATACATTTCTTCTTGTTAAAAATACGCCCAACGTGGGGCTCGAACCCACGACCCCGAGATTAAGAGTTTCGTGTTCTAATAACCGAGCTAGCCGGGCTGCAAAGACGCAAAGAATGTGTGTCATGACAAAATATATAAAGCAATATTAAGATTTGTAGTAAATCTCATTTTCAAAATTAAACTGTCATTACCAAATGAACAAATATACTTTAACACTTCTCTTTTACGAGGAAAGAGATTTTCCAAGCAAGGAAATTCATTTCTTCTTGTTAAAAGTACGCCCAACTTGGGGCTCGAACCCACGACCCCGAGATTAAGAGTCTCGTGTTCTACCGACTGAGCTAGCCGGGCGGCAGAAAACTAAACAATGTGTAATATGACAAATATGTAAAGCAATATTAAGAATTGTAGTAAATCGTTTTTAAAAATTAAAATATCTTTACCAAATGTGAACAAATATATTTAAAAACTCTTTTACGAGGAAAGAGAGTTTCCAATTAATAAAATACATTTCTTCTTGTTAAAAGTACATCCAACGTGGGGCTCGAACCCACGACCCCGAGATTAAGAGTCTCGTGCTCTAATGACCGAGCTAGCCGGGCTGCAAAGACGCAAAGAATGTGTGTCATGACAAAATATATAAAGCAATATTAAGAATTGTAGTAAATCTCATTTTCAAAATTAAACTGTCATTACCCCAAATGAACAAATATACTTTAAAACTTCTCTTTTACGAGGAAAGAGAGTTTCAAATTAATAAAATACATTTCTTCTCGTTAAAAGTACGCCCAACGTAGGGTTCGAACCCACGACTCCGAGATTAAGAGTCTCGTGCTCAACCGACTGAGCTAGCCGGGCTGCAAAGATGGAAAGAATGTGTGTCATGACAAAATATGTAAAGCAATATTAAGAATTGTAGTAAATCTCACTAAAAAATTAAAATATCGTTACCAAATGTGAACAAATATATTTAAAAACTTCTCTTTTACGAGGAAAGAGAGTTTCCAATTAATAAAATACATTTCTTCTCGTTAAAAGTACGCCCAACATGGGGCTCGAACCCACGACCCCGAGATAAAGAGTCTCGTGCTCTACCGACTGAGCTAGCGGGCTGCAAAGATGGAAAGAATGTGTGTCATGACAAAATTTGTAAAGCAATATTAAGAATTGCAGTAGATCTTATTTAAAAATTAAAATATCGTTACCAAATGTGAACAAATATATTTAAAAACTTCTCTTTTACGAGGAAAGAGAGTTTCCAATTAATAAAATACATTTCTTCTCGTTAAAAGTACGCCCAACGTGGGGCTCGAACCCACGACCCCGAGATTAAGAGTCTCGTGCTCTACCGACTGAGCTAGCCGGGCGGAAGAAAACTAAATAATGCGTAATATGACAAATATGTAAAGCAATATAAAGAATTGTAGTAAATGGTATTTAAAAATTAAAATATCTTTACCATATGTGAACAAATATATTTAAAAACTCTTTTACGAGGAAAGAGAGTTTCCAATTAATAAAATACATTTCTTCTTGTTAAAAGTACGTCCACCGTGGGGATCGAACCCACGACCCCGAGATTAAGAGTCTCGTGCTCTACCGACTGAGCAACCCGGGCTGCAAAGATGGAAAGAATGTGTGTCATGACAAAATTTGTAAAGGAATAATAAGAATTGCAGTAAATCATATTTAAAAATTAAAATATCGTTACCAAATGTGAACAAATATATTAAAAAAATTCTCTTTTACGAGGAAAGAGAGTTTCCAATTAATAAAATACATTTCTTCTCGTTAAAAGTACGCCCAACGTGGGGCTCGAACCCACGACTCCGAAATTAAGAGTCTCGTGCTCTACCGACTGAGCTAGCCTGTCTGCAAATATGGAAAGAATGTGTGTCATGACAAAATATGTAAAGCAATAATAAGAATTGTAGTAAATCTCATTAAAAAATTAAAATATCGTTACCAAATGTGAACAAATATATTTAAAAACTTCTCTTTACGAGGAAAGAGAGTTTCCAATTAATAAAATACATTTCTTCTCGTTAAAAGTACGCCCAACGTGGGGCTCGAACCCACGACCCCGAGATTAAGAGTCTCGTGCTCTACCGACTGAGCTAGCCGGGCGGCAGGAAACTAAACAATGTGTAATATGACAAAATATGTAAAGCAATATTAGAATTGTAGTAAATCGTATTTAAAAATTAAAATATCTTTACCAAATGTGAACAAATATATTTAAAAACTCTTTTACGAGGAAAGAGAGTTTCCAATTAATAAAATACATTTCTTCTTGTTAAAAGTACGCCCAACGTGGGGCTCGAACCCACGAACCCGAGATTAAGAGACTCATACTCTACAGACTGAGCTACCCGGGCTGCAAAGATGGAAAGAATGTGTGTCATGACAAAATTTGTAAAGCAATATTAAGAATTGCAGTAAATCTTATTTAAAAATTAAAATATCGTTACCAAATGTGAAAAATATATTTAAAAACTTCTCTTTTACGAGGAAAGAGAGTTTCCAATTAATAAAATACATTTCTTCTCGTTAAAAGTACGCCCAACGTGGGGCTCGAACCCACGACCCCGAGATTAAGAGTCTCGTGCTCTACCGACTGAGCTAGCCGGGCGGCAGGAAACTAAACAATGTGTAATATGACAAAATATGTAAAGCAATATTAGAATTGTAGTAAATGTAATTTTCAAAATGAGTGTCGTTACCAAATCAAAACATATACTTTAAAACTTCTATTTTACGAGGAAAGAGATTTTCCATCAATAAATACATTTCTTCTTGTTAAAAATACGCCCAACGTGGGGCTCGAACCCACGACCCCGAGATTAAGAGTTTCGTGCTCTAATGACCGAGCTAGCCGGGCTGCAAAGACGCAAAGAATGTGTGTCATGACAAAATATATAAAGCAATATTAAGATTTGTAGTAAATCTCATTTTCAAAATTAAACTGTCATTACCAAATGAACAAATATACTTTAAAACTTCTCTTTTACGAGGAAAGAGATTTTCCAAGCAAGGAAATTCATTTCTTCTTGTTAAAAGTACGCCCAACTTGGGGCTCGAACCCACGACCCCGAGATTAAGAGTCTCGTGCTCTACCGACTGAGCTAGCCGGGCGCCAGGAAATTAAACAATGTATAATATGACAAAATATGTAAAGCAATATTAGAATTCTAGAAAATTTCACTTTCGATATGAATTTCTTTACCAAATGAACAAATATACTTTCAAACTTCTCTTTTACGTGAAAAGAGAGTTTTCAAGCAATAAAATAAATTCCTTCTTGTCAAAAGTACGCCCAACGTGGGGCTCGAACCCACGACCTCGAGAATAAGAGTCTCGTGCTCTACCGACTGAGCTAGCCGGGCGGCAGAAAACTAAACAATGTGTAATATGACAAATATGTAAAGCAATATTAAGAATTGTAGTAAATCGTTTTTAAAAATTAAAATATCTTTACCAAATGTGAACAAATATATTTAAAAACTCTTTTACGAGGAAAGAGAGTTTCCAATTAATAAAATACATTTCTTCTTGTTAAAAGTACGCCCAACGTGAGGCTCGAACCCACGACCCCGAGATTAAGAGTCTCGTGCTCTAATGACCGAGCTAGCCGGGCTGCAAAGACGCAAAGAATGTGTGTCATGACAAAATATATAAAGCAATATTAAGAATTGTAGTAAATCTCATTTTCAAAATTAAACTGTCATTACCAAATGAACAAATATACTTTAAAACTTCTCTTTTACGAGGAAAGAGAGTTTCAAATTAATAAAATACATTTCTTCTCGTTAAAAGTACGCCCAACGTAGGGCTCGAACCCACGACTCCGAGATTAAGAGTCTCGTGCTCAACCGACTGAGCTAGCCGGGCTGCAAAGATGGAAAGAATGTGTGTCATGACAAAATATGTAAAGCAATATTAAGAATTGTAGTAAATCTCACTAAAAAATTAAAATATCGTTACCAAATGTGAACAAATATATTTAAAAACTTCTCTTTTACGAGGAAAGAGAGTTTCCAATTAATAAAATACATTTCTTCTCGTTAAAAGTACGCCCAACGTGGGGCTCGAACCCACGACCCCGAGATTAAGAGTCTCGTGCTCTACCGACTGAGCTAGCGGGCTGCAAAGATGGAAAGAATGTGTGTCATGACAAAATTTGTAAAGCAATATTAAGAATTGCAGTAGATCTTATTTAAAAATTAAAATATCGTTACCAAATGTGAACAAATATATTTAAAAACTTCTCTTTTACGAGGAAAGAGAGTTTCCAATTAATAAAATACATTTCTTCTCGTTAAAAGTACGCCCAACGTGGGGCTCGAACCCACGACCCCGAGATTAAGAGTCTCGTGCTCTACCGACTGAGCTAGCCGGGCGGAAGAAAACTAAATAATGCGTAATATGACAAATATGTAAAGCAATATTAAGAATTGTAGTAAATGGTATTTAAAAATTAAAATATCTTTACCATATGTGAACAAATATATTTAAAAACTCTTTTACGAGGAAAGAGAGTTTCCAATTAATAAAATACATTTCTTCTTGTTAAAAGTACGTCCACCGTGGAAATCGAACCCACGACCCCGAGATTAAGAGTCTCGTGCTCTACCGACTGAGCTACCCGGGCTGCAAAGATGGAAAGAATGTGTGTCATGACAAAATTTGTAAAGCAATAATAAGAATTGCAGTAAATCATATTTAAAAATTAAAATATCGTTACCAAATGTGAACAAATATATTAAAAAAATTCTCTTTTACGAGGAAAGAGAGTTTCCAATTAATAAAATACATTTCTTCTCGTTAAAAGTACGCCCAACGTGGGGCTCGAACCCACGACTCCGAAATTAAGAGTCTCGTGCTCTACCGACTGAGCTAGCCTGTCTGCAAAGATGGAAAGAATGTGTGTCATGACAAAATATGTAAAGCAATAATAAGAATTGTAGTAAATCTCATTAAAAAATTAAAATATCGTTACCAAATGTGAACAAATATATTTAAAAACTTCTCTTTACGAGGAAAGAGAGTTTCCAATTAATAAAATACATTTCTTCTCGTTAAAAGTACGCCCAACGTGGGGCTCGAACCCACGACCCCGAGATTAAGAGTCTCGTGCTCTACCGACTGAGCTAGCCGGGCGGCAGGAAACTAAACAATGTGTAATATGACAAAATATGTAAAGCAATATTAGAATTGTAGTAAATGTAATTTTCAAAATGAGTATCGTTACCAAATCAAAACATATACTTTAAAACTTCTATTTTACGAGGAAAGAGATTTTCCATCAATAAATACATTTCTTCTTGTTAAAAATACGCCCAACGTGGGGCTCGAACCCAAGACCCCGAGATTAAGAGTTTCGTGCTCTAATGACCGAGCTAGCTGGGCTGCAAAGACGCAAAGAATGTGTGTCATGACAAAATATATAAAGCAATATTAAGATTTGTAGTAAATCTCATTTTCAAAATTAAACTGTCATTACCAAATGAACAAATATACTTTAAAACTTCTCTTTTACGAGGAAAGAGATTTTCCAAGCAAGGAAATTCATTTCTTCTTGTTAAAAGTACGCCCAACTTGGGGCTCGAACCCACGACCCCGAGATTAAGAGTCTCGTGCTCTACCGACTGAGCTAGCCGGGCGCCAGGAAACTAAACAATGTATAATATGACAAAATATGTAAAGCAATATTAGAATTCTAGAAAATTTCACTTTCGAAATGAATTTCTTTACCAAATGAACAAATATACTTTCAAACTTCTCTTTTACGTGAAAAGAGAGTTTTCAAGCAATAAAATAAATTCCTTCTTGTCAAAAGTACGCCCAACGTGGGGCTCGAACCCACGACCTCGAGAATAAGAGTCTCGTGCTCTACCGACTGAGCTAGCCGGGCGGCAGAAAACTAAACAATGTGTAATATGACAAATATGTAAAGCAATATTAAGAATTGTAGTAAATGGTATTTAAAAATTAAAATATCTTTACCATATGTGAACAAATATATTTAAAAACTCTTTTACGAGGAAAGAGAGTTTCCAATTAATAAAATACATTTCTTCTTGTTAAAAGTACGCCCAACGTGGGGCTCGAACCCACGACTCCGAGATTAAGAGTCTCGCGCTCTACCGACTGAGCTAGCCTGTCTGCAAAGATGGAAAGAATGTGTGTCATGACAAAATATGTAAAGCAATAATAAGAATTGTAGTAAATCTCATTAAAAAATTAAAATATCGTTACCAAATGTGAACAAATATATTTAAAAACTTCTCTTTACGAGGAAAGAGAGTTTCCAATTAATAAAATACATTTCTTCTCGTTAAATGTACGCCCAACGTGGGGCTCGAACCCACGACCCCGAGATTAAGAGTCTCGTTCTCTACCGACTGAGCTAGCCGGGCTGCAAAGATGGAAAGAATGTGTGTCAAGACAAAATTTGTAAAGCAATATTTAGAATTGCAGAAAATCTTATTTAAAAATTAAAATATCTTTACCAAATGTTAAAAATATATTTAAAAACTTCTCTTTTACGAGGAAAGAGAGTTTCCAATTAATAAAATACATTTCTTCTCGTTAAATGTACGCCCAACGTGGGGCTCGAACCCACGACCCCGAGATTAAGAGTCTCGTGCTCTACCGACTGAGCTAGCAGGGCGGCAGCAAACCAAACAATGTGTAATATGACAAAATATGTAAAGCAATATTAGAATTGTAGTAAATGTCATTTTCAAAATGAGTATCGTTACCAAATCAACACATATACTTTAAAACTTCTCTTTTACGAGGAAAGAGATTTTCCATCAATAAATACATTTCTTCTTGTTAAAAATACGCCCAACGTGGGGCTCGAACCCACGACCCCGAGATTAAGAGTCTCGTGCTCTAATGACCGAGCTAGCCGGGCTGCAAAGACGCAAAGAATGTGTGTCATGACAAAATATATAAAACAATATTAAGAATTGTAGTAAATCTCATTTTCAAAATTAAACTGTCATTACCAAATGAACAAATATACTTTAAAACTTCTCTTTTACGAGAAAAGAGAGTTTCAAATTAATAAAATACATTTCTTCTTGTTAAAAGCACGCCCAACGTGGGGCTCGAACCCACGACCCCGAGATTAAGAGTCTCGTGCTCTACCGACTGAGCTAGCCGGGCGGCAGAAAACTAAACAATGTGTAATATGACAAATATGTAAAGCAATATTAAGAATTGTAGTAAATCGTATTTAAAAATTAAAATATCTTTATCAAATGTGAACAAATATATTTAAAAACTCTTTTACGAGAAAAGAGAGTTTCCAATTAATAAAATACATTCCTTTTTGTTAAAAGTACGCCCAACGTGGGGCTCGAACCCACGACCCCGAGATGAAGAGTCTCGTGCTCTACCGACTGAGCTAGCCGGGCTGCAAAGATGCAAAGAATGTGTGTCATGACAAAATTTGTAAAGCAATATTAAGAATTGCAGTAAATCTTATTTAAAAAATAAATTTTGTTACCAAATGTGAACAAATATATTTAAAAACTTCTCTTTTACGAGGAAAGAGAGTTTCCAATTAATAAAATACATTTCTTCTCGTTAAAAGTACGCCCAACGTGGGGCTCGAACCCACGACCCCGAGATTAAGAGTCTCGCGCTCTACCGACTGAGCTAGCCGGGCGGAAGAAAACTAAACAATGCGTAATATGACAAATATGTAAAGCAATATTAAGAATTGTAGTAAATGGTATTTAAAAATTAAAATATCTTTACCATATGTGAACAAATATATTTAAAAACTCTTTTACGAGGAAAGAGAGTTTCCAATTAATAAAATACATTTCTTCTTGTTAAAATTACGCCCACCGTGAGGATCGAACCCACGACCCCGAGATTAAGAGTCTCGTGCTCTACCGACTGAGCTACCCGGGCTGCAAAGATGGAAAGAATGTGTGTCATGACAAAATTTGTAAAGCAATAATAAGAATTGCAGTAAATCTTATTTAAAAATTAAAATATCGTTACGAAATGTGAACAAATATATTTAAAAAATTCTCTTTTACGAGGAAAGAGAGTTTCCAATTAATAAAATACATTTCTTCTCGTTAAAAGTACGCCCAACGTGGGGCTCGAACCCACGACCCCGAGATTAAGAGTCTCGTGCTCTACCGACTGAGCTAGCCGGGCGGCAGAAAACTAAACAATGTGTAATATGACAAATATGTAAAGCAATATTAAGAATTGTAGGAAATCGTATTTAAAAATTAAAATATCTTTACCAAATGTGAACAAATATATTTAAAAACTCTTTTACGAGGAAAGAGAGTTTCCAATTAATAAAATACATTTCTTCTTGTCAAAAGTACGCCCAACATGGAGCTCGAACCCACGACCCCGAGATTAAGAGTCTCGTGCTCTACCGACTGAGCTAGCCGGGCTGCAAAGATGGAAAGAATGTGTGTCATGACAAAATTTGTAAAGCAATATTAAGAATTGCAGTAAATCTTATTTAAAAATTAAAATATCTTTACCAAATGTTAAAAATATATTTAAAAACTTCTCTTTTACGAGGAAAGAGAGTTTCCAATTAATAAAATACATTTCTTTTCGTTAAAAGTACGCCCAACGTGGGGCTCGAACCCACGACCCCGAGATTAAGAGTCTCGTGCTCTACCGACTGAGCTAGCCGGGCGGCAGGAAACTAAACAATGTGTAATATGACAAAATATGTAAAGCAATATTAGAATTGTAGTAAATGTCATTTTCAAAATGAGTATCGTTACCAAATCAACACATATACTTTAAAACTTCTCTTTTACGAGGAAAGAGATTTTCCATCAATAAATACATTTCTTCTTGTTAAAAATACGCCCAACGTGGGGCTCGAACCCACGACCCCGAGATTAAGAGTCTCGTGCTCTAATGACCGAGCTAGCCGGGCTGCAAAGACGCAAAGAATGTGTGTCATGACAAAATATGTAAAGCAATATTAAGAATTGTAGTAAATCTCATTAAAAAATTAAAATATCGTTACCAAAAGTGAACAAATATATTTAAAAACTTCTCTTTTACGAGGAAAGAGAGTTTCCAATTAATAAAATACATTTCTTCTCGTTAAAAGTACGCCCAACGTGGGGCTCGAACCCACGACCCCGAGATTAAGAGTCTCGTGCTCTACCGACTGAGCTAGCCGGGCGGCAGAAAACTAAACAATGTGTAATATGACAAATATGTAAAGCAATATTAAGAATTGTAGTAAATCGTATTTAAAAATTAAAATATCTTTACCAAATGTGAACAAATATATTTAAAAACTCTTTTACGAGGAAAGAGAGTTTCCAATTAATAAAATACATTTCTTCTTGTCAAAAGTACGCCCAACATGGAGCTCGAACCCACGACCCCGAGATTAAGAGTCTCGTGCTCTACCGACTGAGCTAGCCGGGATGCAAAGATGGAAAGAATGTGTGTCATGACAAAATTTGTAAAGCAATATTAAGAATTGCAGTAAATCTTATTTAAAAATTAAAATATATTTACCAAATGTTAAAAATATATTTAAAAACTTCTCTTTTACGAGGAAAGAGAGTTTCCAATTAATAAAATACATTTCTCGTTAAAAGTACGCCCAACGTGGGGCTCGAACCCACGACCCCGAGATTAAGAGTCTCGTGCTCTACCGACTGAGCTAGCCGGGCGGCAGGAAACTAAACAATGTGTAATATGACAAAATATGTAAAGCAATATTAGAATTGTAGTAAATGTCATTTTCAAAATGAGTATCGTTACCAAATCAACACATATACTTTAAAACTTCTCTTTTAAGAGGAAAGAGATTTTCCATCAATAAATACATTTCTTCTTGTTAAAAATACGCCCAACGTGGGGCTCGAACCCACGACCCCGAGATTAAGAGTCTCGTGCTCTAATGACCGAGCTAGCCGGGCTGCAAAGACGCAAAGAATGTGTGTCATGACAAAATATATAAAGCAATATTAAGAATTGTAGTAAATATCATTTTCAAAATTAAACTGTCATTACCAAATGAACAAATATACTTTAAAACTTCTCTTTTACGAGGAAAGAGAGTTTCAAATTAATAAAATACATTTCTTCTCGTTCAAAGTACGCCCAACGTGGGGCTCGAACCCACGACCCCGAGATGAAGAGTCTCGTGCTCTACCGACTGAGCTAGCCGGGCTGCAAAGATTTTTAAAGAATGTGTGTTATGACAAAATTTGTAAAGCAATATTAAGAATTGCAGTAAATCTTATTTAAAAATTAAAATATCGTTACCAAATGTGAACAAATATATTTAAAAACTTCTCTTTTACGAGGAAAGAGAGTTTCCAATTAATAAAATACATTTCTTCTCGTTAAAAGTACGCCCAACGTGGGGCTCGAACCCACGACCCCGAGATTAAGAGTCTCGTGCTCTACCGACTGAGCTAGCCGGGCGGCAGAAAACTAAACAATGTGTAATATGACAAATATGTAAAGCAATATTAAGAATTGTAGTAAATCGTATTTAAAAATTAAAATATCTTTACCAAATGTGAACAAATATATTTAAAAACTCTTTTACGAGGAAAGAGAGTTTCCAATTAATAAAATACATTTCTTCTTGTCAAAAGTACGCCCAACATGGAGCTCGAACCCACGACCCCGAGATTAAGAGTCTCGTGCTCTACCGACTGAGCTAGCCGGGATGCAAAGATGGAAAGAATGTGTGTCATGACAAAATTTGTAAAGCAATATTAAGAATTGCAGTAAATCTTATTTAAAAATTAAAATATCGTTACCAAATGTGAACAAATATATTTAAAAACTTCTCTTTTACGAGGAAAGAGAGTTTCCAATTAATAAAATACATTTCTTCTCGTTAAAAGTACGCCCAACGTGGGGCTCGAACCCACGACCCCGAGATTAAGAGTCTCGTGCTCTACCGACTGAGCTATCCGGGCGTCAGAAAACTAAACAATGTGTAATATGACAAATATGTAAAGCAATATTAAGAATTGTAGTAAATCGTATTTAAAAATTAAAATATCTTTACCAAATGTGAACAAATATATTTAAAAACTCTTTTACGAGGAAAGAGAGTTTCCAATTAATAAAATACATTTCTTCTTGTCAAAAGTACGCCCAACATGGAGCTCGAACCCACGACCCCGAGATTAAGAGTCTCGTGCTCTACCGACTGAGCTAGCCGGGATGCAAAGATGGAAAGAATGTGTGTCATGACAAAATTTGTAAAGCAATATTAAGAATTGCAGTAAATCTTATTTAAAAATTAAAATATCTTTACCAAATGTTAAAAATATATTTAAAAACTTCTCTTTTACGAGGAAAGAGTTTCCAATTAATAAAATACATTTCTTCTCGTTAAAAGTACGCCCAACGTGGGGCTCGAACCCACGACCCCGAGATTAAGAGTCTCGTGCTCTACCGACTGAGCTAGCCGGGCGCCAGGAAACTAAACAATGTATAATATGACAAAATATGTAAAGCAATATTAGAATTCTAGAAAATTTCACTTTCGAAATGAATTTCTTTACCAAATGAACAAATATACTTTCAAACTTCTCTTTTACGTGAAAAGAGAGTTTTCAAGCAATAAAATAAATTCCTTCTTGTCAAAAGTACGCCCAACGTGGGGCTCGAACCCACGACCTCGAGAACAAGAGTCTCGTGCTCTACCGACTGAGCTAGCCGGGCGGCAGAAAACTAAACAATGTGTAATATGACAAATATGTAAAGCAATATTAAGAATTGTAGTAAATGGTATTTAAAAATTAAAATATCTTTACCATATGTGAACAAATATATTTAAAAACTCTTTTACGAGGAAAGAGAGTTTCCAATTAATAAAATACATTTCTTCTTGTTAAAAGTACGCCCAACGTGGGGCTCGAACCCACGACTCCGAGATTAAGAGTCTCGTGCTCTACCGACTGAGCTAGCCGGGCTGCAAAGATGGAAAGAATGTGTGTCATGACAAAATATGTAAAGCAATATCAAGAATTGTAGTAAATCTCATTTAAAAATTAAAATATCGTTACCAAATGTGAAGAAATATATTTAAAAACTTCTCTTTTACGAGGAAAGAGAGTTTCCAATTAATAAAATACATTTCTTCTCGTTAAATGTACGCCCAACGTGGGGCTCGAACCCACGACCCCGAGATTAAGAGTCTCGTGCTCTACCGACTGAGCTAGCCGGGCGGCAGCAAACCAAACAATGTGTAATATGACAAAATATGTAAAGCAATATTAGAATTGTAGTAAATGTCATTTTCAAAATGAGTATCGTTACCAAATCAACACATATACTTTAAAACTTCTCTTTTACGAGGAAAGAGATTTTCCATCAATAAATACATTTCTTCTTGTTAAAAATACGCCCAACGTGGGGCTCGAACCCACGACCCCGAGATTAAGAGTCTCGTGCTCTAATGACCGAGCTAGCCGGGCTGCAAAGACGCAAAGAATGTGTGTCATGACAAAATATATAAAACAATATTAAGAATTGTAGTAAATCTCATTTTCAAAATTAAACTGTCATTACCAAATGAACAAATATACTTTAAAACTTCTCTTTTACGAGGAAAGAGAGTTTCAAATTAATAAAATACATTTCTTCTTGTTAAAAGCACGCCCAACGTGGGGCTCGAACCCACGACCCCGAGATTAAGAGTCTCGTGCTCTACCGACTGAGCTAGCCGGGCGGCAGAAAACTAAACAATGTGTAATATGACAAATATGTAAAGCAATAATAAGAATTGTAGTAAATCGTATTTAAAAATTAAAATATCTTTACCAAATGTGAACAAATATATTTAAAAACTCTTTTACGAGAAAAGAGAGTTTCCAATTAATAAAATACATTCCTTTTTGTTAAAAGTACGCCCAACGTGGGGCTCGAACCCACGACCCCGAGATGAAGAGTCTCGTGCTCTACCGACTGAGCTAGCCGGGCTGCAAAGATGCAAAGAATGTGTGTCATGACAAAATTTGTAAAGCAATATTAAGAATTGCAGTAAATCTTATTTAAAAAATAAATTTTGTTACCAAATGTGAACAAATATATTTAAAAACTTCTCTTTTACGAGGAAAGAGAGTTTCCAATTAATAAAATACATTTCTTCTCGTTAAAAGTACGCCCAACGTGGGGCTCGAACCCACGACCCCGAGATTAAGAGTCTCGCGCTCTACCGACTGAGCTAGCCGGGCGGAAGAAAACTAAACAATGCGTAATATGACAAATATGTAAAGCAATATTAAGAATTGTAGTAAATGGTATTTAAAAATTAAAATATCTTTACCATATGTGAACAAATATATTTAAAAACTCTTTTACGAGGAAAGAGAGTTTCCAATTAATAAAATACATTTCTTCTTGTTAAAATTACGCCCACCGTGAGGATCGAACCCACGACCCCGAGATTAAGAGTCTCGTGCTCTACCGACTGAGCTACCCGGGCTGCAAAGATGGAAAGAATGTGTGTCATGACAAAATTTGTAAAGCAATAATAAGAATTGCAGTAAATCTTATTTAAAAATTAAAATATCGTTACGAAATGTGAACAAATATATTTAAAAACTTCTCTTTTACGAGGAAAGAGAGTTTCCAATTAATAAAATACATTTCTTCTCGTTAAAAGTACGCCCAACGTGGGGCTCGAACCCACGACCCCGAGATTAAGAGTCTCGTGCTCTACCGACTGAGCTAGCCGGGCGGCAGGAAACTAAACAATGTGTAATATGACAAAATATGTAAAGCAATATTAGAATTGTAGTAAATGTCATTTTCAAAATGAGTATCGTTACCAAATCAACACATATACTTTAAAACTTCTCTTTTACGAGGAAAGAGATTTTCCATCAATAAATACATTTCTTCTTGTTAAAAATACGCCCAACGTGGGGCTCGAACCCACGACCCCGAGATTAAGAGTCTCGTGCTCTAATGACCGAGCTAGCCGGGCTGCAAAGACGCAAAGAATGTGTGTCATGACAAAATATGTAAAGCAATATTAAGAATTGTAGTAAATCTCATTAAAAAATTAAAATATCGTTACCAAAAGTGAACAAATATATTTAAAAACTTCTCTTTTACGAGGAAAGAGAGTTTCCAATTAATAAAATACATTTCTTCTCGTTAAAAGTACGCCCAACGTGGGGCTCGAACCCACGACCCCGAGATTAAGAGTCTCGTGCTCTACCGACTGAGCTAGCCGGGCGGCAGAAAACTATACAATGTGTAATATGACAAATATGTAAAGCAATATTAAGAATTGTAGTAAATCGTATTTAAAAATTAAAATATCTTTACCAAATGTGAACAAATATATTTAAAAACTCTTTTACGAGGAAAGAGAGTTTCCAATTAATAAAATACATTTCTTCTTGTCAAAAGTACGCCCAACATGGAGCTCGAACCCACGACCCCGAGATTAAGAGTCTCGTGCTCTACCGACTGAGCTAGCCGGGATGCAAAGATGGAAAGAATGTGTGTCATGACAAAATTTGTAAAGCAATATTAAGAATTGCAGTAAATCTTATTTAAAAATTAAAATATCTTTACCAAATGTTAAAAATATATTTAAAAACTTCTCTTTTACGAGGAAAGAGAGTTTCCAATTAATAAAATACATTTCTTCTCGTTAAAAGTACGCCCAACGTGGGGCTCGAACCCACGACCCCGAGATTAAGAGTCTCGTGCTCTACCGACTGAGCTAGCCGGGCGGCAGGAAACTAAACAATGTGTAATATGACAAAATATGTAAAGCAATATTAGAATTGTAGTAAATGTCATTTTCAAAATGAGTATCGTTACCAAATCAACACATATACTTTAAAACTTCTCTTTTAAGAGGAAAGAGATTTTCCATCAATAAATACATTTCTTCTTGTTAAAAATAAGCCCAACGTGGGGCTCGAACCCACGACCCCGAGATTAAGAGTCTCGTGCTCTAATGACCGAGCTAGCCGGGCTGCAAAGACGCAAAGAATGTGTGTCATGACAAAATATATAAAGCAATATTAAGAATTGTAGTAAATATCATTTTCAAAATTAAACTGTCATTACCAAATGAACAAATATACTTTAAAACTTCTCTTTTACGAGAAAAGAGAGTTTCAAATTAATAAAATACATTTCTTCTTGTTCAAAGTACGCCCAACGTGGGGCTCGAACCCACGACCCCGAGATGAAGAGTCTCGTGCTCTACCGACTGAGCTAGCCGGGCTGCAAAGATTTTTAAAGAATGTGTGTTATGACAAAATTTGTAAAGCAATATTAAGAATTGCAGTAAATCTTATTTAAAAATTAAAATATCGTTACCAAATGTGAACAAATATATTTAAAAACTTCTCTTTTACGAGGAAAGAGAGTTTCCAATTAATAAAATACATTTCTTCTCGTTAAAACTACGCCCAACGTGGGGCTCGAACCCACGACCCCGAGATTAAGAGTCTCGTGCTCTACCGACTGAGCTAGCCGGGCTGCAAAGATGCAAAGAATGTGTGTCATGACAAAATTTGTAAAGCAATATTAAGAATTGCAGTAAATCTTATTTAAAAAATAAATTTTGTTACCAAATGTGAACAAATATATTTAAAAACTTCTCTTTTACGAGGAAAGAGAGTTTCCAATTAATAAAATACATTTCTTCTCGTTAAAAGTACGCCCAACGTGGGGCTCGAACCCACGACCCCGAGATTAAGAGTCTCGCGCTCTACCGACTGAGCTAGCCGGGCGGAAGAAAACTAAACAATGCGTAATATGACAAATATGTAAAGCAATATTAAGAATTGTAGTAAATGGTATTTAAAAATTAAAATATCTTTACCATATGTGAACAAATATATTTAAAAACTCTTTTACGAGGAAAGAGAGTTTCCAATTAATAAAATACATTTCTTCTTGTTAAAATTACGCCCACCGTGAGGATCGAACCCACGACCCCGAGATTAAGAGTCTCGTGCTCTACCGACTGAGCTACCCGGGCTGCAAAGATGGAAAGAATGTGTGTCATGACAAAATTTGTAAAGCAATAATAAGAATTGCAGTAAATCTTATTTAAAAATTAAAATATCGTTACGAAATGTGAACAAATATATTTAAAAACTTCTCTTTTACGAGGAAAGAGAGTTTCCAATTAATAAAATACATTTCTTCTCGTTAAAAGTACGCCCAACGTGGGGCTCGAACCCACGACCCCGAGATTAAGAGTCTCGTGCTCTACCGACTGAGCTAGCCGGGCGGCAGGAAACTAAACAATGTGTAATATGACAAAATATGTAAAGCAATATTAGAATTGTAGTAAATGTCATTTTCAAAATGAGTATCGTTACCAAATCAACACATATACTTTAAAACTTCTCTTTTACGAGGAAAGAGATTTTCCATCAATAAATACATTTCTTCTTGTTAAAAATACGCCCAACGTGGGGCTCGAACCCACGACCCCGAGATTAAGAGTCTCGTGCTCTAATGACCGAGCTAGCCGGGCTGCAAAGACGCAAAGAATGTGTGTCATGACAAAATATGTAAAGCAATATTAAGAATTGTAGTAAATCTCATTAAAAAATTAAAATATCGTTACCAAAAGTGAACAAATATATTTAAAAACTTCTCTTTTACGAGGAAAGAGAGTTTCCAATTAATAAAATACATTTCTTCTCGTTAAAAGTACGCCCAACGTGGGGCTCGAACCCACGACCCCGAGATTAAGAGTCTCGTGCTCTACCGACTGAGCTAGCCGGGCGGCAGAAAACTAAACAATGTGTAATATGACAAATATGTAAAGCAATATTAAGAATTGTAGTAAATCGTATTTAAAAATTAAAATATCTTTACCAAATGTGAACAAATATATTTAAAAACTCTTTTACGAGGAAAGAGAGTTTCCAATTAATAAAATACATTTCTTCTTGTCAAAAGTACGCCCAACATGGAGCTCGAACCCACGACCCCGAGATTAAGAGTCTCGTGCTCTACCGACTGAGCTAGCCGGGATGCAAAGATGGAAAGAATGTGTGTCATGACAAAATTTGTAAAGCAATATTAAGAATTGCAGTAAATCTTATTTAAAAATTAAAATATCTTTACCAAATGTTAAAAATATATTTAAAAACTTCTCTTTTACGAGGAAAGAGAGTTTCCAATTAATAAAATACATTTCTTCTCGTTAAAAGTACGCCCAACGTGGGGCTCGAACCCACGACCCCGAGATTAAGAGTCTCGTGCTCTACCGACTGAGCTAGCCGGGCGGCAGGAAACTAAACAATGTGTAATATGACAAAATATGTAAAGCAATATTAGAATTGTAGTAAATGTCATTTTCAAAATGAGTATCGTTACCAAATCAACACATATACTTTAAAACTTCTCTTTTAAGAGGAAAGAGATTTTCCATCAATAAATACATTTCTTCTTGTTAAAAATAAGCCCAACGTGGGGCTCGAACCCACGACCCCGAGATTAAGAGTCTCGTGCTCTAATGACCGAGCTAGCCGGGCTGCAAAGACGCAAAGAATGTGTGTCATGACAAAATATATAAAGCAATATTAAGAATTGTAGTAAATATCATTTTCAAAATTAAACTGTCATTACCAAATGAACAAATATACTTTAAAACTTCTCTTTTACGAGGAAAGAGAGTTTCAAATTAATAAAATACATTTCTTCTTGTTCAAAGTACGCCCAACGTGGGGCTCGAACCCACGACCCCGAGATGAAGAGTCTCGTGCTCTACCGACTGAGCTAGCCGGGCTGCAAAGATTTTTAAAGAATGTGTGTTATGACAAAATTTGTAAAGCAATATTAAGAATTGCAGTAAATCTTATTTAAAAATTAAAATATCGTTACCAAATGTGAACAAATATATTTAAAAACTTCTCTTTTACGAGGAAAGAGAGTTTCCAATTAATAAAATACATTTCTTCTCGTTAAAACTACGCCCAACGTGGGGCTCGAACCCACGACCCCGAGATTAAGAGTCTCGTGCTCTACCGACTGAGCTAGCCGGGCGGCAGAAAACTAAACAATGTGTAATATGACAAATATGTAAAGCAATATTAAGAATTGTAGTAAATCGTATTTAAAAATTAAAATATCTTTACCAAATGTGAACAAATATATTTAAAAACTCTTTTACGAGGAAAGAGAGTTTCCAATTAATAAAATACATTTCTTCTTGTCAAAAGTACGCCCAACATGGAGCTCGAACCCACGACCCCGAGATTAAGAGTCTCGTGCTCTACCGACTGAGCTAGCCGGGATGCAAAGATGGAAAGAATGTGTGTCATGACAAAATTTGTAAAGCAATATTAAGAATTGCAGTAAATCTTATTTAAAAATTAAAATATCGTTACCAAATGTGAACAAATATATTTAAAAACTTCTCTTTTACGAGGAAAGAGAGTTTCCAATTAATAAAATACATTTCTTCTCGTTAAAAGTACGCCCAACGTGGGGCTCGAACCCACGACCCCGAGATTAAGAGTCTCGTGCTCTACCGACTGAGCTATCCGGGCGGCAGAAAACTAAACAATGTGTAATATGACAAATATGTAAAGCAATATTAAGAATTGTAGTAAATCGTATTTAAAAATTAAAATATCTTTACCAAATGTGAACAAATATATTTAAAAACTCTTTTACGAGGAAAGAGAGTTTCCAATTAATAAAATACATTTCTTCTTGTCAAAAGTACGCCCAACATGGAGCTCGAACCCACGACCCCGAGATTAAGAGTCTCGTGCTCTACCGACTGAGCTAGCCGGGATGCAAAGATGGAAAGAATGTGTGTCATGACAAAATTTGTAAAGCAATATTAAGAATTGCAGTAAATCTTATTTAAAAATTAAAATATCTTTACCAAATGTTAAAAATATATTTAAAAACTTCTCTTTTACGAGGAAAGAGAGTTTCCAATTAATAAAATACATTTCTTCTCGTTAAAAGTACGCCCAACGTGGGGCTCGAACCCACGACCCCGAGATTAAGAGTCTCGTGCTCTACCGACTGAGCTAGCCGGGCGGCAGGAAACTAAACAATGTGTAATATGACAAAATATGTAAAGCAATATTAGAATTGTAGTAAATGTCATTTTCAAAATGAGTATCGTTACCAAATCAACACATATACTTTAAAACTTCTCTTTTACGAGGAAAGAGATTTTCCATCAATAAATACATTTCTTCTTGTTAAAAATACGCCCAACGTGGGGCTCGAACCCACGACCCCGAGATTAAGAGTCTCGTGCTCTAATGACCGAGCAAGCCGGGCTGCAAAGACGCAAAGAATGTGTGTCATGACAAAATATATAAAGCAATATTAAGAATTGTAGTAAATATCATTTTCAAAATTAAACTGTCATTACCAAATGAACAAATATACTTTAAAACTTCTCTTTTACGAGGAAAGAGAGTTTCAAATTAATAAAATACATTTCTTCTTGTTCAAAGTACGCCCAACGTGGGGCTCGAACCCACGACCCCGAGATGAAGAGTCTCGTGCTCTACCGACTGAGCTAGCCGGGCTGCAAAGATTTTTAAAGAATGTGTGTTATGACAAAATTTGTAAAGCAATATTAAGAATTGCAGTAAATCTTATTTAAAAATTAAAATATCGTTACCAAATGTGAACAAATATATTTAAAAACTTCTCTTTTACGAGGAAAGAGAGTTTCCAATTAATAAAATACATTTCTTTTCGTTAAAAGTACGCCAAACGTGGGGCTCGAACCCACGACCCCGAGATTAAGAGTCTCGTGCTCTACCGACTGAGCTAGCCGGGCGGCAGAAAACTAAACAATGGGTAACATGACAAATATGTAAAGCAATATTAAGAATTGTAGTAAATCGTATTTAAAAATTAAAATATCTTTACCAAATGTGAACAAATATATTTAAAAACTCTTTTAAGAGGAAAGAGAGTTTCCAATTAATAAAATACATTTCTTCTTGTTAAAAGTACGCCCAACGTGGGGCTCGAACCCACGACCCCGAGATTAAGAGTCTCGTGCTCTACCGACTGAGCTAGGCGGGCGGCAGGAAACTAAACAATGTGTGTCATGACAAAATATGTAAAGCAATATTAGAATTGTAGTAAATGTCATTTTCAAAATGAGTATCGTTACCAAATCAACACATATACTTTAAAACTTCTCTTTTACGAGGAAAGAGATTTTCCATCAATAAATACATTTCTTCTTGTTAAAAATACGCCCATCGTGGGGCTCGAACCCACGACCCCGAGATTAAGAGTCTCGTGCTCTAATGACCGAGCTAGTCGGGCTGCAAAGACGCAAAGAATGTGTGTCATGACAAAATATATAAAGCAATATTAAGAATTGTAGTAAATCTCATTTTCAAAATTAAACTGTCATTACCAAATGAACAAATATACTTTAAAACTTCTCTCTTACGAGGAAAGAGAGTTTCAAATTAATAAAATACATTTCTTCTTGTTAAAAGTACGCCCAACGTGGGGCTCGAACCCACGACCCCGAGATTAAGAGTCTCGTGCTCTACCGACTGAGCTAGCCGGGCGGAAGAAAACTATACAATGCGTAATATGACAAATATGTAAAGCAATATTAAGAATTGTAGTGAATGGTATTTAAAAATTAAAATATCTTTACCATATGTGAACAAATGTATTTAAAAACTCTTTTACGAGGAAAGAGAGTTTCCAATTAATAAAATACATTTCTTCTTGTTAGAAGTACGCCCACCGAGAGGAACGAACCCACGACCCCGAGATTAAGAGTCTCGTGCTCTACCGACTGAGCTACCCGGGCTGCAAAGATGGAAAGAATGTGTGTCATGACAAAATTTGTAAAGCAATAATAAGAATTGCAGTAAATCATATTTAAAAATTAAAATATCGTTACCAAATGTGAACAAATATATTTAAAAAATTCTCTTTTACGAGGAAAGAGAGTTTCCAATTAATAAAATACATTTCTTCTCGTTAAAAGTACGCCCAACGTGGGGCTCGAACCCACGACTCC